>OZ038476.1:33200399-33235399 GCA_964036315.1 Acanthosepion esculentum
GACTAGGTAGATTTTTTTTCCCGCAGTAGGTTGCCATTTCTTTCTGCGGTAGACCAGTTGTCACCCAAGGCTATATATAGAACCCGGTCTATATATAACTTATATAGAACCGTGGAGAAGAAGAGGAGTCATACCTTTCCCAAGGGTATTAGCACGTAAGTGAATGTAATGGATTCGACTGGAATTCGAACTCGGCTCTCCGATTCTTTAATTCTAGTAAAGAATAAAACGTAAGACAGTTCTTGGTATCCGAAATAAGAAACAAAATATATTTTTCGGTGCTAATTTATATTTTATAATTACCTGGAATTATTATTTATTTTCATCCTATATTTTTATAAAATTAATCTAGACATTTAAAAAAATCCTTATTGTGCATTTTTACCCTTTCAATGTTTGGGGTTCAAACTCTTCACCACAATCAGCATTGATTTTGCGCCCTATCCAGACAAATAGAGGTTCTTCTATAGGCGTATCAGTTGAATAGTCGACGAAGAGAGAGAGAGAGAGAACAAAGTTAAAGTAACTTTTTATGTTAACTTTCTTTACACTATATTTCTCTCTTTCGACGCATTTTCACACGTACGATCTGTCTTATTGCTGAAGTCAGGTGTATGAAATAAATAAACGTCGATATGAATTATATGACAATCCTCACCACTACCATTTTTAATACTGTTATTCATCATACCAAAATTTGCGCCAATACTCCTTGTAACCAACTCCTCCCAATGTATGTTTCTTTCGAGTTTTTGATCTAGCTCCATGGACAAAACAGTAATCAAGTAAAGACACCTCTACGCTCCCACAACGCCTTTTTGTTTTCTCTTTGTGTCATTATTTTGTCCTTTTTACGAATCAGTCTTGGCACCTCCCTAAAACACAGAGATCGTTTTATTGTTTGTTTCACATGTAATTAAAAATGGAGCCTTTTCATTGAAGCCATTACCTGAGAATGGATACAGGTAATAAATGTTGCTATTCAAGAAATGGTGGCAAAGATGGGCGTCAACGGGGTAGCCTGCTCTCTCTCACTCTTCCCACTCCCTTAAATAACAGCTTGAATCGAAAGTGTGATGTTCGTACATTCATGTGACCAATCAACTTTTTCGTTCTCGACTGTAAAAGCAAAAATGCCAATAGCTATAGATTGAATCAAGAATGAAAGATAGGGTTACTTTACTACAGACATGGGCAGTGAAGCAGCGAACAGTGTAACTTAATGTGTGAACAACTTTTCTCGAAGGATAAACCATCAAAAGAGATAGGAAGGGAATGCTTTAGAAATAATGGTATAAGATGGCAAGCATAACGTTTCAACTGTCCATTTCGTGACGTAAGTTGTGAAATGATTTTTGAGGGTTATTCTGAATGGTTTCCATTCAGAATAACCTTCGAAAATCATTGGAAACTAAAAGGTCACTTAGACTGAGAATCAGGATAAATAATGCGGAAAGAATGCTTGGAGAATTTGGCACTCACAGGACATATCGAAGGGAAGAGGGACAGGGTATGCTACATAACAGGCTTGTGTTAATGGATGTCAGAAAAAGGACTGGGATGGATAGTAAAAAGACAAATATTGTTAAAAGATACAAAGGATAGGAAGTTGTGGAAAGCCATGAACCACCACGTCCTGAAGGGAGATGGCACGTAGAAGAGATTCCATAAAGTAATAACCTTTGTGGCAGGCCTGTCGCCAAAAGGAGCCTGTTTCACCTCGAAAAAATTCCCCACCGCGTAAATGATGTGAAATATTTTTTACACTATTTACATTATTCGGACTATTGTCCTTATCTTTGTCGCCATATTTATTACTACGTTTCGGCCGTTGTACGCTCCGGCCTTCTTCAGGTGTTTGGAATGTCGAACTGAACCCTTTATTTCGCTCACTGGGGTAGACTGTTCTAGTTCCACGTGCCA
This sequence comes from Acanthosepion esculentum, assembly GCA_964036315.1. Classification (NCBI taxonomy): domain Eukaryota; kingdom Metazoa; phylum Mollusca; class Cephalopoda; order Sepiida; family Sepiidae; genus Acanthosepion; species Acanthosepion esculentum. The sequence continues at coordinate 33,202,323 of OZ038476.1, forward strand.
TGTTTTAATGGATGTCAGTTACCAGTTATCCCCAGTGAGCGAAATAAAGGCTTCAGTTCGACATTGCAACCACCTGAAGAAGGCCGGAGCATACAACGGCCGAAACGTAGTAATAAATATGGCGACAAAGATGAGGACAGTAGTCCGAATAATGTAAATAGTGTACATAGTACCTCATCTCAGAAATATAGACAGTAACTAATTTTTATTATAAAAATTCTTTATTGCGACCACTATGGCTTCAAGCTCGTCCCCCACCACCACTAAAAAAACTCTCACGGCAATCATGCTTTGTAATTCTAGGAAGTAGATTAAGTCTTTAAATTCTTGAAGATCTTTTTGGTTCAAAATTTAAACAAAATGTAGTTATAGCAAATAGAACAAACATAATTAAAAAGAAGATTGAGGCTGAAAATCGAGACTGGTAAGTGAATTGGGCAGCTCCAGCCCATATATATATATATATATATATATATATATATATATATATATATATATATAAACAACAGAACTCCATTTTCGGCCTGATCTGGCTCTTGTAAACCTATAGGATTGCGGGGGGAGTTAGGTATTTACTGGAGGGATACTGGGAACTAACTATTTTTTTCCAGATTACTTTTTAGATACAGAGCTGTCTTAAGAATATTTAAGAAGATAATCGGGCAAAGCAGTGTACTGAAGTTTCTAACCCTTTGTTTTCAACGTATAAAAGTTGTGATTTCACATTAACGCCTCTGTGAAATCTTCATGTTTATCTTTAATTGAATTCCGGGGTCTTCTGAAATCGACCTTCCGGCAGTTGTCTAGTGTCCTCATGCAATAATATGGTCCAGCTTAGACACTGTCCTGACTTTTGAGAATTGATTAACTTTGGTTATGTCAAAGTCAAAATCAGAATAATTTGAACACGTGTATTACTCTTCTTATGTTCTGTGATGGCAAAATGAAAAATAGAAATTTACCAAAAAATGTAAATTATAATTAAAGATATAGAATAATTGTTGTTAATGAAAATAACAAATAAATTTTATTTCTCAAGGGCTTTAAACTTCTTAAATAAGTTCCCAATATTCCTTAAAAGTTATAGGTTTTCATTTCCATGGTGCGAGAACCATTTTATATGAATCCAATTAAACATCTGAATAATAAAAAAGCAATAAATTCAAGAGGTTTTATTGATAAAAATGTTTTGTCTTCAGGCTACAAGTGATTTTAGCTTTCAAAATAAGCATTTAAGTGATTTTTGCTGAGCTGCAGAATATGGAAGAACATTTTCAAGTACAAACAAATTGCTGAACTTAGGAATAAAATTAAAAGAAAAGAGTGTATTTGGTGGGCTAATTTGGCAAAAACCTGCTTTAAGCAAAAATTAAAAACTCTGTTTCTGTCCGGCCACAAAATAATCATAAATTTCAAATTAAAAATATAAATATTCATTGGTTCTCATTTTCTCATTTGTTTCATTTTAGTATTTTCTTTTTCTTTTACGTTTTTTCTGCTTCTTTCGTTCCTTCTTGTCCATTTACTTTACTTTTCTTTGCCTTCCTCTCTCTCTCTCTCTCTCTCAGGAAAAGAATAAAATAAAGAAACAAGAATAGAACCTTTTTTTCTCTGTTTATGTTTCTTTATTTTCGCTTTCTTTTATCTACGATTTTCCTTGTTCGTTCTCTAACTGTTTTTCTTTATTCTTACTTATTCTTTTTCTAATCTGTACTTTTCCCTTTTCAATCATCATCTGATTTCTTTCTTTCTTTTCATTCTTCAACTTAGTGTTTTCTATAATCTGCCTCCTTCTTTCTTCAATGTAACCTCCTCTTTAGTTCTGTACACATCCAAATTTTACACTTCGTTTTAATATTCTAGATTTAAAAATAATTTAAATATCTTAACTAAACGGAAATTTACTGAATAATTATGAATTAATAAAATAATGGAAACTTGGCACATTTACAATTTAAAAAAATAAGCATTTGTTAATTTTGTCCGAGATTTTAAGAAATGTTTTCTTATTTAAAAAAAAAAAATTCCTATTTAGAAATCAGGATTTTAATTCTTCTGAAACAGTAGTGTCTTTATTCAGATTCTGGACTGTAGACTGCTTGGTGTTACTATCCTTTTATCAATGAAATTTCTTTCGTGTTTTTATCACTGGAAAACTGCAGTCATTTCGCAAATGAACCTAAAAAAAGTATAGTTATTAGGATAACGATAAGTAATTGGTTGCATAAAAACAATAAAAAAATAAAAGAAACAGGTATGTTGTCTATTGCGTGTACAATACATCGTCATGCTATTTGTATTCTTGCGTTCATCACCAAACGACGTTAATTAACGCTTTCACAACTTTACCTCTTAAGTACCAAACAGCATTAGCTGTAAAACGTCCCCCTTTTTGAAATTTGCGCCTTGTCTTCATTTTTTTCTCGGCGCAGTGTTCTAATAAATGCTTTCCAGCAATGTTGTCTAGTCTTTCGAGAATCCTCTTTTTTGTCATTGGCCTGCACACGACGGCAGAGTAAAAAGGCTGTCACTCTAGGTATTCATGAAAATAAAAGCAAAAGGGTGTCACTAGATCAAATTAAATGTATCATAAAAGAATAAATAATGAATATTTATTAATAAGTACAGTCTCCTACCGCGTGCCGCCGCTAATAGTGCAAAAAAGGAGAAATTTTGTTTTTTTCTCTCTCTCTTTCCGTGTTTCCTTTTGCTTCTCTCTTTTCATCCTTTAATGTCCCCATTTGCCTTTCTCTATTTCTCCTTTCGTGTCGCCCTTTGCCTTTTTTTCTTTCTCCTTTTCGGTCTCCCTTTGCTTCTCTCTCTCTCTTCTTCGGCCCTCCTTTGCTTATCTCTCTTTCTCCTTTCTTGTCTCTCTTCACCTTTCTCTCTCTCTCTCGGTATTTTAGTGTCCCATTTCCCATTGTTCTCTATCTCTCTCTGCTTATATATTATATGATAAAAATATTCTTTAAAGGTATGCTATATTTATGGGTAAAAGTGCTCAATATCAGAACGTGTGTAAATATAAGAGTGGGCACTGAGGTCAACACCGAGTCATGACAGGCTGTTTCACGCAATTGCGTCCAAACATGAAAAAATATATTGTATCATTACTTTCCTCAACTTTTTATTTTTCTCTCCATTTCTGTTTTCTATTTTCGCATCTCTTACTCACTGATGTTTGTCTTTTTTCTTGCTCTTCCTCTTTTTCGATTTAATCTCTCCATTTTTGTTCCTTCATTTTTTAGCTATTTCTTTTCTTCTCTCGTCCCTTTTTTCTGTTTTTTTTTTCTTTTCAAATCAATTTCTTTTTGTGTTCTTTTCCCGAATTTTCTTTCACGCAATTTTCAGTTTTTTTCATCTTTTGTTCTTTTCTAAAAACTAATAAGCACTTGTCAAAAAACGTTCTGCTAGAGATTCCTGAAAATAGCTACCCCTACCTCACACTCTACGCCACAGTGTTGTATATTCTCCCAGTCGAGCGTGAATCTCAGTTATAGAAATATGTCCTGCTTTTTTTTTTTAAATGAAAGGACATAGAACGTGATTCAAAAAATTACTCAAATATTAGTCCCATGTTATGTGCCTGATTCCGTTGTTTTCTTTCCATTTTGAATGAAAGGTTTTAATGTCTATAAAGAAGAAAAACACAATTCGTTTTGAAAGAACCTCCCCACATACCCCCCCCCAAAAGATATAATATTAAAGACTGATTCTATATGTGTGTATGTCAACTTTAAATAGCCGAAACGACAGAAACAGATGAAATAAATTAAGGTACTACTACTTCCCTCTGTCTTTTCTACAAATACCAGGTTCCGATGAATTACTTTCGCTGATTCCCCAACTGCATGAATTTAAACGTGCTACTAGGTTGGCATCTTAGACCCACCCTTTCACTGCCGAAATGTTTAAATGTAACCGTCTCTTCTACTCTAGTAGCCTCATGTTTCATTTTTTTTTTTTTTTTGCTACATCAATATTTCATTATTAATATAGGATATTTTACTTCATATCATTGTTTGTCAACCCTTTTTTTTTATTTAGGGTGCACTTGTAAAATAACTAAAACCCTGGCGGGCACTTTAAATTTCCATAAGGAAAAAATTAGTCATTAGTCATGAAATTTGAAAATGTGAAATTTTGTTTTAGCATTTCCAAAGAAGATTAGTGATACTGTTTTCATTTTAAGGGATTTATCAAGAAGTCGTATTCCTGACAAATAGACCATGGTGGGATTCGAACCCGAGCCTCATGTTCAGAAAGCGAACGCCACGTGCTCACATAATGGGATAGTGCTTTAAGTATTATATAATGAAGCAAAAATCTACACAGAAATATGCGAGCACAGTTTACGCTCATTAGTGCTCAACGTACAGTCAGTCTGCCGAGGGGCGTGGCGAATACGAATACTACTCATCTTGATGACTTTCTCTATATTTCTTTTAAATGTCGACGTATGGTAGATCGTCATGTGTTTAGCGTCTTTGTTAATTCTCAGGACTTTGCCGTGCATTACTTTTCACAAACGATTGTAGAGCTTTCCTATCAAAGTCCGTTGAACGCCTCTGTCTAGTTTCATCTTTTAACAATGTTCCCCCAGAACGAAACTTTAAAAACCAATTCCATACTTTCCGGTCAGTTACGACTCCTTAACCATAAACACTACATATTTTTATAGATATCTCCGTTCTCTATTATTTCCTCGTTTGAACACGCATAACATTATGTGATGTAAATGCACTATCAATCTCACAATTAATAGAGTTAAGACGGGTTTGGTTTATTTTGTTTTACGGCATATCAACCTGAATGGGTTATTTAATGCCGACAACACTTTTTATTGCTGGTAATATTTGTTTTTTTTCAAAAATCTGTTTCTGGTAATATTTTCCCTTCAAGATTGTATTGCTGGTAATAATTAACTATTTGCCCATAGATGGGACCCTAACAGGTGCTACCACCCCCGATCAAGGTGGACCTGGGAACACCAGCTATTAAGAGGGGTTCCACGCTCCTCAAAACCTCCTGATCAGAGGTCTCGCTCCTGGATGTAGTTTATCATCTTACCCAGGACGCGGATGTAGTTTAACGTTTTACCCAGGACGGAATAGGGTTAAGAAGTATATGATTAGTAGTTAGGATAATATATTTGCCATTAAAATTGGTTCCCAAAAACAGAATGGGGCTGGCAATTCGTTCACAATTAAGCAAAGAGAAAATACATTTCATTGAGATCTGCACTGATTTGATTGTTTCCTTTTTGCCGACGTATCAACTCATTGCATGTTATTTAAAGCCAGAAAATATTTTTTTGATTTTAAGGTTCTTTTTTGGAGATAATAATGATTTAGCGGTACAAGTTTTACTAATTAATCCAAAGCTGGAGGAAGATGTCGATTCATACCTTTCCCAAGAGCATTACTTGTAAGTGACTATAATGAACTCAACTGGACTTGGAACTCGGCTCTCCGATTAACAATTCCAAGCTATTATCCATTACACCACCTGCACATCCAAGCTGACAGCACTTGGTATTCCCAAGTGGCCCCTAGATACTGACGAGGCTCAACATTGCTTAAATTCGGTGATCGTACGGGAATCAGTGTTTCAACGTGATGCTATCGTCGGCCCGATATCTGTACTAAATCACCACTAAAACAATAAATCCCTCTTTTTCCTCACCAATTATACACGTTAATAATTGACTGATTTGTTTCGTTTTACGACTTATCAACCCTTTGTGTACTACTTAAAGCCGAAACATATTTTGAATTCGAAGAATTACCTTTTTTTTAGGCAAGTTAATATTGCGTTAATTTTTTTTGAAGATACTGATTTTTCCAGATATAACTCCTTAATTTTATTTACTACTAGGGAATAGAAGAGATGAATTAAATGCTGTTATCAAATGTATTTAGCATAGATAAATGTAACGAACTCAATTGGGATTCGAACTCAGTTCTCCGATTTCTCATTCCTAGCTGCTATCCATTACACCGCCTTATACACGTGAATAAGGTTGTAGAATGGATTGGTTGGACTGTTGTATCAACAACTGAAGAAACCCAAAGAATAAGTTGTTCAGACAAATATTGGCGAGTTAATGATTATAGATAATTATAATTGATGGTGTAAAATTAATTTGAAATTCATAGTTTACATATTTTTCATATAAGACCCACTTTTTCTTCTTACACTAAAAAGTTCCGGTTTGACGTCTAGGTTAGGATAAAAAAAATCTCTCCCGGGTAGGCCCTAGAAAATTACCTTCAATTTTATTTTTGTAATTTCATACTGAATTTGGGGTGCCTCCAATGTTTTTCAAAATACAGAAGATAAATTGAAGTAAATATTTGAGTAAAATGTATATTTGCATTTAATTCCAAAATAGACGATTTCTCTTCCTCTTTATTTTTCTTTCTTCACATCATTATAAGACAAGCTTAAATTTTTTTGGCAAACATCTGTCCTTACTGCAAACACATTTTCTAAACGTCAGCATTAAATCTGTGAAAATAAAATCAATGAATATTAATGACATTCATAAATTTTAAACTTTATTTACTTTATTGTATCCCAGACTATAATAAAACAAAAATTAGTAATGAACATTGAGACGACTGAATTGAAAATGATTTACTTGTCAGAACTTCAAAGTTAAAATTAATTGTTTGTTTTGAAGGCAAAAAAAACAGTTTTATAAAATTGTCACACACACACACACACATATATATATATATATATAGAGAGAGAGAGAGAGAGAGAATTAATATAAGTAAAAGTTTGTCATTTAGCTGATTGATGTTGCCTTCAGTATCCCGACTCCAGAGTTTCGTAGACGGACCCGTCCGTCCACTCTTCAGGTGTTTCAACAATTGACTGCTTATATTTCGTGATTTTTCTTTTTTCTGTACTTATCATGAGTGAAAGTTTTTTTTTCCGTATTGTTTGTGTTCAAGCATGAAACAGTCACCATTTCGTGTTGAACACTGCTTATATTTACAAACGTTCTATCCTGAATATTGAACACGTTTACCCTGTAAATATAGCATATAAAACTATATGAGAGAGAAAGAGAAAGAATGCAACATTATCTTTGCTTAGCTCTAGTATTTTTTTAAATTTTATATACGATTGTCCTTCTCAACATTGTTTACAAGATTTGAGTTACTAACAAGCCTAGAATAATAATAATAAAAAAGTCAGTTCTCTTGGCTTAGTTTGTTACAGAAGTATTCTTCCAGTTGATATGAAAACAATAAGATTGTTACAAAATATCGTCCTCGACATCTTCATAAACGAGAGAACTAAAAGTAGTGCTCAGGGGCTGGAAATAATAATAATCATAATGATAAAACTAATAATAATCATATAGTAATGATAAAAAATAAAAATCGATGATATTTGACAACATTGTTTTCTAGTCGTAAGCCTGTACAACTTTAAAATATTAATTCCTGAAAATCACAAATCTTTAAGTCTTCCCACTCAAATCGACGATAACTGGGTTTTTAACTGTGGACCAAATGAAGACAGAAATATTGCCCTGTCTCTCTGACACTAATGCCCTAAGCCTCTTTTCCTCTCAGAAATGTGGTGCGACATTTTGTTCATCTGACCTTCATGTTCATGAAATTGAGGCTCAACTGTAGCAGACCGTGCGGGGTGAAGATGTGATGAGATATCAGAAGGTTAAACTTTCCTGCTGGCCGGTCCAGCTACATGAGAATGTCGGACATTAAATTAAGTCCAAAGAAGACAAAGAAAACAAGACCGATATATATGGGTAAACAAATATATATTATGGGTAAATATAAGGATATTAATACACGAAGACATGAAAAGTTACATAGTGTTTGTATGGAGAAGTTATGTGTGTGTGTTATGTTGAGTGTCCGTACGTACGCGTATTGTCCTTAGCGTGTTCCCAGAATATGGGAAACGCTGTATCTGTGAGATGTCACATATTGGCCTAAGTGAAAAAGAGAAAGTTTTACCTCGCCTCAGCGCGAGGTTGCGGCCCAAGGCCTGGTCGGAAAAGAGAGATAGAAGGGTCAGCCAGTATTTATAGTCAGGGAGAGAGACCCCTGTTGAAGGATTAAGGAAATGAGGACACAACCAAAAAATATCATAATTGGCCAATTCGTGGTCCTATTGTTATAAGCATCATTTCTTAACCCATTAACTGCCAGATTTTTTAATGCGCATTTTTGGCCCAGACAGGTGTCTTAGGAGTTTATTTATTATTATTCCTTATGTTTAATTCCAGTAGTTACCATTGTCGTTTTTATAGAAACTAGAACATCAAATATATATGTGTATAAAACATCAAAAAATAATATTGATTAGAAATAATAAAAAAAAAATACTTTTCAAAATAGTCATTATTTTTCTACTTGTGAAATGTAAAATTACGACAGAAAGTGTCTTCTTACGGCTAATAATAAAAACCTTAAAGGCTAAGTGTTGTAAAATATACCTCTGCAAATGCAATGTATGTAAGCAATTCAATGTAAATACAAGGAATAACATCTAGTGAGTTTAATTTTAACAGATCCCCAATGGCAGATAATGGGTTAATATATTTAGAAAAATGACAACAGAAAAATACCTTTGTCAATATTTTTTTTAAATTATTTTTTTTTTCTATCGGGTAATGAAATGATGAGTTTCTGTTTCATCCAAGAAGTGCAATAATACAATTCATTATTTGGTCCCACTTTAATCATCATGATAATGTTTTGTCTATAAATGAGTCTATTTAAGTTTTGATCCAAATTTATAGCGAAAATTCGTTTTTTAAGCTTAAAGCAGCATTCAATAAAAATTATGCAACATATTCAGTTTTCTTGTTTTGGCTATTTTGCTTGTGGGCCCATATGGTCCCTTAGCATATGAAAGTGTTCTTATGTAATTTTACTATTACTACAGTAGGAAAAATAATATATGCGCATTAAAAAAAAAGAGAGATTTAAATAACACGACCTAACATTTGTAGTTATAGTATTAGTAGCTTTATTTGGAGACAGGAGGCAGATTAAAATGTGTTGAAACCATTATCTTTTGTTTGAGTTTATCTAGTATTTTCATGTAATTCATTAAATCTCTATCTATAAAAGGCAGGATGTGTGTGTGTGTGTGTGTGTGTGTGTGTAACGAATGCACGGCCGCAATTTTCGACGGATTTGCTGCAAAATTTAGAGGCACATGCTCCAAGTTAGTGGAAAGGCCAAGACCGACTTTGCATTTCCCAACTCCCATCGATTGTGGAAATAATCGATCTTTTCATGCTTCTAAGGCAGTTTTCATGTAGTTTGCAGTCATTTTCTACTGGCCAGAGTGAGAGCCTATAGCTGGCTGCCAGGAATAGGCAGGAAGATTCTATTGGCCAGCGTGAGAGCCAACAGCTGACTGACACGAATGTTAACTATCTGCATTCGTCACGAGTGGGAAAAATTTAAATCTGCATGGCACTTTACTCCAATTGGTTCATTCGCTTGCTTAAACTCAACGTTGATTCTGATTCCGCAGAACTGGGTTGGGTGTGAAAAAGTATTTGTTGTTAACATTCTTTTTCATTCGGTTTTTCCAGTTACGAGTCCTTTTTTAAAGCTGATCGTTTTGTGTTCATTTTGTTTAGTTCTTTTTTCATAACAGATTTAATGTTTAGTATAGAGCTTAGAAAAAATTCGCAGTGTAAGATAGGCAAGAAGTAAGGCATGTAGCAACATCAGCACGGCAAAGGGCACTCCTTTAAAGGCAAGGAAGGGCAAAAATATTTTAAGTCAAGTGATAGTGATTGCTGTATGAGTCGTACGGTTTTTGAATCAAGCACGGGCAACGCCGGGCCATGCTGCTAGTCATTACTAGATATAGTATTGTCCACACTCCTATTGAAACGGAATGCGGCACAAGGTCAATTTAAAAATGAGAGCTTGCGTGTACATGGACTAAGGACAAAATTGCTCAAAGGTACTCGGCACTTCCCCTTTGTAGACACCTCAGGCTCCAGGGATTAATCCTAGCCACCATCCCAAAGACAGATATTGCGTAAGGGACAGTCCGTTGGGGCTTGGGCACATTATATTAAATTTCAAATTACCTTTAGGGCAATAGTATTGTTAAAGGATTTACAAGAATAAGAATGCTTAGTTATTTATTAAGGTGTTCAGAAGGTTATAGGCAAAAAGTCAAAATGTACATTTTTAGAGTAAGGAAAAGTCATGCGAGGAGGAAAACTCTTAATTGCTGTTTGTGGGTATGAAAAAAAGACGGTGAAAACGTTTAAAATTGGTATTTTTAATAAAGTTATAATTAACTTATAATCCAGAAATAAGTAATGTTTTAATGAACTAAATGTTGACAGTAGAAGACCTATTTTAATTACATAAATTAAAATGTTACTTAATTTTTTTTTAAATATTAGCGGGTTTTTTTTCAGTCGATAAATCGAAGTTATGACATTTTTCTTTCGTAACTTATTACTTTTCTGCCATTATTTTTCTCGATATTTTTCCAATCACCAAGCAGAGTTAGCGTTAAGTCACATTAGCTGTCCAGCTTGTGTAAAAGTTATAGTAATGGAAATTGGAGTTGGCGGGCCGAGTTAAAATTCAGACCGAGTCTGTTGCATTCTCTTTCACTAATGTTTTTTAGGATAGCATGAATCCACCTTTTCTCCCGACACATATGGGTTAAATAGTAGGGTAGACAAGATTCACTATCCTTAGGCAGTAGCCATTCTAAGAGAAGGACCACACTGAATTCAAAACCGTGGATATCGTGAAAAGAAACATTTCCATTATCTTTCCCAAAAAACTTGTGGTAATTCGCAGAAAATAAAGAAAGGGCATCTCTGGATAGCCACGAAGGGATATAAAATTTAAAAAAACAAAGTGGAGCCCCTAAGAAGGATTGAACTTTATAGTAAAGAGTTTCAAGATGAGCTTCTCTAAGTAAATAATGGTAATATTAACCGTTTCCTTATAAGGAAACATTCAGTAATCATTGACCAAGCAGCCAGTACGACTTTCAGTTGAAATTTATAAGATCTTTCTCTTAAAACAGTTTCTCATGAAAATAGGTTTCTCAGTAGCTGTTATTGGTCTTTTCACTATTGACGGTAGTTTCCTGCCTAACCTTTTATTTGAAGTGGTATGGATAGTCAACATCTTCATTAGGTCAATATGTTCTCTTCGATGTATATATGATATCAGTTCTGTTGTTAAAAGTCCTGAAGTGATGTGGTTTCTGTTATACGGTACAGTTCTTTGTTTGTGATTCTGTATCGCCAGTCCACAAGTTTCGAAATTTCTCAAATCCAGAAATAATAAGCTACTCTTAAAAATTACGATAGCAATAAAAAAAATTGTCGCCATATTATATTTTTTATTTTACGCATGCATGTCGTTTGTTTTTGATTTTGTCGACAGCACAGTATAGTGGGGTCAGTTGGGTACCGTCTGTGAGAAAAAGAGCACCATGATGCAATTCACTCCGCCAGAAATTTGAAAACGGCATACTGTACGGCTTGGCATTCACGCCGGAAACTCCAATACAAACATTTCAGAGCGTTTCTGTGTGCAGTGCAGAGGTTTCGGAAAGAGTTGGATGATTACAAATGTGTTTGGAGTGATCACTAGTGATGGCAACGTTAGCCTCCATTCATCTTCCAACGGGGCCTGCTTCAAGTGCCTTGAGGAGATAGTGCTGCCCTGGGTCAAGAGGGTTGCTACGTCTGGCAACAGGAATCTGCACTATGCCACACAAGCAGGGGAACCCAGTCATGGCTACAGACAATCTATGTGACCACATCACTCCTTACATCTGGCCACCTAACTCCCCAGACAACATTCACCAACTTAAACAAGGAGACCGTCCAGAAGAGATGCAGATAATTCCGAAGTCGTCTGGAGGCCGTGGTTGAAGCCAATGGCGATTATATTGTATAAACTTACTCTTTAGTATTTCAAGCTATTTTTGTTTAATTTTGATAAATATATCTGTTAAAATGAGATGTCATTGTTATTTTCATTTTTGCGTAATTTAGACGACAATTTATCCCTCGTACCCTGTATGTATTGATTTTTAGAAATCTTTTTCTGAACCTCATTAAAAAAAGGATGTAATCAATTGGACTGCTTCAGATGATGCGCTAATTACTGTGTCACTTAACAGGTCAAAAATGTTGCCTTAATGATAAATGCATAATAGGGAATGAGTTGAACATGAAAAAAAAAGCACAGAAGCAGCGAATTTATGCATTATTATATTTCCATCTTTTTTCCTTGCAACGAAAAATAAAACAGACAAGAAGTGAAATAGTTGCTAAGTATCTCTCCACTTTTACGAGATGATTTGGTCTCTCCAGGAAGACTAAAGTTGCCATTTATAAAAATGGGGGATGGCTTTTAAAGAAAAAAAAACTGAGAGGCTGACGAACGGGTGCGCAGAAGATGAGAGTCGGTTATGTCGCTTGCATGTTCTTCTTATCTAGGTGTTTTGTCAATATTTATTTTGTTAAGGTTTTTTCTTCCATTTATTTTATCTTTCTCTCTACTCGTAGTGAATGGTGTGTGACTATCTCATCCACTTAGTGTGGCCCCCATCACTGCCTGATTGCAGCACCTACGGAGAAACACCATGATACTAAGTGGTTCATACTGAGGTTGAGTGTGCACTATAACCTCTTCTCTCAGAGATTCTATTTTATCGTAAATCTTGCTGTATTTAAGTCTTTATGATTTGTGAAATTAGTGGTTTAGTGGATTTAAAAAGAAAAAAGTCTTTTACATTACGTTTATGTTTTGTAACAAGATGGGTAATAATAAAACCTCAGTAAAACATCTTTTTAAAAAAATGCTAAGTTTGTCATTTAAAGCATTTATCCGATTTGTTGAATCATAATAAGAAATATCAGGTGCCTGCTTTCAAAATGGCGGCTAACAACATCTGATGTCAAACTGGAGTTGTTTCAGATTGAATATGTTTTCTCCCTGGAGACATTGTGATAACACTTTTAAAAAATAATATTTTTCATCTAAGAGAATTATTTTTGTTTCTCATTGAGGAACTGGCAATGATCCCAATGTTTATCATGAGTTGCATCAGTGAAATGGTGAAATTCACCAGGTTCCATTGTGAGTGCTGCAATGGTAAAATTCATAGACACTAAAATGATCGACCACTTAAGAGATTCCATTTTTTTTGTCATATGATAATGATATTAGCTGCTTCCTTTATAAGGAAACATCTGTCGTTCATTGACCAAGCAGTCAGTGCTGCTGTTGGTTGAAATTTACAAAATCTTTCATTTAACTATTTTCATGAAAAACTGTTTTTCTCGAGTTCAGTAGCTGTTAACGCTCTTTCCAGTACTGATGGGGATTTGTTTTGTTTGAGATCGTGTAGAACGTCAGCATCTTGATTATGTCCTTATTCTCTCTTCCAGTTGCATGTGCTATCCATTTTAGTAGTTGCTGCTGCTAGAAGTCTTCAAATGTGGTTTCTGTTATTTCGTACAGTTCTTTGTGATTCGGTAACGCCAATCTCCGAGGTACGAAAACGTATGGTTTGAGACCTACACGCTTCACTCGCTCGAAGCCATTTCTAACCATCGATTTGAGAAAGCGATTGTTTAGATAACACTGAACAGGTTTGGCACCATGCATGGCATCTATACGAAAGTTTTAATATGAGACTATTTAAGAATATAACATTAGTTCCTAGATTAATATTTTGGTTTTGTAGCAACTTGTGGTTTAAGGCGAAATTACTCTTAGTCCAGCCTATTCTATGTTCACTTTCCTTTTCTCCTATTCGAAATTTGTTATAACTGATGCATACACCGAGGTATTTGAAGTGTTTAGTATGTACTAATTCCACATCCTGAATTTTTATATTGGTTGACTAAGTAGAATCAAAATTAGCATCAGACGCAACTGTATAGTGGCGAAGATATGGCACTCACAACGTGTGAAATGTTCAGCAAGAAAATTCTGCAAGGATTTTTACCAAGAATTTATAGGCTTAAATAATACGTATCTGTCTATATTTCTGAGATGAGGTATTATGTACACTATTTACATTATTCGGACTATTGTCCTCATGTTTGTTGCAATATTTATCACAACGTTTCGGCCGTTGTGTGCTCAGGTGGTTGGAATGTCGATTGGGTCCTGTCACTGGATCTAACCAACGCCTTTATCCACTGTGCCATGTGTCCTTAAGAGTTGTGAGTGCAATACCTGGTTAAGGTAATGGAGAACTTGGAGAGGTGAATTAACAGGAGGTAACTGATAACTGGCATCCATTAGACATGGCACGTGGAACTAGAACAGTCTACCCCAGCGAACGAAATAAAGGGTTCAGTTCGACATTCCAACCACCTGAAGAAGGCCGGGGCGTACAACAGCCGAAACGTTGTGATAAGTATGGCAACAAAGATGAGGACAATAGTCCGAATAAGTAAATAGTGTTAAAAAAACTTTTTTTTTAGTCCATTCCAATCTCCTCTTCGGCACCTGCGTGTTAAAAATAATCATAATTTGTTGAAAAAGTGTAATGACTGAAACTGAAAAGCAAGAGGTTATCTTTTTATTTGAACGTAGGTACTACAAAGATGTCGTGTATGTGCGTGTGGTTATACTATCTCTGCTCTCTGAGATAACCTTTTTTCGATGAATGACTGAACTAATATTGCCGTTGACTGACTCCCACACTTTGCCTAATCCCTTTTAATGTTTATCCCAAGTACCACCCAGGGTTAAATCCACCAGGCCTTCAAATATAGGTCGAGCCTCTCCCTCCCAACTCTCAATTACCTTGGGTGTAAAGGTCGACACAACAATGTCACATATCGTCAACGGTGATGTTATTTAATGTTAATAATCCGATATGATACAGAAGACCCGTGTGAGTGAGTGTAATGTATTTTTTTTTTTTTTTTGTCAAAAGCACAAATTCTCAAAAGGTCTAAAGCATTTGCTATACGGTCTATAATGGTGCAACTGATACCGAGATGTGCACGTAGCTTAACGATTACTCGCGCAAAAAGTGGACTCAGCATGCTGCGTTCAAACTTCTGCTTAGTTTGTTGCATTCACTTTCGCAATAATGTCCTTCAAAAATGTATAAATGCATCCCTTCTCCCTCCTACCAACTATAGGTTGAATAGCTGGGTGGGCCCAGTGGCTTCCAGCATTGAATGGCAGCCAATCCAGAATAAGAGCTTCTCTGTTCAAAATATGTCATTACAATTTAGATATTAGAGAAAATATACTGTAGAGAGCCATGATCGCCTATACTCTGAAGGAATATGGAATTATATATAACGTGTGTGTAATTTGGCAGCAACTTTTCTTTTAAACATGTAGTATTTAATGTTAAAGACAACATCACTTGCATATTTTCTTTTGAATTTTTTTATTTGAAAATGATTTCGAAATAAGTATTGTCCATCGTATGGACAATACTTATTTCGAAATCATTTTCAAATAAAAAGTCTCATTAGAGAATATGAGAAAATTCAAAAGAAAATATGCAAGACTATGTTGTCTTTAACATTCAATACTACATGTTTAAAATATATATATATATATATATATATATATATATAATATCAAACTATGTTCAATCTGTCTTAGCGCAATTTAGGATTGATTTGTAAGATCGAAGCAATCAATAATTATTTACCTTGTTCGGACTGTTGTCCCCATTTTTATTGTCATGTTCACGACGTTTCGACCGTTGTACGCTCCGATCTTCTTCAGGGTTCAGTTCGAAATTCCAGTCACCTGAAGAAGGCCGAAGCGTACAACAGCCGAAACTTCGTGAACATGACAATATAGATGAGGACAACAGTTCGAACAATATAAATAATGTAAATAATTACAATACCTAATCTCTGAAATATAGACAGAAATCAATTATTACTTCTACGAGGGGAGTGTTGAAAAGTTATTGATTCGGCTATGAACAGATTTTTAAAAAAATCTAATATTTGTTGGTTTCGTCAGATTTAGTGGAGCAGGTAGTATTTAAAACTTATCAGCACCTCTCGTAATTTATAATCTGCCCTGCTTGGAATAATAAGAGTAAGAACATGGAAAATTATCTTTTTTTTTTTTCAATGGAACGAAAATTATATCCATCTTTTAAAAGTTAAATCAATTCGTATATTGACTGTCGGTATAAAACATAATTAATTTGTCAGAATTATAATTCAGCCAAAAGAGAAACCTTTATTTTAAAACGTATTTCAATGTCTTTGATTTATGTATTCTCTTTAAATTCCGAAAAATGTTAACTACAGATTTGATGTGTGCTAAGCATAGATTTGTCTTGCACAAAGAAACACAATTATGAATCAATCGATAAGGAACAAATTGGAGATAAAGAATGGTATGCTTTCTTACCATTGCTTCACACTGAGACCCTAGTAAAAGATAAACTAAAAAAAAAAGATTTCTTTTGTCTATATTTCTGAGATAAGGTATTGTAACTATAACATCGTTCGGACTGTTGTACTCATCTTTATTGTCATATTCACGACGTTTCGGTTGTTGTACGCTCCGGCCTTCTTCAGGTTATATACGTTGGAATTTCGATCGAACCCTTTATTTTGTTCGCTGAGATATAGTGTTCTAATTCCACGCGCCATGCCTTTTCTGGAGATCTCAGTATCAGTTATTTCCCTTTAGTACCTCAACTCTCCAAGTTTTTGTTCAGCTCTGCTGTAGCCCAGAGGATAAAAGCGTTGGTTGAAGTAATCCAAAAGTGACTTGACCTAAAGAGTTGGGAGTTCAATACCTGGCCACAGCAGAGGTGAACAAAAATTCGGAGAGTTACTAAAAGGAAATACTGAGATGAAAATATTTGTAGAAAAACCAGAGGAAGCCATGTCACGTTGGTGAGAAAGTGACTGAAGTCGAGGTGCCAGGTCAGGATCGGTTATATTACAGACCCGTCTTTGAATTCTGTCAAGAATTTCGAGATATATCGTAGGAGCACCACCAGACCAAATATGGCAGCAGTATTCAATGCACGGATGAGTGGTAGATTTATAACTGTGCAAGATGGATTCTGACGAGAAAAATTCTCTAGCAAGACACAGGTTACTCGTTGACTATTTTGACGATTTTGACTATTACGATACATTCAAATTTTCTTCATTTAGTCATGTGCCGTATTTAGTTAATACTTTTAGAGATATTAGATTGCATTGAAATCTGGACAATAATATGGTATTCAATATGTTAACGATGTTTTTTTTTCCTCTTATTTGTGCGCATATACTGTCGACCTCAGAAGTACTCTTCTGTTCTTAGTTATCAATACTTTTGTTTTGGTACATTATGGAAAAGGAATATTTCATTTCTTTTGCACACTCTTTTGACTTAGATCACTTCCTGTATTCGTGAAGACATATTAGCTAAAATTGAATTTTCCCCATTCTTTGCTAAAATTAAAAAATAAAGAGAGAGAGATAGATAGAGAGAGAGAGAGAGAGAGTATAATGAAAAGCTTTTTGGAGATTTTTTTTTTTTTGTTTTATGTGAATTTTCTTTTCTTTCATTTGAACGATAATGTGATAATTAATTCGAAATATGCGAACTAGGAAAAGTTCTTTTACCAGAAGATTCTAATTTAATTTTAATGAAATCCTTATAGTGTACAATGATTTTAAAAACGAAATCTTTTCAACTTTAATATATTATTACATTTGCAAAATCCTGTAATATATGATGCGTGTGTAACGTTAGAATTTCATGATACGTATGTCTATATGTATAATCTGACTAGATATGAATATTTTGTGTATGTAAAAAACGTATTGTTCACATGAAAGGTTGAAGTATATCTGTAGGTAAATAAATCAATAATAACCAAAAAATAGGGTTGATAATAAAGTTAATAAATATTTCAGCGTTTATTTGTATTATATTTTAATTTTATGTATGTATATATGTGCAGGCATGCAGGTATGTTTGTCTTTATTAAGGAAATACTTTTTTCTATTAAAGCTTTTATTTCAGTGTATGCCTTTGAGAACGGTGATGTGTCGTTAATGTAGGTACTGTGTATTGTCTCATAGTGGATGCGTTGTGTGTGCCTGTTCTCGTGTACTTCCGTATATACAAGCAGACTAGTTTTGTATCTGCAGAAATTCCATTATATTGAAATGCTACCCAAAAGTTCTGAGAATTTAAGACGCGAAACGGCTTTCGCAAAAAAAGTAAAATTGACAAAAAGAAAAATGAATGAGGTTTTGTTTGTTTGTTTTTTTTTTGTTGGAGGATTTCGAGAGATGTGCAAAATGTGTGTTGAAAATGGTGAGACACGGGAAATGTGTAACTTGACATATGAACAAAATCTATCTTTTCCTATTCACCGTATCTCAGTTATACACGAAATGCCTTGCCTTTATTAATAATTTCTGTTGTTTTTAATGCGCACGCCTTCCACGGTGTTACAAGAAGTGGAAGAAGAGGGCTTCAGTCCTCTTGTAGAGGACCGTGTGTGTATTTACGTGTTGTTGTATTAGAAACACGTGTGTAACTCCTGGTAGAATATTAAAAGGTCCAACTACAAGAAAATTGCCGGACTCAAGTTAAGTCCAACTGAAGATAAAGAAGACAAACAAACAAGACCGAGATATATATATATATATATGAAGAAATATAGTCTTAAAGTGTGCTATATTTATGGGATAAAGTGCTCAATATCAGAGATAGAGCGTGTGTAAATATAAAAGTGAACATGGAAGTCAGCACTTAGTTGCCTGACGATTGCACTATCATGAAACAGACTGTCGCCTCCAAGTGCTGACTTCCATGTCCACTTTTATATATATATATATATATATATATATATATAAACAAAACAATTTTACAATGGACACAGACAATGACATTAGCGTGTGTGTATGTGAACATTTGTGTCTGTTCTTTGGTGAATGTTCGTACGTACGTGTATTTGTGCATAATGTTCACGGCGTCTTCCACAAATGGGAAGACGCAGATTTTCTAAGAGAGCTTACACTGAAGTCGCTGAAATGAAGAAATGAAAAAGAGGATTTACCTCACCTCCACGCGAGGTGGAATGTGGCACAAGGCCCGAAGGAAAAAGAAGACGAGGCGAGAAGCCGCCCAGTATTTATAGTATGGGGAGAATGACCCCAAGTGACAATTAGGGAATTAAGGAGGAGCTAACTCCGACACTCTCACTTTTTATTGTAACTGAAAACTAAAGAAAAGACTAACTCTCGCTTCTTGGCTTCAGTCGATGATAATGCTGAAATTTATTATTTACTTAAAATCATTACTGCCATTACTTTCCAAAATAAAAATGAATTTTCGTTTTTATTTTATTTAATTTAGAAACCTTAGCTTCAAGAGCTTTTACATGTCTTTGTAGAAAAAGTGTATCAAAGTTTATATCCATATATAAGCTATTTTTTATACAACGATGTTCACCCTATACAAGATCCAAGAGCCACTTGAGGTAGAGGATTACAGAGTAAGAGGCACCACCCCAAGAAAGGGATAACGACACCAAGATGCAAGAGGTCACCGGAATTGAAAGAGAAGAAAGGGCTTTAGAATGAACCGAAAACCTAATTCTAAACAGGAAACAAGGTATAAACCTCTAACCCTGTTCAAAAGACCGTGCAGTATAAACCGGACAATAAGCGAACCTATCTTCTTCTATTTTGAGAAAAGAAAATGTAAATCATTAGTAAATAAAAGTTCAGAGTTTTAGACAGATATTTTAAAAGTATAGAGTTGAAGTAGACTTTAGGAAGAAGCGAAAACACAATCCTAAACAGATAACATGGGATAAATCTCTACTATTTTTCAAAAGACCGGGGAGATGTGTCAACCGAACGATATAGTGAAATACGCATTCATTGAGAGATAATCATTGTCTTTTACCAGAAGTTATCTATATGCTATTTAGTAATATTCAAGGAATTTCCTCGTTTTCTGTTTGATTTAATGTAAACTTTGTATAAAAAATGGCTTATATATGGATATAAACTTTGACATACTTTTTGTACATATAAAGACATATAAAAGCTCAAACATTAAACTCAGTTTCTTTATAAATTTATGTTAAAAGATTAATGATCTTCCAATGTTATTTTCTTTAGATTATGTGTAAAGTTAAATCGTTTTCTTTCCAGTAAAGTCGCTAAAAATAGTTAAATGTCCACATTGTATATAAGTTGGCGGTTGTTATAATCCGTTGCCAACTGGTTGAGCTTGTCCATCATTTTTAATAATGATTTATTTACTAAGCCATTATAAATGACTAATATCAGTTGTGTTTTCTTGTAATAAGCTTTATACTTAAACTAGTACTCTCTTGCATTTTGATTGATACTGCCAATAGCAATATCGTAACTCCAATACTCAGTGATTGTACTTTTTTATATACTTTGAGTGGGATACTAAGTAAGGTGGTAGGAGTATGACATTAGCAGTGCAAGAGTAAAAGAAACGAGCCGTGTGTCAGCCAACAATTTTGTTTGTCATTTTGTAATTATTACGTATAGAAAATGCATTATTTTGCAATCTATCAGTCGATCTGGGAAAACAGAAAACGATTCTAAGTTTATTCATTAACATATGCAAACAAACGCAATAAACATTTAAATGTATGCGCATAAAGGTTTCTATCACAAAAAAAAAAGAAATTAGACATGTAAATAAATTATTTATATGCAGTTATACAAATTGTGCTTTCTCTTGGGTAGTGGGTTCGTGAGTAAAAAATAAAAAAGATAATAAAAAAGGAAGAAAAAGTAGTTTTTATCAGTTCGTGAATGTCACCTTCGCTGAGAAGCAAACATGTGTTGATAGATTTTCTGTCCTCTCCTTTCGCAACTGTCCTGCCTACATCATGATCACATTTTTATGAGTGACAGGCCATCGCAACCGATTGGCTCAGATCTCTTCACAGTGAGCCTCTCAGAGCCAATGATTGGCAGAGAATTTTTATACAGTTTCTGAAATATTGATCGATGGCAAAAAAGCAGTAGAAGAATGATAAAATGAGAAATAAGTAAAATAAAATCGTCAAGTGAAATTAATTGCAGTTTTTAAAATCCCAGATAAGTCTTCTTGTGTATAGGTATATACAGGCATATGTGAATGCACGCATTTTGTGTGTATCTCATAGACGTGTAAAACTGGCTCACGTATATACAAATAACGTGTATTTAGCAAGAATGAGTGTTTAATTCCCTTAAAACAGTGTGTTCAGATGTTTTCGCATTTTTTTTCTCTCTCTGATAGGTTTCAGCAGCTATTCATCAGCTATGTCAGCTTAAAAAGAAGAAAAACATGAAAACTGATTCATTTAAATTGGAACTGGATCACAATCAAAGTATTCTAATTCTTAATATTTATTTTGAAAAACACTTTGCTTGCTTTTCTCCAATACATTTTATAATCGTTCTTTACTTATCCTTATTCTTTTGTTATATTTTGGGGTCGTACATATTTATTATCTTGCTTTCTTTTTGATCGCCTTTAACTCCATTCATTAAATACTTTGTCCTTCGATTTCGAATTACCAACTTCAATTTTGGCCTTATTCTTTCCTTTCTCTTACCTCTTTTGTTCGCCCTAGCTATCCCCTCTCTCTATTTTTATACGTTTTACTCTCCCTCGCCATCTCTTTCTCTCTCTCTCTCTCTCTCTCTGTTTTGTACTCGTTCGCTTTCCTCTCTCTTTCTCTCTCTCTCTTTCTCTCTCTCTCTTTCTCTCTCTCTCTTTCTCTCTCTCTTTCTCTCTCTCTTTCTCTCTCTCTTTCTCTCTCTCTTTCTCTCTCTCTCTCTTTCTCTCTCTCTCTTTCTCTCTGTGTTTTGTTATCCCCCACCCTCTCTCTTTTTACCTGTTTTGTTCTTCATCGCTCTGCTCTCTCTTTAAACTTGTTTTGTTCTCCGTCAACTTCTCTCTTACTCTCGCTCCTTCTTTAACTGTTTGGTCCTTCATCACTCTTTTTACTCTTCTTTTTCTCTCGCACTCACTCGTTCTCTAACCTTTTTACTTATCTTGTTATCCCTCTCCCTCCATCTAATTTTTTTACCCATTTCGTTCTCCCTCTCTCTCCCCTTACTCTCTTTTTACCTATTTTATTCTTTCTCAAACTAATCTCTATCTTCACTTATTTTGTTCTCTCTCAAGCTACTCTCTCTCTCTCTCTCTCTTTACCTATCTTGTCCTCCCTCACCTCCCCCTCTCTGTTTTTTATCTGTTTTGTTCTCCCTCGCCTTCCCCTCTCTCTTTTTACCTGTCTTGATCTCCCTCCGCACTCTCTCTCTCTCTTTTACCTGTCCTTCCTTCTTCTTTGTTTCTTAACTTCTCTGCTGTTTTAAATATAGAAAATATTTTGTTTTCGCTACCTTTAATTGTTTTTATTATTCTTTTTTGTCTCCTGTGAACCTTTTTTCTCCGCATATTTCATCTTCTTCCTTCATTTATTCCCTCAGCTTCACTTCTCTCATGTTAATCACCTGCAAAATCAATTAAAAATAACTTAAAAAAATTCTTATTAAAAGATTACTTTAAAGGAGTGAGGTGCTATAAATCTTTTTGCCTAATTACCTTAGTGCTAAGTTAAGCCACAAGGATGTGCAACGATTTCACCATGTTCAATCCTCTTTACAAATAATGCTGACCTCAGCAGATTATTAACTATTGCATTGACCCTTTTGCAAATCTAATGTGTTGTTTCTGTTGGAACTTGATATACATTTTATTCCTTTACGGCCACATCACGTTGAAATACCTGTTCCCGTGCGATCATCGAGCCTGTTCAATACCTAGATGGGTTACCGCTTGGAAATATGTGCTGCTGGAATGTGTGGGTAGGGAAATGGATAACTCGGAATTGTTAATCGGAGAGCCGAGTTGCAGTTTCCGTTGGGTCCGTTATATTCACTTACAATTACCCTTGGGAAAGGTATGAATCAACCTCTTCTCCTCCCGATATGGGTTAATTAGTAAGTCATTAGTAAAACATTATCTAAAAAAATTCTTAAAATCTAAAATATTTTCTGACTTTAAATAACCTGCAAATGGCTGAAGCAGTAGAAAAAGAATCAATGAATCAGTAATAAAGTATGACCCCATTGAATAATTTCTGCTACTTCTATGTGCCATTTCCCTTCAGGACGTGGGCAATCGAGGCTCCCACAACTTCATGTCTTTTGTAGCTCTTAATAAGGTTTGTCGTTTTGCTATCCCTTCTTAAAATCTCTGTCCTGCTAACCATTTACACAACTTCCTTAGGTAAGAAGTTACTCACAGCTTTCTACTACCCTTCTTGCATTCAGTATGTCATCTGAGGGTCAAATTCTCCAAGCCCTCTTTTCTTATTATATGTCATAAACATTTCAACTGTCTCTTTCTGATTCTAAGTATAAATGTCTTTTTTGGTTCCATTTTCGTTCATCATTAATCATACATTTAATCCATGGTATTTTTGGCATCCTTCTGTAGAACCATGTTTCTCCTGTCTCAAGTCACTTCTTCATCTGTAAAGATATTGTCCAGCATTCCCTGCCAAACAAAAGGACCGATATTGTATAACATTTCAGTACCCTTCTTTTTTTTCTAATGAAAGTTTCTTGTTTCTTAATATTTTGTTTTTGGATGGAACCTTTAACTATTCTACTGCCCTGTCGGCTGGGGCTGTAGAATATGCTGACGTCAACTCTGCAATGGGGAGTCCTGGATATGATGATAAACTAACATCCGTGTCCAGGGTAAATCGATAAACTACGTCCAACAGCATGGAGGTTTTGAGGAGTGTGGAACCACCTCTAAATTGCTGGGGTTCCCATTCCACCTTGATCTGGGGTGGTAGCACCTGTTAGGGTCCCAGCTATGGGCAAATAGTTAACCCCGAAACTGAGGTAAAAAGCATTATAAAAGTGTAAAAATAGGTTTTAATACCAGAAATACTTTGTAAACATTTATTACCAGAAATAAATTTTTGAAGAAAAATCTATTACCAGCAATGTATTTTTGGAAAAAATATTACTAACACAATACGTTTTTGAAAAAAAAAATATTACCAGCAATACATGTGATTGTACTCAAAAATATGAGTAATTGAAAAATGGTTCAAATATATATGTATACATACACACTTTTTTTACCAAACTATCACTATGAATCTATTTCAAAGATTTTGTTGGCATTAAATGATCCATTGAGGTTGATATGCCATAAAACAAAACAACCAATTAACTATTCTAATATATTCTTATTTCAGTATCACATTTTCAATCTTCTTGTTAAAACATTTCTTAGATATTTTTAATTTTTGTACTTGCTTGATTTTGGTATGTCCAATCTGTAGTTCACCTCGCTTTCCTTCATTACCTTCTGTAGGAGTTCCTGTCATTTTCTTTCTCTGTTTGCTATCAACATGGTGTCATCTGTCTATCTTATGCTGGTAAAATTGTGGCCACCAATAATGAATCCTAGTAGAACTTACAATACTCTCAGGTAGAATAAGTTCAGTAAGAAGACATATCCTTGACACACATCTCTTTTTCTGTTTTTGTGCATTTGCTGAATTAAAGTGTTTATCATTAATCAATAGCAACAGATGAGATTGAAAAACAGAATTTTCAAGCTTGTTGAATTGACAAACTGATCTGCTTGGAAAAAATAGCTCATCTCTATCTTTCAGAAGACAAGAAATTGAGTTTGTGTCTTTTATGCATATATCTGAAATGCATATAACGGTCCTTGAATCTGTATATATTAAGATATTTGCAAATGTAAGGTAATAAGTCATCAATAATGGAAAGAATATTACAATGTGAAAAATTTTAATGGGATTTTAAAATAGGGAATAAAAACAGCAACAACAAAAAATGGGTAGCACATGTAATGAGAATAACAAATAATGATATAATTTAGATGTTAACTTTCCACACAACTAAAAATAAAAGGTTTGGAAGGAAACTCCTATCAATACTAGAAAAAGTGATAACAAGTAGAGAAGTATAATTTCTTGCAAAACTGTTTTCAGAAAAAGATTTTATAAATTTAAACTGACAACAGCACTAGTTTTTCAGTCAATGGATGCTAAATATTTCTTGTATGGAAACGACTAATTTCACTATTATTAGTATAGTACTTTAGGCACAGTAGAGTAATTGATTACAGCTTGGATTGAGGAATCGGAGAGCCAAGTTTGAATTCCAGTCAAATTCATTACATTCACTTACGTGCTAATATCCTTGGGCAAAGATATGAATCCATCTCTTCTTCCCCCAGCTATGGTTAAACAGTAGAACAGACTCAGTCCTGTAGCCTTGATTGGCAACTAGTCTAGGAGAAGGAGAACTCTGAATTCAAACCCTCCAACTATGGGTTAAATAACCTCACCAACTCACAATTGGCCAAGCATGGTGAATACAACTACACCCTTGAATATATGGTCAGTC
Organism: Acanthosepion esculentum; assembly: GCA_964036315.1. Lineage (NCBI taxonomy): Eukaryota > Metazoa > Mollusca > Cephalopoda > Sepiida > Sepiidae > Acanthosepion > Acanthosepion esculentum. The sequence goes on from OZ038476.1 coordinate 33,227,800, forward strand.
AGGGATGTTTTCCTCCAACAGGAGTGAGAAGATGCTGGATTTGTATTTGGACTAATTTTTTATCAAACAGAATATTGTAAATATCAAAAATATTTGTCAGTTATTTATCTATATTTTTACTTAATAAATTTTATGAGAATTTGATTTTTTTGTTTAAATCTTTTGCATGGATCTCATCTTATTGAGAAGATTCTTACTGTTCAAAATTGAACATCTGAATGCTGAACATGATCAATATAGTAAAACTTGTAAACTAAAACCACAAAGCACTAAGTGGTAGAATTGATACTACTCGGAATTGAAACTTAGTATAAGGGTGGACAAATACAGAGGTGTTTATTGTAGTTGCAAGATAGAGGTAGTATCACACAGTAGTGTACCAGTGGTTTTAGGTAGTTTACTCCTGTTCAGGTGAAGCAAGTACACTTGTTTTTATTTTATTTTATTTTTTTACTGTTAAAAAAATGATTTCAGAACTATTTGTTCAATAGGCTTATCATTTTTTATGATTTCTTTTTAACTTTCGTTAAAACCTTCCATATATTTTGAATTATTTTTTTTTATATCTTAGACTTTAAGTCCAGAGGAAGGAAGGGGAAAAATAATTTCTACTTATTTTTCTTTAAGATTCTTAAATGGCTTTCCGGTTCCAAGAGACATTGTTCTCTTTAGTGTAGGAATAATGTCTACTTTTTCATTCTTTCTTGTATCTTTCTCTCATTTATCCTACTTTTCTCTGTGTTTATTCACCCACTTCTTACTTGACCTTTGACATTCCTCCCCACCTTTCCCACTTTATAACTCTTATCTTCTTCTGTCTCCTGTTTTTCTTCTTTTTTTTTCCTTCTTCCACATTGGTTAGCCTGCCTCTGTTTCCATTGATTTCAACATTTCTCTGATGTCTCTGAAAATCATTTGCCTTTGTCCAAATCCTTCTTTATCTCACAAGAGAATCCTCATATTTGTTTATCCCTAATTCTGAACCCTCTCTTTGTTCCTCCTCTCCCTTTCTATTTGTTCTGTTTTTACTTATTTCTCTCTCTCTCTCTCTCTCTCTCTCTCTCTCTCTCTATATATATATATATATATATATATATATATATATATATATATATATAATTTTTTCTCCTTTTCTACTCTTTCTACAGCATGTCTCACCTTTTCCTCTTGATTTTTCTTGCTCCCCACCTTTCTTATAAAGGGAAGATACAAAAGAGCAAAAACAATAAAAGTAGCCAAAACGTGCAGAGCTAAGCTACTTCTGGAATTTTTTTTCCTTCCTTAGGAACTTTTGGTTGCTGCCATTTTCAACCTGTACAGTAGAATATGTAGAGCCAGCAAAGACTATAAAAGCAGCAGCAGCAGCAGTAACTTATGTCTACTCTCTGCTCAGCATTGAGCTTCTGGCATCAAATGTTTTCTAGTCTTAAACTCATTTTATGGGCCAGTCACATATTTATAAAGATTTGTATTCATCTTTGTGAATAATTCGGCTATATAAGCTGTCTAATCTACTTCTCAGACATTGCAACCTACACAGGAGCAAACTTCAGTTTCCATTGTTGTGTATACGATCCTAAAGTAATGTTTTTCATCATCCCCCCCCCAACCCAACGCCATAACTTTGAATTTATTTTTATTAGTTGTGAACTGGCTTCAGGGAACTCAAAGAAACTTTAGACTAATAACTTACTCACTACTTAAAAAATATTTTGAATCTGCTTGGAAGATAAAATAAAAATTGGAAACAGATGAGCTTCAAATGGATATTGCAAACATTAGATGACTAAATCTTAAAATTTAGTGATATGAATTGTCCAATCTCAAAGCATTTTTGAAAAAGAAAACAAAATTTATTTATATCATGCATATACAAATATTACATTGAATATAGGCATGTTGATGGGAATATATTCTTAATTTTACCCATAGTCTCATCATAGAGAATTAAAAGATGCTTGAAATCAAAAATTTTTAATGTTACCAAAAATTATGTTATAGACTTAGTCACTAGCATAAGGGTGAGGCGTCTGAAAGAGCAGGCACCTCCACTACTCCTGAATGAATTTTACATTTTTAGGGCAGAAGCTGGTTATTTTCAGGGCAAATTCCTTGTCACCCACTGTAAAATTTCTTCTTGAACATTTATGGTTTTAGAAACACTAAAACAAGAAAAAATATCACAAAAATTTTAAGTCAGTCTTCGACAAGTATTGTGAAAATTTCATATTTTTGATAACTAAACTTTTCTGATTTAATATAGATTATTGATTTTATTTTTATGGAGGAGCTTTTTTATCCAATTTTGAAGTGTGTTATGTGTTCATAATATTTTTGGGTTTTTTTTTTTTTTTAGATGATTTTATTTGAATATTTCTTAAAAAATAGTCTTAAATATTTTAAAATATTTATTTACCATTTTTTAGTCAGCAGTTTAATTTTCTTTCTACCATCTTTTTCTCTTCTCTTCATTTTAATATTTACAATTACATACAGAGAAACTTTCTTATTTAAAGCTTTCTTTTTTAATAAAAAAAAAAAAACTTAATACTCACCCACACAAATATATTTAACATGGTTTAACACCAATTTCAATCTCTCCATCTCATATACAACTTAAATAGATTTTTAAAAATTCCACCAATCCATGTTTCTTGATATTTATTCATTCTCCTAACAGCTTGCATCCATTCCTGTCAACAAAGTCCTTGTCTCCATATTTGTAGCTCTGGAATGAATATTTATCAGGTAGGTGTTGGCAGCGATCTCTCCAAGTACATCTGATTAGAGAACAATTGCACAATTTCACAGGTCAATTGCTTAACTTTTCCAAGTAAACTTTGTTCTTAAGCATTCTGCCTGACTCATCTGGTGGTATTGCTAGTATATTGATTTATAACCTGTTGACTGAACAGGAGATTTAGTAAGAGAGATTCTCTGTTCACTGGGCCTTCATGCTTATATGTTTGTCTACCATCATGACTGTTATTTTGATGACGGTTTTCTGAAGTCGAGAAAATGTTGCATAGGTAAAAGAAAAATAATAGAGAAGTGAGGAGATAGATAATGAAGAACAGAAAAGGAGAAAGAGAGGGTATTGAAATAGAGAAACAGAGAGATGCGGGGAATGAAATAGAGAAAAAAAGAGATGGGGGGAATGAAATAGAGAAAAAAAGAGATGGGGGGAATGAAATAGAGAAACAGAGAGATGCGGGGAATGAAATAGAGAAGAGAAGAGATGGGGGGAATGAAATAGAGAATAGGAGAGATGGGAAAATGAAATAGAGAAAAGGGGGGATTGGAGATCAAAATAAAGAAAAGGAGAGATGGGGAAGATATAGAGAAAGGAGAGTGATAGAGAATGAAATAGAGAAAAGAGAGAGGGAGACAATGCATGTAGCAGAGGAAAAGCTGAGAGACAGTGCATGCAATGAAGAAGAGAGAGAGAATGAAAAAAGAAAGGTAGTACAACAAAAATAGGGTGAGAGACAAGAGAGAGGAAATAAAGATACTCATACTTTAAATCAGACAGAGGCTGGAATACATTATGAGGAAAGAAGGCTTAAAAAATTTAATACTCACAATATTTATTGAGAAAAAAGAGAGGTAAAAGAAAACAGCAAGCAACTTACCTAATGGTTTTGTGAGAATAGATTCCAAAACAAGAACAAGAAGCAATGGTAAAAAGTCAAATGTTGCTTTGAGCAACAAAAGACGGAAGTTGTGGTGAGCCATGTTTTCCTGTGTCTTGAAGGGATGCAGCATATAAATGATGATGATCCATATATGTATGTATGGCACAATCTAAATTAGTCGAAACAAGAATGGTACTGATATCTGTGGGATGGGATATGGGAGAGCTTCCTCTTTTAAGAATAAAAAAAAAGCTTGATGATAGATATATTTGTATGCTATACTTTTCATACTGCACAAATACTACATCCTTATCCAAAGCAGAAGTGCTAGAATAGGGGTGATCAAATTTGCTTAAAGTAAGAGCCACATATGTTAAAGTTCAAATGTTTGAGAGCTGCAAGACATAAACAAAATTTATACATGCTTTTTTGTTACATACACGTTGACATTAAACTTACATTATAATCCAAAGTGGTTTCAATTCATACCCAGTAAATAATTATAAAGATTGAAATTTTTCTTATTTACCTTTTATATTAACTGTGATGCAAAAAGGAGCTCAACCAACATGTTTCCATGAGCAGTGCATTAAAAATCAAAGAGCCACATGTGGCTCACAAGCTGCAATTTGTCCACCCCTGACATTTTGATCTCAGGCACTTAATGGCAGCAAGAAGAACTGATCCATATGATCCATATATAAATTATCCTGTTATTTTTTATGTTAGTAATATAATAATTTTATAATATAATAACAATAATGCATATTATGCTAGTAATATAATTTATGTAATAGAAATATTATAATTTATACATAAAAATAAATAAGCAGATATTAAATCAGTTTGAAAAGCAAAGACCAATAATGTTTTAATCTGATGTGCAAGCAAGTGTAATCTTTTTAATTGTATATATAAATTTATGTGTGCCTTTTACACATATTTACACATTCAAAGCTTTGCATTCCTGGACAGTTTGACAAATAAAAAAACTTATACATACATTGAGATGTGCTCATGTATTTGTGTCTTTATTGGGGAGAAATTTTGTTTTTTGTTAAGTGGGATGGAGTGTACAAAAAGTGATTAAAAATATAGAAAATAAAAAGTCAGTTTAAGGTAAGAATAAAAAAATATTGAACTTTTACTGTTTTTTTTTGTTTTTTTAATCAGAAGGAAGGCGCAGCAAAAGGGACAGGGGGAAAAAAGTGGGAAAAGATCAACTGAGAAAGGATTTGAGAATGAATCCGATGTTACTTAGGGAAGGAAACTAAAAATTAGGAAGAGTTAAATGTCTTTCCTATGTTTTCATCCCCCAGAAATCAAACACTTCATGTTTATTGCTTTGTCAGCATAAATTCTGAGGAAGGCTGCAACTGTCCTCACATGACATTAGAATGTATGTATACACACACACACACACACACACACATTTATTTGAATGACAATTTATAAAAAATATTTTAGTGCACTTTTTAAAAACTAAACTTCACTCAATACAAGGCTCAAGAGCCCCTCAAAGTAGAGGGTTACAGTTAAAATTCTAATGAGGAATAAGATATAAGATATGAGTTCAAGAAAACATGGTAGGAAGTAGAGATTACAAGGATAGATAATGATTGACCCTTGAATCGAAGAGCTTAAGTCTGTTGTATTCAGAAAAGCACTCATGTGGGCATGTATTCCACAAAGTGGCACTTCTTGGTGGGGGGGGAACTAAGTGGAACTTCCTTTTTATATTTGGAACATGGTGAATTTGATTGTGTGGAAATAGCATGATGTGTCCTCGCCATAAAGGTCTGAATTGGTGCAACTATAGAATGTTCATTTGAACATTTTCCAAAGAAAAAGTGATAGACTAGTGATAAAGTCTTTGTAGAATGGAAAATAACAAGACCACATAAATGTTTTTGAACTATATCAAGACTGGAGAGTTAACTGAGCTGCTCCTGTCCAGATATAACAGCAATACTCTATTTTTCGCTTAATCTGACTTTTATAAAGATAAAATATGGCTAGAAGAGTCAGATACTTCCTGGAGGGATATAGTGAGCCAAGCATTTTTACAGCTTATTTAGTAATGAATCAGTGGCAGTTTTGGGGAAATGGTTGCCTGGAACTTTCCCGTTACATCTGGATCATGGAGAAAATAAGAATTATTTGATATCATGAAAGTAGTATGGTGTGTTTTTGCTGTAAAAGTCTGAACTGATTGAACTAAACAATGAAGCTCATCTGAACATTGGCCATGGAAATAGCAAGAGAATAATGGCAGGCTTGCAACATTATGTCTGTGAGAAAAGAGATTGGAGGGTGTAAAATAAGTCATTCCTCACAGCAGAAATGTTTTCAAACTCTGCCAAGGCTGGAAAGTGAGGATTTAGCCACTCCAGCCCAGATATGGGAGCAATACTCCATTTTTGGTCTAATCTAACTCTTCTAAAGATAGAGCATGGCAGAAGCTGTCAGATATTTCCTGGAGTGATGTAGTGAGCCAACCATTTTTACAGCTTCTTTAGTAATCTTGTTCACACAGTCTTTTGAACAGGAATAAGGGTTTACCCTCTGCTTTCTGTTTAGGATTGTCTCCAGTTCCTTTTAAAGTCTTTTCATTCTCTCTCACTCCCAGTAGCCCCTTGCATCTTAGTGGCATTATCACCTTGCTTTAGGTGAATTGATTAATAAAAAAAGAAGAAAAAAAAAGCACTGTATATAGGAGTCCTACTGGAGTAAACCTAAGACCCAATAGATGCTCAAAGCATGAAACATTGTTGAGAGTGTAACCATTCATCATGATTGGAGAAAACACTGTGTCAGAATGGGGGGGTCAATGAAATGATACATGCTTGATTTTTGTTAGCATGTATTTTTTCCATCCCCCTTGGCATAGTGTGTTAGTGTATTGCCTATTAATAGCATTACACTGTATCCTTCCATTTTATTTATTTTTTGTGGGGAACTTCTGGTAAGAGATTATTTGGAAACATATTACTGATTATGACGGACATCAGGAAATGCCTGTTACGATTAGCCTAATGTAAAGGTGCTTTAGGATGGAGAAATCTCCAAAGCCAAAGTTAAGATTAACTATTTGTCATCTCTAAGCAGCTTTATTTCTATACCAAAATATAAATTTGTATCAATCTATATCAGAAATAGTAGTTGGTTAATCAAGCTTGTTGTACGGTGTTGTTCTATAACACATGATCAGTAGGCAACTTCTACCTGTCTCTTACTTTGCTATACACTTTATATCTCTTCTACTTAATATATGCAAATAGGTACAATCCTATTTACCAATCTACTACAAAGCCTAAAGAATATATTCCGTAATTTTTAATAAATTTCAAAACAAATTTAATCATGTCAATATGTTTTTAATTTGCACAAATAACAAATTTTAATTACTGTCATAAATAAATGAAAAAATAATATTTAAGTAAGTCCAAAAATAATGTTGACAGCTGAATGAATTATTTCACATTTTTTAATAGAATATGCAGTTTGTTATATACATATACATATATATATATATATATATATATATATATATATATATATATATATATATATGTATATATATATATATATATATAATTATGGCTTGCCTGTATTTTTTTAATACCATTAATGAAAAGCCTTAAACCAAAATCATAGACAACATTATAGAGGAAAAGAAAACCAGAAGGCTTAGAAGCAAATGGGGCCTTTACTTGATCGTAAAAGTTAAATCATAAATAAGAAATATGTTGTGGAAGTGGCTTCAATTTTGAAGGGTCAGCAGATTAAAAATATGGGCCCAGGGAATATTGATTAAACACCTGCCAAATAATCTCATTTCATTGGTAAGGAAACTGATTTTATGGTTCTTTTGGGAACATGAATGGAACACTGCATAAAATGAAAGTAGAAGATGACTCTTCCATAAATTATCTCCCTTGAGTATTACAGATTTAAAATCATTA
>OZ038476.1:33250399-33305399 GCA_964036315.1 Acanthosepion esculentum
TAATTTTTTAAAATAATCATAAAACTTAATTTCCCACACCTTTTATTTTAAACATTAGCTTCTAAAACTAAAACTTCTGTATCAGTCTTATATGCAGGAAATGTCTGTAGGTTGCACTCATTTCAAAAACTGAGTACAAGCGAAAAGCCCAAAATTTGCATATTCAAAATCAAAACAAAAGATGGTTTTACAGGAGAATAATATAAAAATAAATTCTTTTTCTACGAGGATCAGATAAAAAAAATATAGAATCAAGAATCTTTAAAATCTGACTTAGCCTCCACAACTTTTAACATTTAGCAGCCACCATAACTTTTTGTATTTATTTTGTGGTGACATGCTTATATCCCCACGGGTTATAATAGTTTTTCTTGTTTTTTTTTATTTCAACAATCAATTTCATTAAAATTTAAAACTGCCCTTAGCATAGTTTGAATTGCTTTATCTTTGACTTTGAATCTTCATTTAGGACCATTTTCTATCTGCCCCAACTAAATATTTAAATACTGAATCAGTTTTTATAGAAAAGAAGAGGTGTATGTTCTTGCTTGGTGCTAATGGCTAAATATTTTAACTTTTTAAATTAGTACCCACCTCTCCTACCATATTTGCCTCAATAATTTCTTCTCTTTTTTTTTTTTTAATAAAGGGCAGTTACTATCTTGATTCACAATATCATTAACTAATCACTTGTATCATTAAGCATATGAGAGGGCACAAAAATTCATCTTTTTTGCAAAATGCCTCCTGAGGTTGGGAACTAAATTTATTATTACTATTTTTATTGTTTCCTCAAAGTTTTCCAATCCACTCTTCAAAATCAGAGAACAGGAAGAAGTGGCAAATTCTATTGTCAAATACAGAATAATTCCACAGGATATTAAAAAAATTCCAGTTAGGCAGCATCCTCACCTTCCCACCATCCAAAATGATTCAGTCTCTTTCTTTTCTGATCACATAGTTTTTTTTTTTTTATCATTCCTCAAAATGTAACAAGAAACATTCATTAAACTTTGTAATCTGCAGAAAGGATTTGTTCCTTTCTCATCCTTCATCTTAACTCCTGATCAGAAGGTTTGCAGCTAGCCCTTAGCTGTCAGTCCTTAGTAAGGTTCTTGTTTTTTTCTCTTTTTGCAATTTTTTTCTTTCTTTAAATAACTGAAACTTTTTGGGGATTTGTGTGTGCTAAATCAGGACACTTGTCACTGCCATCCTGTATTTTTCAAAAGAATAAATTTAATAATAATCAAGATGACAATAGCAAGAAGCTAATGTCAATCATAATAATAAAGTGATAATCATAAAAATATTATATTGTGCTAAATTTATTTCTATCATAATAATATCAATCCACAGCTAGGACCTGTCATGCAGCATCTACAAAATCCACTCACCCTCATTCTTTTCATATTCCAATGGTAAGGAATAGGTTAAACTCAAACTTTTTCCCCCCCCAGAACTGTTGCAATGAACACACTCTTTGAGGGTCTGTTTCCCTCATCATTACAATTTTAGCCTCTTCAAATCAATGCTAAGCCATTATCTGTCCTACATATCCTCATAATATGAATCCCTTGTTCCATCCCTGTACACCATTATAATATTCCCATTCATTAACTCTCTACCTTGAGTGGCACTTAGGCCTTGCATTGGGTGAACAGAAAAAAACTGTTGGAAAGGATATCAAATTAATTGTATTACAGAGAATATAATGATAATATTTTATAATAGGATAAAATTCTGACAATTATATATTAAATACAAGACTCGAGAGCTACTCAAGTTAGAGGATTACCGTTAAAATGGTAATGCTTAATGAGTTTTATGATATGGATGAGAAAGAAGGTGGTAGGAAATTACGATGATGAGGATAAGAAAGAAAGAAAGGTGATGACTGATCCTTGAGGAAGTCAAGAGTGAAATTTTTCCTTAAGCCAAATAAATAGCGAATTTATAAAGAGTTTCCTAATTGTTCGTTATTTGATCAGATGTAATTATATTGATTGATTTGGTTTTTTATGGCTTATCAACCTTTTGCAGGTTATTTAAAGGCAGAAAGTATTTTTAGATTGTAAATATTTTTAATATTTACTGATACAAGTCCTACTAATTAACCAATAATTGGGGTGGGGAGAGAAGAGGTGATTCCTAGCTTTACCCAAGGTCATTTGCATGTAAGTGAAAGGACTAAAGAAGTACCGAAACTGTCAGTAATGGTTATTGTTGCAAGCGCTGTAGGCCAATTCATTAGCCATTTTCAAGGGGTCTATTGTTAATGCTTTTCCACGTACATTATATGGAAGAAACATGCTAGATCAGAAGGTGATTCCTTCTGCAAATGGGGATACATGTTTGAATCCTCCAAGAGGGTACATTTTCTTTATTAAGTTTTCTCGGGTATGGAGACGGCTAGACAAAATAAATGCTTTTAAAACAGAGCGTCTACTCAAATATGGGTATCCACAAAAATAACATACATACATACAAAGATTAATTGACTGTTAGAATTCTTTTAATTCTTTTAGTGGTGTGTGTCTGTATGAAAAAGAAAAATAGATCCAAATGAAAAATCAATTATTCCCAGAATAAATGTAGATTGTATGCATTTTGCATTTATGAATGAATTGCCCTCATTCTTATCAGATGCCCCATAAAGCTATCAAGTAGTTTTCTAACTGTAAAGTTTATGATAACCATCTTGAAAACAAAATAATAAGTGTGTTTTATATTCTGAAATGAGCCTTTTTGGCAGATTTGATCAAGAAATGATTGATGCTCTCAGTGAGTCAGTTTTTTTAAAAAAGTATTTTTTCCTTTTCACCAGCAATTATTATAATCCCTGTTAACTCGTTGATCTTAACATAATCTGTTATAAATTACATTTTATTGCTTTATTATCTCAAATATAAATTGCGTAAGCACATTAAGTCACTGTCTAAGAGGGGGAAAATGTTATTTACTTAATGTATTAACAAAATAAAAATGAAAAAATCAATTTCTAGTTGAGGGAAATGGAAAGCTAAATGAAAATAAGAGAAGATAAATAAAAGCCTATTTATAAACTCATTAGAACACAAGAATATCTATCAACAAGAATATATTTTTTAAGTCTGGTCATTTAAATATTTGTCACATAATTCATTAGAACACAATTAGAAATTTATATAATATAATTTATATAATATAATTTAGAAATATATATAATATAATTTATAATATATAATATAATAATATATATAATATAATTTAGAAATATAATTTATATAATTTAGAAATTTTACAGTTAACTATCACATAATTCATTAGAACACAAAAATATCTATCAACAAGAACATATTTTTTAAGCCTGGACATTTAAATATTTGTCTACATGCATACTTCTCTGATTAAAACACAATGTCCAGAGTTTACTGTTAATGATCACATTTTTCTTATTACCCAAGGATCAATTAATAATTTTTTATAAATAGCAGAAAAATAGTTTTCAAAACTAAAATTATGCAAAATTATGATTTCTCATAGCTAAAGTAATCACTAAATTAAGTAAAACTAGGAGAAGGAATATATTTTTCAAATAAATTTTCTTTGTTTTTAAAAGTTCTTGAAAATTGATAATAATGATTTTGCTTTTTGTTCTTTTAAGGTACTATAAATGTACGATGTAAGGTCGTATGTAAGTGGAGGAAAAGGTTAACAATCTGTTTTTTACAAGTTGACAAAACTAAAGAGAAATCAAAAATTTTCTTTGTGTGTGTGTGTGTATTATATATATAATGATTGTCAACATATTAGAAGAGTATAACCATTGCTGACAAGTTAGATATATGTTTACAGTTTGGAATTCAAAGCTGTCCTTCTAGCCTGGTTACCAACCCTGGCTAAAGAGCCCAATCTATCCTGCTATTTAACCCATAGCTGGGGGTGAAGAGATGGCTTCTTACCTTTCCCAAGATTATTTGCACATAAGTAAATGTGATTCACACACACGCGCGCACACACACACACACACACACACACACACACACATATATATATATATATATATATATATATATATATATATATATATATATATATATATATGAGAGAGAGAGAGAGTGAGCGTGATAAAACAAAATATTTAATGCTAAAAAACAGTCAACAAGGATATTTCTGGAAGATTATGCTTTTTAGGCAAGCAGTCTTTGTAACTGACGTGCCCAAAACTGAAAGACAGTGCATTAATAACAATAAATAATATTTACTTATCTTGACTGAGAGTACTGTGTATTTGGGTAGCAAACCTTCTTTTAAACATATTTTATTGAATGTCACAGACAAGAAAAATCTCGTATGTTTTTTTTTTGTTACGTCTTTCTAATGTTCTTACAGTTTTTGCAGGAAGGTCTGAGAAGGGAGTGCAGAAACTCTCTGCAGTGGTTACTGCCGCAAGTGATTTTGGACAATTTGTTACCCATTTTCAAGGGGTCAGTTGTTAATATTGTTAGGGTTCATGTTATAAGATGTATTGTGCTGTATTTAGGCTGTGTGAGAGGACATGGCATGACTTTAAGTTGGGATGTCTCCTTAAAAGATTACTACAACTTCTATACAGTACACCTTATGACATGGACCATGTAAAACACACACATATGTATATAATGTGTGTATTTTAAGTAATTAATGAATGTGTGGGTGGTGTAATGGATAGTGGCTCAGAATAAGAAGTTCAAGAGCTGTGTTCAAATTCCACTCAAGTTTTGTTAGACTCACTTTTGCACAAATAACCTTGGAAAAGTTATGAATCCACCCAGTTATGGGTTAAATAGTAAAACACACTGGGTTCTTCAGCCTAGTCTAGGAGAAGAACAACTCTGAATGAAAAAAAAAGATATTTAGCTCTGGTGAAGCACATACTATGTAATTAATAAAAGAGTTAACAATGATTCTATGACCCTGACTGCAGTCACAGCCTTGATTGATTGATAATCCAACATTAGTTCTCATAATTATCAATGCAATATTTCATGGTTAAACATATTTGTATAGACATCCTTTTGTTAAACAGTGAAATTAATGTCTACCGACCTAAAGATTGAAAGTCTTATTATTTTCTCTTATAATATTTTCAGTTTTCCAGTCCAGTGGAAATTAATTTGATTGCTTAAAAAAAGGGATGTCTGCTCAAATATGTGTACCCACTAAATATAATGTTGATATTAACAACACACACACACAAATATATATATATATATATATATATATATATATATATATATATATATATATATGAGTGAGAATATAATACTTTTCTCATTTTCTCAAACTCAAAGTGTACATATGCAACACTGATCCAAGAGAGCACATATACTTGATCTGAAATAAATAATCCCATCATTTTTTATGGGTAGTATGCTTGTAACATTACAAGAATCTTTGTGCATAACATTAGACTGAGTTGCAGCTGACACCATTAAGTGATTTTTTTAATCCTTCATAGTCAGAAGTCTACTAACTGTGAAGGCTGCAAGAATCCTTTTAAAAAAAAACAAAAGTATGTCACATAATATAAAAAAGCAGACAGTAGTGTAAAAAGGAGAAAGATAGAAAAGGCTTGTTTGTCAGCTACTTTAAATTAAATTATTGTTAAATTAAAAAATAAAATAACAATAAGAAGCTCTGAGGAAAAATGAATTTTATGTGTAAGCAGTTAATCTCCTCTGAGGTTTTGTTTATACTCTTTTGTGTCTTTTTATATATTAAATTCTTTTGGGTTTTATTTTAGTTATTGTTCAAAAAGTGTAAATAAAATAAAAAAACTGAAGATGTAAAATCTGGATAACAATTCTACAACATACAATGATTAATTATAATCACAGCAGAGAAGGAAATCATCAAGTACTATTAAAATGTGAGAGCTTAATAATAATAATAATAGCTGGCTGCTTATTTTTGAGTATGCCTTTTTGCTAAGGTAGCTAGCTAATCCCTGTTGTGGACACTTGCTAAGGCTCATTTTTGTCTCTTCAACACTTAGCCAACTTGTGGGTTATACTGCAATTATGCTGAGTGAATGTTAGTTACAGTTTCTGGGAGAGGGTGCATAATCTGGAGTGATCTACAGTTTTGAACAAGGCCAGTACACTCGAAATCTCAGTCATGATGATGACTTGTGACCATTCTAGCACACCCAATGACAGCTTCCAAACATTTCTGTCTAAGCTTGGGTGAAACTATGATATTATTTTCTGATATCTCTCAACAATACCACATGCTGAGATCATCTTGCAAGACCAATATTATCAAGAAGAATTGGCTGTGGAGAGATTTGAAACCACATCTCAAAACTAAAATGCTCATCTGTCTATATCTCCAAGATGAGGTATTATGATTATTTACATTATTCGATCTGTTAACCTTATCTTCATTGCCATATTGGAGAGTTGATTTAAAAAGAAATGACTGAGACATCCGAAAGAGGCATAGCACAAGGAACTAGAACAATCTACCCTGGTGGATGAAATAAAGGGTTCGCTTTAAAATTCCAATCACCTGAATGAAGATGAGGATAACTGTCTAAATAATGTAACTAATGTCAATAAAATGCTCATGTTCGAACTACTCAGTCATATGGCCATTCAAGAGCTTATTAAAGACGTTATTCAAGTCTAGGTCTTATTAAAGTAGGAAGCTCTTCAGTGACTAAATATTTTATATCTAGAAATGCTAATCCAGATTTAAAGTCATACACCTGAATAAACATCTATATTTTTAAGCTAAGGTTGTTCAGTAGATTTAAGTGCCTTATAGACATGAACGAATAAGACATTTAAAATTTTGAGGAAATTTTATTACCCCCACTCTAAGCTTATTAAGACAACCCCGTTTATTAATTTTGCACTTTTTGACTCTTTAAATGATTTTACAACTCCTCCTTCTTTAATTCAGATCTGCCTTGATTGACATCATTTTGAGAAAAATGATATTGAGATTTCCCCGCATTAACATATGAATTGAATATATGAACAACAAAAAAGTTTTAGTTTTAGAGAAAATTGAAACAAAAAGGAAACTTTTGCTTAGAATAAGAAAGTGACAATTGAAATTTTTAAGGCACATGACAAGAAAAGCAGGCTTGGAAAATTTAATACTCAAAGGATATGTTGAAGGCAAGAGAACCAGAAGAAAGAAGAGACTAACCTACCTAATGAACTTGTGTGAATGGTTGGCAGGACAGAGATAAGAAGAAAAGCAAAAAGACAAACCATGTTAAGTGCTACAAAGGATAGGAAGTTGTGAAGAGTCATGATCACCTATGCCCTGACACACCACATAGAAGAAGACAGTCTATGTATATTGCCACATAGAAGAAGACAGTCTATGTATATTGCATTTTTTTTTTTTTTATCGCAATGCTTTGAGCATCATTTAACCCCTGGAAAATAAATAATGTGTAAATTTGCATATATATATGCATGCAATTAGATATACATGCAAATGTTAAAAAGAATAAAAAACAATGCATATGCATCACTATTTGAGTGCTTAAGGCGAATAACCTTCAACAAGTTAAAAATTAGTGGCTTGTCTTCAATATATGGAAATGATATTTTAGATTGTGTTCAGCCATATTGAAAAATAAAATCAACCAAGCCCCAAATTATCAAGACACAAATGCGTGCACACTGGTTTATTAACACTTGACTTAATTTAATCAAATTCTTGAATTGCATTTCCTACAAGGCATAGAAATTAATTTAATCAAAAAATTAAAAAATAATGATAAAAATGTTTTTATTTTTCCCCAACCATGTTTATGACTACTGTCAATGCATTAGACTCTTTACATAGATTATTCCTTCTTTAAGAATGAATTTATATCATTGTAAAAAGACCTTCAGAATAAAGAATTCTGTATGGATTCCATAAATTTTACATTGAAGGTTGTTAAACAAGTAACACGTTTAGGTTTTAAAACAAGGTCATATGTTCTCCGCACAAATACTATTAAATTATCCTGAAAGAAATAAAAGGAAGAAACATTTAAAAAAGAAATGTTGGGAGTCTCGGGAGTTCTGATATTGCATTATAAACATGTTAACTGGATATCTTTTTGAATTAAAATGATTTCATACTATCACAATGTAGAGAGCAAAATTCATGTGTGCCTACATGAAGAACAAATGTTGAAAAGCTAAGTTGTATATTTGCCTCCATTTCTTACTCTGTGTACAATTGTAGCAGAAGCAAACGTGTATGTTCAGTATTTTATGGGTTCCCCAATATCTGTAATCTCTTTAATCTCTTTTAATTTGTTTTAAGAGATAATTATATGGAAATACTTGGACGTGGATATATTTAGGTTTTTAAAACAAGCAGAAATATGTTTTATTTTTCATTCTTTTTTATCAAGAATGCAATAATTTAAAAAAAAAAATTTCTAGATTATTTACACTATTTACTAGCAGACTATTATCCTCATCTTTGTTGATGCTATCACAACATTTCAGCTGTTTCCCTCTGGCCATCATCAGGTGTATGTCAATCCAGGTAACCTACAGTGAATTCTGAACTAAACCTTTTATTTAATCTATAGTAGACTGTTCTCATTCCACTGCCCATGTCTAGGTATAGCTTGTCTAGTTCTTATTTTTAGTACTACTGAGTTATTGCTCATTCTCTTTGTACATAGGTCCTCATAGTTGGGATAAAAATGATCTTGAACAAAAAGTTAACATCCTCTACTGATAATAAGTTTTTGCCCAACACTTCAAATTGCTGCAAAACTAAAATCATAAACTAAAAGTCGAGTCACGTTCTAAAGTCTACTAACTAACGTCTCTGCCTAAACTTTTTTTTTTCTTTTAAAAGTAGATAAATTCACCTATTATCTCGTTCTCAGTTCTCCCCGGTCTTTTGAAGAGGAGTAAAGGTTTATCCTTTGTTTCCTGTTTAGGATTGGGTTTCTGGTTCCTTCTTAAAGTTTTCCTATCCTCTTTCACTTCCAGTAGGCCCTTGCATCTTAGTGGAATTATCACCTTGCTTGGGGTGAAATGAATAAAAAAAGAAAAATATAAATCATTGAATAATCAGTTATGTTGGAGTTTCTTATTCTTATCCAAGAATATTAATCCAGTCTTTGTTATAGTTTTGTTTTTTTTCTCTTGCCTTCTCTGAAACTTCAGTCAAACAAGCCATTTAAATATCAACAGATCTGGTGGGATGTACGGAAAATAAGTATGATACTATTCATTCAATATATTAAAAGAAATTGTGTTTGAGGGCAGAACTCTGTTTCTAATCTATCATTACTGGCACAGGTATATGCCGGTTGTCTATTATAAATTGCAATATGTTTAAATGGATGACCTTGTGGTAGAGTTGATCCAAAATAAATATTACTGAAGACGATACTTACTCTTCTCTTCATAACGTTAGAATCTGGTACATCTAATAAAGAGACAGACTTGTTGCTTTGCATCTATCTCTTTTATTACCCACCAGCTCTTTTGGGCAGGAATTTCGCAGATACATGAAATTCCAGTACTTGCATGTTTTTCATGGAATGGTTCTAACATGAGGCTGTAACATTTTCATCAGAGTTTTCCAATGTGGAATCTAATATCCAGAAACTTCCTTGTAAAATGAATATCCTGACATTACAAAGTTTCTTTGTGCACCTGAGGCAAAGCATTCTGAAATAGTGTTTGTCTGCCTGTCCAGCATAGTTTCCCATGCATGTTTCAATATATCTTACTTAGCAGTATGAGAAATCATTTCCATTGCTCAAAGCAGTTCATTGATGTTTGACAGTGTATCTCCTATCTTATATACTGAGAGATATACAGACATATATAATGAATTTGGCAGTGTGAATTGTGGAAATTACTTTGGAAAGCTATTATGCTTATTGTTTATGTTATTGACAGTTGGACTTTTGTCCTCATCTTTATTGTTGTTATCACGTTGCTTGTCAAATAGAAACCCTTTATTTAATCTACAGATGTAGACTGTTCTTGTTCCACTATCCATCTCACGTCTTGTTTCTATTTAGCTCAGTTATTGCTTGTCCTGTTTCCACTACCTGATTATCCACTTGTCTAATTTTCCACTACCTGACACAGAGATTGAACTGTCATTTACTCTGTTGCAAATTCATGAAGCAATACTTTAATCCACGAGGCTACTGTCCTATGGTACAGTCCTGAGTCTAGAAATTGGAGGCTTAAACCTAAACTTCTTACTGCTGACACTGCTGCTGCTGCTTGTCACCTGATTTTGCACACACACACACATATATATATATATATATATATATATATATATATATAGCGTCTTGGTGGAATTATCTCCTTGCTTGGAATAGTGCCTCTTACTCTGTAATCCTCTACCTCAAGTGGCTCTTGAGCCTTGTACAGGATGGATATCACTGTGAAATATATGTGTATGTATGTGTGTGTGTGTGTGTGTGTGAAAACCAGTTGGGTGTTGACATTTCACTATTTTATGTGATCGTCTTCAAAAACATAAATGAAAAATCTAAAGAGAAGGAAGTTGTTACTCTGCCAACCCACGATACAAAATTCTGTAGTCAATTTGAAATATTTCAGCAGTTAATAGAAAATTTTATTCATTAACAAATCAATGCAATTTCCACACTCAAAATATATTGAAATAAAATGTAAAAACATTGATTCAACATAGGAAAAGAAAAATGAATGAAAAGTGTGGTGAGGAAATAATTCATGTATAGCTGAAGAAAATATTGAAGATCTATAATTAAAATAATATTATATATTATTTAGATGTTAAGGAAAATTATAAAATTTAATTTAAAATCATATTCAGATATTTAACGAGTATATATTTTGTTTTGAAAATGCTTGCATGAAGTAGCAGAAAAAGTAGCAAAAATATCAACACTGGAATAAAAAAAAACATTTCAACATTCAGTTGGTTTTCATATATTTCATTTTTACATATTTTTTCACATATTCCCCCCCCCCATTCATTTATCATATAAGTCATTTTGTAAAACTTCAGCTTTGCTGGTTCAACAGAAAAAAACATGTCAATTTGGTGTTTTACAAATTGTCTCACGTATTTAGCATTCTTTTGGTTTCTCATCTGTCTTTACTCATCCACCCCAATCCCTACACACACATGCACATATATGCAGTCAGTATATCTGTGCATGTTTGTATATATGTAATATAATGTTTACTACAAAAGTGACTGATGAATTACTCCATCATTTAACTCAAAGCATGCTAGATTGAATTTTCCAAGTGCTTAACAATAATGATAATGCAAAAAACTGTTAACTATAAAATTTGCAATAAAGCAATAAAATTAAATATGAGATTAAAGTTTCATTGAGCTAATTAATCAATCTCTGATCAAATTAATTAATTCTAATATTTTTTAAACAGTTTTATAAAGATAACTATACATGTAATTTATGATCAGGACAAATGTACACATAATACATTAAAAGTTTACAAGAATAAAGGAACTGGAAATCTTCAGTTAAGGAGAAAGTTTTGTGTGGTACACAATATATGCTGGACACTCCTGTTGTATTCGACATATGAGTGTCAAGCAACTCAGTTCGTAGGAACTGACAGCTAGACACCTGCACTTGATTTGATTATAGTGCTGAAGGCTTTGTGCAAAACCAACCACAAGTTTTTAAGAGCCAAATACAGAGACCTGATGCCCCATGTGCCACAAGGTCCCCAAACAACCCTCTGCAGGTTTTGAATTCAGAGTTGTCCTTCTCCTAGACCAACTGTCATTCAAGGCTATAGAACTCAGTCTGTCCTGCTAAAGGTATGAATTCTCATCTTCTCTCCCAGCTATGAGGGGAGAAGAAGAGAATTCATACCTTTCCCAAGGGTATTAGCATATAAGTGAATGTAATGTATTTGACTGGAATTCAAACTCAGCTCTCCAATTCCTCAATCCAAACTGCTATCCATTACTCCACCGTCCCTCCACTATATATATATATATATATATAACAATTTTTGGGTAAAGATGTGTGACAAAGTATAACATTTTTTGTGTAATGCATTTCATCCTTTCCACTTTGTCACACATCTTTTGCCCATATATATATATATATATATTAGGAAAATCTATATATCAAACTACTAGCAAATAATCAAATCTCAAAAAGGAAAAACTCCTAAGTGACCTGTTTTGTTCTCAAAAGGAACTTCTTTAGGTTAATGAATGCCATTTTAATTAAAAGAAAAAAATTATCAAGATAAAAATGTCTTGAAAGTGAACTAATTTTGGAATTCTAAATGTTAAACTTATGTCCAGGATAATACATTTCCTTTCCACAGAAAACTGTGGTTGTTACACTACGAAATAATTAAAAGCAAGAGTTAAAAAATAAAAACAAAAATGATAACAAGTTGAGCATCTAGATACATTGGACATCAAAATTTAAGTTTAAAGCCAAGCATCTCTGAATCTTTGACATCGTTAATGTAAAATTGTAAACCAAACTTTTACCGTGTTTCTCCCCCCTAACCCCGCAATATATATAACACTGACTCCATCAATAAAAACATTATTCGGCTGATGAAATTACTTCTAGGGATGAAACATCATTGTGGATTTTTCCATTTTGTCAACCCTCTGTTTCTCTCTCTTACTCACTCTCTCTCTCTTTCTCTCTCTCTCTCTCTCTCTCTCTCTCTCTCTATATATATATATATATATATATATATATATATATATATAGATTATGAAAATATTTCATTTCTTTGAGTATTTTTTATTTATCTTTTTTTCTTACAAGTGATTTTACTCATGGTTCCAGATTATAAATGTATTTCCCATGATAAGATAAAGAATTCAAAATATAATACTAAAAATTTATCAAAACAAGATGCCAGAGAAAGCCAACTTCTACTTGTATTGAAAACAACTTTATTCCCTGAAGATGGCTAAAGTGGTTCAAAGTACTTAGACAAATAATATCTAGAAATACATCTATAACCATGAGCCATCAGTAAAAACACTTGTAAGTAAACAAAAAGAATTAAATAATAAACTTTTGAAAAATATTTCCATTGTTTTCAATCAAATATGTAAAAACACAAGTGTAATATTTGAGTGTCCACCTCTTGCGAAAGATAAAAAATATAATTTACACTATCAAAGTTGCATTGAAAATATAATTGAGAAAGACAAATATAGTGATTATATATGTATAAATTTGAGAATATTTTGTGTAACAAAACTCTAAGCAGAGAAGCAACACATTGGTAATTTACAGATAAAATGATTACATTGGATATTAGTCAGTTTGTAAACCATTCTTTATTGGAAAAGACTGTTCTTTATTTAGCTCTTTCTGTTATTGTCCTTTGTTTTTTGCCTACCAAATTCAACAATCTCATTTTTAATTGTATTGTGTACATACAGGAACTAAATTAAAAATTACTACCTATATATTTTTCTTTATATCCTTTATTATAGTTTGACAGGGTTGTGAACCCAAGATATTAATACAAAATTAGCATAGTTAGTGTTGTTGCATTTGGTATTGAACTATGATAATTTTATCAAAGAGTAATATACAAGGTCTGATCAAAAATATATATTGGACAGGTGCTATAAAAAGGAAACTACAGCACATATCAATTCAGCATTTAATCACCTTCAAAGTAGTCCACCCACTTTATCCAGCATTGTTTCCATTGATAGAAGCATTCTTGGAACTCCTTTTTGGGGATAGTGAGCAGCTGTTTTGTCACATTCTTTTGGATTTCCTCAATGTCTTGAAATCTTGGTCCTTTCAAGTGGGATTTGATTTTTGGAAAGAGGAAATGTCACAATGGCCAAGATCTGGGGAATATGGTGGTTGTCAGATCTGTGGAATGTTGTACTTGGCCAAAAACTGCTGCACAAGCCATGGTCACTAATAGAACCTCGGTGGTGTGGTGAGATGATCACACTTTACACATCTTCCTTCCAAGCCTTGTTATAAGCAACAGAAGTGAGCAAGAATTTTATAACTTAGTGTGTATGCATGACAGAGTTCAAGATCGATTTGTGCCAAGTGACTTCACTCTGCATACAGTGGATTCATTAGCATAGCAAAAGTCCCAATACTGTCAAGAAAATCTCAATCCCCAAAAACTAGAGACTGTTCAGGCTGAGGAAAAGAAGGAAAATTACTTACCTTAAGTTGGAAAATAAGATTCCTTTCTGCAGCATAATGTGACCATCTAATAACTTGCATAAAGTGAATGTAAACAATGGGGCAGTGGGGCATAAAAAATACATTTCCCCTCCCTTGTAACTACTGCTGTAACTATAAAAGTTAGTAAAAAGTAATAACTTTTGTTAGTAAGAATCAAACAACCGAAGGTAACATAGCTTTTCTCCCACTTGAACAGTCAAATTTTCTACAGTACTTCTTGGTCGAACCACACAGGTTTCACAATTACTTTAAACAGTATCTTAGAAAAAACTATATAATATGATTGATAATCATATCATTCTATTGCTCCAGAAATTATTTATCCTTACAAGACTTAGATGAGACCAAAAATAGCGTATTGCTGCCATATATGAGTTACAACTTCCCAATTCTGGCTTTCCAGGCTTGATAGATTTCAAAATAATTTCCGCTGTCTTGTCAGAGGTGACTTATTTTTCACTCTGCAAACTCTTTCTTCACAGAACAACATTGAAAGCCTGCCGATACTCTGTTGCTTTTTCCATGGTAAATAGTCACATGAGCTATACACTTTAGTTCCACCAGTTCAGGCCTATATAACTAGGACTCACCATGCTCTATCAATGGAGTCAAATCATCCACATTTTCTCCATATTCAAGTTGCAAAGAGAAGTTTCCACTCAGACAGCCTTTTCCCAAGAACTGCTACATTGTGAAACAGACTCCCATGTGGATGCCGTCCTGGGTATGACAATAAACTACATCTGCATCCTGGGTAAGATGATAAACTATGTCCAACAGCAAGGCCTCTGATCAGGAGGTTTTGAGGAAAGTAGAACCACCTCTTAATTGCTGGTGTTCCCAGGTCCACCCTGACCTGAGGTGGTAGCACCTGTTAGGGTTCCAGCTATGGGCAAATAGTTAGCCCCCAAACTGCCAAAACACTATGAAAGTGTAAAAATGTTTTAATACCAGAAATACATTTTTGTAAAAATTATTACCAGCAATACATTTTTTTTTCCAAAAAAACAAAAAAAAAAAACATTACCAGCTATACATTTTTTGAAAAAAAAATTACCAGCGAAGGAAAATTATTACTAGAAATAGATTTTTGAAGGAAAATATATTAACAGAAATAGATTTTTGGAAAAAATATTACCAACAAGGAAAATTTTGTTGGCATTAAATAACCCATTACGGTTGATGTGCCGTAAAACAAAACAAACCAACCAAACCCATGTGGATGTTTCTCTGAATACTACAATACTTCATCAAGTCAAGAATCAGACATTACTTATTCTCCATATCCCTATAATCTTCACTTCTTTCTAATTGTTCTTACATTCATAACACGGACCATATTCAGTAACCCTCTACCCTGAATAGCTCTTCAGAATACCAGGTGCTGTAACTTTAGATGTGCAGGTGCTGTGATGTATAATGGCTCACAATTGTTAATTGAATTTCAATTCCAGTTGAGTTTGTTATATTCACTTACAAGCAAATACCTTTGGGAAAGGTATGAATCCACCTCTTCACCCTGGGTTAAATTAGTAAGCCCTGTATTACTAAATCATTATTATTACAAAAAAAAATCTTACAATCTAAAACTATATTCTGGCTTTAAATAACCTGAAAAGGGTTGATAAGCAGTGAAAAATAAATCAGTCAATTGAATAGCTTTGTATTATGTGATTTTTAGTAAAATAGAAAAAAATTAGCATCAGGCTTATGATTATATCTTTGTCTTTCTGCATATTACTGGACCTATTTTAGCTAATGAAACCCAAGACATGGGATTCTGTAAAAGTTTTAGGGCCTTTTTGCAAGAGCATGTATCTTGGGATATGATTTTAAGATTCATCAAAATGAAATTAGAGCAGAATAACTAAGAAGCATAACAAATGCTTACGTATTCCAGATGTTTCATAAACATTTGGCTCACATGAATAAATAAGAAATCTAGGTTCGCTAAATGACAAAGTGTCTTAATAGCTTGCTAGAAAAAACAATAAGTTGTTGACTTAATAGTATTTTTTATATGTAGCTACATTTAAAATGGTTATGAAGAACTTGTTCCTTGCGTCTTCTTGCAGTGAACATCAATATAAGCATGCTGTAATAGTTTATACTGACAACATTAATAAGTAGACAGACAGACAGACAGATATCTATGTCTCACCATGTATATATATTTGTGTATGCATTCATGGATTTTTGTCTGTATATATATATATACGCGCATGTGTGTGTGTGTGTGTGTATATATATATATATATATATATATATATATATAAAACTTTCTTTACTTTGCTCTTCTTAGTGTATTGAGCACTCTTTGTTTTAACTTATTACTCGCTAGGGTTTTTTTCTTTGTAGCAGAGATTTACGGTACTGCAGAGATTTAAGGTACTGCATGATTTCTTTCATCCTGTTTTGGAGATTTCTGGTACTTACTTTCTTTTTTTTTTCATTTTTCCTCGGATGCCAATTATTTGAAAATTGTCCTATCCAGGTTTTTTTCACTCACCAAGTTTAAATAGATTTACATTACATACATATATATATATATATATATATATATATATTACGTGCATAGTGTGGGCATGGAAATTTATTGAAGATTGCTTGAGGCATGAAACTGAATGTAACCCTCTTACTCCTATGTGAGCAGTGCTTATATCAACAAATGTGCTATCTCCAACATTGAGCACTTTTCTTCTATAAATATAACAAGTTTTAAGCAATTGTACACACACACACACACACGCACACACAAAATGTGGTACTGAAAAGTTAAAAACTTATCCCAACTGTAGAGTAATTGGCCATGGTTCAGTATAATTGTCAAAAATGCTCAATAAACAGAACTGACAAAGTTTCCAATAAACAATAAGAAAAGGAATAATACTATGCAAACAAATATATATGCAAGACAAAAGTAGGCAAAGCAGCAGTAATAAGGCAAAAAATTCACAAAATAAGAATGGCATTCACAGCCAAAAGGCATACTGTCAAGTGATTGTAGTGTTCTGACTTCAAGAACAAAAATATAATGGATGAGACTAAGAAATGCTCCATGTTTATTGGTTAGAAAGAAATCCCAGCATGTATCTGTAGTATTTCTCTAAAAATTAGGGGATGTTTTAAGCAGTCATTCCCATGTTTGGAAACATCACCAACTCACATCCAAAGATTTAATCAAATAATCAAACAGATTATTATTTGAAGGTATTCTTGGTTTGGTAAAGCATTTTCACCCCCTCTTCACTTGTGTGTGTGTGTGTGTATATATATATGAATATAAAAGTGAACATAGAAGTCAACACTTAGAGGCGATAGTCTGTTTCATGCTAGATGCAATCGTCAGTGTTGACTTCTATGTTCACTTTTATATTTACACATGCTCTGTTTCTGATATTGAGCACTTTATCCCATAAATATAGCACACCTTAAGAGTATATTTCTTCGTGTGTGTATGTGTGTGTGTAAAATGTGAGTCAGGATAACACAAAAGACTCAAAGTTGAAATATGAATTTAACTGCAGTATCCTGTCCAATATCATAATTTCTTTCTTTGAAAAATGGTTCGTTGACCATTAGAAAGTACTTGATTTCATTATTAGTCAGTCTTTGATAAATTATACAAGAAACTCTATCCACAAATAAGAAAACAAAAATTTGTTTTTAAAAGTTTTGTCACTTTCATCCAAAATGTGTATACAATAAATACATGTGCGATGAATAAATTGTTGCCATTTTATATTTAAAATTTTACACATTTACACGAGTTCTTTCCTATTTTCTACATATTTGCATATATATATATATATATATATATATATATATATATATGCGCGTGCATGTATGTGTGCTCTCCCCACATTAATATATGAGAAAAAGATAAGAAGAACTTTTTCTTTCTTCTATATTTGACAATGTTATCAGTGACAATTTTAATTCCCATCATTGTTAGAATTTATTTTAACAATGTTTATAAAATAATGGTTTCCAGTATGCATAGTTTTACAAATTTGAAATCTATGTATAAAATATACATATATATACACACACACACACACACATACATATATATATATATATATAATATATATATATATATATTTTAATAAAAAAACTTGACTTTTCTAAAAGGTTACATCTTTTCCAGTCAGCTGTCATAAAATTATATATATATATAGGCCAGCTACTCCTCTCATTGCTTGAGCACACTCGATCATGGTGAGATTTGAACCAGGACCTTATGGTTGGAAAGTGAATGTTCTAACCACATAGCCACAACCACACACACACACACACACACACATTCTCTCTCTCTCTCTCTCTCTCTATATATATATATATATGCGTTATTTTGTATTGCAGGGGATAGAATAAATACTTGCACATTTTTTTTGTCATTAACATTTCTGCCACTTTCCATTTAAATTAAAAACATCCATCCTGCCTTTTGTTTATCTGATGAAGTTTTTAAATTTTTAATTCCATCTAATTCAGTTAAAAGGTCAAAGTTTGCTCTTGTCACAACTACTATGCAAATTCTATAATATTGGTTACTAGAATCATTAAAGAGACACCAATATTATACTAATGAGACCTTGTATCTGTTTAAAAATATATATTCAAGACTCATAATTTTATTAAAGCACAATAATGGACAGAAATGAATTTTGTAGAGAATTTAAGGCTTTTCTATTCATTATGATCGGATTTTATGATTGCTGATTATTCATAAAACTGACCAGAATTTCAATCCTTTGTTTTGAATTCTACTTTTCATAATTTAATTTTAAAAATTCTGTTCACATTATTTATTCAGTTTTTAAAAAGATTTCTATTTATATTCTGTGTAGTGTTTGTTATACAAATATTTTGGTCTCATCATTTGTTTGGAGGTTAAAGTTTAGTTTGTATCACTCTTATCACTAAGTGACAGAAGCTTGTTAAATTATTTTACTGGAAAGAAAGTATCAAGATTTTTTTGCTTTTTGAATGCTGGATGATTTTTTTCCATATTTGTTGTAATCAAAGTGATAACCCCCCCCCCCATCCAAATTTAATAAAAATTTGTACTTTTTGTTTTAAAACAAGTATGAATATCATTATTTTTTAATATGAAATCAAATTAAATTGAATATTTATGCTAATGAATCCTTGGTTAGAAAGTCAGTTCTCTCAATTCAATTGAATGAAACAGGAATGGAAACTATGTACAGAATATTCATTTATTTTTTAAATTCACAAAATAAAATGAGTCAGTTTAAATTTTTCTATTCAAATATTGTATTAAATTTATTTCAAATAAAGTGAGGATAAAAAGGGAATATTTTTTATATTAAATTTTTATTTAATCCAATTTTCTTTATAGCTGCTGAGCATGAAATTGAATGAAATGTATTTTTTTTTATTTTGGTTATTTCACCCTAAGTAAGGTAATAAAGCCACTAAGATGCAACAGGTTACTGAGTTTTAGAGAATATGAGAAAAGAAAACACTATTAAGGAGAGAGAACAATAAAAAAAACAGTAATGAAGGCAGACAATAACAATTGACACTGCATTTAATTTTTTGAAGATCAAAGTTGACTGGGAAGTAAGAAGCCAGAAGAGAGTTCCACAAGCAAGAAGTGTGATAGAAGAAACTGTTAGCATAGAACTTACAGTTACATCTATTTCTATTGTAAAATGATGAGACCTTTCTGCCAGTCTAGTATTGCACTTAAATTCATAAAGTTTAGGTACCATGGAGGGAAGTTCATCAGAACAATTACCACAAAAGTAATCATAGAAAAGGCAGAGAAGATATATTATTTTGGTGGGAAAGTGACTGAAGCCAAGATATCAGATTAGGACAAATAACATTGTAAATTCTTCTTTGGATTTTATCAGAATCTCTAAATATATAGCAGGAGTACCAGACCCGATGTGGCAGTAATATTCAAAGTGGTTATCAAAATTCTTAAAGAGGTAAAGATTTGATGATAATTGTGTCTTATCAAGTTTTACAAAATCAAATTTGTCAACTAAGGGATTTTTATCATCATTGACTAACTCCTCAGAAGTAATTCTTTCATTCTCTTGTAAACAGAATACAAGTTGCATTTGTTAGTAATTGGTAAAGAATGGACATTATATGAAGTTGATTAGTACTGAATACTGCTTTCTCTTTATTAAATATTTTTTCATGGTTAATTTGTACTGTTACTTTTTTATTAGTAGGTATTTTTCAATGATTCGATAATACTATAGATTAAAATGTTTTGCAAGTATATTTTCCGTGAAAAACAATTTTTTTTTCTTCTATAAATTGTAAAATATTTTTTTAAATATTTAAACATATAGTAAACAAAATAAAAATAAAAAATCTCTAAGATCTAACAATATTCTTCTCTGAGCCAAGTCACTTGAAGAAAATCATATCTCTCCACGACTTCCTATCCTTTGTAGCTTTTAGTATTGTTTGTCTTTTTACCATTCCTCCCACTCCCTGTTCTGCCATCCATTCACATAAGCTCCTCAGATGGGTTACCCACTCTGTCCCTTTAGCCTTTCAATATACTGTGTGACAGTCAAATTTGCCTAGCCCTCCCTCCTTGTTATATGTCCCAGAGATTTCGGCTGTCTCTTTCTGATTCTGACTATATTCTCCTATATTCTGTGTCCTTTCAGGACATGAACGATCATGACTCTCTACAACTTCCTGCCCTTTGTAGCTCTTTGTAAGGTTTGTTGTTTGGCTATCCTTCCTCGCCCCTGTTCAGATCACAATTTACACATACTTGTTAGGTAGGTTATTCCTTGCTTACCTCTGTCTCTTTTTACATTCAATATGTCCGCCAGTTTCTTGACAGCTGATGGCCAATGCCCCTTTTAATCCAGATAAGAAAAGGGTATTAAGAAATTCTGAAATTGGAAGACTCATCTCTATTTTGTAGAAATTTTTAGTTTAGGAATGGTTTTTAAGAGAGTGGTTGTTTTAGAATATAAATATGAATTCAAGAAGAGTTTGAACCATTGAAAAATAAAACTTCTGGCATGAGGTCATGATCAGTAGTAATTGTATACAGAATAAGAGATGTTATTCAACTTGTGTCTAATAAAATTGTTATTCCAGTTAGATTTTGGAATCATAGATTTTTATAAAAGTGTTGGTTACAGAAAATATAATTAAATCTAAAAGGCCATGTTCCCAATAGACAGCAATAAAAAGATTTTCTTTCTTTAAGAATATTTGTGGATAATTTAGTGTTGGTACAAGAGAAGGTATCTTCTAAAAGGAGCAAGGTTGTATAATGGAGTCTAGTCTTTTTATGGCTTCTTTAAAAGATAATAGGGTAAATTTGCCACAGGCATATGACTAGCAGGTGGATAACAGAGACCCTTTTAAGCACCAAGGCATATCCCACAAGGGATTCGACATCTGGACTAAGGAAAAAGTGATGACTTAGAGGAATTCTGTTGAAATGCACTCTTTTTGTTTTGTTATAAATGTTTTTGTATGAGTTTTTTTTCCACCAAGTTTTCTTTTTCCACTGGAAGTTAATTTCCGAACAATGAAGGTCATGAAAATCTGTTTTTTGTTTAAAGTGATTCAAAAATTGACATTCTGAGAATTATCTTCCCAATTTCTCAAATGCCAAGTGAAATGGGAAGTCCTCTCACCTTAACGTGCCATTCTTCTGCTTTCAACGTTTAATTTCTTTTTAATTCCTATTTTTCTTTGGTATTTATTTATTTTTGATGAATACTAAATTTTCATTCATTTTTTTTTTTAATATTAAAATGTATATAAAAGCAATAATATAATGAAAAATGTACTTACTTATAGATCTTGATACTTTCATTTATAAATAATTTAACTTATGCTTTTATCCAGTGAGTCTCTTTAAATTTGTCAAAATCAAAAAAATTATGAAAGTATAAAAATACATTTTTATAGTAAAATTACCAGCAACACCTATTTATAGTAAAATTACCAGCAACACCTATTTATAGTAAAATTACCAACAACACCTATTTATAGTAAAATTACCAACAACACCTATTTATAGTAAAATTACCAGCAACACCTATTTATAGTAAAATTACCAGCAACACCTATTTATAGTAAAATTACCAGCAACACCTATTTATAGTAAAATTACCAGCAACACCTATTTATAGTAAAATTACCAGCAATACATATTTAAAGCAAAATTACCAGCAATACATTTCATCTGTAGTTGAAGACATGCAATTGTATTCAAAATATATTTAGTTGAAGTCATCAAATTGTGTTCAAAATATTTCAATTTCAGCATTCAATAACACGTGGAGGTTGATATTCTTGTACATATATTCAAAAATGGATATTTTTGTCGTTGAAAAAAAAGAAAATGTCTAAATCTAATTGACTTAAATGTATTGCAGAAGAATATATCTTCAAATAATATTCAGAAATTCTAGCTTATTAAACTTAAATATCACTGCCAAAATGTTCACATCATTAAATGCATTTCCTTATCTAAGTTCCATGTTCTTAATTTTTATGTTCATAAATAAAGTAACTCAAGTAAAAGTTCTGAAAAAATGTTTATATTCCATTATCAAAAAATTAGCACTTATTAATCATATATGTGTGTATTCATCATCCTCAGTAGAGAGCTCTCCTCATGAAAGATGATGCTAGTAGAAAATGTTAAAACAATTTAAGATATGGACTGTCTTAATTACTACAAATGACTAAAATGACTAATTAGCAACAAAAAGTTAATTGTCATTGTGTAATATGTGCTTTAATCTTTCATAACAATATTTTGTGAATATGTAAATTTTCATGGTGAGTTTTAGTTTTAAAAAGAGAGTATTGTTTTGAAAAAAGAAATTGCATTGTCGAAAGGTTTAAATATGATATTCTAAGAACAGTTATGAGTTTCTCTGAGTACATATTTCCGAGGAGTTGCTTTCGCTTGTCCCTAGGCCTCATGAATTTAAACGTCCTACGAGGCTGGCATCCCGTTCCCACCCCTTCACCGTTGAAACTGTTAGATGTAGACGTCTCTTCTACTCCAATAGCTTCATGTCTCGCACATCTCACCTATGGAACTCCCTTCCCTATTACTGTTTCCCTGACAAATACAATCTCTAACGGTTTAAGTGTAGCGTCAATCGTCATCTCCAGTTGCCTTGATCTATCCACTTCCCTTCTACACATCCTTTCATCTTTCATTCCTATCTGCTCTCGCTCCAAATCTTCTGTAACCCCCTTGCCTTGATCGACCCTCCGTCTTTCTCTTTCTCCACATCCTCTCCTTTACCACTCCTATCTGCTCTTCCTCCATCCCTTCTGTAACCCCATGCGTGATAGTGGCCTCCAGCCTTGCTTGGGGTGATACGCTTAAAAAAAAAAAACATATGAGAACATGTACTTCAACAGTTATGAGTTTGTCCGAGCACACATGAGAATATGTACTTCAATATGTAGATATTAGAATATGGGCAATGGAGGAGTACCATCCATGCAAAAACAAACTTCCATCATCTGGAACCTTTTCTCTTGCATCTGTCTTGCTATTTGTTGGTTATCATTTCTTCACTTATGCCCTTTCTGGCACTACTATATTTCACAGAGGTTTTTCCTGACCTCCAAGTGCTGCTACCTTCACTGATCTCAACTTTGCTCTCATTTGTACTGATACAGAGATTTCCAAATTGATAACATTACTAGCCTACCAACCTTTGACAATGAATGGCAAAATAACTGAAAAGGATTACCACCTTTATGTAGGTGTTTATATGTGCTATCTTTTTTATTTCCCATTTATCACTTCTTTCTGATCACTCACTTTTGTAATGTTGTCCAGTGTGGTTATTGAAAATAATAACTCGAATGGCAACTTACAAAGTATAAGGGTTTATTTTAAACACAAACAATACTAGTAGATATTTACAAGTTCGTCTGAAACTGGAAAGCAAGCAATATTTACCTGAGATACCCACTGAGTAGGATATGGCACAAGGCCAGCTTTTCATTGGTTTTTCTGAGCCCGTAGGCTGTCCTGGGTATAACAGTAAACTACATCCAACAGCAAGGCCTCTGATCAGGAGGTTTTGAGTAGCATGGAACCACCTCTTAATTGCTGATGTTCCTAGGTCCAACCTGACTTGGGGTGGTAGCACCTGTTAGGGTCCCAGCTAAGGGCAAATAGTTAACACCCAAACTAAGGTCAAAACACTATGAAAGTGTAAAAATAGGTTTTAATACATACCAGAAATACTTTGTAAAAAAAAAAGAAATTATTACCAGCAATACATTTTTTTAAAAAAGATATTATCAACTATAGATTATTTTGAAAGAAAATATTACCAGCAATAAAAAAATTGTTGACATTAAATAACCCATTGAGGTTGATATGCTGTAAAACAAAACAAACAACCGAGCCTGTAGGCTCGGGAAAAAAATTTCCCGTAGACACCATATACACAGGGTAAGGTTTGTTTACCTCTCCAGATGTGACTCTGCTCTTTGGCATAGCCTTGTCTGAGGTTCCTCCCTGACAAAGGCAGAAAGGTTGATAAGCAGAGCAATCCAAACTCGGAGGCCCAATGCACTCTGAAGCTGTCATTTTTCTGCTCTCTCTCCTTCTCTCTTATTCCTACATCTCCATTTTCTCATCTCCAGTCTCTCCCTCCTCCGTACTACCAATCTCTTTCCCCACACTTCCTGTCCCCAATCTCTCTCTCTCCTCAACACTGCACTCCAGTCTCTCTCTTTATCCTCTCAACCCTGCACTCAAATCTCTCATTTCCTTTTCCTAACCCTGAATTCCAGTCCATTTCTCTCTCTCCACCCAACCCCACACTCTAGTCCCTCTCTCTCCACCCAATCTTGCACCCCAGTCTCCCTCTCTTTAACCCAAACCCTGCACTCCAGTCTCTTTCTCTCTTTCCACTCCAGTCTCTCTATCACCTCTCAACCTAACATTCTTATCTCTCTTTCTCTTCCTAACTCTGCACTCTAGTCTCTCTCTTTCCTCCCTACACTGCACACTCATCTCTCTCTCTTCCCTACACTGCACTCCAGTCTCTCAACTCCTCCCAACCCTGCACTCCAGTCTCTCCCACTCCTTTCAAACTTGTACTCCAGTCTCACTCTCTTCTTCTCCTCCCAACCCTGCACTCCAGCCTCTTTCTCTCTTTCCATTCCAGTCTCTCTTTCACTTCTCAACCTAACATTCTAATCTCTCTTTCTCCTCCTAACCCGGCACACTAATCTCTCTCTCCTCCCTACACTGCACTCCAGTCTCTCCCACTCCTCCCAACCCTGCACTCCAGTCTCTCCCACTCCTCCCAACTCTGCACTCCAGTCTCTCCCACTCCTCCCAACCTTACACTCCAGTATAGCTCTCCCTCATACCAACCCTTCATTTCAATCTCACTTCTTTTAGTTCTCTTTCATCTCTCTTATTTATCTTGTTCTCTATGTTTATTTTTAGAAAACCCTTTTTTTTGTTCAAATATAAACAATGCCCATAAGTTTCCTATTATTAGTAAAATAAGATTTTTAAAGAATTGTCAACTCACTCATATACTCTGTGCAAACATTTAGAAGATTACCTTTTTGCTACATTGAATTTCATGATCAATACTAATTCATACAATACTGCCCAATTTACTTGTGATACTGCTTCCTGATATATTTACTTTAATTTTTTATTTTGTTTCTTCCACTCATTGTTTTTAATCAACTGCGACAGTTCATGCATAAGTAAAAACTGACAAAAGACTACAGACATCTGAAATACCCTTCAGCTATCTCTATACTCTATCAGGTTGTTTCTCCTGGGATCTCAAAGTAAGCATCTAACCCCACTTGATTAATACACCTTAAAAAAAAAGTGGGGGAAATAACCTTGGGTAAAAGATAACCCAATAAAATAGAAATTATCTGTCTCTCTCTCCTGGATCTGAAATCCAGTAATCAGTTAATTTGATCTGAGGAGCCCTAACCTGAAATTAGTTGGGTAGGAGGATCCGAAACAGTTCATCTCCCATTGGCCAATTGACTGATCAAAAAGAAAAAGGTAAGGGGGGAAAAAAAAAAGACATGGTTGAGTTATCTTTCTTGAAACAGCCAAAATGGGTTTACTAAGGAAATAAGTTGGCTTTCCAACAATAGAGAAAATATGCTCCTGTACATTGTGCTATGCTCTCTTTTACAATGCAGACAAAGATCCTGTTATCTTTGATCCAGAAGATGGATGCCAGGGGAAAATCAGCTTTTTCCTAATCCAGTAATGTTTAGGTAAAATCTGCATAGCTCAGGTGTCCGTTGAGTTATCTCCAAAGATGATTTAGGGCTCAGTTTGGAAAAGAAACCAAAAAAAAGAGAGCAGAAGAGGAATTTCCTGAATGAAAATCTCCCAGATGAAACCAGCCATTTTGTAAGTTATATGTAGAACTTGTTTGATGTGACACTTGTCTAAGTGACTTGAGCGAATTCTTTTTGATAATACATAAAGAAATTTCTTAACCAGAGAAATGCAATGTAGATAAACATAAGATGACAGTTTTCAAGCTTAGCTTATGCAGTGGAAAGAAACATGTCTTTACCCCATCATTTAATACATGAAAGACTATTCAAATTTTGCAGAGGGTTCAAATCTCTTTGTGTGCATTTTGATTTGACATTTTTAATGAAAAGTTAAAATTTTGTTGGAAACAAAGAAATGAAGACTGAACTGTAATATCATTCCTGTTATATGACAGTGTCAATATGTGACAGTGAACAATCTCCTCCCAGACAAAGAAGAGACTTGAAGCAACAGAAATGTGCTTCTACAGAAGGATGATGAGAATATCATGGATGGAACATGTGAGCAATGTCAAAGTTTTAGAATAAATGGAAACAAAAAGGACACTTATGCTAAACAATAGAAAGAGACAGTTGAAATTTCTAGGGCAAATAATGAGGAAAGAGAGCTTGGAAAATTTGATACTCACAGAACAGATTGAGGGCCAGAGGAAAACAATGCATAACCTACTTGGTGAGCTTGAGTAAATAGACAGCAGAACATGGTTATAACAAAAAGACAAAATTTATTAAGATGACAAAGAACAGGAAATTGTGGAGAGCCATGATTGCAAATTTCCTGAAAAGACATGATACATAGAAGAATTTTCCATCTGTGTGATTAATATCTATCACTAAATTTATTTGATGAACAATGCAGGATATTCTACTGAACAAATATTGTGTAAAATAGATGACATTTTTCCTTATTAGGCTATAGACTTATTGATGTATCTATTTATTTTATCAACTACCTTAAAGTCATCATTAGAAAGCAGGAATTAAAATCAACCCACTCTTACTTAGGCATGGTTATGGTTAATGGTGTACTAACGCCATGGTACTAAGCCAACAGTTATGGGCTTTGGTTGATATGTTTTTTTAAGACAGAGCATCTATGAATTATGAAGAGCCATGATTGCCAGTGTCCTCAAGGGACATAGCACATAGAAAAACAATGAATGTACAAAATCTGAAAGCAATAAATTGAATGATTTTCTTTTTTCTGATTCTAAATTTGAACATTTCTTATTCGATGACCTGTGACTTGGACTCAAAAAAACTTTTCATTGCTAAAGTAAATATTATGAGACAAGCTGCAAAAGAACGAAATCGATTGAGGCAAATCAATATCATGAAGATAATTATCTACCTTGTTATTATTATTAGATGTTTGAATTATTAAATTACAACTTGTTTTATATTGAAAAACAGAGAAAACTTTGTATCCAGAAAGACAAATCATCGATTAACTTAGTTACCCATGATGGTATATTTTGATTAGACCTTTCTATTATTAGAATTTTTTTCTAATGTGAGTCTTTATATTTTTTAATTATAAGTGTTGTATTTTGATCTTTCACAAGTTCTTTTCATCATCTCAGCTTCTTGGAACAGTCTACCATTGTCATAACTAAGATACTGTCACCTGGCATTGCCAGTGAAAGGGAGGTAACTCTATTATTTCAAAGAGTTAAAGACATGGCAAGCAAAAAAAGAATTACAAATATACTTGGCATATATATATATATATATATATATATATAAAGACATTTATGATATGTTTAACGTTCCTTTTATAGATACAAGTATTTAAGCAAATGCTCTGTTTTATAATAAACAGTATTAAATAACATTTACCGGCCTGAATGTCAGAAATTTTCATAGAAAATTTTCGTTCTATGAAAATTTCTCGGACATTCTGGCCGGTAAATGTTATTTAATACTGTTTATTATAAAACAGAGCATTTGCTTAAGTACTTGTATCTATAAAAAGAACGTTAAACATATCATAAATGTGTTTAAATAAATTGTCGGACTTTGTCCAATTCAAAAATATATATATATATACACACACATGTATATATATATACATTTGTATTTTTTGTATTTTAGCAGATGATGAAAATAATAATGATGTGAATTTGGCATTCTGACATCAACAGTATTACTGTTGGCTGAAATTTATAAAATCTTTCTCTTAAAACAGTTTTTCTGGAAAATAGGCTTTTCAAGTCCACTGTTATCACTCTTTTTTTATATTGATGAGAGTTTCCTTCCTAACCTTTTGTTTAATGTAGTATGGAAAGTCAACATCTTGATGAATTGAAAGAGCAATGATAGGCATAACTCCAAGATATAGAAAGAAGTCAACATGGATCAGAGAAATATACTACCATAAGATATGTCATAGAATTGGTTAATCAACAAAAATATTAGTAGGTGAAAACATGGCAAGAAGAAAGGATGCCAGATGAAGCAAAGGGTTGCTTGATTAGTGCCCAATTAACAGTGAATGTAATAGAAAAAGAACAGGCAGAATATAGAGAAATGTGATAGAGGGGTTTACTAGTCAGACATGGCAAAGAATAGCAATCCCAGGTGTTATGTAAAGAAATTGGAAAGGTCTTTGTCTAGTCATTAACTTGAAATTATTATTATTATTTGTATGTTATGTTTCTTACTTTGTATCCTGTAGAGCCGTGTCCAACTATGGTCCTTAGGCCCTATAAGAAAATTTTCATTTAATTGTTAGCACTTTTTTAGGATGTGGGATGTTCCTAGTAGGGCAATTTTCTGGGAAACTTGTATGTTGATGTTACCTGGGACACTGTTAGTAAGATTGTCCATTCCTTTTCTCACAAGGTCCAGAGTTCCAATTACTATTGGTACAGTTTCAGTCTTCATTCCCTACATCCTGTTAATCTTGATCTCCAGGTCCTTGTATTTGGACAATTTCTCTATAATTTTTATGGAGGTGTTTCTCTCAGATGGTACTGTTATATCAATGAGCATGCACTTCCTGAATTTCTTGTCTTTTATGGTAAAATCAGGCCTGTTGGCTTTTATTTCCCTGTTGTTGTTGTTATTATTATTGATGATTATATTATTTTTGTTTAGCAGTTGTATTCTGACAACAAACATCACATTAGAAAAATAAACTAAATCATGCTTTTCCTTTAGAACAAATGAAAAATACTGTTCTTTATAGCATTCTATTGAGAGTCATTGGTAAATGAGTGAATGGCCATCTCACAAAACCCTGATCGTATCAGCTGAAGGTGAAATCTGGTGTCATCTCAATGCTCAATAGAACACAGGTCGTTCTGGAGAGGGATATTTAAATTGTTTCTTTTCCTAATCATTTCATCTATTTATAAAGGCTGGACCTGATGATGACATGACTGAGGAGTAACTGAGAGGTTTAATATTATTTTTATTACTGATACAGAAAGAATAAAAATATCACATTTGAATGTGTACAACTGGTGAATAAGCTTTTCAAATTTGAAAAACAATATTGGTAATTATTGGTTGATTTCTTATCACACAGCTGTGGGTAATGGTTTTATTATGCACTAAGAAAAAGATTTGTATCTGATTTATTCTATTTTCATTTGTCTACTAGATTATTTATTGTCAGATTTTAATGACCTCGTGCTTTATTTTTTTTTCTTTTATGTCAATTTTTTTTTTCAATATTGAACTGTTTCCTTGAATTAATGCCAAAAGGAAATGTTATACACTTTCTGCTAAAACGGATATGTACAAATCAGTTTCATCAAAGTTTAAATTATTAAAAGATTTTCATGATAGCTTGTTTCTTTTATTTTCTATTTTTCTTTTTTTATTTAATGGTATCCAAAAATGTGTATCTATTTAAAATTCTATAGCATCTTTATTACACATTTTTTAATTGAAAATTTAAAAAACTGGCTTGACAATGATGCTTAATAGAAACTTTGTTAGAAATTAGAAAATATTAACAAAGATCATTTTTTTTTCTTCTTTTAATGGAAATTAATCTTAGAATATAAGACTAATTGAAATTCAAAAGTATTTTATCTCTTAATAAAAGTAACACCATGTTTGTACAATATTGTGCAGATTTTTAAGTAATTAATATGAAAAGTAAAATTAAAGATAAAAGTTTAATGGAATAAAAACAAGTATAAATATATTATTCCATTATATTTACAATTAAAAATTTAATGAAATGAAAACAGTTTTAAAAGTTTAATGGAATAAAAACGAGCATAAATATGTTATTCCTTTATATTTATAATTAAAAGTTTAATGAAATGAAAACAGTTTTAAAAGTTTAATTGAATAAAAACGAGCATAAATATATTATTCCTTAATATTTACAATTAAAAGTTTAATGAAATGAAAACAGTTTTAAAAGTTTAATGGAATACAAACGAGCATAAATATGTTATTCCTTTATATTTACAATTAAAAGTTTAATGAAATGAAAACAGTTTTAAAAGTTTAATGGAATACAAACGAGCATAAATATGTTATTCCTTTATATTTACAATTAAAACTTTAATGAAATGAAAACAGTTTTAAAAGTTTAATGGAATACAAACGAGCATAAATATGTTATTCCTTTATATTTACTTCTTCCTTCAACATTTTATCTAATTCAACAGAATACTTAAAGAGCATTTTAGATGAACAAAAAAAAGCATTTTTTTTATTTGAAGGGGCTTGCATGTAGGATATTATTTATTTAAGAATAGAAAATAAAAATAAAAGTAGAAAGATGTTTAAAAAATGTTCATCAGTTATATTTTGTTAGTGTATGAAAAATGTCATGAATTTTTCACAAGCTTAAATAAAGAAAATAATATTTCCATTTAAAATAGGTAATATTTCTAATAAAATAATATTCTTATTTAGTTAATATATCTTTATAAAATGTCATTTAATTCTCAGTAATGAAATGATATTAAACAAATTATGGATGACGAGTCTTAATTTTTAGTAATTAAAATAATATTTTAATAAATTATGAAAATGTTACTTATATTTTTACTATAAATTAACTGATAAATGTCTACCATAAAAATAAAAAAAATAGTATTAATTATAGGTTTCTAAAAAAAATATTATTATTTATTCAGTTTTGATAGAGTCCAAAAGCATCTTCGCGGGGGACAAATTATTTTCCACCCTACTACCCTTTTCTTCCAGGCGAGATGTCTCAAGCTTCTAACTGCCCTCTCACTTCATCCGTGGAAAGTGCTCAGATTAACTGCATTCCTTAGTTCCACCAATTCTAACCTCCACAGCAAGGACCCACCATACTACAAATATTGTAGCAAACCATCCTCATTACCTTTATATTACATTGGTGAGAAGTAAGTTCCACTTGAGCAGCTTCTTTCACTGTTCTGTGGAAATAACTTCCAAAAGGATTTGTCACGATCTCTATAATCTTAACCTGTTCAAGTCTAGGGCTAACTGTCATCGTCCCTACATATTTACATAAACTATAACAAATTAATACCCACTATCCTAAAAAAGGTGGGGATTAAGAGGTTTTATTATTTATTATTTCCTGTAAGACTTTTTCTACCCGCAAACTGTAGTTATAGTGTATAAAAAAGGATAATTGCTGAAAAATTGTCTCTTCCCAAAATAAAGATGTTTTGTTTTTGTTAAGTGATGAGAACTTTTCAGCAGCTCCTTGTAGTACTGTTCACTTACTGTAATTAAGAGAAAAACAAAAGAACATTATTCCTTTTAATTTTATCAGTAGAGAAAAAAAGTTAAATGTTACCAAAGAATATTTTTGTGTGTTAAGGTGATATCGGCCCAGAATCAGAAATCATAATGCCAAGTTTGAATTCCATTCAGTTTTGTTACATTCACTTACAAACAAATACTCTTGGGAAAGCTCTTCTCCCTCCAGCTATGGGTTAAATAGTAGGACAGACTGGGTTCTATTGCCTTTGTTGGCAACCAGTCTACCACAGAAAGAAATGGCAACCTACTGTGGGAAAATCTAGTCAGTCATGAATCGAAAGAGACATAAACACCCAAGAGTGTATCACATATAGCATTTAACTGGCTAATTGTTTAATTAAATTTTTAAAAGCAGTAGTGTTCATGTGACTCTGAAAATTAAAGAATAATATTGTTTAATGAAATCTTAAGCTAAAATAAATTCTATTTTCTGACATTATGAAAAAAAAAATTGAAAATTTCATAAAATACATGCATAATCATATAGATTGATTGAGGCTTTATTTTAACACCTGTTCAATATTTAAACATGAACAAAAAATCACCTGTAACTGTTAGTTCATGTTTCTTCATCTAGCATCACAAAGAAAAAGTTTACTAAAACCTATCTTTATTTCCAACTCTTAATGTCATACCATATCCACAAGACCTTACTGAAATCATGGGAACATCCTCCTCCTTGGATTCTGTAAACAAGAAGTAAACATTTCTTCTAATGGGTCTGTCTTTCTTGCAAGACATTCACAGTAATTGTACATCAGTTATCATTTGTCTCAGGAATTGTCCAAAAGTGACTACACTCTGTGAGCAGGATTCTCTGGCATCTAATGTCTGCTGTCAGCTGGTGTGGCACTTTATTCTTATTCACCAACCACCAAAGATTAGGAAGCAAGTGGATGAGAAGAGAATTACTTTGTTTGCCTGCCTGTGGTTATGCCCTTCTGAAGAAGAAGTTAGGTGACATCACCCTTAGGGCAAGGTTGAAAGTGGGTAGAGAGGGAAGATTTTGAGTTTGATGATAGTGATGTCCCCGCCCATTGCACTTACAATTTCCCCCTAAAGACAGATCTGCTTTTTCTAAGTAACATGGGAGCTGGTTGGAAGAGTGGGGAAGCTGAAAAAGAGGGGCTTTAACTACTCCAAACCATAAGCCTAACCCAGAAGAAAAGAGACTAGGCATTCACACTTTCTGAGCTCACCCTTCTATCACCCTAAAACTTTCAACCCACCATCTTATTCGTGCTGAAAATGATTAAGGGACAGAAACAAAACCACCATAAAAATCTTACATAGTCTTTCACTTCATCCACCTTGGCATTCTTTCACTTGTTCTAAGCAGGAAGTACCATTAACACATTTTCTTGTCAGTGAGTTTTAAATCAGCTAGTCTGGGGCTTTGTGGTCAGTTTTAAGGTTCAGCTTTTGTATTTGGCTAAAGGACTTGGAGATCTCTTTGACAGCATAAGGTGTTGACACCACAATTGGATTATTCTGAGCACAAACCTTCAAGCTGAAGAATCCTCTCAAGTCTTGCAAGCACAGTAATACAGTTGGTATTGCTACTTGCCAGCCTCTAATCTATCCCCTCAAAGCTGCACAAAGACAGGGAACAGTTCCAATTCAAAGTGTTGTCCATTAGACTTTGAGTACATTGACCTTTCCCGCAAGCAGACCATATAAGAAATGAGGAAGATGCAAACATCAAAGTCACTTCTGCAGATCTTAACCTTTCAACTGCCAAGTGCAATTTCTGGAATTCTTGCCTCTATTTTGGTAGTCATTTGTTAGGTTTTGGGGACACTAACTCTTAAATCTATTTAGTTTTTATGAGCTTAGGACCAGTTCTTTTCCAATATTTTCTATTTATTTAGTTGAGAATTTTGTTTACAGCCTGTAACTTTGTGACAATTTTCAGAAGGATCATTAAAAAGATTGGTGAAGTTGACTCTGTAAAACAAAAGTTTACTGATAAATAAAATTAATATTACCTTAGGCCTAATCTGAAATTAATTATATAAAGTGTGACAATAAAGATATTCTTTGTTTATTTTTATGCTTTATATTTAGTTGACATGTGGAAGCACAATAAATTGTTTTTGAAAATGCAAACTTTTCACCAACTCCTGCAGCATTCATCAGTAGATTAAAATAGAAGTGATTTATTTAATCCCTGATAAGCAGCTTAATATTTACAAAATTTGAAATTTGGAAATAGATTTTTTACATTTATTCTAATTTGTTTACTATAGATACATAGCATTTAAAATTTTGTATT
Source organism: Acanthosepion esculentum (assembly GCA_964036315.1). Lineage (NCBI taxonomy): Eukaryota > Metazoa > Mollusca > Cephalopoda > Sepiida > Sepiidae > Acanthosepion > Acanthosepion esculentum. Next base: position 33,284,962 of record OZ038476.1, read on the forward strand.
TTAATAAGGGAATATGCTCAGTAACACAGACAATGTTTATATAACAATGTGGTCATATATATATATATATATATATATACACACACACACACACACACACACACACACACACACACACACACATATATATATATATGTGTGCATGTGTGTGCACTCTCTCTCTATATATATATATATATGTGTGTGTGTGTGTATGTATGTATGAGCAGCTCTTAAAAAGAGCCTGCTATGTATGCACACCATATATACTGGTAGAGCTTTTCTAAACAAAGAATCAAAATGATTATATATATATATATATATATATATATATATATATATATATATATATATATATATATATATATAATAAAGTATAAATCAGATAAGTAGGAAAGTTGAATTTTGATTATTTTCCTCATTTCTATCAAAATGCAGACTGATGTCAAAACTGAAAAATATTTAGTATTTAATATACTTATTTTTGGTCAGTTAAATAAAGATTAAAAAAAGAAAAAACTGGTTTATAACTTGAATGTAATCTTTTGTATCTATTTTAAACATAAGCTCATCAGGAAAGGCATGAATCGATTTCTCCCTGTGAACTATCCCATGACCAATCATTGATATTATAGGAAAGTATGAGTACTTGGGCAACCCTTTCTTTATATTAATCCTGGCAATTTTATAAAAGTGATGTTGGATAAATATTATCAAATCTTCTCTTTTTGTTTATTTATTTCATTTGATAATAAACTGAATTCTGTCTGATTTGTTTTTATTTCTCTGTTTAAAAAATCACTTAAATCAAATGTAGTGAACAGTATATTAAATCCAATTTCTAGATATTTCCAATGGTCTTCACTTGCAAGTCATTTTTACTGACAGTTTTGTCCAACTATTCAGGTGCTACAATAAAGCACCAATCTTCATGATGATAGAGGGCGTATCAAAAATACATTTACAGATATATTGAGGGTCTGTTCCTCACACCAAAACAAGGACAAAAATCCATATAAACATATGTCCACAAATCCTTCGTTTATCAGTTAAGTTTAAAGTTTACAGTAAACACCGTTAAATATACAATCCAAGATACTATCCCAAAATACTTTTACAAACTATGGGGTGGCTTCCTGATTCTACTATAAGTTTTCTTCAGGCTTAATAACTCAAAAATGAAGGATTTGCGGACATATTATTATATGGACTTCTGTCCTTATTTTGGTGTGGGAAACCTACCCACCAAAGTTTGTAAAAGTGTTTTCGATACACCCTGTATATTTCATCTGGTGTATCCTTATACAACACAAAAAGTTGCCTGTCATTCAATTGAGAGTAAAATGATTACCATTCTGTTTTAGTGTTTCTATGAATCTTCAGTATTTTTAGCCAACATACTTCACTAAATGATCAACCCAGCAATCAGGTACCAGATTGTTAAACAGCAGATTTTTGTAATTTTTATTCTAGTCATGAAGAATAAGTACTTGAAAACCCATGTTATATACTTTGATAAACTTTCAGAAGTCCAAATTAATTTTCAACTAATTTGCACCTTCGCAGTTAGGTTTAACCCAAACTAAATTTAGAATTCAGTCATTGGCAACATCCTTTTCTTCAGTTCCGTCTCCTAATTACATAGAAAGTAAAAGAATTTCTAAGAGTTATCATTTAATTCTAATGTCTGTTAGTATTTTACTTCCTTGCTTGTAAGTACTGACAGGAGTGTAGTTGTGGCTGGTATCTAAAACAAAATTAATCACTTGAGAAATCAAACAAAAAAAAGAAAAAACACTAGCAGAAGAGAGGGGAGATCTATTTTTTCTTCTACCTCCTTCATAGTTAAATGAAACTGAATTACTAATACTTTGTGAGAGGAACAATTCCAGTAAAAGAGAAACTATCATGCCTACTTGATCTCTTTAAAGTTTCAGAGTCATGTGTATTTGATTTTTTCTAATGATATACCAATTTATAACAGACTAAATTCAATTAACTCCTGACTGTTTGATTTTGATTAAAAGATACGTTCACCCAAGTGTTAGACATTTTGATTGAATGTATAACTGGCTGGTGATTTGTAACATGTGATATGTAGTGGTTGAAGAAATGGGATATATTGCTTCATATGATAATATAAAAATATGTTGACTCAGTAATATGAGAAGACAATATGTAGTGCAAATCTACATTTATTTTATACCACAAAATTTGTCTCTCCCACAGTGTACACTTATATATCTTTATACACACCCACTGAGACAGTGTGTCTTTCTCTCTCTTGCTCTTCCTATATAATCATATATATACCAGCTATAGGTAATTAACAGGACAGACTGGGTTCTATATCCTTTGATGGCAATTGGTCTAGGAGAAAGACAACTCTGAATTCAAAACCTGCGGAAGGTTGTTTAGGGACCTTGTGGCACGTAGTGCACCAGGTCTCTGTATTCAGCCCTTCAAAAAGTGTGGTTGGTTCTGCACAAAGCCTTCACCACTATAATCAAATCATATATGCTGGTGTCTGGCTGTCAGTTCCTAGGAACTGAGTTGCTGACCCTTATATGTCGAATACATGGGAGAGTCCACCATATATATATATATATATATATAGTTGAAATGATGATTCCTCTTGCTGTTGTAACCTCCTGATCCAGTTCTCCTCTGTACTGTTCACTCATTTTTAAACTTATTCACCATTCTCTTGATGGTTCTTGAATGAACTTTGAAGATGGAAGCCAGAGTATGAATGTTGGTACCATTACGGAAGGCCTGAATGATCTTTTTCCTCTCACAGGAAAACAGTGGGGCTGGCACAAAATGATTTTAACCTGTTCTCTTTCTAGCTGAATATCTCAAAGGTTTTTTCAGTGATTCTTACAACAAATGGTGTCAAGATGCTTAAACATCTTAGCTGAAAACTTGGAAAAAAGAAACTCAATTACTTTAGTGATTTTTAAGATATTAAACATTTTGTGGGATGGACAATTATCCCATGCAGTTACACAATTTGGACAATTTTGCTGTAACATCTTGTATGGTAGAATAATGGATGGGAGCTTGGAATGAGAAATTGAAGAACTGAATTCAGATACCAGTTCATGGCATTCACTTACATACTAATACTATTGGGAAAGGTATGACTCCATCTCTTCTCCCCCCAGCTATGGGTAAATAGAAGAACAGATTGAGTCCTATAGACTTGGTTGGTAACTGGTCTAAGAAAAAGGATAATTTTGAATTCAAAACTTGATGAGGGGCATTTGGAGACCTTGTGGATCACTATGTAAACTAATTCTTTGCATTTGTCTTTTCAAAAAGTGTGGTCAGATTTATACAAGCTTTCACCACTATATTCAAATCATGTGTGCAGGTCGTCTGTTTGGTTCTGAGAACTGACCTACTGATCTTCATACATCAAAAAATGACAGAGTCCACCCCTACACACACATATATATAAAACAATATGGAAAACTTTTTCTGATTATCCATGAAAAAGTTTATTTTACAAGAAACAAAATTCACATTCAGAAAAATGAAATGTGACTCTCTCTCTCTCACTTTCTCTCTTTCTCTAGAGTGTATGTAAATATAAAAGTGGACATTGAAGTCAACACCCAGCAGCAACAGTCCATTTCATGCTTAAACACGGTCATCAGGGATTTTCATGCTGGATGTTGACATCAATGGCCATATATATATATATATATATATATATATATATATATATATATATATAAATTCCTCAAACATTTACCAGCATTTGATATGAAAAATGTCATGTGGTTTTTGCCTACAATTATACCATGATGATTATATGGTTCAGTAATTTTTAACTTCATTTGAATACACACACACACACATATATATATATGTCCAAGTACAGGGTTGGTACTCATGGAAGAAAATTCCAATAACCAAAACACTATTCTTAAAAGAGTGCTCAATACTGAGTAGAGCTAATAATATTTATTCAAATTTATAACATATGCATTTTATAAGATCACTACAAACGTTGTATGCATATGTTATAAATTTGAATAAATATTACATGGTGGACTCTCCCTTCGCATTTGACGTATGAGGGTCAAACAGCCCAGACGCCATCACACATGATTTGTTTATAGTGGTGAAGGCTTTGTGCAGAACCAACCACACTTTTTGAAGGGCCAAATACAGAGACTTGGTGCACTACAGGCCACAAGGTCCCCAAAAAGCCCTCTGCAGGCTTTGAATTCAGAGTTGTCCTTCTCCTAGACCAGTTGCCATCCAAGGCTATAGAACCCAGTCTGTCCTGCTATTTACCCATAGAAGAAGAGGATTAATACCTTTCCCAAGGGTATTAGCACATAAGTGAATGTAATGGATTCATATATATATATATATATTCCTTTGGATCTTGTCAGTACAACTGAGAGGGAGACTATTTAGTCTGGGCAAGGCACATACTCCATATACCATCACGCACACCTACACACTAGATCGATTACTCCCGTCTCATCACCAAAGGACAAAATTTTGATTTTTTATATATATATGTGTGTGTGTGTGTGTGTGTGTGTGAATAATGGTGAGTATCAGAGTGAGTTAATCTTCCATAAGTGTCATGACTTTTTTATATATTTGATACAATAAAGTGTGTATTTTAAATTTATCTGTATATAAAGATATTTACATACACACATTTAAATATAAGATACTATCACAAAGTTCAAGGAATTTGACATGTGGGGCGTTGTTTGTACATTGGTTTATAAAGGGCAGAGGAATTGTACAATGTTTGTTCAAGATACTTAGATTCACTGATCATTGTAAGTACTTTATATATATATATATATATATATATATATATATATATATATATATATATAATGTTTTATGTTATCCTATATTTATGGGTAAAAGTGCTCACTATCAGGGATAGCGTGTATATATACATGAGTGGGCATTGTGGTCAAAACCGAATGGTGACAGTCTGTTGGTGCATGCAAACTCACAAGTTAAAAGTGGTTGAAAACTAGCATTTTTCATTTTTTTTCAGCATGTTTGGGTAGCACATACACAGTTACTTTCATTTAGTAAGAATTGTTGCTTGCAAATTCACAAAAACAAGTGAAAAGTGCTTGAAATCTAGCAGTTTTCATCATGTTTGATTGAAAATTGCTTTGTTTACCTCAGTTTTCATTCTTTTTTATCTATCTATCTATCTATCTAACTATATATATATATATATATATATATATATATATATATATAACATATTGCACATATTGCGCTGGTGTTAATAAAACAGTACTCAATGTAATAAAACAGAGCTATTAAGTATATATTAATAAATATACACATTATCCCTTAATGATAGCACCTGAAGATTGTGTTATGCATGAAACTCCACATCATGCTATTGGTGAGGGATAATATGTATATTATTAATATATATATATATATATATATATATATATATATATATAATATATATATATGTGTGTGTGTGTATCAACCACAGGCATAAAGGAGGATATCTTGACCCCAACTCTCAATAGACAAAATTACCACCCAGTTCACCTTTAATTCCCTCCTGAGAAATGCAGACTTGAGACATTCATACACTTCTTATGTATGCAGCCACACATACCATTCTTCCATTTGGCTATCTTATTATTTCCTCTTATTAGGTGATATTGGCATGTTCTGCTCTTGAGCTGGGCAACATTTCTACCCATTGCAATTACTTGCTGCCCATCTGCTAAGAAACCAGTGGGCAAGCTCTTTGCTTTGTCATCATCATATGTTTAATGCAGTGCTAATTGACGCAGACTGTCGACTCATAAATATGCATCAGTGTGCAATACTGATGCATAACTGTAATTTACCGAATCACTGATGAACTTAGTCTCTAGAAGACATTCAAATCTCTCCCTTACCATGTATTTTTTTTTATAACCTTAATTTTTTTTTTTTATTTGAGACAGGAGAAAAAAATGTCATCTCAGCAAAAATTCACTATGTTTTTCTTTCTTCCTTCAAGATGTTAACTCGAAGCATCTTGAAGGTGTGTCCTGTCAGTAGATACTGAGCAAATTAAGTTTGCAAGTTGCCTGACATGATTTAAAGTATTATTCTAATTTTTTTTTTTTTTTTTTTTTTCAAAATTCTGGTTGACAATGGCATGAAAATTGTCAGTTTTGAGAGATGATGGCTATGGGTTAAAATTTGGGGTGAAAAGACATGGACAACTTGAAAGTTTATTCATGGAAGCTAAATAATAATATAGGGAAAGTTTTGCATATTGTAATATTGTTCTCATGCAGAAACCTGTTTTAAGAATTCTGAAGATAAAACAGTCACTAAATAGTGTAAATAATTACAATACCTCATCTCAGAAATATAGACAGATACTAAGATACAAGTTTTCGTCTTTCAGAATTTGTGAGATTTTTTTTTATAACTTTTTTGTGTGAATATTTCATATGGGTATTTTTTTTCCTACAGATTCTATGAGTTTGAATCAAAAATAATTTCTGTTTTTGTTTATCAATTTTGTTTACTACATTTTATTCAATTATATGGGGTGTTCCTCCAAAATTGTTCTCACTTTTTGACTTCCTGTAACTTCTTGATTTTTTTTCTTTTCATACCCATCTGTTTAAATAATTAATATTTAATTTAAACTGTTAATCTTCTTTGTAAATCAATAAACATTAATATTTCTTAATTTTAACCATTAATCTTATTTGCAAGTCAATAAACACTTATTGTCATTTAAAGAGTGAGTACATTCTGCAGATGGGGAAAGAAACCCTGTATATTCACCATTATTTGCAATAACTTGTTACCACTTGTCAGGTAACTTTTCGATATATTTTGTGTAAAACTCTGCAGGTTTTGATGCAAAAAAGTTTTTAATGAACTATTTGATAAGGTTTTCATTATGTAAAGATTTCTTAAAGTGTTTTGTACTGATTGAAAAAGATAATAATTGTTGCAAGGTTAGATGAATATAGAGGCTGAGATAGAACAGGTCAACTGAGTTCCAAAATCTTTTTGTCTGTTATTCTTACTGTATATGGCCTTGCATTGTCATGGAAGACAACAACAGTTTTCCTATTGATCAGTGCAGGGAGATTTTCAACCAAATGTCTATAGACACATTGTAGCTGCTGGATGTATAAATGTGTGTTTAGTGTTTTAAGAACACTAAATAACTAAGACTACAATGATCCTACCGCACCAACAATATTAACTTTCTTCCATGGAGCTCATCTTTTGGGATCAGTTCTGGAAGTTTATCTTTGTCACTTAACTGCTTTTGTGTTGAACATTGTTTTAAGTTAGTGTTTGCCAAATTTATTCTGAACTGTCATGTACGATTAGTAATTAGGATTATACTTTTGGGAATACAATTGACATCCAGACACAAAAATTACTTATGACTCAACCTAATATAGCAGAAGTGTACATAGTATAGTGGTTATTGGCACAGAAAGTGAAATTATCATGCTGAGTTAAAATTTCAGCTGAGTTCATTGCATTTGCTTTATGAAGGGTGTGTCAGAAATACCTCCCACCTAATGGTAAAACATTAGTGTCAATGGTGTCTTCATCTAGCTAACGTCTTACCATTATGTGGGAGGTTTTTCTGTCGCATCCTGAATTATTGGTCCTGACCACGCTTCCCACTACCATGACATGGCTTTCCACTGTCTTTTCTGTAAATATTTTCATTGCAATTATTTCAATAAGCTTTTTTCCTTGGTACCTTGACTGCAAGAATTTAAGTGTAATACTAGATTGGCAACTAAGTTTCATTGTTTTACTGTTTAGATAGCTAGATACAACTGTAATTTTTATTCTAATAGTTTCTTTTCTTGCACTTCTTGCCTGAGTAACTTCTTTCTGGTTTCTTGCGTCCCTATTACCTGCAATCTTCAAAAATTTAAATGCAACATCAATTGCCATCTTCAGTCTTCGTGAATCCTGTTCTTTTATTGTGATTTCTTTTCTCTAATGTTTTCTCATTTTCCTTTGCATCTTAATGGCATTATCATCTTGAAAAGTGAAATGATTAAAAATAAGCACTAATACCCTCGAGAAATGTATGAACTAATTACTTTTAGGTTTTCTAGACTTGGTTGGCAACCAGTCTAGAAGAAGGACAACACTAAATTTAAAAGCAGCATATGGTGAGGCTGTGACCCTATTTTTTCCAGGGGAGTCAAATGGCACTAAGTTGAAGGATCTTCTACAAGGCAAGACACAATGTGACTTCATATATTTATTGGTTATACAACCTGATCTTCTCTATTAATTAATGAGATATTCTGTTGTTAATGTAAAAGGACATAGACTCAATTCCAATTAGTGAACATGATTTGCTTTACCATAACAATGTTATATCCCATTATTAATTAGCGAGAACAGGTGGCCTATTGGCAACAGAAAATGTACAATAAAAGAAAATGTGTTTTTTTTTCCCTCCTCCTCCACATTTTCTTTTATTGTACATTTTCTGTGTTTTTAATTTAAATTAAATCTCCCGTTGAAAGCCTGATGAGCGGGAGCGAAACCGGTTGCTTTGCCCGTTTTTAATATGTCTAGTAATATCAAGCTTCATACATTTATTGCTGTGATTGATATATATATATATATATATATATATATATATATATATATATATATAAAAGGGATGTTCATAGAGTAAGGAACTGATAGGTATAAATTGACTGGAATTTTTATGGTGTTTTAATCATTTCAGGGTTATTTAAATATTTTATGTCTAACATAGTTTTTGTCTTTATATTTTTTTTCTTTTCATTAAGATTGGAACATCGGTTAATGTGATTCAAGGAGGGGATTTTTGCAGTAAATTCATGAGAATTTTCTATAAAAAAAATAAATAAAATAAAACCCTGCAGATGAGGCAGAAGGATTACAAAGCCTGAACAAGCAACTAAAAAGACAAAATGCTCTGAATCCTCTGAAATCTGAAACATCTGAATCCAACAAGATTAAATCACGCTCTCTAAATTAAAACTGAACCAGCTGAAAAAAAAGATAAAATAAAAACAGTTTCTTGTAACTTATACAGGGATAAATTGTAACCTTCAACTACTGCCCCAACCTTAAAACCTTTCTAAGCATTCTTATTGTTTAACAGTTTATATTCATTTAGAAAAGAAAGAAACTGAATCAAACCAATGCATTTCCAATCTGTTCTGCGTATAATTTGTCTCCCTTATTATACAACGGTATTATTTGATCCATAATCAGTGTACATTGCCACAAAATAAGATTTTTGTTTTGTTTTTTTGTTGTTTTTTTTGAGAAGTTGGCATGCCTTACTTCATTTTCCTGGATCAGTCTGAGATGTCAAAGATGGATTAAGAGCCTGGGAGTGCCATTTGATGTATTTCTTTACCAACTCTAAACCCAGCAGAATCCAAAGAAAGTTATAAAGCCCAATAGAAGTAAACTGGGAGTTAATCCCCAACAGTGTCCCTTAATCAATGAGCAGATAATTGAAATGGAAGAGAATAGTTGCTTCATTACAGTCAGGCAAAACTAATCACATCATCTAAAGTGGATTATCTTCTCATGCAGCAAATGGACAGAGATGAATTTGACACAGAGTTCACCTAAGCGGGACAAAGGTCATTTTTGATAGAAACCTTCTGTACATGGGGAAGCTCAAAACATCTTTTCAGAGTATATTGCAATTAACTCAAATCACTAGTTTGAATATTTAATAATACTACCATTACTAGTACTATTTATAACTTTCTAATTCATATTTTTTAATGCTGTGTCTTTTCAGGATGTATATGATCATGGCTTTCCATTTCTTTCTTTTTTTTTATTATCTGTGAATTGCCATGATTTCTTGAGAAAGATATAGATGTGGTTTCCTGTTGCTTCATCCATAGTTTTAAATTCATAGTAATTATCATCCTAGATTAAATAGAGAGCCCAGTCTACCTGATATTTAAACCATAGCTGGGGGATAGAAGAGACAGATTCAAACCTTTCCGAAAGGCATTAGTGCAAAAGTGAACACAAGGGACAAGGTCAGAAATAGAATTCTGCTCACCAATTCTTTTTTTCACAGTGATAACCTTTCTTCTCCTATGTGCCATGGCATGGGTAAATCAAAGCTCTCCACAATTTTCTGTCCTTTATAGCTCTTAATAAACTTTATTGTTTTGCTATCTCTCATAATCCCTGTTCTGACAACCTTTTACACAAGTTCACTCTTCTTCTTCTATGTGCCATGTTCACTTCATGACATCGGGGATCATGTCTCTCCACAATTTCCTGTTCTTTGTAGCTCTTAATAAATTTTGTCGTTTTTGCTATCTCTCCTAACCCCAGTTATGAGAACCATTTACACAAGCTTATTTTTCTATGTTCCATGTCTCTTCAGGACATTGAACAATCACTGCTCTCCACAATTTCCTGTCCTTTGTAGCTCTTAATAAAGATTGTTGTTTTTGCTATCTCTCCTAATCCCTGTTCTGACAACCATTTACAGGAAAGTTTTCTTTGTCTACTATTTTTTCTTTGTTCAATATTAAAATGGACTTCCAAAATATATTTAAGGCAGAAAAAATTAAGATATTTCTTTAGCATGCACAGCATCTTTTATCTTGCAAAATATTCTTTTCCAAAATTACCCAGTAATTTCTTTTAAATTTCTGCAGTAAAAGAGAGAAACTGGTGGGTTGAAAAGGAGAGAATGTCCATTTCTCGTTTAACACATGGGAGAAAAATGTGACAGATAAGTCTGAAGGCCAGGGGGCTTGCCTTGATTGGTTGACAAGTTGGTTGCTATAGCAGCAGTTACATAATTAATTGCTAAACTCGGCAAGTCTCAGCTGCCATGCCAATCTCAAAAACTATGCTCTTTTACCTTTTATCTAATCTTGTCATTTTGTCTTGTGAAACTTTCTCCATGAAAGCCGGCGCCATAACCCGGTTGGGAGTTGACTATTGGTACCCCATCTATTTCGGCTTATTAGCCAGATACGCAAGGAACGTGCATTTCCACTGATGTTTGCACTTTGAAACCTTAGAAATTTGACTCGTTTTCACTGATTAGGTGATGCTTCATGCAAATATGTGCAAAAGATTCTTGTAACTTGAAAATTGCGATCAACTCCAAAGACAAAACCTTTTGGCAATAGACACACAAGTTCAGTGAACCTGTCAACAATTCCTTTTTGATTAACTAATCAATTTGATAGATATTCTTTACTTTTTCACTTAAGGACTGAATATCATATAAAATAGACTTCAAACAGCCATGCTAACATACATATATATATATATATATATATATATATATATATATATATATATATATATATATATAGGGGATACAGAAGTAGGTATACAGTAATGAAAAACAAAACTTGCACACAAAACATATTGTATTGATTATACAAACATATCAATCCCTCAAATGTTCACACTTTTTGACCCCATCATTCACACACCTTATTTACCTTCAAAACATTTATTATTATTATTTTTATTATTATTATTATTTATTAAAAAGTAAAGATTACAATAAAAATTATGAAAATAAGAATATAGAAAATGATTTTAATTAATTCTAGTATTAAACTAGAACCACTATTATAATACTAGTAATACTGATGTGCCTTCCAGCAGGTGCATTTTCTTTAATAAGTCTTCTTGAGTATGCAGGCCAATAGATGAAAGAAATAGTTTTTTAAAAAATCAAAAAATCAGAGCATCTATTTAAAAACAAGTATCCACTAAGAATAATGTTTGAAGTAATATATATAAATATATATGAATTAAAAAGACAAAAAGGAAAACTATTCTTAGCCAACACATTTTGTCATCCTCTGAGGAACTTTGTCAAGGCAAATGTAAAGGTTTATTTTGTTGTGCATGTTTATATACAAAAGCAAGGATGTCATTAGTTTATCAAAGCTTTTAAATTTGAAAACGTTCATGTATATTCATCAGGTGGTTTAAAGGTCAGTTAAAACATGTGGAAGACACAAACTGCCATAATTCAAAACCTGGTATTATATATATATATATATATTTTAGAATTGGACATTGTCCGACAATTTATTTAAAGACATTTATATTATGTTTAACGTTCTTTTTATAGATACAAGTATTTAAGCAAATGCTCTGTTTTATATATATATATGATGATAAATGAGAAAAACAACAGACAATTGCTGAAAACTCCTGATGAGTAAGTAGATTAAACAATTCCAAAAATGTTAGTCTAAAAAACTCTGCAGTCAAGATACTGAATGTAACATAAATCAGCTATGAATTTTATTTGTATTAATACAGTCTATTTCATACTAAATTCAATTGTCAGGCCATGTGTGCATGGCCTGATGATTTCTTTTAGCATGAAATGTGTCCATTTATATATATATATATATATATATATATATATATATATATATATATATGAAACATGTCCACATAAATAAGTATATATATATATATATATATATATATATACTTATTTATATATATATATATATATATATATACTTATTTATATATATATATATATATACTTATTTATATATATATATATATATATATATACTTATTTATATATATATATATATATACTTATTTATATATATATATATATATATACTTATTTATATATATATATATATATATATACTTATTTATATATATATATATATATACTTATTTATATATATATATATATATACTTATTTATATATATATATATATACTTATTTATATATATATATATACTTATTTATATATATATATATACTTATTTATATATATATATATATATACTTATTTATATATATATATACTTATTTATATATATATATATACTTATTTATATATATATATATATACTTATTTATATATATATATATATATACTTATTTATATATATATATATATATATATACTTATTTATATATATATATATATATATACTTATTTATATATATATATATATATATACTTATTTATATATATATATATATATATACTTATTTATATATATATATATATATATACTTATTTATATATATATATATATATATATACTTATTTATATATATATATATATATATACTTATTTATATATATATATATATATATACTTATTTATATATATATATATATATATACTTATTTATATATATATATATATATATATATATACTTATTTATACTTATTTATATATATATATACTTATTTATATATATATATATACTTATTTATATATATATATACTTATTTATATATATATATATACTTATTTATATATATATATATACTTATTTATATATATATATATATATATATATATATATATATATAATAAAAAGACTTAAACACTCCTTACTCTGTCCTGGACATCGAGTTCTACCTGGATCATATCCTCTTGGAATTATTTTTATACATATATGTATGTGTATATATAATTGTATATGTATGTGTATATTCACCACTAATATTGTCTATATATATATATATATATAATATATATGTGTGTATGTAGGAGGAATAAGTCTGTTTTGTGACAGTTATTTGAATTAATATGTGAAATTTTCACTCTATAATCTTTTATCAATATGATCTGATTATAATCGATATGATGATTGATATGATTTATATAATCTATTATACTTTTTCTCTTCATTAAGCTATAGACATATTCATATACCTACATGTATACCATATTTCTAGTGCTGCAGCTATTTTTGTGCTTTGATATACGGACATAAATGCCATCAAATTCAGTTATCAAAAAAATATTTATCATATGCTAACAAATATATCATTTCTCAGCTTGTGTATGTGTGTGTATATATATACTTATTTGAAGTTAAAGACTGAAGGAGAAATACTGTAATATCGTTTTCTTACTTTTTCATTATTAAGTTAACCATTTTACATGAGATGTGCTTCACACTCAATGATTACAAACCATAACACATTTATCTCCCCTAAGTGTTACGTGATGGATTATCTCAAACTTATATAAATCAAGTCTAAATATCATGATTCAGATTTGTTCTTAATAGAAAACCTATTGTATAGATTTTTCTCCCACAAGAAATTTATCAATATAAAATCATGTATCATTGCAATATTGATTTTTTTTTTTAAATCTTTCAAATAAGAGAATAAAAAAAGTTTTAAAAAATGTGATGGAAATTGTCATGATTACAAGTTCAAAATCCACCAGTGGCTGATGAGTTGTTTATCCATATGATGTATGACAGTGCATTAAATTAAAATTGATTTGTAGAAAAATAATTATATAAAATTGATTATGCAGCCTTTTGTGACACACACTGCATGGCATTCAAATGTTTGAATATAGTCTGACTAAAGAAATCATGGTGTGAACCATTCAATTCCCAATAGATTATCACTTCTCACTTCAAACAAATAGTTGGGTTATTTGATTAAACATGGATGCCAATATCTTGAGCTAGATGAATAGATGGACTGCACACGGTTATACAGATGGGATTTTTGTTTCTGGTAATATTCAATCAAATGACGAGAAATGATTCTATAAATTTGGTTTTGTTTAATTAATTTTCAGAATTTAAAGATTTTTTTTGTCTGTCTATCTCTATAAATACATATGTTGAGGATATGCACTTTTGTAAACCTTGGAAACAAACTCTGTTTTGTTTCTTGAAGGTGACAACTTCAGTTATCTCAAGTCAATGAAGAAAGAACAATTGAAAGAAAAAAAGATGATTGAAAAATGTTTTCTTTATTTCATTTTGCAGATTAATTTCTGATAGGATTATTCTTTTTTTTATATATATTTTTACTATGTTTGAGGATTTCTTTATCTGTGAATTTTTTATTGTATTTTCTATCTGCTTGCATAACAGTTTTTTTATTGATTTTTGTTGGTTATTTTTTGTAACACCTTGTCAATACTGAAGTAGGTTTGAAATTAAGAACATATAACATTTTTTTTAAATGTCTGCATGTTCTTTGTTTTTTAATTTCTCTTGTTCTCCGTCTCCCATTTATTTCTTGATTCTTATTTCTTTTTTTCTTTTCTGTAAAACTGTTAATTACTCACTGCCTTTCTTATCCACTCTGTCTCCTCCCAAGTCTTCATTTCACCTTTCACTACACACATATTTTACATTATATATATATATATATATATATATATATATATATATATATAATGTCTTGCTTTTATGTTCAATTCAATTTGGCTCTAATGGATGATTATCTTGTAACACTTGGCTGACAGACAATAATTCCAACAAAACTTAAACTCTCTAAATCTTTTTTTTTCCTCCACATTTTACTGGAAGTGTTCTGTACTTTATCAACAAATATGGCCACCACATTACTTTTCTATTTTATTACAAATATTATTACAGGTCTTAACAGATTTATTAGCAGACATTATTTTTATTGTGTTGCATTAGTCCATCAGAGGGAAATTACACATATGATAGCCATATATTTTTCTGTCACTAATGTTTGCCCTAAATCCTAACACTGACAATACTTATTTTCAGCATTTTCAATGTACAATAACATCACCATTTGGTCAAAGATCAGATCATAAATTGTAATAATTAACACTTAACTATGAACATTTTTTCCATTATCATCAGAAATTTTTAGTTTGTTAGTTTAGAAAATGACTAGAGTTATAAAAAGAATTGGTTAAGTCAGTGGGCTTCAATAAAAGCCCAAACATTGTCTTTTTCAGATAAATAAACTAATTCTTTGTGTCAATCCATTATGCAACTTTCTTCAGATAAACAATCCATAAAGAAAAAGAGAGGTCTCTGTTTTATTGAATGGAGATAGCAAACATAAAATGTGAAGGGTATCATTTGTGTATGGTTTATGTCACCACAATAAATTGAACCAGTGTTTTAGCTAGCTACCATTTTTATCCATTTATTTTTTTAAAACTGAGATGATTTCATTATTTAAATATAGTCTATTGTCCTCATCTTTGTTGTTATCACACCATTTCGACTGTTGTGCCCTCCTGCCTTCATCAGGTGTATATCAATCTGGATGACTTAGAGGGAATTCTAAACTGAACCCTTTATTTAATCTATGGGGGTAGGTTGTTCTTGTTCCACTGCCCATGTTTAGGGATATCTCGTCTATTTCTTATCCTTATTACTGTTCTGTTATTGCTCATCCATTTCCACTGAGTCCAAGTACACACTACCCAGCCCAGTAATTGAACTCAGAATTACTATTTTGCCAAATTCAGGAACTAAAAGTAAAAACTAGCACAAAATTGATGACTATGGATTTAGGTATACTAACCCCCAACCTCTTCAAGAGGATTTGTTATCTGATTTTGGAGAGGATTTATTTAATATGGTCAGTAACATCTTTGTTGCTGCTAACATGACATTTTGGCTTTTTTCAGGTGTTTATCAATCTGGGTGACCTACAGGGAATTCTGAACTGAACCCTTTATGGGGGGTAGAATTTTCTTGTTCCATTGCCCATGTTTAGGGATATCTCATCTAGTTCTTATTTTGAGTACTGTTCATTTATTGCTCACCTGTTTCCATTGGGTCCATGTATACACTGCTCAGCCCAGGTATTGAACTCACAATTACTGTCACCAAATTTTCAAACCAATGATTTAATCTACTAGGGACAATAGCCTAGTGAGCATAGAATGAAAACAATCTACCCTCTTCCCAATTAAATAAAGGGTTCTGCTCAAAATTCCCTATAGACTATTCGGATTGACATACACCTGATGAAAGCTCTTAATTTATATATTCTAAATTTGAAGAAGGCTGTAGAATGCATCTGTCAAGACATTATGATAACAATATCAGCCACACTGAGATTTAATTTTTCTGAACAAGACTTGGAATGTTAATGAGTATTCTTAAAGTTTTATGCAATATAATTGAGAAAAATCATATTTGTAGGTATTCAGTCTGAAGTATTTGACAGGAAAGCATAACAGATTTTGTTAATATTTCATTAATTATTCACCTTATTTTCAGAATAATTTGGTTAAAAATGATTTTTATTTTTTAATGTTAGGAAGTAAAATTAAGGTGTAATATATGCAAGTGTCACTGATCTGAAACACTTATCAAGCCTTCAACACATTCGAAGGAGTATCATCAGACCATCAAATTGCCTCTCCCACCATCCGACTTAGCCTTAGAGTCAATAAGAAAAAGCAGTTTGCTTTCCCACTGTATGTCTCTTCTAACAATAAGCAATCATCTCAAAGACCAGTATACCATTGCTGTCAAGAATAAGTCTGAACACATGACAAGCAGATGTCTAGGAACAATAATAATACAAGCTACAATAATTTTATTATCTCTCATTGAAAAGGCTGCAGTAGGTCATACCCTTAAAACCTAAGTATCATATTTGGACCAACCGAATTAATGAAGTAACAAGGACAGAGTCTACTGTGAACATCTTCAGCTGTACTTATGATCAGATTGAAGGCAAGAGAGACAGGAAAACAACACAAAACCTACCTAGTGAGCTTGTGTAAATGGATGGCAGAACAAGGTTTAGGAGATATAACAAAATGACAGTATTTTTTAAGAGCTACAAAGGATAGAAAATTGTGGAGAGTCATGTTCAGCAACATCCTGAAGGGTCACAGCATATAGAAGAACCTAATTAGAAATAATAAATGTGTTAAAATATTAGCAATCTAGAAGAAAAAAATCATTATACCATTTAACTTCAAGCTTCAAAACAATGTAATCCCTTACACTATTTGGCCTATTTATATAAGAATTTTGTAGAAGAAATTAAATGATATATTGATCTACAAAATTATCACTTGATCAATAAATACATTGTTTCCATTATAACAAATAGTTAATAAAATATCATTGCCAAAAAAAAAAAGGCACAAACAAGAGTAACAGTAAGTTAGGGTTCAAGAAAATCATTATTTGCATGCAGTGTTCAAATGAGGTCAGCTTTCATTTTGCACCTTATACATGAGTTCATGTTAAGGTTGAGTGTGAAAAATTGAGTTTTTACTATAATAAATAATCAGACTTGGAGAACTGATATCTTTCTTTCAAGAGAAAGGTTTCAAGAAAAATATATGCTAAGATACATATATTTTTAAGAAGCTTTTTCAAAGTCATATTTTGTCTTCTAAGATGCAAAAATAAAATTTATTGTCTGAAATTCTGAGAAGTTTCATTACCTTCATTCAACAAAAGTTGTTATTCTCAACACTGTTTAATTTTTTCATTCTTCAATGTTTTTCATATGATTCTTTATCCTGTAAGAGAATTTTCCATCTCTGGATAGTTGTGGATCTTAATGTCAGTGATTACTGCAGGCAGCTGATAAAATGTTTTTCTCAAAGAGCAGCTCATGTTCCAAATGAAAGAAAAAAAGCAATGACACTGCTTGGAAAATCTGACACTGTGACCTAGAACTACCATCAGTAGGAACTACTTTTGAACTGAATAAATTACACACCTGTAGAAGGTTGAAGACTAAAACATACTGAAAAAGCCAACAAAGTCATCCATATTTGTTCAAACAATTGGTGAACTGGCAGAATTTATTATAATAAAACAAGTTTGCCTAGGATGTAAAATTATTGCAATATTTTATATTTTCTAACTGCTACGAAATTACTGATCGATTCATGCTGAGCTAAAAATAATTTAAGACATAAATTGTTCCACACTTTTTATTTTTAAGATTAAAATAACAAAAAAATTTATTTCTACTATATTATCAGAAGATTCTATCTCACAGAGATGAAGAAATTGCCTATTGTCCTATTTTTTTTCATAAATATTGAAGTGAATTACAAAAAAATACATGGACATACATATCAGTTTCTGAAATTAAAAATTTTCTGTCTATATTTCTGAAATGAGGTATTATGTACACTATTTACATTATTCGGACTATTGTCCTCATCTTTGTCGCCATATTTATTACAACCTTTCGGCCTTTCAGTATCTGTCTATATTTCTGAGATGAGGTATTATGTACATTATTTACATTATTCGGACTATTGTCCTCATCTTTGTCGCCATATTTATTACAACCATTTTTTACCAATATGAGTACTGGTAAAAAAAATGGTTGCTGAAGACATTAGGTTTATAAAACACATGGCACAGTGGATAAAGGCATTAGTTAGATCAAGTGACAGGACCCAGAGAGTGTGAGTTCAATACCCGGTTAAGGAGGCACGATGGAGTAATGGATAACGGCTTGGATTGAGGAATCGGAGAGCCGAGTTCGAATTCCAGTCGATTCCATTACATTCACTTACGTGCTAATACCCTTGGGAAAGGTGTGAATCCTCTTCTTCTCCCTCCAACTATGGATAAATAGCAGGACAGACTTGGTTCTATAGCCTTGGATGGCAACTGGTCTAGGAGAAGGACAACTCTGAATTCAAAACCTGCGGAGGGTCGTTTGGGGACCTTGTGGCATCCGTTGCACCAGGTCCCTGTATTCGTCCCTCCAAAAAGTGTGGATGGCCCTGCACAAAGCCTTCACCACTATAATCAAATCCTGTGTGGCTGTCGGGCTTTCAGTTTCTGGGAACTGATCTGTCTGATCCTCATACGTTGAGTTCGACGGGAGAGCGATATATAAAGCAGTGGAGAACTTGGAGAGGGCAATTAACAGGAGATAACTGATACCCATTAAACATGGAACGAGAACAGTCTACCCTAGTGAACGAAATAAAGGGTTCAGTTCAACATTCCAACCACCTGAAGAAAGCCAGAGTGTACAACTGCCAAAACGTAATCAATATGGCAACAAAGATGAGGACAATAGTCTGAATAATGTAAATAGTGTAAAAATTTTCTGACCCTCTCTTTTTCCCACTGACAATAAAATTTAACAAATAAGTTTTAAACACCATTGAATAATTATGGAATTTTGTTTCAACTACATTCTTCTTATGAAGTTTGTCAATGATGACCATGACGTCTGTTCCACCAAATGAGAGGAATGAGAATTAAAGAAATCACTGGTTGATTGCTGCAAAAGTCAAACGGAGATGTGCATTGCTGTCCACAGGCTAGAGACTGAATGCTGACACCTGGTGACAGTGGTCCTCAGAGCAGGCAATCATCTACCACATTCCCAGAACAGTCAGTCACAAAGAAATAGACAATTCTTTCACTTCTGTCTTGTAGACACTTTTGATGATGAAGAACCCCTTTAATCCAAGCACTGTGTGTATAAAATCACAAAGAGGACATCTACACCCTAACCAATGGCGTAACTATGAACAACCCGTTAGGTCCTGCCTTCTCTAACAATTGCATATGTTGAGAACAGTGTTCGAAACAACAAACAAATGACAAATCTACATAAGGGACAATGGTGAAATTTTTATATTAACAGGAAATAGTAAAGAAATTGCAAACCTAAAGTTTACTTT
>OZ038476.1:33310399-33339857 GCA_964036315.1 Acanthosepion esculentum
CTCTGTAAAAAAAAAAAAAAAAATCACTGATATATTTATATTATGGGATGATATTTGAGGCCAATAAACTGCTCTTGTGTAGATTTATGGCACTATTTTCCTTCAATCATATTCCTTTATATTGAATAGGAAGAATTTAGAATATGAAAAGACATAATGTAATGGTAGGGTTTGGTTTGTTTTGTTTTATGGCATATCAACCACAATGGGTTCTTTAATGCCGACAACTTCTTTTTCCTGGTAATATCTTGTTTTGTCAAAAATCTATTTCCGGTAATATTTTTTTCCTCAAAAATGTATAGCTGGTAATATTTTCAAAAATGCATTGCTGGTAATTTAAAAAAAAAATAAAAAAATATATTGCTGGTAATAATTTTTTACAAAGTATTTCTAGTATTAAAACCTATTTTTATACTTTTATAATGCTTTTTACCTCAGTTTCGGGGTTAACAATATGCCCATAGCTGGGACCCTAACAGGTGCTACCACCCCGGGTCAGGGTGGACCTGGTAATACCAGCAATTGAAGTGGTTCCATGTTCCTGAAAACCTCCTGATCAGAGGCCTTGCTGCTGGACGTAGTTTATCATCTTACCTGGACACGGATGTAGTTTACTGTCATACCCAGGACGGGTAATGGTAGGGAAATCTAAGGGTGGAAATTCGGTGTGTGGAATTTGTTTCAAACATTAATTCATTTTCTTCCTTTATATGCCATATCTTTTCAGGATAGAGGTAAACATGTTTCTTCACAATTTGCCATCTTTTGTTATTCTAACTTCAACAGCTATCTTTGTCCTTTTTCTGCTCTCTATTCACTCATAACCATTAATTAGGTTACTTATCTTTGAAATGAAGTTCTTTCTTAAGTTTTGAATGCTTGTGACTAAGATGTAGCATTTATTTATGACTATTTTAACTTAATTGGTTCTGAAATTTGTAATTACTGTTTGCAATTTCTGTTGCTGAATATTGTTGTTTTTCTCAAAGAACTCTCCTAGATTATTGTAATTTTCATATTTCTGCATCATGTCTTGCCATATATCACATTGGTTGAAATTATCACACATGAGTCTACGAGTATGGGTTGTAGTTTTATTTCCTATGTAACATTACGTTTTTTTATTTTATTTACTGTTTCTCTTGATTCAATATATCCTATGAATATTTAATTCTCCAAGCCCTCTTTCCTTATTATGTTTCCCAGAAATTTCAGCTATCTCTTTCTGATTGTTTGTATCAGTTTCCTTGTAGTTCCTATTCTCCTTAAAACTTCCTTGTTACTCGCATGCTCTGTACATTACTTGAATAAAATACTTGGACAGACAGTTGTTACTTGAATTAAGTTTTCAAAGGACTTAACAACGCTTTTTGTTCACTTGACTTTCTCCCTCCCCCAGTGAACTTTGTTACCAATTTTATCCTCCTTGCAATCTGATGCAAAGTAGCAGAAAGGATTGGGATCCATGGCATGTATCTTTGTGAATAAGAATTCAGCTGATGGACAAGAAGGATCCACAAAAGGACCTCATATTGATCATATATCTTGTTGCTTGTTGGCTTCAACCCAAACCTCACTTCCTATTCTGACTGATTCTAGGGAATTCTTTGTTAGAATGAAAAAGGAAATGAGATAAAATCATTGAAGAAAATTCGAAAAATGTAAACATAGGAAGGGCAAAACCAAAGCTGCTAAAGGTTAACTAGATTACAGAAATTTGTTTGTCAAAAGGCAGAGTATTTAGGGAAACCAGATTGCTATCATTTCTCTCTTCTCATTCAACCATTAAAACTTGTATCCACTTTGCTGACCAGAACTATGAATTGCTTACACAGCTTCAAAGAGTCAGTTGTAGTTTGACTACCAATGGTCTGATTGCTAAATGGTAGTTTGATATATTCATTTGCGATCTTCAAAGGGCATAATTTTGTCAGTACGAACTAAAACAGTTGTTGTGTGTAGCATTTGGAATGTGTAGACCATGGAAAGGAATAAGCCTTCAAAGCAAAACAAAGAACATCCATTGGAGTCAATAAAGGGAGATAATTCATTTTATTAATAAAGCCGGAGATAGATTTTTATTTCTGGGTAATATGAAAATAATCTGTGGTATCATATTAACATTTAATTAATTTGAATGACAGGAAATAAATTTGGAAATAATGAGTTATATCAAATTATTTTTATTATCATATAATTGATAGATTTTTTGAAAGCCAGGTGAGAAAATAAGAAAGCATAAAGAACAGGAAAAAAGAGCTGAATAGGCGAGTTTAATATATGCAGTTAATTGGCAAGTCTCCCATATGTGGGATTTTCTAATTAAATTATTCTGTATCTTCCTAATTCTTGGTTAAAATAATCAAATTCTCATATAAACCAGGAAGACATTTATGACTCTTCCATGAGTTCATACTGTGATCCAACAAGTCATTAGAACAATTCCAAAATCTTGATAATATAAGAAATTAACACACAATATTTTGTTAAATTTGAAAAATAAATTCATTAATGATATAATTATTAAATATATATATACATTTTAAAATTTTCTAAAGTTATGAAGGAAGAATGCTCAGTATCAAAGATAATGTTTGGAAATAGCGACAGTATAGGCATACAAATCAACTCTGTATGGTAACTGTTAGTTTCATGCCTCAATTTTCACCATGCAGTGTTAATTTGTATGACAATATGAGCGAGACAATATTTTTATTGTTCTTTTTTTCTTTGTTTCTTTTTTTAAATGTCTGGTTTATTATCAAATTGTCTGGCTTAATTTATATCATTTAATAAAATGTAGTTGGCCTGATGAGGCATATATATATATATATAAATATAAAAGTGGACATGGGAGTCAGCACTTAGAGGCGACAGTCTGTTTCATGCTAGTGCAATCGTCAGGCGACTGCACTAGCATGAAACAGACTGTCGCCTCTAAGTGCTGACTCCCATGTCCACTTTTATATTTACACACGCTCTATCTCTGATATTGAGCACTTTACCCCATAAATATAGCACACTTTAAGACTATATTTCTGCATATAAATATATATATATAAATATATAAAACTGTTGAAATAAATGTATAACTGATTAAGTCTTTTCCTTATTTATTTAAATATATATCTAGACAGCATATCTTCATGTTTGGTTGAATAATCTAGACATGTATATCTATTTATATTTATTTTAATCCTATGCATTGAAATTGCATGTTGAGTATTTTAAAACATTAATAAAAAAAATATAAATTAAGTTACCTCCCTTACACATTCATAACAGTCAATTTTTAAATTGAGTATAACAGAGCACGTTTCATGCACATTTACAAAATAATCACAGCTATCAGTTACATTAATTAAATGAGCAAAACTATGGTGTTTTTCTTAATCAGTTTAATAACAAGGCTAAGAAATTGATCTGTGAATTTGAGAGGATTAAAATAAAATTATATATATATATATATATATATATATATATATAATAAAAAGACTTAAACACTAATATTCCATGGTCATCATTTATTCCATTGGAATCGTAAATACGATCCAATTCATCAGACCTACAAATTCAAAAAGAAAACAGAAAAAACATCTCTGGAAATAAAAAATAAAATACATACACTCTCACTAAATTTTATTTTTTATTTCCAGAGATGTTTTTTCTGTTTTCTTTTTGAATTTGTAGGTCTGATGAATTGGATCGTATTTACGATTCCAATGGAATAAATTATGACCATGGAATATTAGTGTTTAAGTCTTTTTATTATATCCTTACATTGCCCTGGACATTGAGTTCTACCTGGATTCTATCCTCTTGGAATTATTTTTTATACATATATGTATGTGTATGTATGTATGTATATATATTTATATTTTAGATATATGATTGCATATGTATGTGTATATTTACCACTAATATTATATATATATATATATATATATATATATATATATAAATAATATTTTTGTTTTGTTTTAGTTGATAATTCTTTTTTTTCTTCTTTTCAGGTAAGTAATTTCCTTTGTTCATTTCACTTGGTTAAAATGTGTGCGAATCGTAAACAAAGTGTCTTACAGTATCATTTCAAAAAGGTAAGTAAATTGCATTTTTTATTTTGTTTTGTGAGAAACATTTCAATTTATTGTTTTTTCTACAAATTTTGTCAAACTGATTTGCTTAAAAGATTTTTTTCAGGTATATGTATCTAATATATTTATGTGTGGACATATTTTTGTCATAGATAATTATTGATTAATCCTGCAAGACTTGTTTTATACATTTTGTCACTTGATTACAATAAGATAGAAAAATGTGTTTATCACAAAAAAGGGGAACAAATGCCTACACAGAGAAAAAGGAAGTATATTTACTTCTTTTTCAAACTTAGATAATTTATTAGTATATGAAAGATCTTTATATAAAATGATTCTTACCTAGGTTCTGAAGTGCAAAGCATCATGAAACTCCAAGACAATCTTCAATAAGTACTGTAAAATTACAATATTTTTGATAGAATATTGCTCTAGGTAGCCATTTTTGTTAAAATTCTGTTTGCCTTTACATCTGTTAAACTACATAATTTTATGTATATCAGTAGGTATTGTTAGTATTATTTATTATTAACTCATTCCCCAAAAAGACTGTCCAATAAGTAGATACATTCTTATATAAATTCACACAAACTGTTCAAGATGCATGTAAATTTATCCAAGGATGAAAATTAAAAATGTCATCAATTTTGTTTTCCATTTTAGTTCTTCTAAAATCTCAAAAGAGAAGGAGAGACTTGTTATCAAGACTCTCTTTTGAGTCTTTGAAAAAAAATCACAAGTCACTATTTTTCAAAAAGAGATCACAAGATTTTCAATTCAGTTTTGTTTATTAACAAAAAATGATTACAGGTCTCTCTTTTTTTCTCATCTTTATGAAACAAATAACACTGATCAAAAGTGCATCTCCCACGGCTCAGTCTTTCTCTCATTCCCTCTAAAAAAAGTCTAATCACAATTCTCTCTTTTTCTTATCTTTAAAAAGAAAAAATTAGTCACATGTCTGTCACTCTTTCTTTCTTATCTCATAAAAGAAAAACTTGATCACAAGTCTCTCTCTCCCTCTTTCTAATCTCATAAAAGAAAAACTTGGTTACAAACGTGTCTCTCCTTTCTTATCTCATAAAGAAAAATTTGATCACAAGTCTCTCTCTATCTTTCTAGTCTTATAAAAGAAAAACTTGATCACAAGTGTGTGTGTGTGTGTGTGTGTGTGTGTCTCTCTTTCTTATCTCATAAAAGAAAAACTTGAGCGTGTCTCTCTTATTTCACCATTTATGGAGAGATGCTGTAAAGCCCAATTAAGAAAGGAATAAAAAACTGTGGATATTTAGTGATTTAGGTTGAGAAATATTCTATATCCTCTCATAAGTTTTCTTTATATGCCTCTATTTATGAAAGCCCTAATAATGTTCTCAACAAGTTAATATATCAGTCTATTGCATAGATCATGCAAAAGTAATTTTAAATATGTTTTTCATGGTTCTCAGCAAGCGAAGCCTTGTGCCATACTAAATAAAACTAAATAACTTTATTTAAAAAATAATTTTATGCATCCAGAATTTTCTGTTTTCCTTTTTATCACTTTTTCTCAGAAGAAGAGAATTTTTAACTCTTTCTTGAAAACACAAAATTGAGGAATATGAAGTCTATCAACTTTCCGTGCACCTACTGCTTGCTTGCTTCAATTCTATTACCATTTCCATTCACCTTTCTGGTCCCTTCTGTTATCACCATCAAGCTGATATGACTCACCTCGCCCTGGAGACCAACGGAAAATAATGGGGTTGGGATGAAATGAAGGTGATTGGCAGAGAATAAATAAAAGGAAAAAAAAGAAAAATAAGGGGAAGAAGAGGGCAGTTTGCATTAGAAGAATCTGTTGAACAACTGTGACAGGAACTTTACCAATTCCAATCTTTTCCATAGAAGATTGGAGAATTTTACTTAGCTATTGTTATAGAAATAAAAAAAAAATTATGTTCCTACTTCATTTTGGGTCATCTCTTTTACCTGGCTGTCAAGATCAATTTTATTTCATTTTTTCCTTCCTTCCCTATATACTTCATATCTATCAATCTTATTTGTAATCACTCTCATAATTCAGTCTATTCAATCTCTCTCTCTCTCTCTCTCTCTCTCTCTATATATATATATATATATATATATATATATATATATATATAGAGAGAGAGAGAGAGAGATTTGTGTGTGTATATGAATATATACACACAGAGATATAAATATACATCCATATACATACATACACACATTGTATATATGTGTGGGTATATATATATATATAATATATATATATATAATGTGTTTATGTATGTATAAGGATGTATATTTATATTTGTGTGTGTATATGAATATAGGCGTATATGTGTATGTGTGTATACATATATAAATATATATATATATGTCTGTATATGTATGTATATACATTTATATATGTGCATGTATATATGTATATTTTTATATGCATATATATATATATATATATATATATATATATATATGTGTGTGTGTGTGTGTGTGTGTGTGTGTGTGTGTAATTTACCTGTATCTCCATTAACTACTTACAAATAATCTTCTTTATCATCTGTATATTTTCCTGTCCCCCTAACTATTTGTCTGTGTCCACAGACTCTTTCTATCTCTATCAATTTATCTCCCTACTTTGCTTGTGAATCATTTAATGGTGGGCTCGTGTAAGCTCATTTCTGACTACCATAATAACATTGTAGAAATTGAATTTTCTATCTAATAATCTAGATAGATGAACTGATTTCAGCATCACTTTGGTATGAAATTATTTAAGCCTAGAAAGTTTTTTTGATAGATATTCATTCCCAAAGAGGACTTAATTATTTTCTAGTTAATACATGTCCTCCTAGTCGAGATTCTCTCAATTACCATGTTTTTGTACCTGTATGTGTAGATGGATATGAAATATTGTTTATGAAAAAAATAATTTCCAAAGATTGTTTAGTAAACAACTTGTTGCATATTGTTGTTTGTAAACCTCTGTAAGATTTATTAGAGAAAAATAGAAAACTGACATAACTGCATTTTATGTTAATTTTCGATACTTCAGTAGCTTTTTATCTTTTCTTTTTTTTGTGTTAAAATACTGTTTTATGGTTAATTTCTGAAAATATAAAGGCTTTTAATTCAGCCATTATTCATCGTGAAACTTTTGAAGCATATATTCTATAGCTTCATGTCAACCTTTTATAATTTTGAAATCCATTTGCTTTCTTCCTTTTCTCTGTGTCTGATATTCGCCACTTGTTTGCAGTAACAGATTCCGTCACACACACATACACACACAAATAAAGTAAAAGGTGTGGGTGGTGAGAGGGAAAGAAATGAAAAATAGAAATGGTGGAAAGGCAAACAGTAATTAATTATTGACGGAAGCTCATGAAAATTATGATTCCCTTCCTTTCAAGTTTCAGTTGTTATCTCCCTTGTCTCTCAGTTGCTCTCCTCTTTTGCTTCTTATCTTTTTTCACTAATCTCAAAATGATTATGTCTGTGCTCTTTGTTAATCATTGACTTGCATCAAATTGCACTCAAATTCTATTTTAGTGAGGAGGCAAGAGATATCAATCAGTCCAACTGGTGGAATCATTAACTTTGAAACCAGTTGACACATTTGCATTTTACTTGGTCATTTCATCTGCATTATTATTATTATTATTACTGTCTTTTTTCTCTCCCTGTTTTTTCCACTTCATCCTTTCCTTACCCTTTCACTTTGTCATGTTTCAAATCAAAGTCTTGCATCATCTAGCCAATGGCAACACCAAATTTCTTTTTCTTCTTGCATTTCTCTTTTTTTCTATGAGTGATTGAAGAAAAGAAATCAAAGATTTTTCTTAATTCAATGCATTCTTTTTTTCTTTTTGAACTCATTCTCCCCCCCTTTTTCCTATAATGTCTATGCTACCATTCCTAATCTTCCCTTTCTTTTATTGATTTTATTCCCTGTTTTTCTCTCTATCAAACTCACCAATAATTTCTTCTTCTTTCTGTTTGCTCTCTTTCTCTCTTCCTCTCAACCACTTGTTTCCCCCTTTCTTTAAAACTCGTGTTTCTCTTTCTCTTTTCTTTCTCTCTCTCAACCACTTGTTTCTCTTTCTCTTTTTCTTTCTCTCTCAACCACTTGTTTCTCTTTCTCTTTTCTTTCTCTCTCTCAACCACTTGTTTCTCTTTCTCTTTTCTTTCTCTCTCTTAACCACTTGTTTCTCTTTCTCTTTTCTTTCTCTCTCTCTCAAATCTTGTTGATCTTTCTCTCACTTTCAAATCTTGTTGATCTTTCTCTTTTCTTTCTCTCTCTCAACCTCTTATTGAATTTTTTCTTTCCTTTCTCTTTCTCTCAACCTCTTATTGATCTTTCTTTTTTCTTTCTCCCTCTCTTATGATTACTCACCTTCATGATCTCTGGTTACTCTCTACCCCTCTCAATGATTCATTATTATTATTCTTCTCTTTCAATTTCAGATTGTTCTTTTTCTCCTTTTCTTACCAATTTTCACTGTTTCTTAATTCTTGTCTTTCTATATTCTTTTACTGGAACTTTTTTCTTTCGGTTCATTTCCTCTGTTTTAACACCTTTTCCCTGTCTTACTTCCTCCTTTTTTTTTAACTTTTCATCCTTTATAAGGAGTTAGATGCTATCTTAGTTGATGAGATTATTTTCAAAGATTATTTCCATGATGACTTTCCCCATAGCTTTTTCTTTTCCCTATCAAAATCTCTTTGTTGAATGCTCAGCTCTGGTTTCTAAATTTTCATCTCTGCTTAACCAAAGTTTTTCTTCTTCATGACTCTTATATTTCTTTTTCTCTTTCAGTAGTAGGTGGCTCTTTCACCATCACCTCATATTCAAATATTCTGAAACATAAACAGAAAATTTTCATCCCTATTCTTTTTATGCAGTTTTCTTTTTTCATTTTCTGTTTATTTTTCATTCATCCCTTTTTTTCTCTCTTCCTCACACCATTTTCATTCTTTCTTCTTTCTTCCCTGTTTCATTCTTTACATACAATTTTTTCCTTTTATTTTCCCACACTTTCAATCTGTAGTAGTATTTTAATTTAAATGTGAACAGTGGAGACTATAAATTGTCTCCCCTCAACAAGAACAGGGAAGTTGTCCATTTTCAGTTTGTGTGACCAAACACAATCTTTCCCATTACAACTGTTTATCTTTACTCTTTGCCTTTTATAGACTTCTTTATTAAAGACAAATATTCATAGTATTTAAGATATTTTTGTTTTTTTACTTCGTTCTTTCCATTGTCTAATTTACAAAGCAGTAGGTAAGATACTGTAATATTCAGTATGTTTGTTTTAAGGCACCATGTCTCAGAAGCAAATGCCTACATCCAAAGAGTTATGAGTTCAAATACTACCAATCTTAATTTCTCTAAAATTCAGAAGAAAAACTCTCAAACCTAAACCTTCATGCTCACAAAAAAGACAGTGTCAAAAGGACAGTTTTTCCCTTGACACCACTATTATTTTAACTACCTTCACTCTTCATCAATATTTGTTGTTTTAAAAAGTCATGATTAGAATTGTAATAAAATCTAAATGTATGATGAAAGTGAATTCATACATTTTTTATACTTGAGAATTTACAACAAAAATATTAAACACTATTTTTTTTATTAGATTATATATTTACAACATTCTAAAAACTAATACAATTAAAAGTAATGCAATGCAATATTTAATATTTGCCAATTTATAAAGAAATATGAAAACAATTTTTATTCATTAATTTATAAATATTTACTAAATTATTTTAAAAATATGAAACAACTGTAAAGAAATCCTTATTATTTACCATTTTATAAAGTTTGAATCAACTAGTAATTAGCCAGTGTTTTGCCAACCATTCCATTAAAGAATAAAATAGTGTTTATTAGTTTTGTTGTCAATTCTCAAGAACAAAAAAATGTATAAATTCACTTCCATATGTTCACATTTTATTACAGTCATCACTTTTTAAAAGAATAAACATTACCTCAGAGGGAAGGTACTTAAAGTAATAGTAGTATCAATGGAAAAACCATCCTTTTGACACTTCGTAAGTTTTTTTGCAGGCACAAAGATCCAAGTTTGCTGAAATACCTATAGTGTAGTACCATCATAAGTTGTATTATTACTTTTTAAAATGATTAAAATCATTTTGGAAAAGTTTGTTTGCTAAGGGAAATAAAGAATTTAATAGTGCTAAAAATATACTCAAAATATGCTGTATATAATGAAATTATACAGATTTATAAATGAATCAATATATGCAAGCACATATTGGAACAAAGGGAGTTTGGTTATTGCTTACAGTCATACAGATGTGTTTCACTCTTTGGAACTACAGAGAAAAAATTTGATATACAGTTCCAGTTTTACTTTGCTATATATTATTACTTTAGCTCTTAAATTAAAATCTATCATCTGATTAAATATGTAAAATATATACAATACATTCCATCATCACTGAATCCCTTTAACAAAATTATTATATTTCTTGCCCCATTTCATTTGAGGATAATGACAAGGCTCACCAGTTAATGGGCATAGCAGTGTTAATCTATATTCTCTTGGTATCTTCTGTTTTTCATATATATCTAAACTCTAATTATTAACTATCATTTTGAAAAATAAAAAATTTCACTGAAATATATTGGAAATTTTCCAGGTTTTCATCTGAAATCAAAAAAATATGAACTTTAATAAAAATGATCAAAATAAATGGGAAAAAGATGGTGTCAGTTTAAGCTGACACCAGCAGGATATGAGTTAAACTGTGTTTGTTAAAGAACCATTATGTATACAATACAAGCAAACACTGCTCTGTTTCTGTCTGAATTTCTGAGATGAGGAGTTATCATTATTTACACTATTTATATTCAGACTATTGTCCTCATCTTTGTTGTTTTTATCACAATGGCCTTCCTCAGGTGCATATTGATATGGATAACCTACAGAAAATTCTGAACTTAAGCATTTATTTAATCTACAGGGATATATTGTTCTTGTTTCACTGCTTATGTCTAGGTATATCATCTAGTTCTTATTTTTCATTTAGTACTGTTCAGTTATTGTTCACCCATTTCCGCTAAGTGAAAATAACAATATATGAAAAAATGAGGCACTATTTTAGTCATTATCCTCCTGGCATCAGTTTAAACTGACATTTATTTTTCAGTATATTTAACTTATAATTATAAACTTTGACTTTAGAAAGTGAAAATTTCACTGAAATATGTTGGAAATTTTACAGGTTTTCATCTGAAATCAAGAAAATATGAACTTTAAGCAAAATAGCGACAATATATGGCAAAAGGTGTTAGTTTAAACCATATTCTCAGTTTAAACCATCTTTTTCCATATGTCTAAACTATAAATATGAACTATAATATTAAAAATGAAACTTTCACTGAAATATATTGGAAACTTTCAAATGAAACCAAGAAAATACAAACTTTAAGAAAAAATGGTAACAGCATTTGGAAAAAAAGAAGGCATTAGTTTAAACTGACACAGGAGGATATGAATTTGTAAGGATTAAAATAATATAAAATAAAATGTCAAATAAAATGTATAAGTAGCAAATAAATCCATTGCATATAAATTGTGAAAGTATTTCAGCTATAAATGAGTCATAATATAACTTTTTTTCTCTGTTAAGTAAAATTATGAAGACTTAACGATTAGCAACAGGTTATGGCAGAAAGGGTGAAAAAGAATGAATATTGACAACAATGACAGAAGCAACAGAAAAAATTTGCAGAGAAGGAAAATAAAAAATAAAAAAAACTTAATACAAAAGTAAAGAAACATCTCTCAAATATATTTAATAATATTTGACTTGCTTCCATTAGTGCAAATGTAAAATTGTACAGATAATCCCAGTGGTAGAAATTTGAGAAATAGTTTCTCTGCTCTGCATTCATTGCAATCTCCACAACTGGAAAAAAAAAAAGAAAAACATTACATAAATCTGATATTGGAATAATACTGATGATAAAAGGAATAATCTAATATAATTTCTTTTCTTTCATTCTGTTTTTTTTTCACTTTTGTTCATCGAGTATAAGGCCTAAGTGCCATTCAAAGTAAAGGATGGCTAAATATGGCTGTTGTATGGGCATAGCAGGAGGGAGAAAGGATTTCAAGCTGTTGTCTTTAACCAAACTTGGATAAATGAAATATTTTGCTCTAATACCCTCAATTCAAATACATACCCAAACACACACACACACTCACACATGGCACTTCTGCAATGTTATTGGTCTTAATCTGGCATCTCAATTTCTGTCACTTTCTCACTAATGCAACATAGCTTCCCTGTGTCTTTGCTATAAATAGTTTCTTGGTAATTGTTCTAACACAGAGAACTGGTGCACATAGTGTGCCATAAAGTCTACAATCTTCCTCAGTTTTTTTTTTAGTTTTTTTATTCAAAGTTGTCCTTCTCCTAGACTGGTTGCCACCCAAGGCTATGGCACCTAGTCTGTTCTGCTGTTTACTCATAGTTGGGGTGAGGATGAGATAGATTCATACCTTTCTCAAAGGTTTTTGCATGTTAGTGAATATAATAAACCTGACTAGAATTTAAACTCAGCTCTCCTATTTCTTAATCTAAGCCACTATCCATTACTAATATATATATATATATATATATATATATATATATATATATATATATATATATATATATTTTTCAAGTTTACTTTTCATATATATATATATATATATATATATATATATATATGAAAAGTAAACTTGAAAAATATGCATGTAGGTTATCAGTCAGGTGTGTGCAATATTCATTTATTTAGACAAGCATATAAGTGCATGAATGTATGTTTTGATTTTGTAGTTAGATGTAAACACCTATATTAATAGTTATACACCAAAATACACATCTTGCTATGTAACGGATAAATGTTAAGTTTTGTTTATGTATAGCAGGATCTTGACCTCAACTAGTATTAGCAAATCTGTAGACTTGGTTCGTGTCTACCTTGTCCAGACTGTCTTGTATGACCAGCATCAAATCCTCTTCCAGCTTTCTTTTCCAACTCTCTCCTCTTCAGTTGACCAAGTGGATCGATCATGGTCAAATATATCCAGTGTGTCCATTTGTCTCTAACAAGGCTTATTGACTGTATCTGTTCACCCAGGGATTGCCCTGATGAACAAAGCTGGTCAATTAGAGGGTTTGTTAGTTTACAGCAGGCAATACTGTGCAGCATGGTGTCCTACAAATGGTGGGAGTGGGGATGATTCACCTGAATAAGATTGGTCATCATGCTGTCTAGTCACAAAGGCATTCGTGCATGAACACCAAAGAGATCTACCATTTTTGAGTTTCTATTGAAATGGTAGTTTCTGTCTGATCACCCTTCGTTCACCTCTTACCCGTTTGTTACTTTTTATTTTATTTTATTTTTTTTAAGCAATAACCAGACTCCCTTCATTCCAGTATGTGTTTGCGTATATTGATTCATTTATTTATTTATACACGATTGAAATGTCAGAAGTTTTATTTTCGTATTTTCAGGAAGAAGGAAAGTTAACTTCATAACTGTCCCCACCCCCGATCCAAATTCACATGATCTATCGTTAGTTGTAAATGTATAAAAGAGAGAAAATTTATATGAAAAGTCTTAAAGGAAGTTTGGGTTTATCAGGAATTGTATTGAAATTGATTAGCATGTCAACTTTCCTGTCAGAAGTTGCTTTACCAAAGAGGTTTCAGGAATGGCAGTTTTTTACAACATATAGAACAGAAATATTTTTTAATTTTTGAGAAAATTCTATGAAAGAGACTGAAAATATATTGGCAATAAAGCCACTAAGACACAAGTGGTTACAGGGTGAGGAAGAATTAGAAACAGAAACATTAATAATGAGCAGAAAGAGTAATCAGAAAGACAGTAGATAGTGATTGACCTTGCATTTAAAATTTTGCAGATTAAAGTTGACTGGAAAGCTTGGAGCCAGAAGGGAGTTACGCAAACGAGAAGTGGAAGAAAAGAAACTGTTAGCATAGAATTTATGGCTACATTAAGTCAGATCAACTGTAAATTGATGAAATCTTGATGCCAGTCTAGTAATGCACTTAAATGCAAAAACGTCTAGGTACCCTAGTGAAGAGCTCATCTGAACAATTACTATGAAAGTATTTTTAAAAAAAAAGACATAGAAAGGCAACCTTACAATGGTGGGAAAGTGAATGATATTTTCTTAGCTTAGCATCGTACAGCTGAGACCACAGCTATAGGACACCTACTGCAGATCAAACTTATGATGGTAGTAATGGTTGGTAAGATTAGTGTACTGCTACTTAGCATGCCATGCTGATGCTTAAAAATATAATTTTTATAACAATTTACTAAAATTTTATATTGATTTCAATCATACCAAAATGTTCAAACAAGAAACAAACTTAACATTTAACCCTCTGTAGGTGACTATTTTTACTAAGCAAAAAGTTAGTCCTGCCAATGCAAGTTGAATTTTAATTTCTTGGTTGTGTAATCATATCCTTCTATGGCAACACCTAAAACAATCTTGACTGAAATTGAGAGCCAGGCTACTGCAATTACAAATATATAGAACTAATATATAAAACTATATTTTGAGGGGATTCCATATACTGTAAAAGTAATATTTATAAATGATGCAGAGTGCTAAATGTTAACAAGTCTTTTATTTTCTTTGTTCTTCATTACATTTTATAAGTAATAAAATAACTTTTGAGAAATACATTTGCCAGTTTAAACCTTTTAAACTAAAGCTTGTCTTCAATATATATATATATTTTTTGGATACAGTTCATCATTGGTTCATTTTTCTTTTTATATCTAAAACTGTAGTTACATATAAAAAGAGGAAAACTGCAACATTGTTTTTATTCAGAACTCTGTTAAATGCATTTCTCCCACTTTTCTTGAAGATAATGTCATCAATCAAATTGATCTTTTATGATTCTAACCACATGTCCATTTTTTCCTTCCTGAAAAAAATGAACAACGTACATGCAGATAAAGGAGAAAATTACATTATAAAAAGAAATGAAAAAAAAAAATGTATTTAAAAAAAAAATATTAATTTTTGTCGTATCTTTACTATATGACTTAGACAGGAATTTTGAATTTCCGCAGATGTTTTGCTGTTATCAGCTAAATTGTTGTGAAAATGAAGTGTTTGATGAAAAATTTATCAAGGCAGTTTTCCTGCCACATCTTCCAGCCTCTTTTATTCTATTTTAATGTGAGTAATTCCTCACTTGATGCTGTTATCACAAATTGGGAAATTATTATAACTAATCCTTCATGTAAAAGTTATTTTTTCATATTTAATTCATGTTTGTCGATTGAATGCTGATCAAAAGGCTGTATTTCAACAAAAAGTATTAAATTTTCTCTGTATATTACCCACGATTAGTTTTTTTTAAATGCTTGTTGTGGTTTTTTTATAACCAAAGAAGAATCTGTTAGTTTTACAGTTATCTTTAACTCAAAGGTAGGAGTATGGAACGCAAATTGTTATCCATTTTTATTCAAACCAAAATGAAACTTGCACTGCTTCAGCTATTTGTGCATCCGTTTAAAATGGCAACACTGAGCTTTTAATTTTGTGCGAGTGGCCTTAAAAGGAAATAAAAAAGAAAGGAAGAAAATAATCCTAAAATATCAAACAACTGAAATATCAATTATTTTTCTGAAATTAAATTATTTTAATGTTCTTTATCATTCTTTTCCACGCCAACACATTATTCAGTAGTGTTTTTTTCTTGTTTCTTCACCTCCATTTTAAACTTCATTTGAATATTTGCACAACTTTTTTTTTTTAAGTTTGTATTTTATTATAGAATTTAAATTAAGCCCAAATTTAGTGGCAATATTCTTTTATTGTTGTTTGGCTGAAGTTGGTTTGCTGATTAGACAGAAATTTAAAATCATTAAAGAGGCCCTTCATTATTGCAATTTATGACCAAAACAAAAATTTAGAAAATATCATATACAGAAGGCTCAAATTTGAATGTATTTTATTTTATATGGAACCAAAAATAAATGTTAATTTTTCTGGTTATGATATCTTTTAACATTAGTAAACCTCTTTTAGTCTTGAGTTGCCTTTTCAGATAAATATTTCCTGTTTCTTTGAATGTAGATTGATGAAGGAAGCTACAGATAGGCTAGAAAGCCTATCTGTAAATTGGTCAGGGATGGTTACACATGAAAATAACATTAGAAGAGAAAATTGGCAAGATAATGGATAACTGCAGTAACTTCTGGTAATAAGATTATTTTAGTGGTTAGAGATCATGACTGAAAACCACTTGGAATGTAATTTAGAAATATATCATTGACAGTTCTCGGTAAATAAAATTTAAAACTATAAACTCTTCAAATGAATTTAAATATTTTTCTCTTTTTTGTTCATTTTTCATTGTCATTTGGTTTTACATGGACACAAACTATGTTTGAAGTATATCAATAATTAATTAGTTTAGTTTGCCACAAGATGACAAGAGTTAAGCAGCCAGTGAAATTTAACTTGCTTAAATAGTATCTTTGAAGGATATTATTCATCTGGTTGAATAAAAAAAATTCTGTTCAGTCTAATGCCAGGAATGAACAGATGAAATATTATTAACAGACATTTTCATGATGAAGAAACACCTAACTGCAAAAAAAAAGAAAAAAGATAGTGAAAAATTTATCAAGTAAACAAAAAATTCTTACTTGAAATCAGATTGTCCAATAAAACATCTTTTTAAGCAAATTTAATTTTGAAAATGAACCAAAAAAAATAACATAGATAGGACAGGAAAAATTCACAATCCTTTGCAGCAAATGTTCCTTCCTTCAGGCACAAAAGTAATGAAGAATAAAGTACAAAAGTGATTATTTTTTTAAAATTTTCTTTTGCTTTTAATTTTTTTTTTTTCAGGGTTTGAATTCATTGGTGTGAAAAAAGCATTTCTGCAAATAACATGCTTCAGAATGTTTGTTTTTATTTATTTTTATATGGACATCTTTTAAACAAAATTCTGATATTTGCATAATCAATATAATTTGTAATGTCAAAACCCAATTGAAAAAAATGATAAAAAATTACAAATAGGGCAAAAATAGTAAATGCCTGTTATTATGAATTAAGTCAAGCTTTGCAAATCAGAGTAGACATTAAGGATTATTAATTCACATTATCTTCATTGCTTTTATTCAGATTTCGTTAATAAAATTATAATTTATATGTACAAAGTGTAAGCTTCATAGTATTATCTGTATAACTACTACTATTCTTATAGATAGATTATGATGATATTATTATTATTACTATTATTATTATTATCATCATCATCATCACCAAAATAAAAATACACACTATTTGTTTGAATTTTTATCAAGTATATTTTTTCTATTTTTTCTCTTGTTATTTTGTCTTAATTTTTAAAGAAATTACTCTTGATGTTGCCAAGAATATTTTTAATGTTTTTATTATTCTAAATTTTACTTCAGAAATATATTAAGGACTTTATTATTATTTTTTTAATGTTTTTTCTTTTTTTTTTTGCTTCTTCAGATTGAAGTTTTAAAAAAGATTTCTACTTATATTTTTTCCTCTTGAGTAAACATACGGTTTAAGATAATAGAAAATATTTCACCGTTTTTATTTTGAACCATTTTTAAATTTTAAATTTTTTCAGTGTTAATTTTTCTTTTAACAATTAACTAATAATATGTTGGTAGCATTGAGTAATGCTTCATTAGCATTGAACAGACCCTGAATTTTTGGATATTGCAATAAAGAGATGTTCTGTGAAAGAAGTCTCTTACCATGAACACCTATTTAGACTTAAAATCAACCCAGATCTCTAGGGTAACACATATAACATGATCCATCATTAAAGATGCTGGAAAAAGGGTCAGATTCCTGTACTGCTTCAGTAAGCACTGCGATATTAATGACTCCTTTAAAAATGAAACAAATATCTTATTTTGAGAAATATAAGAAGAAAATATAAAAATGAGGTAGTATTTTCATCGTCTCAAGAAATGTGTGTAATCAATTTGTCTAAATTATTGATCAACTGCTGGTTAATGATCGAGAAAAGTGATCATTATATAAATGAATAGACAAAAAAATTAACCATAACTTAAGGCTTATTTTATCATTTGATCCTCTTCATTCTTCTGTAAGGCGTACAATTTTGAAAGAACAAAAATAAGGATAGAATTAGTTATTTATACTTCCTGTCTAAACTAATGTTCACTGAGAAATCAGATAGCAGCCTTTTTCTACACCTTCGATAAAAGATAAGAGAAAATTGCTTAAGAATTAAATTATTGTTTATCAAGATGCTTTGTTGTTGCATCTGATGATATAATTTGAGATCATAACCATTTAGATAAAAGTTAAAATAGTGAACTTTTTGTGGGAGGGAGAAAGTACAGCATCATAAAGAATATCTTTTATTTTCACTTAGAATTTCCACATCATTGTTGGAGTTTTCATTATCGTTTTTTTAACTTTTTTTTTTACTTTCCATCTTTATTTTTATGTTTCTTTTTTTCTCATGACATATAGCATCTGTCTATCTGTCTATCTATCTATCTATCTATCCAGTCTGTTCATATCTATCTATCTATCTATCTATCTATCTATCCATCCATGCATGCATGTATATACACCTATATTTATATGATATAGAGTCACATATTTTATAATTATATGATAGAGTCACATGAATAGTGAGCATGGACATGGGAATAAAATATTTATGGGTATATATATATATATATATATACATATATACATATACATATATATATATATATATATATATATATATATATATATACATATACATATATATATATATATATATATATATACATATATATATATATATATATATACATATATATATACATATACATATATATATATATATATATATATACATATACATATATATATATATATATATATATATATATATATATATATATATATATACATATACATATATATATATATATACATATACATATATATATATATATATATATATATATATATATACATATACATATATATATACATATACATATATATATATATATATATATATATATATATATACATATACATATATATATATATATATATATATACATATATATATATATATGCATATACATATATATATATATATATATGCACACATGGATGCATATCCATATATAGTACACATTTAGGTACATATATATATATATATATATATATATATATTTAGGTACATATATATATATATATATATATATATATATATTTAGGTACATATATATATATAGAGAGAGAGAGAGAGAGTTGCCTGACGATTACATCTAGCATGAAACAGACTGTCGCCTCTAAGTGTAGACTTCTATTGTCACTTTTTTATTTACACACGCTCTATCTCTGATATTGAGCACTTTATCACATAAATATAGCACACTTTAAGACTATAGTTCTTCATATATATATATATATATATATATATATATATATAAACAGTCTGTTATTTTTTTTATTATATTTTTCCAGTGTGTTGAGTATTTTGCATGAAGTGGGTAAACTTTCCTGTCATATCTTATGATATGTGTGTGTATATATATATATGTGTGTGTGTGTGAATACTTACAGACTGTTTCATACTTAAATGCAATCTTCCATGTCCACTTTTATATAAACTCTATCCTTGATATCAAGCACATTAACCCATAAATATACCTTAAAACTATACTTTTATCATATATATATATATATATATATATATATATATATATATATATATATATATATATATATATAGGGTTAATACAAATAAAATTTATCACTGGGCTGATTGATGTTATATTCAGCATCTTGACTCCACAGTTTTGTAGACTAACATTTTTGTAATTGTTCAATTGACTGCTGTTTTTCTCACTTTTCATCATCTTTTTACTAATATATGTATATACTTTTATTACTTAAATGCTCTAAGCCTACAGTCTAATGATGAAGAAAGAATCTATTTTACAGAACAAATATTTATTTTTTTAGCATCTTCCTTGTCAATATAATATGGACATAAGATTGAACACTGTATAGTGATTGTCAGTTTCACACCACAAGCTATCATTAGATCATTCCATGTATTTTCTGTATTATTCTCTTGAAGTTGTATGTATCATGCTATAAGGAATAAGTAATAAACAAGAAACATGTTGAAATACTACAGATGTACCTGGATTGTGTATCTTAATATAGAAAAATGTTAGAATGACTATCAAAATTCATCAGCAGTTATTTGTTATTAATTTTTTAGATGCCATATCTCTTCAAAATATAAGGGATTATGACTCTCCACAGTTTCCTTTTCTTTATTTGGGAATTGCTATGCATTCATGAAAAAGGAAGTGGAGTGGTTTACTGTTGCTTTCTCTTAGATGCACTGCTATCCAAAGCTAGGGAACCCAGTCTACCTTTCTATTTCACCCATAACTGAATTTGTCATGTATCAACAACTGAAATCGAAGATAAATGCACAAAAGGATGGATAATAAAAAGAAATGGTAATAGGCAGTATTAGTTTTGGGAGTTAGATTTGAAAAAATAAATTTTTATTCTATGTTTTTAACTGTACTTTAATAATTTTTATTTTTGTTGTAAAAGTTTTAAATAATATTTGCCTTTTATTGTGTTCATTGTAAAGGAAATTTTAAACACATTTTTTATATTCTGTTTTCTGTGAATTTTGATGTTTTCTAATCATTTGATAGTTTTTCTTAACTTGGCCATATTTTCTTTTTCCCTTGACAAATGATTTAAATTTGACAGTTTTGAAGTCATTTTTTTTCTTACTGAAGGGTTCAAATTTCTCACAGTACTTTCTTTTGACTTTGCTATAATAAATTTTATTTTTTACAGTTTGTTTTAAATTAGTATTTCTCTTTAAATGTTTTGAAAGATAAAGAAATATGAAATGACATTGTAAAAAAAATTAATCCAAGATTAATAATATCTCCTTGAGTCTAGCAGCACTCTTTTTGTATAAAAGTGTTTTTTAAGATCCAACTGCCTGTCAGGAATTTGAATATTGAAAACTTGGCTTTTATCAAGATTTGAACCCTTTCTGAAGGCAAATGGGGGAAAACTTGTTACTGATTGATGCACAGGAACATGTTCATTTCAGTAAAGTAACAAACATGATAAAAAACATTTGCTAAAATTTATTATAGTGAAAAGAAGAAACATTTTTTTTAATCAGTCCTGTAAAATAACCCAGTAACTGAAACAAGCCATCAGAAGATGTTAGAAATTAAAAGAACAGTTATATGACATGACAAAGTTTGTTAGAGATTTTCTTGGCATTGGACACTTACGTGATTATCATTACCATGTAAAACTAATGTTATTTCCATGAAAAAAGACAATTAAGTTTTACGAATTTAAAATCATTGTTCACAAAGAATATCATGCCTTGTGTGAGAAATTTATTCATAGTCTAATGGCTGATATTAATTTGAATCAACAAGTCTCTAATGTCTGCATATAGAAAATAATTTGATGTAAGTTCGAAAAATCTATCTATAACTATGAATTTCTTTAATGAAGAGATGCATCATTTCCATACCCAGTCTGGTCATTAGATGAGGGAGATGTAAATAATATGTAATAGAAGGCACAGTGGGGTTATGAATAGAGGCTCGGATTGAGGAATCGGACAGCTGAGTTTGAATTCCAGTTGAATCCATTACATTCATTTACATGCTAATACCCTTGGGAAAGGTATGAATCCTCTTCTTCTCTCCCCCATCTATGGGTAAATAGAAGGACAGACTGGGTTCTATAGCCTTGGATGGCAATTGGTCTAACACAGAAAGAAATGGCAATCTACTGCGGGAAAAAAAAATCTGCCTCATCAGTCATTTATCAAAAGATACATGATTGCTTAAGCATGTACCAAGCATGGCACATAACTGACTGAATGAAATTAGTTGTGTTATGTTAATAGGATTTTTATTTCTTCTTGCAAACAACAGAAGAATGTTTATGCACGCAATTTCTATTCTTATTTATACCAAATACACATTTATCAAAAAGACCTGCACTAAACTTAATCTTTAAGAAGAAGTGACAGGAATAATTATATATTTCAAATTTTAGCTTTCATCAGGAACATACTTAAATCTGTTGTCAGACATAATTAAGAATAGAGTTGTGAACAATACTGAGACAGATATTTCTTAACTTGGGATGTGGATAAGGAGTTTTTTGATAATGTTGCTTTATTCTTTAGAGTTTAAAAATGAATGATTCAATAAGTATTTTCAGTTTTATGTACAAATATATCCCTGTTAAATTTTCCAGTTTTAAAGAAACAACACAAAAGGAAAGTGTATTGATCAGTCTACACATAAATGAAAGAATAAATACACATGTGTATATGTGCCTATGGACTTGTCCTGACAGGTACCCACAGACAAGTACATTCATGTCTACATATGCTCAGATATATACAAAAGTATATGCACATTTTAATGTAGTGTATTAACCACACAAAAGACTCTGCATTTAAACACAACCATCTTATCTGATTTTTGACTCCTTTATTAAAAACTTAAGTAGTTTCAAGGCATTCACACATGTATAAATTTGCTTATATATCTGCACATGCATGTGTGCATACCTATGCAGACCTGTCGTATCATCACTCATACCTACATATAGAGAAACCCATCTGATCAGATGTTATCTCTGCACTTGCTGTATCTAAAATCCTTGGCAGAGGCTCTAAAAACTCTAGATTCTGTCAGAAGTGACAAAAAAGAAAAATTGTTTCACAGTAAAATAAGGTGATAGGAAAGACAGCAGATAAAAAAAAATAATGGAAACCGGAATAAAGAAAAAAAAGAAAGGAAATATAGTAATACTCATTGATCTCTTTCTGTCTCTCTTTTAAAGTAGACACCATTATTTTAGGTTCCCTGTTTTCTACATATTTTTTTTCCTTTATATTTGTTTTGCATGACAGACCTCAGCCACTGAATCATAGAAGAGTAAACACA
The DNA here is from genome assembly GCA_964036315.1 of Acanthosepion esculentum. Classification (NCBI taxonomy): domain Eukaryota; kingdom Metazoa; phylum Mollusca; class Cephalopoda; order Sepiida; family Sepiidae; genus Acanthosepion; species Acanthosepion esculentum. Next base: position 33,333,596 of record OZ038476.1, read on the forward strand.
AAAGGAAGTTAGACAATTTTTCAAAATTTATACAGAAGATAGATATTCTGATAATATCTGTTTTGTTTTACTTTTTGGAAATGTTTTCTAATGGTGAAACTTTATGTATTTTGCAACATCCATCTTAGAAACTCAACTTTAGCAATAGTTTAAACACTGGCTGAAACCTTTAAGGTCCAGGATTTAATTTTTAGTATGGGAAGAGAAAAACAAAGTATCAGCAATTAACACAAGAGAATTTGATCTGACATAAAAACAAGATTAGAACATGGTTTCTTGAACCATTATGCTTCAAAGAGGATCTTGTACATTTGAAAGAAATATACAGTGTAACCCGGATATAAGAGAAACCCGGATATAAGAGAAACTTTCTCTGGTCCCAAATTAGAGCCTGTATATATAATAGACCGAACCCGGGTATAAGAGACTTCTTCTCCGGTCCCGACAACTCTCTTATATCTGGGTTACACTGTATGACACTTTGAGTTAAACTGTCCATAAAATAAATTATTATACTGAAAAAAATTTTGTTTTTTTCATAGTATTATAAAATAATAATAATGGCACCAATTGTTATATGTAAAACTGTGATTTAACCTATGTCAAGGCAAACAGAATTTCTACAAATGAAGTGCTTAATAGTTATCTAGAGTAATAATTATTGCATAAAAAATATTGACACCTTCTCAGAGTAAGGTTTTCTGCTCACATAAAGTGAAATGATTATATTGAATTAATTGCTAAATCCACTGCTAGGAAAGTTGGTTCACTGTGTCATGCTAGACAATTCTTCTTGTCAGAATCTATCTTATATATTAGTTTACCGTTCATCCTTCCTTTGAATATTGCCACCATATCTGGTCTGTTGCTCCTGCTATATATTTAGAGATTCTTGATAAGATCTAAAGAATTTACAATGTTATTGATCCTGACCTGGCATCTTCAATCACTTTTCTCACAGGTGTAACATAGCTTACCTGTGCCTTTTCTATAAATACTTTTATAGTAATTGTTCTGAACCTTCTCCTGTGGTATGTAGGCTTTATGAATTTAAGTGCAATACTAGACTGGCAGAAAGGTCTCATCATTTTACAATAGAAATAAATGTAACTGTAAGTTCTATGCTAACAGTTTCTTCTATCACACTTCTCGCTTGTGGAACTCTCTTCTGGCTTCTTGCTTTCCAGTCAACTTTGATCTTCAAAAATTTAAATGCAAGGTCTATCATTACCTTCTGTCTCCTTAATTCCAGTTCTTTTATTTTCTTCTCTCCTTAATAGTATTTTTCTCATATACTCTAACACTCAGTAACCTCTTGCATATTAGTGGCTTTATTTACTTGCTTGGGGTGAAATGATTAAAAATAAATTTATTGGTCAACTCTAAGTTTCATGATTCTTTGCTCTTCAGAAACCAGATATGAATGATTGTATTAATTATTACAGAATATATATTTTATTATTACTATAAAAAATTTATATACCATATATGAAGTGTTATATAACAAAAAGATAACAGAAACCATCTAACAGAAACATTAATGATTTAAGCTTTATCTTTTTTAATACCTTGTCCTGCCTAACCAAAACGTAATGATCAAGTACAGTTTAAGGAATCTAAATAATCACAATGTTTTGTCCATTGTACGCTCTGGACTGAAGAAGGCCAGAGCATACAATGACTGAAATGTTGTGATAAACATGGTGACAAAGATGAGGACAATAGTCCGAATAATATAAATAGCGTACATAATACCTCATCTCAGAAATATAGACAGAATCTAAATAAGATATATAAATTAGAAATACTTGGCATCTTAAAAATAGAGGTCTTAATTTTATGGATTTGCTATTTGCAACATTTTTCAGGTCATTACTTGGTCACTTAGAAGCAAAGAAAACTTGAGTAACTTGAATGATTAATCTATATATGCCTATGCACTTTTAATAATATTTAGCTATATAACTTGATGTTTATTATCATTAGGAATTTCGTCCTGTAACTTTTAAGTTAAAAAAAAAGAAGAAATTTGTACCTGATTATGTTAAAAAAAAAAAAAAAAAAAACAAGTTAAAGAAGCTAACTTATTCATGATGAGAAACATCATCTAAAATTCATTTGACTTGATTGTTTTGTTTCCTGTTTCCTGTGAAAGTGACCAATCCTTCTTTGATTTATGACTAGATTTTAATCAAGATCACTTTGCAAAAATTTATGTTCACAATACATGTGGCCTTACACTGTACAGAGCAATGGAAACATTTATGTATTTCTGCTTTATTTGTTTCTACTGACAAATGGGGAAAAATTACAAAGAGAACAAATAGCAGCACATCTGATCACGTGTTCATGTGTCCTATCAAATGGGTGCAAAAGACTTTGAGTTGGGACTCAATGCCGTCTCCAAAATGGATTCGGGTTTTATAGAACAATTCATCAAGTATTGATGCCTTGTTAAAAGTTACCATATGAATTTTAAGAATAATTCTTTTCCATGATACTTTGAAACTGACGAGAAACACATATCAGAAGCAAAATCTGTTTTGCGCTTGATAAACAATTATTTTAGAAACGCATAAAATAACTTAAGTGGTATAACAAGAATCTGTAGGTGAACTGATTTATCATTTATTCAAAAATGTGTGGGTATATACATAACTATAGATCTGTACATGCAAATATAGCTCTTTGTGTGTGTGCATATATATATATATATATATATGGGAATCCCTCAATTAATACATTTTTGATTAGTGTGTTAAAATTTTTACATACCAAAATTCAATTAGGGCATAAATAATACTCGGTAAGTGTGGTAAAACATTCTTCAGTTTAGCCATAGTAATTGAAAATTGATTTTTTTATAGTTACTGATGTACACATTAGCTGCATTAATCGTGGGATTCCTGTGAGGTTTCGTTTGGTTTCTTTTACAGCATATCAACCTCAATAGGTTATTTAATGCTGACAAATTTTAATTGCAGGTAATATTTTTTTTCCAAAAAAAAAATAGCTGGTAATATCTTTTTTTTTTTCAAAAATGTATTGGTAGTAATAATTTTTTACACTGTATTTTTGATATTAAAACCTATTTTTACACTTTCATAGTGTTTTGACCCCAGTTTAAGTGTTAACTATTTGCCCATAGCTGGGACCCTAACAGGTGATACTACGCTGGGTCAGGGTGGACCTGGGAACACCAGCAATTAAGAGTTGGTTCCACACTCCTCAAAACCTCCTGATCAGAGACCTTGCTGTTGGACGTAGTTTATCGTCTTACCTAGGACGGTTCCTCTGTGTGTGTGTGTGTGTCTGTGTGTCTGTGTGTGTGTATGTATGTATGTATATATATATATATATATATATATATATATATATATATATATATATTTTCTGTTTATATATTATTTTTATAGATACAAATATTTAAGTAAATTTATAATAAACATTCCTCCGACAGGAATCAAAACTTTATCCTACACACAACCATCATATAGCCTGATGTGCTATACCATTTCGCTACAGAGGAAGCATCTAGTTAGTAAGGTCAAAATACTGTTTTTAAACTACAAATTTCCCACAAACACATATTTCCTATGAAATTTTTTTAGACATTCAGGCCAGTAAATTTAATATTATTTATTATGAGTCCATTTCATAATATATATATATATATATATATATATATATATATATATGAGATTTTTTGTAATACATGACAATTGTGGGAAATCAGTTCACATTATTGACTAATCCGATAATGCTTTCATCATTCAACATGTCCAAGTTTACATTTATGAGAAAATATACAAATCACAACATGCAGCAAGCTCGCATATATTATATATATATACATATATATAACATGTTCACAATAATATATATATGTTATATATATATATATATATATATATATATATATATATATATATATATATATATATATATATAACATCTGCACAAATATATATATATATATATATAACATCTGCACAAATATATATATATATATATATAACATCTGCACAAATATATATATATATATATATAACATCTGCACAAATATATATATATATATATAACATCTGCACAAATATATATATATATATAACATCTGCACAAATATATATATATATATAACATCTGCACAAATATATATATATATATAACATCTGCACAAATATATATATATATATATATATATATAACTTCTGCACAAATATATATATATATATATATATATATATATATATATATAATGGCTAGCTGCTCATTTATGAGTATATGCTTCATCTACCGTGGTTAGCTAATTTCTGTTGCAGATACTTGTCAGGTATATTTGTGTTTCTTCAACATCCACAGTCAACCTGTAGTTTATACTGCAATTAAGCTTTGCAAACCTACACTTAATGAGAAAGGAGGGCCTGGAGAATCTGAGGCTCACAGTTCAAATAGAAGGAAAAAGAGACTAGGGAAGGCAATGTAGGACATACCTTGCGGACTTAAGTGAGTGAGTGACAACGTGGTCTGGGGGAGGTGGCAGAGGGAGTAAACTCATTGAGAGCTAAAAGGGATGGAGGGAAGTGGAGAGTCATTATTGCCTAGGTCCTGAAAGGACACAGCACATAAAAAGAAAGAAAGAAACCTGTTAGTATTTCTAAGAGAGAATGCATAATCTGCTGTGATCAACAGCTGAACAAGCCCAGTACTCAAAGTCTCCATCTTGATGGCATATAACTTCAACACACACACACACATATATTTTAATTCAAAGTTATTATACTTGTATTTGAAATATCTGCAATAATAACGTTTGAAGTAATAAAAATACCCAGTTTGTTTGAATTTACGAAGAATTTTTCTAATTGCACTCTTGAAACTTTAACACATTGTTTGATTGTTAATCTTTCTTGAAATTGCCAAAAACTTAGGTTGCTAAATCTGAAAAAAAAAAGAAAAAATCAATAGATGCTTAAACTTAATTCACATTTAAAATCAGTCCAAGTTATTGGAATACACTTTATATATATATATATATATATATATATATATATATATATATATATATATATATATATATATATAACATATATATATATATATAACATATATATATAAATATATATATATATATAAATATATAAATATATATATATATATATAACATATATATAACATAACATATATATATATATAACATAACATATATATATATATAACATATATATATGTATATAACACACATATATATATATATATAGAGAGAGAGAGAGAGAGAGCAAGACAAATGTAAGTATGTATGTTATTTGTTAATGTAGATATTAAGCAGCAGAATCTTATAATGAAATGCGATTGTTATAAATTGAGAAAGCTAAAATTCATTTGATATTCTTTCACGTGTATTTTTTTTACAAGCAACAAAATTAATAAAACAGTGTATAATAAGTGATATAAATTGGTAAAGAGGTTGGAAATTTAGGAAAAGACATTGATTGCAAATATCAAGTATTTGTGTGCTTTGTTTATGTACCATTATCGGTGTAAAATAAGAGAGGAACATACAGCACGAAGAATGGAATGAGTTGATACAGCAGATGCAGAAAGGATGGATTTGCAATGTGCAAGAGATCGGGTTGGGCATGGAGGAGAAAGAGTCTACAGTATTAAATATAAACTTTATGATATATTTATTAATTTTCAGTAATGCCAATTCAACACTCAGTCTTTTTTTTTTTTTTTTTGAAAAGAAATTACATTTCAGTAATGTTAATGTGTTTTATTTTTATTTTTTTATTTTTACTTTTGTTTATCTGCTCATCTTTTTGGGTTTTGGATTTCAAGAGCATCTCTTCCTCAAAAGGTTTTCGATCAGATATGTATGATTCGATAATTAGATAATCTCAGAGTGTAGGGGAATAGAAGCAAATTCTCATAGATGAAAAGTGGTGAGTTTTTCCAAGCTTCCATTATCGCTGCTAATGCATTAATATGTGAAACATATCAGCAAGTCTTGTAGTTTGCATATTTTAGGAACTTTACTTCCGCACCACAACCTTTTAATCACTCATTTTTCTTTTCTCTTTCTACGTCTTTCACATTTTTCTTTTCAAAGAAATTATTTTTGCTTTCCCTAGAGTTGTGCCTTTTTGCTGAATTAATTTTCTCTCTCCCTACCATTTATATGTCTTTATCTTTCCACTTTTTCTTTCAGTCTCTATAAAATTTTCTAAATCTATTTTCTTTCTTCAGTATTTCTTCTTTC
>OZ038476.1:33340057-33542557 GCA_964036315.1 Acanthosepion esculentum
CTCTGTTTATACCTTTCCCCTCCTACTCCTCTGTTTATACCTTTCCCCTCCTACTCCTCTGTTTATACCTTTCCCCTCCTACTCCTCTGTTTATACCTTTCCCCTCCTACTCCTCTGTTTATACCTTTCCCCTCCTACTCCTCTGTTTATACCTTTCCCCTCCTACTCCTCTGTTTATACCTTTCCCCTCCTACTCCTCTGTTTATACCTTTCCCCTCCTACTCCTCTGTTTATACCTTTCCCCTCCTACTCCTCTGTTTATACCTTTCCCCTCCTACTCCTCTGTTTATACCTTTCCCCTCCTACTCCTCTGTTTATACCTTTCCCCTCCTACTCCTCTGTTTATACCTTTCCCCTCCTACTCCTCTGTTTATACCTTTCCCCTCCTACTCCTCTGTTTATACCTTTCCCCTCCTACTCCTCTGTTTATACCTTTCCCCTCCTACTCCTCTGTTTATACCTTTCCCCTCCTACTCCTCTGTTTATACCTTTCCCCTCCTACTCCTCTGTTTATACCTTTCCCCTCCTACTCCTCTGTTTATACCTTTCCCCTCCTACTCCTATGTTCGTACCTTTCCTCCTACTACTCTTTTGTGCCTTTTCCTCCTCCTCATTTTGTGCCTTTTCATTTTATTTCTTTGCACCTTTCCCCACTGTCCTACTCCTCTGTTTGTATTTCTTCCTTCTCATCCTCCTCTGTGAATTTATTCCTTCTCCTCCAATCTTTTTGTGCCTTTTCCTCCTCCTCTTCCTCCTTTTGTGCCTTTTCCTCCATCACCTTTCCATCTACTTTCATCCACCACCTTCATTCTACAACTAACTTTTTTTTCCTTTAGAGCTTTCATCATCTTTCTTCATTTTATCTTAAAATTAAGGTACATCAAAATTCTTTCAAAGTCAAAACTGAATATTTTCCCCTGTCTAATTCTAAAAAATTAAAATGCAAGTAATTACACCTTTTAATTTAGAAAGATACTTTAAAATCTGCCTGATTCTTTTGTGCCAAAGGGAAAGTATGAAGAGCCTTAATTAAGCTGGTAACTTGGAGGGTAACAATAAATGTACCCATTACCCACAATACCCTTCTTCCATTTGGAGCAAACTATGGTAATAAGAAATGTTAGCACTGCATAATTGAAGTGACATTGCTCTTGGAATTCGAAGAGATTTTATTCGAGTTTCTCTTCACAGATTTCTATCTCTTCTTAAAGGGAGAATCCTCTCAACAGTCATTCTGGTAATTAACACTTTTATGGACACTATTATTGTTTAGAGAGTATAGTTCAGAGAGGGAAGCCAGTCTCCTTGTCACCATATTCAATGTTGAATCAATAATGCAGTAGCTATGAATAAGCACAGATCCAGGTACTTATGTAATGTGTAAGACTAAAAGGATGTTGACTATTTACTGTTTACTTTCCCATGTATCAAAGAATTATATAATAACTGCAGGAACCATGGAAATTCCATAGTTGTTCTTTGCAATTTATCAATGCAACAAAATGTAGGTTTCTGTATTTTAAAAGCATAGAAAAGAAGTCTTTATTTAAACTTATAAAACATAAGCATTTACAAATTTATACTCAATATAAACCTGTTTTTAATTTGTAAGAATCATGAAAATCAGTATTTTGGGGGGGGGGAAATATTTGATTCCTCTTCAGCACTTAAATCTTACATTTATTTTTGAAAAAAAAAAGGAGTTTAAAATGTATGTGGCTAAATACTGTCTAAATTGTATGTGGATAAATACTGGTTCTAGTAAGATTTCAGCTTCATCATTAGATTTATCAGTATTAAGAGTTAGGATATTTCCTTCATAACAAAGAAAAGAATGCTGACCTGTATTGGATCTGTGAAAAGCCATGATTACCTACACTTTGAGAGAAGTTGTTATTGAAAAAAATTAATTATTAACAGATATTTTCTTTTGGGATGAAAGGATGAATATGGGCATTTATCCTTCATTGTCAAGCATCTCATAACTTATCAGGATGATGATGGCACCACATGTACTGCAGCCATAGAAACAGTGGTGTGTCTAAGGCAAGATAGCCTGATGGAGCACATTCCCCTTCAGGCTGGTTTTGAATTCAAAGTTTTCCTTCTTCTAGACTGGTTGCCAATTCAAGGCATGAGAACTTTGTGAGGTAAATGGTAAATAAACTCTTTAAACGGACCCTTTGTAATGAGTTTGATTTTCACTGGGTGCTCCTACATTCATGCCCTTTTGTCAGATTAAGTTTCGTAAATATCTGTACACACATAAGTATGTATGCACACACTTCTTTGTACACTGAAGCTTCCATGTCTCTATATATAGTAGAGGTAATCAATCCGTTGGTATATAATCTGGGTGGATCCTAGTAATATTATTAAAACTGATCCACAGAGCACTCAATGTTTTTATTTTAACAGAGCATATGTATTTTTTACAGCAAAAAAACAAAAATTACCTCAACATCAGAATAGACTATTTCAAACCGTTCTTCAACGGTTTTCGTCAGCCACTATGTGCTTGTCTCGGAGCACTGTACTAAATTTATTTTCAAAGTCAGTCACTCTCTGGTAGGTGCCTTATTAACGAGAGTGAGTTTGTGTTAGTGATTGGTGGGGGCATAAGGTATCTTATCTCGGTGGGGAAGCGGTCAGGGTTTGGAGTTTATTTATGGCTAGGATTTTTGTTTGTAGATTAATATCAGTTCTTACTATATGGTGCTTCTTATAAAGGTTCTGGAGTGTTTTTTTTTCTGGGATATACAGTAAATAGTTTTTGTATTATTAAATGATGTAGGATTTAAACTTAAGTCTGCTAAGATTAATGTAAATTAGTTGAGTTATAGATTTATAGATTGTGGGTAATTAATACTAGAGTGGCTAATCGAATAACTCATGCTGTCTATATATATATATATATATACACACATGTTTCATTAAAAACTATACTATAAAAAATTTAAGACAGCTAACCTGATGCTCAATAATAACAACACCCCAGCCAAGTCAAAATTACAATGAACAAACATTATCTGAGTTCAAATGCCTCTTAAGGAACTGTGTTCCTGATCAAAATGAACTCGTAAATAATTACATCGGTCACACAACTGCATGCCTATCCAGACGCCTTACATTACACCTATCTGACCAGAGCTCTATTAGAACCCATTTAAACACATACACAAACCTACCCGATGGTATTCGAAACATACTAGTAGAAAACACAAACATAATAACTGCATCCACCTGTAAAAGAAAGGTTTAAAAATAATGGAAACCCTTATAATAAAAAAGAAAAAGCCAACTCTTAACAATATTAACTATGAATTAGGCCACAATGTGCTAACCATGTTTGGAAAATAAAAGATCTCTATAACACACTAAAAACGTACACATAATACACACTCAATTAAAATGAAAAAATAAAATCATCCCTGATAATGGCTAAAAGTATAGCCAACAGCGCTTGGAACTATAGAACATTTGGACAGTTTCTACACACTCTGTGCCGAAAAAAGAAAGCTCTTGTTCGAACACAAGAAAAATTAAATAAAAAGCTTAACTGTTGTACTTTGTCTGTTGTTTTTAATGAAACATGCATAAATGAAGGATTGCTGCCTAAATACACAATAAATATATATATGAAATCATCCACACACACACACACACATATATATATATATATATATAATAATCATCCACACACACACATATATATAATCATCACACACACACATATAATCATCATCCACACATACACACACACACATATATATATATATATATATATATATATATTCATCATCCACAAGCACATATATATATAATATCATCATCTACACACACACACACACACACACACACACATATATATATATATATATATATAATCATCCACACACACACACATATATAATGCATATATTTATAACTTTTCGGTAAGTATCTTATATGAAATGTTCTTGGAGTAGTAGTACTAATTATGAACATCAATAAGATCAATTTCACTGGAATCGTATACAAGAGAATGTGAAATGGTAAGTAAACGTTAAATTTAAAAGAAAACAGTGGCTTCTGTAAGTGCTCTCGCATTCTCTGAAATGCTTTACGGAATATATTCTGTCCTTGTATATAATGTATGTACCTACATGTCTGTCATTATATTTGCTTATATAGGCGCTTACCTTTATTAATGCAGGTGTTTCCCTTTGCTACAATTCATAATGCACTGTTTGGAACGTCAGCTTTTACAGCTGGATGCCCTTCCTGACAGTAAAGCTTTAAGAATTGCCAGAATTCATAGAAAAAGAGTTAGCTTTATGTAAATATACAGGCGTGCCCAGTATAGAAAACAAGATATTGTACAACGTTGAACATGAAATATGAAGATCTGTGATCCAAAGTGTATGTTCTTTCCCCACTTTTTCCTGTGTGCAGGTGTATTTCTATAAAGGGGAGAAAATCTTACAAAGCATAAAGAATTTGTATAATGTCAATAAGAATATACGGGCATTCCATCGGTACAAGTATGCATATAATGTAGTTTCCACTCTATTTCCCTTCGGATATGTATATGTTTGCAAACACACACACACATTTGAGCACTCAGGACTGATAATCTCTTTGCATGTTTGTGAGTGGTGCGAATATGTATTTATGGAAGGAAGTATATGAATTTCATACATTGTTGACTAATCAGTGTACCATCTTTTATAATAAAAAGAATTATGCACCCATAATCTATAAATAACTCAATATTTCTTTTCTCCAAGTTATCAAATAAATACAGGCTCACACACACATATATACATACATACATACATACATACATACATATATATATATATATATATATATATATATATATATACACACACACACACACACACATATATATATATATATATATATATATATATATATATATATATATATATTTAAAAATATGTATAGTTAGACAGTAAAAATTAATATAAAAAAAGTTCAGTATCATTTTTTTGTTTTGTTTTTTAAGGCTTATCAACCTTTTGCTGATTATTTAAAGCCAGAAAATATTTTTAGATTGTAAAATGTTTTTGATATAATAATGATTTACTTATACAAGTCCTACTAATTAACCCATAGTTGGCGGGAGAAGAGGTGAATTCATAACTTTCCCTAGTGTATTTGCACATAAGTGAATATAACGAACCTGACTGGAATTGGAACTTGGCTCTCTCCAATCTCCAATTCAGAGGTGTTATCCATTATACCACCAACACATCCGTAATTACAACACCTGGTATTTTGAAGTATCACCCATCTAGAGAGTAACCAGTCTTAACATCAGAGATTGTACAAGAAGCAGTGTTTCAAAATGATATCTCGTTGTAAGCCAAAAGTTTGATAAAAGTGCTCAATATTTTGTAGTGCCTAAGTAAACATATAATAATAAAATATAAATACCTTCACAAATTAAGTTTCAGCCCTTTGATCAGGAATTGCAGGGCTAGGTTACTGGTTGATTGATTCATTTTCCACATCTTATCAACCTTTTGCAGTATATTCAAAGCCAGAAATTATTTCTAGATTGTAAGAATTCTTTTTTTTTTATTGTTTTTTTTAGAAGATAACACTGGTTTAGTGATACATGTCTTACTAATTAACACACAGCTGGAGGCAGAAGAGGTGGATTCATACCTTTCCCAAGGGTATTTGCACATAAGTGAATATAATGAACTTGACTGGAATTCAAACTTGGCTCTCCAATTAACAATTCCAAAGATGCTGGCAGCCTAGATGATTTCAGCATAGACAAAATTGCAGAAATAATAAATTAAATCTACAACAGTGGCGATATACCAGAAAACTTAAGTAGAGCTATTTTTGTAGCACTGCCTAAGAAACCAGGTGCGAATGAATGTGAACTCCATTGGATAATCAGCCTAATGAGCCATATAATAAAACTCATCATTCAAATATTGATGAATAGAGCAAATAACAGAATCAGACCGGATGTAGGGCACAAACAGTGCATGTTCATCAAAGACACCGGAACAAGGAATGCAATATTTATACTCAGAATGTTATCAGAAAAAGCAATACAAATACAGAAGGACATGTACCTGTGTTTTATAGATTATGCAAAGGTGTTCAATAAAGTATACCATAAAGATCTGTTGGAACTGCTCAGCAACCGTGACATATTTGGGAAAAACATTAGAATAATCAAGAACCTATACTGGTAGCAAACCACATGCATACAGATAGAAAATGAGTTTAGCACATATACAAAAATAGAAAGGGGTGTAAGACAAGGATGTGTCTTCTCACCAGGCTTATTCAACCTATACAGCAAAGCAATTCTGAGAGAATTAGATGTCCTATCAGGATTCATTATTGGCAGCTAAAATGTTAACAACATAAAATATGCAGATGACACAGTGTTGATAGCAGACATGGAAAGAATGTAACAAACGCTCCTGCAAAAGGTAGTGAAGGTAAATGAGAAGAAAGGATTAAACGTAAACTGCAAGAAGGTAAAATGCTTGGTTGTTAGCAAAAGGATGAGCCCAAAATGCAAATACCAAAATCAAACAAGTACAAAAATCTAAATATCTGGGAAGTGTTTTAACAGAAGATGGAAAGTGTAACAATGAAATATGAAGAACCGGTGTTTCAACATGATGTAGCTCTAAGCCAGTTCTAGGTTATATTTTTCATAATAATGAATTGCTCATATCCCCCATGTTTAAATGTATAGTTAACATCAATTCCAAATACAGAGTTCAAATTCGGGTTGATATATAGATCATATTAGTGGTCAATATATATATGTATATATATACATATACATATATATATATTCCCAAGAGGATAGAATCCAGGTAGAATGTTCAGGACAGAGTAAGAATATAATATAAAAGGCTCAAATTTATATATATATATATATTTTTAAGCTTTTCACTCCAAGCAAGGCTGGAAGCCGCTAGCACGCAAGGGGTTACAGAAGGTTTAGAGAAAGAGCAGATAGGAGTGGTAGAGGAAAGGATGTGGAGAAAGATAGTGGATTGATCAAGGCAAGGGGGTTACAGAAGATTTGAAGTGAGAGCAGATAGGAATGAAAGGGGAAAGGGTGTATATATATATATATATATATATATATATATATATATATATAGATATATATATACACATATATAATATAAAAGGCTCAAACACTAATATTCCATGGTTATAATTTATTACATTGGAATCGTAATCACGATCCAAATCATCAGACCGACAAATTCAAAATTTTGAATTTGTAGGTCTGATGATTTGGATTGTGATTACGATTCCAATGTAATAAATTATAACCATGGAATATTAGTGTTTGAGCCTTTTATATTATATATATCTATATATACATATATATAAATTAGTTCATATTATATGTATTAATATAGAAACTGTTTAAATTGGGGTATTATTAACTCTCTTGCATTTTTGTACAGATTAATATTTCAAAAAAGAAAAAATATCTGCCAAAATTACATAATTTTTCTTAAAGAACTTGCAGAAGAGTACACATTCTTTGCTTTAGAGTCTATTTTCACAAATTTAATAGGTATCTACACACCACAGAGACTTGTAATTTCATTAGTTACCTCAGATTTCCATTTAAGTCCTCATCTAATAACATAAGCAAAACATTATGGCCATTTAGTTCACAACAGCCTAACTTGAATGTCTTGGGGGAAGTCTGAACAGTCACTTTGGACATCACAAACAACATACTCCACATGCGAGCAAGAATAAAGTGAGAAACAAAGAGGAGAGGAATTGTTTGAGGGTAATTGCAAATTCCAGTTGAAGAGAAAAGAGGCGGAATATGCCAAATGGTGAAAATTGTGTAAAGAGGAACAGAAATGGTTTGGTTGATGATGCAGAATCAGAAAGGAAAGGAAGAAAAATTAGATATTGAGAAGTCTGTAAATAGTTCCACAATACCAGATAGGTCCAGTGGCATGGTGAGGACAAAGGAATTGGTCAGACATTGTTTATATGACAAATGGGAAATTAGACACTTAACTTAGGGCTTCCTCCAGTTGGTGTCTATTTTTCTCTTGTTCATTTCTTTGTTTGTCTGCCCTCTCTTATCTCTTGAAAGGTTGCATTCAGTGCAGTGAAAATTGCCCTGTTGTAAATGGATGTTGAATCTCTGGAAATGGACATTACCGCAGTCATGCAATGTTGTGTGACTCAAAGCATTCTGTTAGTGCTTGACCAAAATATACTCCGGGCAAGGGCCGTTGGAGTGTAAGGGCTCAAGTGTAAATCTCAGTCTTTGTCCTGGGCTTCATTTGTGCAATAATTGTTTGACTGGTTCCCAAATTAGGAAACTATTATTACTCCTTCGATCAAGAGGCTGAAGCCTAATTTTAAAGTACATCAACAATATGAAATCTCCATTGGTTTGTTGCCATATTCTTTGTACACTTAAAGTTTTAGTTCACAAACATTTTTTATAGTAACTTATACAATGTGCACGTGGCATAATATTTATGGTCATAGAAAATGGAACTGGCAAGCATAGTTCAAATTCCATCCTAATATCTTGTATTTACTTTCACAGTAATGCTCTTAGGAAAGGCACGAATCCATTTCTTCTCCCACTCACCAAACTATAGGTTAAAAAGTAAGGTGGAATAAGATCTCTATCATTGGGTAGCAGCTACCCTAAGAGGACTATTCTGAATTCAAAACCATGGAGAAGATAAGGGAACTATTTGAGTATTACAAGAAGTCAGGGTACTTCCTAGAGAATAAATAAAAGGATGCTGGAGAGAGCCATATAACTTATACCCTGAAGGAATATAGTATTAAATAATTAATTTAAAAAAAAAAAACTATGATATCTATTAAAGAACTTTAGAGGTTTTTTTTTTTTTTTACTTTGTGAGTGATTATTTTCTAACCTGACAGAAAATAATTAGATGAATTGGTAAAACTTGGAAAACTTGTTTCTAGCCAAAGTAACCAAACTAAATATAATGATTGTTAATCCCCTGCTGGAGAAAAGCTTTTGTCAAATTCTTCTATAATGGGCATAATATCTTTTCTGCAATGTCTTACCAGCCCATCCATTTTATCTCTTCATTATCTCTTCAATCAAGCTATCATTTGCTCCTTTTGTTAGTTTTTCTTCTTAATATGCTGGCTCAATTTTTGTCATTTAATCACTGGTATGATATTTCTTACTTTAGTTAGTTCTTTGATCCAAGTTGACCTGGCTCTTAGAGTTATCCCTTGCATTTCTCTTCCCACTGAGTTTTGTTTCTAATTTTGTTTCAAAATGATTTTATTAATTCCTATGCTATGTCATAGCTAGGATTCTACAAACATTTTATTTTCTCAAGAGCTTTTCAATATATCTGTTTTTTTATTAAATGTTTTTCAACCTATTTTTATACATCCTTTTATTTCATATTCACAGTCTTTCTTTAATGTTATTACCTCCCCTGGGTAGATGTATTCCTGAACTTCTTCCAACTCTTCATCTTGCATACTTATGATATTTTTCAGAACATTACTTTTGTTTTATTTCTGTTCATTTTCAGGTATTCTCTCTTTAGGTCATTTAGCATTTCTTGTAATTCATCTTGTGTTTGTGATATTAGCTACAATTTCTTCAGCAAATTATAATTGGTTGAAATAATTTCCATTTTCCATTTACACTCTTACCTTCTCCCTTAATTTTCAGGAAGTTATTTTCAAGGCATTTTGTAAACAACTTAGGTGATATTGTATCCCCTTTTCTCATTGCTTTTGCTATTTTTATCTAATCTGTGTCTCTGTTCAGTTGAATTGTTGTAGTGCTGTTATCATATATATTCTTAATTACTTTTATATAATTTTTGTTAATGTTCTGCTCTCATGGCGAGTTAAAGATTGCCGAGTGTTCTACTGAGTCACATACCTTTTCATATTTGACTAAAGTCAAGCTAAAATGAAATGGTTTGTTTCCTTCTATGTTTTTTTTATATTGGTTGATCTTTTGTTAGCAGATGGTTTATTGTTGTGTAACCATACACTCACATACATTATAATTATACTTATCTGTTGTAGTTTTATCTATATATGCTTATAATGTCCCAAATATTAAAATGAAAGTTGTCAGAGTTTATTTTTGTAGAATTCACTATGCTACACTGAAGAGATGTAATCCTAGATTTATTGTGTCCTAATAAGTTTGTAATTTGCCTTTCAATTTTCATTGTGCTTCTGGGCAGTTTCTGTCCTTATTCAATTACGAGCCTCCGCACCATAATTTGCTGTTGATCAGCATTTCAGAATCGAGTCCATTACTGTTGTGCAGTAAATTAAGAAATCTTCTCCCACAACCCCCTACTATGGTATGATATTGATACTTTCATCTCAGACAGTTTCACTTATAAAGTGGTTTGGCTGAAATAAATCATTCAGCTAGGGAAATTTTGAAAAATAAAACAATGAACAAATGAATATGACCAAAATTTTGCTCCATTGCTGAACTTGGAGGCTTAAATAATTGATGTCTCTTGAATAGAACTTGTGGTAAGCATTCACTTCTTACATATTGTTCATCCATTGACTCACAGTTAACTAGTAGATAATACTGCTATCTAGCAAGGTTGAGATATTTGCTATCTTTTTACTTGGTTCCAAATCTACTCTGCTGTCTGCCAGAAGAATAAAATCTACTGTCTGTAATAGCTTTTTATTACTACAATATTTGGTCTTCTGAACTGGATTGACCTGAATGATCTATTTAGTCTTCTATCCTGGCCTTGATGATCTGGTTTTCTGGCTCAGATTAGAAGATCTGGTCTTCTGACCCAAATTAGATGATATGTTCTTCTGGCTAGGACTGCATGATCTGGTCTTCTGGGTGAATTAGATGATCTGGTCTTCTGACTAAGATTAGGTGAGTTGGTCTCCTGACCCAGATCAGATCATCTGGTCTTTTGGCTTCACTGGATGGTCTTGTCTTCTGGCTCAGATTAGATGATCTGGTATCCTGACCCAGATCAGATCATCTAGCTGCACTTGGTGATCTGTTCTTCTTGCTCAGATTAGGAGATCTGGTCTTCTTGCTCAGATTAGGAGATCTGGTCTTCTTGCTCAGATTAGGTGATCTGGTCTTCTTGCTCAGATTAGGTGATCTGGTCTTCTGGCTCAGATTAGGTGATCTGGTCTTCTGGCTCAGATTAGGTGATCTGGTCTTCTGGCTCAGATTAGGTGATCTGGTCTTCTGGATCAGATTAGGTGATCTGGTCTTCTGGCTCAGATTAGGTGATCTGGTCTCCTGACCCAGATCAGATTATCTAGCTGCACTTGGTGATCTGTTCTTCTTGCTCAGATTAGGAGATCTGGTCTTCTTGCTCAGATTAGGAGATCTGGTCTTCTTGCTCAGATTAGGTGATCTGGTCTTCTTGCTCAGATTAGGTGATCTGGTCTTCTGGCTCAGATTAGGTGATCTGGTCTTCTGGCTCAGATTAGGTGATCTGGTCTTCTGGCTCAGATTAGGTGATCTGGTCTTCTGGATCAGATTAGGTGATCTGGTCTTCTGGCTCAGATTAGGTGATCTGGTCTCCTGACCCAGATCAGATTATCTAGCTGCACTTGGTGATCTGTTCTTCTTGCTCAGATTAGGAGATCTGGTCTTCTTGCTCAGATTAGGAGATCTGGTCTTCTTGCTCAGATTAGGTGATCTGGTCTTCTTGCTCAGATTAGGTGATCTTTTCTTCTTGCTCAGATTAGGTGATCTGGTCTTCTGGTTCAGATTAGGTGATCTGGTCTTCTGGGTTGGACTGGGTGATCAATTTAAATTTCAAAGTCTAAGAAGATTTTATGTATTCTCTCAACAGATTCTGATTGGTGCATGAACTCTACTAATATAGAATCTAAAAATAGGAAATTTTTTCAGGGATTAGCATTCATTAGATTTTCTTCAGACTATGAAATTTATTGGCATAAAAAATATTGATGTTTTGTTATCAATTTAGAAGGAGTTTCTGTCTATAATATAAATACAGTGTCAAATTGGTCCCTGACTTTTTACAGAGTTATCTGGACGAAGCTGTCATTTAAAAATGTTAAGTTTGAAACTGTGCTTACATCATTGATAACTGCATATTTATTTTTTAATTTTCTGAATTTATTGAACATCTTGAAACTTTTGGGGAGGAAACTTTTTCAGAAGCACATGCACAAACATTGGAGGATAATAATTATTTATCTTAAATGAAGAATAAACAAATATATATTTTTATTAACTGATGTAAATTTTTATTCTTTAAGATGTATATATCCATTTGTTTTTTAGTTAAAAGAAATCTTTTTGTACAAAAAGCTAAGTCCAGATAACTCACTAAAAGGTCAGAGATCAATTTAACTCTGTATCAATATTATGAAGAGAACGCCATTTCTAAAATGATTAAAACAAATTAATATCTTTTCAATTCTGACAAGCATCACATATTGAGGAAGTACTAATGAATACTAATCTACAAATATTATTGCACCCAAAAATTTTTCCTTACTTTTTACAAGTGGATCTATCTATTTATGTAGTGCTGGTACAGATACCATTGGCCTGTAGTGGCTAAAACATGATCACTTGCAATGTTCAGTCTTTTAATTTATTTGCAATTTTTGGCTGTTGTGAACCGTCTTTCTTTGCTTTGTCTTGTGTTCTCTTCAGGGTTGCAGAGTTGATATAATCTTCAATGTTGACTTTTCATCTTCATCCTTTATAGATACATACTAAGACAAAAATGTTTAGAGAGTACCTTGATTGCAAGATCATCAACAGTAAATTTGTGCCCTGGCTCTTACAACATTTCACCATTTCTGGTAGATCTTCTATTATCTCATTGTGGGATATCTGATAACACAAGTGATAAAAAGAAAAAGAATTTAGATGAAATCAGCTAGTAGATTATATACTAAAAATATAGAATTAAAAATTCCCAGCATCCCTCATTTGTGCTCATGTATAGTTGCACTAACATAACAAATTTAGTCCAATGAAGCCCTAAAGGACAAAACATGTCACATGAAAACGTTTTCCACTTTGTCATACATTTTTTTCCCTCATTATGGTTCTTGATATATAAGAATGTATATATTGTTACCTCAAACATAATAGCTGGCCACTCATATCTGATGATACCCATCTACTAGGGTGGCTAGTATAACTTGAGCAAAAAGAAAATAGTCAAAGAAACTGCTGTTTCAAATGCAATCACAAAGAAAAAATGTGGAATATTAAGAACTAAACACATGAAAGCAAGCAAATTAACACCTTTAAATAAACATTACAAAGAAAAAAGATCTTATTTGAGTAAAGTACAACATGATTTCTGAACAGCAGTTTTTACTGATGAATGAAAAGCTGATTACTGAATAATTTGGATCTTTCATGGAAATAGTCAATTAGAAGAAAATAGTAGGGAGGTGGAGTAATGTCTATGGCTAGTATTTTAGGTGGTAAAATTGTAGATCTTTTCACATTTGAGGATAGTTTTAAGATAAATGCAAAGAATTATTGGTCAAGAACCTTTTTGAGTGAAACAGTTCACAACCAATAAATTTAAGCCAGAGAGTATATTTACACAAGATAATGTTCCTTCACATTCGGCAAAGTCACTGTTGCCCAACTTGCCTACAAAAAGATTTCAAAGACACCAATTTAATGAAATAGCCCCTATTCTCTCTGAATATTTACTGAATTAAAAATTTGTGATCCATCATTAAAAGAGATGTATATGAGAATAATATTCTGGAAAGCAATAAAAACTCCTGAAAATAATGTTAAAGTGAAATAGTAAAACAGTTAACAAAATCAATGATTGATAGACTGACAGATGTCATAGAATGTCAAGGAGCCCATATTAATATGTAAAATAATAAATTATTGATGTATATAAAATGCTGTGTTAATCAAATATGTTTTATGAACTGTATCTTTTGGCTATATTTATGAATAAAAATTTATGTGGTAATTGAAAAACAAATTACTTTTGCTTTTTTTTTTTAATCATTTGAGCAAGCAAGCAAGGCAGTAAAGCTACTAAGACCCAAGAGGTTACTAAATGTTAGAGAATTTGAGAAAAAAAAACATTATGAAAGAACAATAAACATTAATTATTAAGACAGAAGATAATGATTGACATTACAAATAAGAGTTTTGAAGATCAAAGTTGACTGGAAAGCAAGAAACCAGACGAGAGCTCTACAAGGAAGAAGTGTGAAGAAGAAACTGTCAGCATAGAACTTACAGTTACAACTAACCAATTTCAACTGTAAGATGATGAGACTAGTCTAGTAGTATGCTTAAATTCATTAAGTCTAGGTGCCAAAGAGGAAAGCTCATCAGAATAATTACCATGGAAATATATCCATAGAAAAGGCACATGGAAGCTATGTTACAGTGATGGGAAAGTGACTGAAGCTGAGATGCCAGGTCAGGACAAATAACATTGCAGATTCTCCTTTGTATTTTATCAAGAATCTCTAAATATACTGCAGAAGCACCAGGCAAGATGTGGAAGCAATATTCAGTCCATAGATAAATGGTAGACTTATAATTGTAAGATAGATTCTGGTAAGAAACTATTAGTGTTTTTAATTAGGATAAACATTATCAGCTGAAACTCACAAGATATATTGTTTGTGCATTGATAGGAATAGACAGATTTGCTTATTGCCCTGCTCACCCTCCTCTCCAATCTTTTGAAGAGAAGCAGAATTTTATTCCTTGTTTCCTGTTTAGAATTGTGTTTCCAGTTCCCTCTAATTATTTTCCTTCTCTTTCACTCCTGGTGGCTCCTTGCATCTTGGTGGCATTGTTACCTTTCTTGGAGTGGTGACTCTTACTCTGTAACCCTCTACCTCGAGTGGCTCCTGGGCCTTGCACAGGGTGAAAATCATTATAAAAAAATATATATATATATATATATATTTATATTTTATTATTCATTTAAGTATATCCTGAATTTTTTTTTTTTTAATATTAGTTGTTTTATACCAATTTTATAGTGAAGACATTGACTTTTATAATAAAATCTGATGGTGTATATACACATACACACACCAATAGATAAAGGTGTAAATGCATATACACATGCATGTGTGAGTCACTGTACGATCCTTTTAAACTTAGGCAATTTCATTCATTTTTTCTCATTCTTTCAGTTTGACAAGGTCTGTCGCGTTACCATAGCAATAGATTAGAAATGAAAATGGCTGACTACTTTCAACTCTACCTTACTCAGTTCTCCTTTCTTCACCAAAAGCCTCACAACTCCCAATAATATGTGACACAAACAGGTTTGAAACTGGAAGATCGATTACTTGTGATGATGAGGGGAGGTGGGTGATAGTTTGAAAGGCAGCAAGAGGTGCGGTAGATGGTGGGTGGTTGCACACGTTTTAGCGATGCAAATCTCTGATCTCCATCATTTTGCAGAATAGTGGCACCATTCCAGGAGCTGGGGGCAAAGACGCCGTGTGCACACGACAGGATGTCTTATACCATCGGAAAGCCCCCATAACCAACGGTGCATCTACAGTAACAAGGAAGAAGCAGTAGCAGACGATGGGCATTGAATTAGAGATGGATAGGATATAGGTTATTAACCAGGTAGTGGGTGCATGGAGGGAAGATAAGGTAAGAAATGTGAAAGAGATAAAGAGAGTGGAATAAGTATAAAGTTGAAGAATAAATAAAAAGAAATAGAGAGAATTTGAGAGAGAAAATTAAAAGATTATGAAAAGAAAGAGTGAGGAGTTGAAAAATAGAGAAAGTAAAATGGCCAGAATAAAATTTAGATGAAAAAAGGGAAGAAGGAAAAGGAAGGTAGGGGGAATGGAAAGGAAGAGAAATAAATGGAGATGAAGAAAAAATAAAATAAAGGGAAAGGCAGAAGGAAGGATAAAAAAAAAATGAAAGATGAATGAAGGAAATAAAAAAAGCAATTAAAATGGAGAAATAACTGAATAGAATAAAAGATAAAGTTGGTGAGAACGTTATGTTCAAGGAAGGATTAAGGGTTTGGAAATGAAGAAAAAAATGAAAAAAAAATTGTAATAAGAAAGGTTTAATAATCTGTTGTTAGTTCATGTTAATAAGTTTCCCTGCCCAAATAAATAAATAGCTACTTAGGGAAATGAACAAAAAAGAAGGAAAGTAGAGAAAAAAAACTCACACAAGAATTCACTAATGGAACAAGTAAAATTATGGAGAAAAGAGAAGGGGTTGATGATTTGGTCAGCATTAGTCCTTTCCTGTTCATCTTTTATCCACCATAGCTGACTGTCCTACCCTTTTTTATACCCTCACACAAATCCTTTCCCCTTTCTTTTAGTCTCTTCACCTTCTGACCTCCACACAATCAAACCTCCATCTTGCTCTTATCCTATTGCCTGGTCATAAGGAATTAATGACAGCATGCAAGACACGAGTGACAATCTAAGCATTTGGTAGCTGATGCCATTGTGCGTTTTTCTGGGAACTCATACTGCTCCAGCATGTTGCATGCTCTGTCAACGCTAGAGAAATTCCTGTGGAGTAAGGCAATGAATTAGTTTCAGAGTAAGAGTTCTTGCAGAGTTGGGTAGATGGTGGTATATGAGTGACATTGGGGGGAACATGTTTAGGTTGTGGGTTGGATGGTAATAAGAGTTTGGGTTAGTGAGTTCTAACTAGAAAGGCAAAATATTCTTGATTTGTCCCTTGATTTTTTTTATTTTATTTTCTCATATCTCATATAACAAATACATCTGATTTTAAAGTTTTGGCAGAATTGACATTTGTTTGTTTATTTATTTTTTTAAGTGATGGAGGAGAAAATATCAAATGAAAAGATTTAATGAGATTTTATTGTACGCTTTTTAGGAAAAACTTCAATAGGATAGGAATGGTGTTCTGTGATTATAATTTTTTCAGCTACATTTCATTCATAGGAACCCACCCATAGTTTTAAAAAAAAGAATTTAGTTTTCAATGTTAGTTTTAATTCAAATTATCAAAATTCCATTGTTTTTTAATTTATAATTTCATTATCACTGAAATCAGAAATGTATTTATTTGTAAAAATAGTTCCTGCCAAACTTCAAGTATACCAATGTAATGGATATTGCAACTAAAATAGATTAAGTACTAAAGAGATAATACAAGAAAATTATCAATTCAATAACATTTATTTAAACTCAGAGGATGTAATACTTATATCCAAGCAATGTTATTTAGCAAGAATATAACATGAAAAATATACAAAGTGAAAAGTTATTAATGCATATAACAAATACAATATTTTTTAAAACTAGACTGACTCTATCTGATTGAATAGAGGTGTGTGTGGGGGGTACAACAATTATCATAAGTATACAGGGTTTATCAAAAATACTTTTACAAACTTTGAGGGTGGGTTCTTCACATCAAAACAAAGACAAGTCTATATAAATATATGTCTGCAAATCCTTCATTTTTAACTTAAGTTTAAAGAAAGTTTATGGTAGATGGTGTTGTGTTGCCATGTAGACTAGGTTACATTTGTCATTCATGTGCATTTGTTGCTAGTCTGTCGTCAACATTTAACATGTGTAGTAATGAGTTAACTGAGATGTGTTCCATTTAACAATGGCAGGATATTTATCATGAGCAGGCAGATATGATTTTTACAAACGGCCATGCAAATGGTAATGGACACGAGGCTGCACCATATTGTCTTTCCAGACTGAAGGAAGCCAAGCCATCCAACCTTTGATGCTGTTTATCATTGCATTGCTGAGACAGGATCCATAGTGCCACAAACTATGGATCAACGAAGACCGAGATCCACTAATGCCTGACAACAAAGAATACATTCTACAGGCTGTCAGATGATCCAAGTGACCCTAGCATGTCATACATCTCATAGTACTGCATGGAGGGTGCTTCAAGAGTGGCTCCTCTATCCGTATCATTTGCATCTTGTGATCACTCACCATCGGAGAACTTTTGCCGATGATTTATTGCACAAACTGCTGATCCATTGTTTTTCTTTTCAGTCTTGTTTACAGATGAGGCAACATTTGGAAGAGATGGAATAACAAATTTACACAACCAACATGTGTGGGTGGATCAGAATCCCATGGCACAATACAGGTTAGATACCACCATCAGTTACTGTGTTGTGGTACAATGTGTGGGCTGGAATTGTAGGTGATTGTCTGGTAGGTTCATATATTCTCCCAGCACTTTTTACAGGAACTGTCTACAGGGACTTGATTTCGAACACACTTCCAGACCTGCTAGAGGATGTACCCCTGCTAATATGAAAACACATGTGGTTCATGCATGATGAGACTCTAGCACAATTTAGTCACATTGTTTGTAATGCACTGGCTGACATCTGCCATGAAAGATGGATAGATAGGAGAGGACCGGTTCCATAGCCTGCATGTTCCCCTAACCTCAATTCTTTGGATTTTTATCTGTGGGGCCACCTAAAACAATTGGTTTATGCAACAGAAATTAATCATACAGAAACACTTCATCAACTTGTCATAGGGGCCTGTGAAACTACTTGAAACATTGTAGGATTATTTGAAAGGGTCCACCAGTCAGTCAGCTGATGGATGCATGAGTGTGTAGAAGCAAGCGGAAGATATTTTGAACATTTGTTATGAGTTACTGTGTTGTGGTACAATGATGGCCTTTTAGACATAGGTTTATATTGACATTTTACCTTCTTTTAGTGTCAGGAACCCGTTTCTAAAGTATATAAAAGTATATTTGGATTGTATCTTGGATTGTACATTTAACAGTTTTTACCGTAAACTTTAAACTTAACTCAAGAAGCGATGGATTTGCGGACATATGTTTATATGGACTTTTGTCCTTGTTTGGTGTGAAGAACCTGCCCCCAAAGTTTGTAGAAGCATTTTTATACATTTTGTGTGTATATATATATATATATATATATACACACACACACCACCTTACCATCCACAATTGAATGAGATGACAGACTGTGAAAATGGGACTAAAAGCATTTTCCCCCATCTAATGGTAATATAGGGAGTTACTTACTAAGATTACTGTTAAGCTATAGGACGATTTCACATGCTGACAAACTGCAAAGTCCCTTAGCATAAATGGGGTGACAGATTAGAGCTCGCATAACATCGTCATTTTTCAACAAGTGAAAGTGTATGGTCTAAAAAGGCAAAGGATCTAATCTAAGGAAGGTGAACTTTGTAGTACAGAAAGGACACAACACAGCAATACTAACAAAAAATGGACAAACTGTACTGGCCCATTCAGAAGCAGAATCGAACCTGAGGATATAGAAATGGACAAAGAATCTGAAAGTGAAGAACATGAGGTGGGGAGGGGATTAATGAATCCAGTAGTGAAACTAAACAATCTATGGATGTTAATGACCAGAAATCTGACAAGGAGTCAAAAGAGGAAAATTAACTCAGACCTCAGTCCCCTATAAGAAGAAATCAAGATACACACACCAAGAAAGATAATTTAGATTCCCAAGAATAATTAGAAGAAATCAAAGATCAACAAAAGACATGAGACAATTTCAGTTCAGGCAGATGTAGTATTATATGTAAATGAGTTACTGCTATAAAAGCAGTATGCTGCAGTGAATGCCAGTTGAGCTACCATCTGTTGAACTGACGACGTCTATTCCAGAGAATAGTGTACTTCATAACAGGGTATATGGTCAAAATGTCATGAAAAAATAAAAATGAAGAGATTAGTTAAAACTAACAATTCATTCAGACAATGGATGCAAGACTGCTACAAAGAAAGAAGAATCATCAAGGAAATTTGCACATTTTTCCCCATATGAACTTAATTTGAGCAGTTTTACAGATTAAAATTTTTTCACAAAAGAACTTAACATCCAAAACCTGTAGACTGTGCGTTAAATTTTATTTAATCTATTTTATTTTAATGATAAAGGAATAAAACTATAACAAATCAATCCTTTTTGTTCTTTATTTGAATGAATAAACAAACCAATATACCAAAGTGTTCAGAGAAATTCTAAATTATAGAAAAAGAAAAAATTGAAAATTCTCTCAGAGAAACAATTTCTTTTTCATGTTATCTTCTATTTAAAAATGTTTTCTATACAATTGCTTCAAGATAGTAAGATGCTGCTTAAAGAGGTCTTTCAGTTTCTGCCCACTATTGCAGTCTTTATTATGGCACTCTGTTAAACATGTGTGTAATAGATGTGTGTGTTTGATAGTTGTATATAATGTATGTGTGTATGTATAAAATGCATGTAATATATATGTGAAAGTATGTCTGTTAAACATGTGTGTAATAGATGTGTGTGTTTGATAGTTGTATATAATGTATGTGTGTATGTATAAAATGCATGTAATATATATGTGAAAGTATGTCTGTAAAACATACATATATGTGCTTGTGTTAAGTGTTAATAAATTTTATTTCTGTCTTAGATTTTTCCAACTTTATGATGTTTTAATTTTGTTTTGAATTTTGAATTTATTATTTTTGTCTTTAAGTCTACTGTCTCTTTGCTTTTTCTCTTTTGTTTTCTGCAATTCAATAAAGACTGAAAATAATCAACAATGTGAAGAAATGTACAGAAGTACAGAAATAAAAAAGGAGGAAACTTGGATGAACGGGCAGAAAAGCAAGTAGAAAACAGCAAAGAGCAGACACAGAATTTTAAAAACTGATTCTACTTGTGATTTTATATAGACACAGTAGATATTTCAAAGACAAAATTGAAATATTTCATAGAATTATGTCTTTGGCACAAAGATAATACCATTTCTTGATAATTTTAATAATTTCTAGACATGTTCCTTATTTTAATTGTATTCTCAAATTATCAGCACATTAAAAGAATATTTACTTGTTTTACAGTATTTAAATTAGTCGGACTATTGTCCTCATCTTTGTCGCCATATTTGTCACAACGTTTCGGCCATTGTACGCTCCGGCCTTCTTCAGGTGGTTGGAATTTCGAACTGAACCCTTTATTTCGATCACTGGGGTAGACTGTTCTAGTTCCACGAGCCATGTTTGATGGATGTCAGTTATCAGTTATCTCCTGCTAATTTTCCCTCTGAAAGTTCTCCACTGCCTGAACCGGGTATTGAACTCACACTCTTTGGGTCTGTCACTGGATCTAACCAACACCTTTATCCACTGGGCCATGTGCCTTGTTTTAGTTGAATCAATCTTGAAACCATTTCAATAAATAGATAGGTTTACATTTAACATATTCTGCATATTTGATTTTGTGTACTTGTAAAATATACATGTACATTTTTAAATATTTTCATAATCAATATAGATAGAACATGAGTTTAGCAGATATAAAAATTGAAAGAGGTATATGACAAGGATGTTTCTTCTCACCAAACTTATTCAACCTATACAGCAAGGTAATTCTGAGAGAATTAGAAGTCCTGCCAGGATTTATAATTGGTGGCCTCAATCTTAACAACACAAGATGTGCAGATGACATAGTGTTGATAGCAGACATGGAAAGAAAACTACAAAAACTCCAACAATATGTAGTGAAGGACAGTGAGAAGGACTAAACATCATCTGCAAGAAGACGGAAACAATGGTTGTCAGCAAAAGGGACAACCCAAAAGACAAATTGCAAATTGGAAATATCAAAATTTAACAAGTACAAAAATTTAAATATCTGGGAAGTGTTTTAACAAAGGACGGAAAGTGCAACACTGAAATCCAAAGGCATAGATAGTGAAAGACGCCTTCAAGAAGTTATGCAGAATATTAAGAGACAGAAACATTTTGTTTGGAACAAAGAAAAGAGAACTGAACTGTTACATTATATCTGTCCTCCTATGGCAGTGAATGCTGGACAATCTCCTCAAAGATGAAGAAGAGACTTGAAGCAACAGAAACAAAGAAAAGAATACTGAACTGTTACGTAATATCAGTCCTCTTATATGGCAGTGAATGCTGGACAATCTCCTCAAAGATGAAGAAGAGACTTGAAGCAACAGAAATGTGGTTCTACAGAATGATGCTGAGGATACCATGGATTGAACATGTGGGCAACAACAAGGTTTTAGAGAAAATGGAAACAAAAAGGAAACTTGAAGGCAAGAGGGACCGAGGGGAAAATGCTTAACATGCTTCGTGAACTTGAGTAAATGAATGGTGGAACAGTTGTTTAGGATAAATAACAAAAAGACAAAATTTATTAAGAGCTATAAAAGACAGGAAATTGTGGAGAGCCATGATTGCCTATGTCCTGAGGGGGACATGGCACATAAAGAAGTTGATCAATAACGTTTATAAATGTACTCCTGGTTTTCGATTTGACATTTGATGGCTTAAATGGGAAGAAGAGAATAAGAACAACATTTATGAATTTAGATAATTTTAAATTGTAAAGACAGGCTCAAGTTATGAGCTTAAAAAGTGGTTTAAAAATAAACAAGGATCAGCATGTTGTCTTTTAGATTTGTTCTGATGGCAGAAATTCTTAGAGCAAGAACAATCTACCTCGTAGCTTAAATAAAGGATTCAGTTCAAAATTCCCTGAAGATTACCTGGATTGACAAGCACTTGATGAAGGCTAGAGAGTACAGTGGCTGAAACTTTATAACAACAACAACAAAATGAGAACAATAGTCCAAGTATAAATAATTATAACAACAACAAAGATGAGGATAATAGTCCTCATGTAAATAATGTAAATTCTTCTTTGAGTAAGCTTTTTTGCATCTTGAGTTACCTTCAGTCAAATGCACGCATGCAACTCAAAAGACATTACAGAGATTAGAATCGGTATATGCTATCTCTGTCCGATTCCAATTGTCTCATTTAGTATATTAATTATATATGCAAATGTAACAACTAATTATAGGGCATATGTGGTAGTATATTATGCCCTCTAATGTTAAATTTATAAACTGATTGATTAGAAATTAACTTTAGCAATTCTCACAACAGAGTTTAACATAAAATAACAATGATGTAATGTTTTGAGTGATTGTTTCATCATCACCAACCAGACCCTGAGTTGTTCTCTCCAATCATGATGAATATTTACATTCAAAATGAGGCTCCATGCTTTGAATGTCTATTGTGTTTCAAGTTCACTCCAGACCTTATGTGTGACTTGTATATATACTTCACTGCTAAAGATGTTGGAAAAATGGTTGACTCATTCTATTATTCCAGAAAATATCTGACTCCTTCTATCATACTTTATCTTTATAAGAGTTAGATTAGACCAAAAACAGAGTATTGTTGTCATATCTGTTCAGGAACTGCTCAGTGTTCACTTTCTAATCTTGATAATGCTCAAAACTGTTTACATGATCTTGCAGGGGAAGACTTATTTTCCACTCTACAAACTCTATCCTGAGGGCACACTGTTGTAAGCCTGTTTCTACTCTATCACTATTTCCATTACAAACGTTCAGATAAGCTCTATTCTTCAGTTCCAGCAGTTCAGAACTTTTCAGCTAGGAGATACTATGTCACTTCCATGGAATTGAATCACCCTCATTTCCAAATGTAAACGCTAAGTTCCACTCAGACAGAATTCTCCCCAAGAACTTCCACTTTGTGGAACAGACTCCTGTGTGAATACTTTGCTAAATATGTCAATCTTGAACTCAAGAATCAGAAATTGTCTTTCCTCATCTTCATAATCATCACTTCCTGTCACCTTATCTTCTATCCATATTGCATATCTGATTCAACATTACCATTTATACTGTAGCCCTCTACCTTGAGCGGCTCTTGAGTCTTGTATTGGGTGAGAATAATCATTTGATGAAAAGTATACTTTTAAAGGAAGTATAATGATTACATTGTCTTAGGAACATCATTAAAATCAAGATTTTTGATTTTTCTTTTTTTAAAAGAAAACAAGTTCAGATAACAGATTCAGATAGCCTTATTATGCTATCAAACTGATGCCAATTAATATTATGAAAATTAGTTTCTGTTAATTTTATAAAATTACTTCATTTGATAGTATATAAAACCAACTTTTTTTTTCCAAAGGAATGTTTAAAAATAAACATCTGCTAGTTCTGACATGTAAAGTTAAGTTAGATAGGCTAAAATTATACCTGGACATTTATTTTTTAAAATTTCAACAGTATTAAAAAAATATCTCCTGCTGTCCCAGTTGCAAATTTTGCCCCCTTTTTTTATTACGCTCCATTCATTTTAATATCATTAGATTTTCTTCTTTTATGTACCAAGACTTTTCAGGATGTGAATTATCATAGCTTTCTCCAACTTCCTGTCTTTTGTTGCTCTAAGTAAATTTTAACCAGTTACATCCCTACTGTTCTGCCATCCAATCATACAAACTTGTTAAGTAGATTACTCACTGTTTCCCTCTGCTTATCTTGCCTTCAGTATGCCCTGTGAGTTTTTAATTCTCTGGGCTACCTTTCCTCATTATATCAACTGTCTCATTTTTTGATTTTAAGTATCAATTTGCTTGTTGTTTCTATTTTTCTTAGAACTACTTCATTTCTCATATGGTATTCTTAGCATTTGTTGGTAGAACCATATTTGTCACTTCAAAACACTTCATCTGTGAGGAAATTGTCCAAATAGGAAATAAGATATTACAGAGCAGTTCAACACTTTTTTGTTTCTAATTATATTTCCCTATGTCATAATACTTAGTTACTCATAATGTATAGTTTCTAAAAGATATATTTCACTAATTTTTTGTGCTTTTGAATTTCTGTGTCACATTTTTCCATTGTCTGTTACTAGTACTAACCCAAAACTTAAATTTCTGTATCTGCTTGAACTTGACATCCCCAATATGTAGCTCACTCCTTGGATAGTCTCTTTTGCTGACAATTATAAATTCAATAAAAATATTTTTCTTCATATTCCTTGTTGAGCTGGGGTAGGATGTCTTATATGATATCCAGTTTAAAAACTTAATTTAAGTGAGCTTTGTCATTTCAGATACATCTTCTTATGCAACAAAATGTTGAAAGAATTTTATCAGTAACAATTAAAACAATTTTGCAATACAAATTTTGGAATGCCCTTTGTATGAACTGTTTACAAAGAATTTTTTTTCTTTTTTCTATTTATCAACTAAGTGCAGAAACTTGGAAAGAAAACAAGATTTCTGCGAACAAAAAGGTGAATAAAAACTATATTTTGCATCAGACAAGTTTCTTTTTATTGTTTGTAGTTGTCAGACATTTTTTTTTATATTTGGCAAAGAAAGAAAGAAAAATACTTGTAATTTCTACTTTTGGAGTGGCTGCGAGGCTATTTGCATGATTCACAACTTTATTCGGCAAGACAGGAATCCTTTGAAAATACGTTGGGAAAAAGACTCATTCTCGTGATCAACACCTACTATGTAGATATAGATTATAGATATTATTTTAATCAGTAGAATTTTTTTTCCCTTCTTGCTTGCATTTATTTACTTTTGTTGAGGTTTCTCTTCACCTTAATATCAAAGATATATATATATATATATATATATATATATATATATATATATATATTTCATATTTTATCTTTTTTTTTTTCAAAGGTGGAAGAAGAATTCTTTACTCCTTTGTGAAGAAATATTCCCAAATGTACTGATAAGATAAAACTCAGAACTTAACAGAAGTTGATTCTAGCTTTTGTTTTTTATAATTTGTTGTATGAATATTTTTGTTTTTGCTTTTTTTTAAATTTATTATTATGAAAATTGCAGATTAACTATGAAGACGTGGACAAAATAAAAATGGTAAAGACATTGCCTATCTAATATCACCTGTTATAAATTTATACTACCATAAATCCTGTTCACCTAACTTCTTCCATGAAAAGGAATATGAAAGAACAAAATGGTGGTGATAGGAAGCATTTTCAGTTTTAACCCTTTAAGATTGTTTGTTTTTTTTACTTGGAGAAAAGGAAAACTAGATAGCAGGTAAGAAGAAAAAAATAAAGATCACAAGAAAATTAGAAGTTTGGTCTGCTCTCTCTTGCTAGATTAGCCACTGTAGCAAAAAAAAAAAACAGAAAAAAATGGAGGAATTTGATGGCAAAGTGAAACGAGAGCACTTCAGATTTGTCCTTGCTTAAGATAGCCTCCATAGAAAGTCTGGCACCCCCAGAAAGTCTGGCACCCCCAGAAAGTCTGGAATGTCTTGATAATAATCTTTGGTACTCTTTCATATTCTCACTTTGTTTATCTATGGCCAACAGCAACTGGTCAGCTCAAACTTTCAGAAAAATAGGAGATGGGGTCAAGCATATCACAGCGTGAGGTAGAACCCTGGTGCTTATCTGGGACCAGAATGTCAACTTCTGATGTAATTCTTTGAATGTTTTCCCTTTGTATTGGAAATTTTTTCAATGATTGTTTTTGCTTGTTTAGGTGTGTGTTGTTCTTTCTTTAGGCTGAGATAGAATTTTTATTTCTTCATTCTGTTTTTTAATGTGTTGGAGGGGTCTTCATGGTGACCACTCAGCTTATTTAATCTTAGATCTTAGAATATGTAGCCAAAATATGGTAAAAGAAAGAAAAAAACAATAAGAAAGAGGGGGGAAAAAAAGACAAAATAAGGCAGGCGACAAAACAGTGTGAGGTATCTTTACAAATCCCTGCCCCTTGGATGATTAGGGCCCTGAGTTTCAGGATACAGAAATCTCTAATATAAAGAGGGAAAAAAATATGACTTTCATGAAAGAGGAACCCTGTTATGTTTGAACATTTATATATGAAAATTCATGTGTATATTTTTCTTTGTATGTGTTTTTAGTGTCTATGCAAGTACCCATTTATCTATATTGTCTGATGTGTGTTTAAGTGTATGTCTGTAGATACACATTCATGTCAGCCTTATATAAGTTCTTATGTTTACTAATAAGTATTCATTAAGTAACTATTATTTGTAAATATCTTTATCTGTTTTTGTACTTACTTACTTCAGTGGCCTGCTGTGCATGTATATTTGTGAATGTTTGCATTGGCTGATCAAGACATTGGTGTCTCAGAAAAGACATTTCTGGCCACTGGACATGTCCAGTCTGTAGTATCTATGTTTGGAAAAAAAAACACTCTTTTGATATTAACAATATTATTATATTTTTCTTTTCAGTTAATATGGTTGAGCATGAAAATGTAATTATCTTTTTCAGAACAAGGATTCCCCTGGATTCCCCCCTACTAACATTGAGATTAAGACTGACAGTATTTCAAGCATTCATTATTTTAAGATGTAAATTTCAGCATACATTTATCAAGACATTTTTTATTGTATCTACTTATTTATTCACTGTAATTAATTTCTTTTAATTCAAGATGTAAAGGTTATTTTATTATCTTAATATCAAGAGAGAGTTGGTAGTATAAAGTCATTTTTCTTTTAACCTTGTTTTCAGTGAATGAATTTCAATTGATATGTAAGTCATGAACTGGTTAAATTTTGGAATATTTAGCTTGTATTAAAATTAAAATTTGTCTGAGCAGAAATTTACTTCCTCAAATGAGTCTCATCTCTTTAGAGATCACTTTACTTTTTTTAATCATTTCACTCCAAGCAAGGTGATAAAGCCACTAAGACACAAAGGGCTAATGGGTGTGAATGAGAATGAGAAGACTTTAGTGAGGAGAAAGGACAATAAAAGAACAGGGATCAAGAAGGTAAAATGATGACTGATGTTGCATTTAAATTTTTGAAGATTTTGGGTGGTAGGGAGACAAGAAATTGGAAGGGAGTTCCACAGGTGAGAAGTGCAAGAAAAGAAACTATTAGAATAGAACATATGGTTACATCTAGCTAGTTCAACAAAAAACCAGTGAGACCTAGTTGCCAATCTAGTAGTACACTTAAATTTATGCAGTTGAGGCACCAACGAAGATAGATCATCAAAACAATTGCCATGAAAATATTTATAGAAAAGAGACGGAAGCTATGTCACAGTGGTGGGAGAGTGACTAAAGTCGAGATGCCAGGTCAAGATCGATTACATTACAGAACCCTTCTTTGAATTTTGTCAAGAATCTTGAGATATATTGTAGGAGCACCACTAGATCAGATACGGCAGCAGTATTCAATGCTTGGATTAATGGTAGATTTATAAATGTCCAAGAAGGATTCTGATGAGAAAAAATTATTTCGTATGACACATTGAACCAAATTTCCAGTTAATTTTGATCTAGGAAAATTTAAATGCAATATCAGTTATCATCCTCTGTCATGTTTCCTGTTCTTTTATTGTTCTCTCTCCTTAATAATGTTCTTTTTTTTTTTCATATTCTAACACACTCAGTAACCTCTTGCACCTTAGCAGCTTTATTGCCTTGCTGCGGGTGAAATGATAAAAGAAAAAGAAAACTAACAAATCAAGAAATATGAATTCCCATATTTTGGGAAGGAAGAGTATCTGAATCAACTTAATGAGGTGATGATGAAAAGAAGCATGAGTTTTATCAAGATGCTTTTCTGAAGTGTAAATCTGAATTTAAATGTCACTTTTAGGGCATATTAATTATTGCATGGCTAAAACTTAAGCTGAAATGGCAACTGGTTGGCTCACTTTGCATGCATGCAAGTAAACTTAATATTCATGTGGCTATATAGATAAGTAAACTGATAAATCTCGATCAACAGATAGTATGCCTGTGTCTGGTGATATCATCTTTATAGCAGCACTCATAAATAAATGACTGCTTACGCAAAAGCCCAGAAAGATGAACTAAACTTTATCTTCATAGAAATAAGCCTGCTTTTTACATGTGGATATACTTACTACAAGTACTTATCTAAGTGATTCATTATGGCCTTAGTAGAAGTTAAGACAATATAAGGACAATTGTAAATATATTTGAATGTTCTGATGTAAAGACACAGCATATTCCATTTGTCTGACAAACAGTTTACATAGATATTACTATATGTTTATCTATAATCTCACACACACACATACATACACACATATATAGACAATATCATACTTATTAATATACACACACACATTCACATGCATAAATAGCATGTTACTGAGAGTGAAAGAGAATGAGAACACACACACACACATATATACTAAGGTGTACTAATATCTCTTTGTCATTTGTTTTATTTCAAGTTAGCTGACTATATCTATGGAGTACCAACGCAGCCATTAGGTCCATCCAATGTAGCTCTACTAAAAGTTACAACTGAGATTTTATTGTTTTGTGATGTTATATATATATATATATATATATATAAAGAAATATAGTCTTAGGGTGTGCTATATTTATGGGATAAAGTACTCAATATTAGAGACAGAGCGTGTGTAAATATAAAAGTGAACATAGAAGTCAACACTTAGAGGTGACAGTCTGTTTCATGCTAGACATAATCTTAATTGTGTCTAGCATGAAACAGACTGTCGCCTGTAAGTGTTCACTTCTATGTTCACTTTTATATTTATATATATATATATATATATATATATATATATATATGGAGTGCATGTGTGTTTGAAAGGATTCAATTACAACCTTCTGTCTTTCTGTATCCTGTTCTTTTATTGTCCTTTCTCCTCACTAAAGTCTTCTCATTCTCTTTCACTCTCAGTAACCCCTGGCATCTTACTGGCATTATTGCCTTACTTGGAGTGATATGATTAATATATATATATATATATATTATCCCATGAAGGGCACTATGTATACTGCAGCCTCAGCAGAAGTGGTGTTTCTTGGGCAAGATATACTGACAGAGGCCAACCCTCTCCATGCCGATTTAGAATTCAGAGATTTTCCTTCTTCAAGGTTATAGAACCCAATCTGTTCTGCTATTTACCCATAACTGGGGGGAAGAAGAAGAGCATTTATACCTTTCCCAATTACTCCAACGTGCTTCCCAATAAATATATGTATATATATATATATATATATAGTGTATAGTGTATAGAGGGAATGTACTGAAGGATTAATTATCTTTGATTTGTGTGTTTTTGAGTTTATCAAAGTATGTTGCAATACATAGAAACAAGAATGCTGTGTTAGTATATAAATTAATATATATCTGTAAATATTACAATGTACTGTGAGATATATATTGTTCAAGAACAACTGCTACAAAATTAGATTATATACATATATTTGCATGTTATATATATATATATATATATATGTGTGAACACTTAGATCAACACTCAGAAGTAACAGTGTGTTTCATGGTTGGCCACAATATTCAGGCTATATATCTCTCTGTCTGTCTGTCTGTCTGTCTGTCTGTCTCTCTCTCTCTCTCTCTCTCTCTCTATATATATATATATATATATATATATATATATATATATAGGGAGAGAGAAAGATGTTTTCAAAAATAAGTAAGAAAGAGGAAACTTTACTTGATGATAATATTTACTGCTTGTGTGAATCTACCAATGAAGAGACAATATTTTCAATTTTGTAGGACTCACAGTTCAGATGATCGACATGTGTGAACATTTCAACGTCTCCAAGTTTAAAAGAACTGCTAAAAGATATTCCAGCATCTGATAAGCAAAAGAGAGAATGAACAAACAAATGTATATGTGAGAGAAAAAGAGAGTGAGCGAAAGTGAGCAGAGAAAAAGACTGGAGGTTATTTGCTATGTTGGGAACAAATTTTAGCATTTTTTTCCATAATTTTGTTGACAATTTTCTTGTATTTTTTTCTACATCTTCATGTGTATGCAAACAAACACTCATACACACACACACACACACACATATATATATATATATATATATATGTACATGATACCAGAGTTTACTCTGCTGAAGAAAATAATAAGAAAAATTTGCCTCAATTTTTGTTTTTAAAAATGTTTAAAAAAATAATTCTAGATAAAGGAAGAAGATAAAAAAAAATGGGAAAGGACTTTTGCGTTAATATGTCTTTAGGATTTTTGTACTGTTACTTCTTCATCTTAAATTTTCAGGTACTCGGAATTTTTTTCCTTCCTTTACCTATCTAATAAATAAAATATTTAACTATAAAAATTATAAATTGATAAAATTGATAAAACTTTAAATACCCCAACATACATCCAACACTCATATCGCCTGCAATATAAAGTCCAATGCTAGAAAATACTCTATAGGTTTTTATATACACATAAAATTATATGCATATTGTAATATATATTACATTTTATACAAAAATAACATTCATAAATATGTATTTCCTAACGTGCATAATATGATTGCATTGTGTGTAGGAACAGATTAGTATAATTAATGATGATACAGTGAAAATAGTAATTGGTCATAGACATTCTTCTTCTATGTATTGCGACCCTTCAGAATATTGGTGATCATGGTTCACCCCAACTTCCTGTCTTTTGTAGCTCTTAATAAATTTTGTCTTTTTGTTATCTCTCTGAAACCTTATTCCACCATTCATTTACTCAAACTAATTGTTCTTCTGTTATGTACTGTCTCTTCAGAACGTTGGCGATCATGGCTCTCCACAATTTCCTGTCATTTGTAGCTCTTAATAATTTTTTTCCTTTTGTTATCTCTCCAGAATCTTGTTCTGTCATCCATTTACTCAAGCTCCCTACATAGGTTATGTATGCTTTTCCTCTGCCCCTCTTGCCTTCAGTCTGCCCTGTGAGTATGAAATTTTCCAGGCCCTCATTCCTCATTATGTGTTCTAGAAATTTCAACTGCCTTTTTCTGATGATATATATCTGTCCTTTTTTCCATTTTCTCTAAAACTTTGTTGTTGCTCACATGTTCAGTTGATGGTATCCTCAACTTCCTTCAGGAGAAGCACATTTCTGTTGCTTCAAGTCTCCTCTTCATCTGTAAGGAAATTTTCCAGCATTCACTGCTATATAGAAGGACTGATATTACATAAGTTTGGTAGACATAATTGATAGAATAAATGAATTTTCAATGAAGTAAAATTTACATTTTCACAACAAAGTCTTTGTACTTACATCATTTTCATAGAGAGATTTTGGCAATTGGGCCTGCATCAGGTACTTGTCAATCCAGGTTAGCTTAAGGAAATTTGAAACTGAACCCCTTATTTAATCTATGTTTTTGCTATATACACCAGCTTGTGATGATGTACAAATCAAAAGTTTATGTAATGTTTTATATAATAATAGTATTAAATGTACTAATTTTCTTTTGCAATTTATCAGGTAATATTTGGTTTTGAGCAAATTGAATATGAATTTTCATTTATTTTTAGGTATAAGTATTTGAAAAAATAACAAGTAAAAAAAAAAAAAAAAAATATAAGTAACAAGTAAATAAAAAAATAAGTATAAAAATAAATTACGGTAAAAAGAATTAATATTATTAACATTAATTTTTACCACATTTATTTTATCTTTATTTTAATTTGCAGAGAAATTTATTGCTACAGAAATGCTGGTTTTGTTGGACTAGGAAAGTTAGTTAAAATCAAATTGTAAATGAGAGCAACATTAGATAACACTTTCCAACTCTAATCAAATGCATCAAACTTCAAGTACAGTAAATGATTTAATTAATAAATAGATAAGTTCAGAAAATAAAACCAGACAATGGCATTAATTCAACATAAGTCTCAAGACATTTTGGCACTAAAATAGAAAATTGCTTGTAGTATTTTTTGTGGCTATCCAAAATCTCAAAAGAATTGTAATGGACTTAAAATGTCAATGTAATACAATATTATTCAGATAGTGAAAAGTTAATCTCTCTAAGATGTTGTGAAACTTTCTGCACTTTAAAGTGAATCAATTGTTAAAATTCAAACATTACCACTTTAATTAAAGATCCATTGTTAATTAGTTGCTAACTTAGTAAATTATCCATTTTACTGAAGTGATTTCCTAGCCCAAGTCAGATAATTAGGAAACCAAGCCTGACTGATAATGCTTCATTAGGAGCTTTTATTTTACTAATGACGATAACTCATTAGCATTTTGGCAATTAGCTTGAGGTTTAAGAGCATCACAAATTAAACTGGCGGAAATATTTGCAGTTCAAAGAAAGTATTTTAATTTCTTAAGAAGAATAAAGCCTTCATTAATCTAAGCAAGAATAAATCACATCATTTTCTTGACCATGATTCTAAAGTAGACTTTGTAAGAACAACAAGTTTCCAAAGATTTTCTGAGGATTTCATTAGGAAACTTCCAGATACTGTATCCAAACAAACCAAACAAATCTTTTTTGTATTATTACCATATTTAATTCTTTCATTACTTTGGAAAATCTTAAAGAGCACCAATTTAACTGGTTATCTAAATTTTTCTTTGATGTGCCATGTCCTTTCAGGACATTGGTGATCATAGTTCCCTACAACTTTCTATTCTTTATTGATCTATTTAACTTGCTATAGGAAGTGCTATGGTGATATACAGTAATGGATGAGTAACCCTTAGTATGTATGTATGCATATTTGTGTGTGTGTAATATATATATATATATATATATATATATATATATATATATATATAAAATAAAGTCACAAGTTATACTGGCCTCATTCAAACTGTTGAACATGCCAGACTCTCTCCTAGAAACTGTAACTTAGGTCTGCTCAGGTTAGTCGCTGTATAAACCACAGGTGAGCTCTCTGGGTGTTGAACAAACACAAATATACCAGAGCAGGCATCTGCAACAGGGATTAACTAGCTACTCTAATAGATGAGTGTGCTTGGAAAAGAGTAGCTGGCCATTATATATTTGATATAATAACAGACTTTTTTGCACATGTACCCTTCTGTTGTATACCATATGCAGTTTCTTCTTGCCACTTGAGGATTGCAGTGATTACAAGAAACTAACAGTAGTGGGTAGTGGGGTATATCTTCAGAAAAGTCTATTATATCAAACTTTTTGGGCCCTGCATTTCGTTTTACATTTTACATTGAGCTCTTTTTACTATATTAGCATGTTCTTGCAAAATTATTGGTGGATGTTTGGGCAGCAATCCCTTTTTTATACAAGTTTTGTTAAAGATGATTGACAGTGTACTCCAATTAAGCTTTTTATTCAATTTTTCTTGCATTTATAGAAGTATTTTCTTTTCTGGCCATAAGGTGTGTAAAAACTGCCCAAATATTCTATATAATTTTAATGTCCAGAAAAGAAAATACTTGAGAAAATGAAAACAAAAAGGACACTTAACATGAGGAAAAGGCAGTTGAAATTTCTAGGTTGCATGATCAGAAATGAGAGCTTGGAAAATTTGATATTCACAGGATGGAGCAAAATAATGCATAACGAGTATGATTAAATGGATAGCAGAACAAGGTTTAGGAGAGATAACAAAAAGACAAAATTTATTAAGAGCTACAAAGGAGAAGAAATTGTGGAGAGCCATGATTACCAATGTCCTGAAGGAACATGGCTCATAAAGAAGTTTGTTCAATTGTATAATTAATATCTATCACTAAATTCAGTTGGTGAACAATGAAGAATACTATGCTGAAGAAATATTGTGGAAAATAGATGGTATTTTTCACTATTATTTAAGTTTCTATTTACTTTATTAACTACCTTAAAGTCATCATTAGAAGTCAGAGGGCAAGTCCCCAACTCTTACTTAAGCATGGATATGGCTAATAGTGTACTAAGCTAATAGTTATGAACTTTGATTAGTTAGAGGTATGCTTTTTAAGACAGATTATAAGAATGTTAAAACGGCTTGTCTCAAAATTAGAATTAAGAGAGTGAACAATAAAAACTGAGTTAACAAGCTGGATAGAAGAAAAGATGCAGAAAAGAAACTAAGAAAGAGATTTTTTTTTTTTTCAGAGAATTTGATAAATTATCTCTGCAGTGAAGCATGTCATCTGCTTGCATAATTGAAGACCACAGTAGGTTGGTAGTGGTGGGGGGGTCAATGTTCATATATTCAGGGGTTTTCATGATCAGATCAAGGAAGAAATCAGACATACATTCAGTAATTTGCATATAAGCATACATTTCATTTAATCTTGTCTTGGGGGGGATGAGCTAGAAAGACATTTTTTATCTCTCTCTCTCTCTCTCTTTTTCCTTTCAGCTTCATTATCTAGCAATTTCTTTTTCATTTCTGTCTTCCATTTTCATCCCCTGAGTCTCTTCCTCCCACTTTACAATTTAATTTCTTTCGCTCTTTTTCCTTCTCACTTTTGCATCCTCTCGACTTTTTGTACCTAATTCTTTCCATTTTCTGCTCTTTCAAAAATGTCCTTTTTTTCTTTATTTCTCTTTTCACTCTCTATTTCTGTCTGTGTCAGCCTCTCTATTAACAGCTGATTATTCTAAAGTTTATTTTTCCTCTCTTTCTTCTCTCTTTGTCCAAGTAATCTTATCCAAGAGATGCTTTATGCACCACTGAAGGTCTGCTGTTGCATTCAGTTGCAAATCTTCCTGACACTGTAATGCCAATATCTTCAGCCAGAGATTAAGGTTTCCAGCAGAACAGTGGAAGATGATAGGTTGTTGAGACAGTGAAGACAGAGGAAGTGAAAAAAGAAGGATAAACAGAAGAGAGGTGAGAGACAAAGATAATATTGGAAAGAAGTCAATTACAAAAAAAATGGACAACAGTATGAGAAAAAGAGTGGGAGAGAGAAATGAAACATTGGAAAAAAGAGAATAGAAAGAATGGAGGAGAGAGAAAAATAGATTGAAAAAAAAAAATGGAGGAAAGAGAGAGAAAAATATAAAAATAGAGGAGAGAGGAAAATAAGTAGAGAAAGAATGGAGGAGAGAGAGAGGGAGGAAAATAAATAGAGATAGGCTGGAGGGGGGAGAGAGAGGAAAATAAATAGAGAAAGAATGGAGGGGGGAGAGAGGAAAATAAGTAGAGAAAGAATGGAGGGGAGAGAGAGGAAAATAAACAGAGAAAGACTGGAGGGGAAAGAGAGGAAAATAAGTAGAGAAAGAATGGAGGAGAGAGAGGAAAATAAACAGAGAAAGAATGGAGGGGAGAGAGAGGAAAATAAGTAGAGAAAGAATGGAGGAGAGAGAGGAAAATAAACAGAGAAAGACTGGAGGGGAAAGAGAGGAAAATAAGTAGAGAAAGAATGGAGGAGAGAGAGGAAAATAAACAGAGAAAGACTGGAGGGGAAAGAGAGGAAAATAAGTAGAGAAAGAATGGAGGAGAGAGAGGAAAATAAACAGAGAAAGACTGGAGGGGAAAGAGAGGAAAATAAGTAGAGAAAGAATGGAGGGGAGA
Organism: Acanthosepion esculentum; assembly: GCA_964036315.1. Taxonomy (NCBI): domain Eukaryota; kingdom Metazoa; phylum Mollusca; class Cephalopoda; order Sepiida; family Sepiidae; genus Acanthosepion; species Acanthosepion esculentum. Next base: position 33,376,250 of record OZ038476.1, read on the forward strand.
GAGAGGAAAATAAACAGAGAAAGACTGGAGGGGAAAGAGAGGAAAATAAGTAGAGAAAGAATGGAGGAGAGAGAGGAAAATAAACAGAGAAAGAATGGAGGGGAGAGAGAGGAAAATAAGTAGAGAAAGAATGGAGGAGAGAGAGGAAAATAAACAGAGAAAGACTGGAGGGGAAAGAGAGGAAAATAAGTAGAGAAAGAATGGAGGAGAGAGAGGAAAATAAACAGAGAAAGACTGGAGGGGAAAGAGAGGAAAATAAGTAGAGAAAGAATGGAGGAGAGAGAGGAAAATAAACAGAGAAAGACTGGAGGGGAAAGAGAGGAAAATAAGTAGAGAAAGAATGGAGGGGAGAGAGAGGAAAATAAACAGAGAAAGACTGGAGGGGAAAGAGAGGAAAATAAGTAGAGAAAGAATGGAGGAGAGAGAGGAAAATAAATAGAGAAAGAATGGAGGGGAGAGAGAGGAAAATAAGTAGAGAAAGAATGGAGGGGAGAGAGAGGAAAATAAACAGAGAAAGACTGGAGGGGAAAGAGAGGAAAATAAGTAGAGAAAGAATGGAGGAGAGAGAGGAAAATAAATAGAGAAAGAATGGAGGGGAGAGAGAGGAAAATAAGTAGAGAAAGAATGGAGGGGAGAGAGAGGAAAATAAACAGAGAAAGACTGGAGGGGAAAGAGAGGAAAATAAGTAGAGAAAGAATGGAGGAGAGAGAGGAAAATAAATAGAGAAAGAATGGAGGGGAGAGAGAGGAAAATAAGTAGAGAAAGAATGGAGGGGAGAGAGAGGAAAATAAGTAGAGAAAGAATGGAGGAGAGAGAGGAAAATAAATAGAGAAAGAATGGAGGGGAGAGAGAGGAAAATAAGTAGAGAAAGAATGGAGGGGAGAGAGAGGAAAATAAACAGAGAAAGACTGGAGGGGAAAGAGAGGAAAATAAGTAGAGAAAGAATGGAGGAGAGAGAGGAAAATAAATAGAGAAAGAATGGAGGGGAGAGAGAGGAAAATAAGTAGAGAAAGAATGGAGGAGAGAGAGGAAAATAAACAGAGAAAGAATGGAGGGGAGAGAGAGGTAAATAAGTAGAGAAAGAATGGAGGAGAGAGAGGAAAATAAACAGAGAAAGACTGGAGGGGAAAGAGAGGAAAATAAGTAGAGAAAGAATGGAGGGGAGAGAGAGGAAAATAAACAGAGAAAGACTGGAGGGGAAAGAGAGGAAAATAAGTAGAGAAAGAATGGAGGAGAGAGAGGAAAATAAATAGAGAAAGAATGGAGGGGAGAGAGAGGAAAATAAGTAGAGAAAGAATGGAGGGGAGAGAGAGGAAAATAAACAGAGAAAGACTGGAGGGGAAAGAGAGGAAAATAAGTAGAGAAAGAATGGAGGAGAGAGAGGAAAATAAACAGAGAAAGAATGGAGGGGAGAGAGAGGAAAATAAACAGAGAAAGAATGGAGGGGAGAGAGGAAAATAAACAGAGAAAGACTGGAGGGGAAAGAGAGGAAAATAAGTAGAGAAAGAATGGAGGAGAGAGAGGAAAATAAACAGAGAAAGAATGGAGGGGAGAGAGAGGAAAATAAGTAGAGAAAGAATGGAGGAGAGAGAGGAAAATAAACAGAGAAAGACTGGAGGGGAAAGAGAGGAAAATAAGTAGAGAAAGAATGGAGGAGAGAGAGGAAAATAAACAGAGAAAGACTGGAGGGGAAAGAGAGGAAAATAAGTAGAGAAAGAATGGAGGAGAGAGAGGAAAATAAACAGAGAAAGACTGGAGGGGAAAGAGAGGAAAATAAGTAGAGAAAGAATGGAGGGGAGAGAGAGGAAAATAAACAGAGAAAGACTGGAGGGGAAAGAGAGGAAAATAAGTAGAGAAAGAATGGAGGAGAGAGAGGAAAATAAATAGAGAAAGAATGGAGGGGAGAGAGAGGAAAATAAGTAGAGAAAGAATGGAGGGGAGAGAGAGGAAAATAAACAGAGAAAGACTGGAGGGGAAAGAGAGGAAAATAAGTAGAGAAAGAATGGAGGAGAGAGAGGAAAATAAATAGAGAAAGAATGGAGGGGAGAGAGAGGAAAATAAGTAGAGAAAGAATGGAGGGGAGAGAGAGGAAAATAAACAGAGAAAGACTGGAGGGGAAAGAGAGGAAAATAAGTAGAGAAAGAATGGAGGAGAGAGAGTAAAATAAATAGAGAAAGAATGGAGGGGAGAGAGAGGAAAATAAGTAGAGAAAGAATGGAGGGGAGAGAGAGGAAAATAAGTAGAGAAAGAATGGAGGAGAGAGAGGAAAATAAATAGAGAAAGAATGGAGGGGAGAGAGAGGAAAATAAGTAGAGAAAGAATGGAGGGGAGAGAGAGGAAAATAAACAGAGAAAGACTGGAGGGGAAAGAGAGGAAAATAAGTAGAGAAAGAATGGAGGAGAGAGAGGAAAATAAATAGAGAAAGAATGGAGGGGAGAGAGAGGAAAATAAGTAGAGAAAGAATGGAGGAGAGAGAGGAAAATAAACAGAGAAAGAATGGAGGGGAGAGAGAGGAAAATAAGTAGAGAAAGAATGGAGGAGAGAGAGGAAAATAAACAGAGAAAGACTGGAGGGGAAAGAGAGGAAAATAAGTAGAGAAAGAATGGAGGGGAGAGAGAGGAAAATAAACAGAGAAAGACTGGAGGGGAAAGAGAGGAAAATAAGTAGAGAAAGAATGGAGGAGAGAGAGGAAAATAAATAGAGAAAGAATGGAGGGGAGAGAGAGGAAAATAAGTAGAGAAAGAATGGAGGGGAGAGAGAGGAAAATAAACAGAGAAAGACTGGAGGGGAAAGAGAGGAAAATAAGTAGAGAAAGAATGGAGGAGAGAGAGGAAAATAAACAGAGAAAGAATGGAGGGGAGAGAGAGGAAAATAAACAGAGAAAGAATGGAGGGGAGAGAGGAAAATAAACAGAGAAAGACTGGAGGGGAAAGAGAGGAAAATAAGTAGAGAAAGAATGGAGGAGAGAGAGGAAAATAAACAGAGAAAGACTGGAGGGGAAAGAGAGGAAAATAAGTAGAGAAAGAATGGAGGAGAGAGAGGAAAATAAACAGAGAAAGACTGGAGGGGAAAGAGAGGAAAATATGTAGAGAAAGAATGGAGGGGAGAGAGAGGAAAATAAACAGAGAAAGACTGGAGGGGAAAGAGAGGAAAATAAGTAGAGAAAGAATGGAGGAGAGAGAGGAAAATAAACAGAGAAAGAATGGAGGGGAGAGAGAGGAAAATAAGTAGAGAAAGAATGGAGGAGAGAGAGGAAAATAAACAGAGAAAGACTGGAGGGGAAAGAGAGGAAAATAAGTAGAGAAAGAATGGAGGAGAGAGAGGAAAATAAACAGAGAAAGACTGGAGGGGAAAGAGAGGAAAATAAGTAGAGAAAGAATGGAGGAGAGAGAGGAAAATAAACAGAGAAAGACTGGAGGGGAAAGAGAGGAAAATAAGTAGAGAAAGAATGGAGGGGAGAGAGAGGAAAATAAACAGAGAAAGACTGGAGGGGAAAGAGAGGAAAATAAGTAGAGAAAGAATGGAGGAGAGAGAGGAAAATAAATAGAGAAAGAATGGAGGGGAGAGAGAGGAAAATAAGTAGAGAAAGAATGGAGGGGAGAGAGAGGAAAATAAACAGAGAAAGACTGGAGGGGAAAGAGAGGAAAATAAGTAGAGAAAGAATGGAGGAGAGAGAGGAAAATAAATAGAGAAAGAATGGAGGGGAGAGAGAGGAAAATAAGTAGAGAAAGAATGGAGGGGAGAGAGAGGAAAATAAACAGAGAAAGACTGGAGGGGAAAGAGAGGAAAATAAGTAGAGAAAGAATGGAGGAGAGAGAGGAAAATAAATAGAGAAAGAATGGAGGGGAGAGAGAGGAAAATAAGTAGAGAAAGAATGGAGGGGAGAGAGAGGAAAATAAGTAGAGAAAGAATGGAGGAGAGAGAGGAAAATAAATAGAGAAAGAATGGAGGGGAGAGAGAGGAAAATAAGTAGAGAAAGAATGGAGGGGAGAGAGAGGAAAATAAACAGAGAAAGACTGGAGGGGAAAGAGAGGAAAATAAGTAGAGAAAGAATGGAGGAGAGAGAGGAAAATAAATAGAGAAAGAATGGAGGGGAGAGAGAGGAAAATAAGTAGAGAAAGAATGGAGGAGAGAGAGGAAAATAAACAGAGAAAGAATGGAGGGGAGAGAGAGGAAAATAAGTAGAGAAAGAATGGAGGAGAGAGAGGAAAATAAACAGAGAAAGACTGGAGGGGAAAGAGAGGAAAATAAGTAGAGAAAGAATGGAGGGGAGAGAGAGGAAAATAAACAGAGAAAGACTGGAGGGGAAAGAGAGGAAAATAAGTAGAGAAAGAATGGAGGAGAGAGAGGAAAATAAATAGAGAAAGAATGGAGGGGAGAGAGAGGAAAATAAGTAGAGAAAGAATGGAGGGGAGAGAGAGGAAAATAAACAGAGAAAGACTGGAGGGGAAAGAGAGGAAAATAAGTAGAGAAAGAATGGAGGAGAGAGAGGAAAATAAACAGAGAAAGAATGGAGGGGAGAGAGAGGAAAATAAACAGAGAAAGAATGGAGGGGAGAGAGGAAAATAAACAGAGAAAGACTGGAGGGGAAAGAGAGGAAAATAAGTAGAGAAAGAATGGAGGAGAGAGAGGAAAATAAATAGAGAAAGAATGGAGGGGAGAGAGAGGAAAATAAGTAGAGAAAGAATGGAGGGGAGAGAGAGGAAAATAAGTAGAGAAAGAATGGAGGAGAGAGAGGAAAATAAATAGAGAAAGAATGGAGGGGAGAGAGAGGAAAATAAGTAGAGAAAGAATGGAGGGGAGAGAGAGGAAAATAAACAGAGAAAGACTGGAGGGGAAAGAGAGGAAAATAAGTAGAGAAAGAATGGAGGAGAGAGAGGAAAATAAATAGAGAAAGAATGGAGGGGAGAGAGAGGAAAATAAGTAGAGAAAGAATGGAGGAGAGAGAGGAAAATAAACAGAGAAAGAATGGAGGGGAGAGAGAGGAAAATAAGTAGAGAAAGAATGGAGGAGAGAGAGGAAAATAAACAGAGAAAGACTGGAGGGGAAAGAGAGGAAAATAAGTAGAGAAAGAATGGAGGGGAGAGAGAGGAAAATAAACAGAGAAAGACTGGAGGGGAAAGAGAGGAAAATAAGTAGAGAAAGAATGGAGGAGAGAGAGGAAAATAAATAGAGAAAGAATGGAGGGGAGAGAGAGGAAAATAAGTAGAGAAAGAATGGAGGGGAGAGAGAGGAAAATAAACAGAGAAAGACTGGAGGGGAAAGAGAGGAAAATAAGTAGAGAAAGAATGGAGGAGAGAGAGGAAAATAAACAGAGAAAGAATGGAGGGGAGAGAGAGGAAAATAAACAGAGAAAGAATGGAGGGGAGAGAGGAAAATAAACAGAGAAAGACTGGAGGGGAAAGAGAGGAAAATAAGTAGAGAAAGAATGGAGGAGAGAGAGAGGGAGGAAAATAAATAGAGAAAGAATGGAGGAGAGAGGAAAAAAAAGCAATTAAGAAAGAATGAAGGAGAGAGAAGGAAAGAAGTAGAGAAAGAATGGTGAAGAAAAGAATATAAGAAAAAGAGAGAAAATAGAGGAAGTGCTGGGAGATTACATAGAGAATGAAGAAAACCAAAGGAAGTTGGAGGGCAGTATGAACTATTTCAATAGGGTTGTTGAAGGAAAGATTCAAGAAATATTAAATAAAAGGAAAGTAAGAAAAAAAAATGTTTAAATGAAAGGGAGATAACAAGGTAGTTTTGTCATTAGAGAAAAATTATGAAAATGATGTTTTAAAGAGAAATAAACCAAGGAAATGAGAGGGAGAGATAGAGAGATTGGATGAAAAAAACAGTAGAAAGAATGTTAATATTAGTCATTTCCTTCTAAGGAAATATTTGGTATTGATTAACCGAGTAGCCAGTGCTATTGTTGGTTGAAATTTATAAAATCTTTGTCTTAAAACATTTCTAAATAAAAAAATTATTTCTCAAGTCCAATAATTTTTATTGTTCTTTCCAGTGATAAGATTAAAGAAGTAAGCAAGTGAAAAGACATAAAAAAGGAAGAAATTACTCTGATGAAAAAGAGAAGGGAATTAGAAAACAAAAAGGAAAAATGAAGGGAGATAATAAATGTAAAAGAAACAAAAAGGCTTGTAAACATGAATAATTAATTTGTTAGATAATATTTAAGCAATGTTTTTCCGTTGTTAATTGCAAAAAAAAACAAAATAATAATTTGAGAGCCAAAATGGTTGATTACTAGTTGAGACTTGTGCTGAGAAAGTTGCTACAAATGTGAATTGGTTAAAATAATTTTCAGTTGATAATTCAGGAAACATAAGTGATCATGGTCTTAAGGGAATTAAGATATTGATTGTGAATTATGATTTTTTTTGTAGTCATTACATTAATTTTAATGGAAAAATGAAAAAATATTTAAATATTTTTAATGGTTTTTTTTTTTTTTACATTGTTTTTCATTATAACTTGTTTACTTTTATGCCTGGAACAGATGGGCCTACTGACTATTTAAATTTTTATTTATTTTTTCAGCCTACTCACTATTATTCCAATGACTACCATTTATTTTATTTTCCAATTACTTTCAACCTGTCTTTTTAGTCCAAACTCCTCTCCCTCTTATTTTGTTCTGAAAACAAATTAATTTTGATTGAATTTTCCAACCTACCCTTTTATTCCAAAGATAAGTTCACTGTTAAAACAAGCCAAATGAAATCAGAATAAAGAAATAGCCTCTGATGACACTTGAACTCTCATTCCATCTTAATGGTCAAAGAGGCTATGGTCAAGATTTCTTATCATATCACATCTCCATCACTTTTGATTCTTCTCCTCCTCTTCCTATTACTACTAAGTAATAGTAGTAGTGTTAACAATCAAGTAATACTAGCCTAAAATTATCTGAATTCTTAATGAAAAAGCATTTAATATTTGTAATAAGTTATTTTCTTTTGCTCATTGTTTTTCATTACTCTCATACCTGAGATAGATGAGGCTGATGACTATGTAAATTTTGAATTTTTTTTTTCATTTTTTCAACCTAAGAATAGTTATCCTGCTCCCTCCCCACTCTATTTAATTTTCTACTTTCTTCCAACCTATCTGCTTATTCCAACCTCTGATTTTATTCTGAAGACAAATTAATTGTATAGTGAGTGGCCATGGTTAAATGTAAAATAAATAATAGAACTGTCCAACAAACAAAATTGACAAAGTTTGCAATCTGCAATAACAAGAAAAAGAAAAGAACAGGGCATAAAATAATATAAAGCAAACAAACAATATATGCAAAACAAATCAACAGTAATATGGCAAAAGGTTCAGAAACTAAGAATTGGGGTTGGCACACAAGAGCAAGTTCAGACACATAAATGTAGCATTCTGACTTCAAGACTAGACAGACTGGGATTGAGTCAGATGAAACCGAGAACTGACTTATTTTATTGGCTAGGAAAAAATCCCAGCATGCATTTGTGTGTTTCTGCCTATTAATTGTGGAGGAGCAAGTGTTTTAGAGTCACTCATAATAAGGATTGAAACTAACATTAATTTTCAATGAATTTTACAACTTATCCTTTTATTCCAGTCTAAAAAGTAGGTTGAATACCCTTTGACTGTTAAAACATACAGAATGAAATCAGAATAAAGAAATTGACCCTGCTGAAATTTGAACACCCAGTGCATATTCCAGGAACTTGTCTTAACCTATTTGGTCAAAGGGGCTATGGTCCAAATTTTGTATCATATTCCTCCTCCTCCTCTTCCTACTACTACTACTACTACTACAATTACGTAGTCTGAAATTATTAAGTATTTTCTTAATTGTTTCTTAAGGTTTTACAAGTTTTACTTCAGCTTATTGTTGCTTTTATTGTTATGAAAAATAACAAGTGAATGAACCACTTGTCAAAAAGGATAAGAAATAATAAAGAAGATTTAAGAGAGATAAATGAAAGAAGATTGTTATAATTTTATTTAAATCATAATTATACAACTGGAAAATAAGATTCCTGAGGAAGCAAACTGATATAAAAATAAAGGGCAATCATGCACATCTTAACTAAGCCTAAGCAAAAAGAATTCTGTGAATGCCATGATATTCTCAAAAATATTTAAATGAAAGCAAGGCAGAATCCATATTTTTTAGAAAGTTTAGTGTCCAAATGGAAAAATTAATCAAAGGCACAGTTGGTGATCCATGTCTTGGCTGGAAATTTTTCTTTTTAAAGGTAATCTATGATTAGTTGAATTTTTTTTAATAAAATTTCTGTATCTAGATGTTATTTTAAAAATTTTAAATCATGCTCTGGCTGAGTAGGGGTGTGGACCCCTTCTGGAAAGCCCCCATCCCCCCATCTTAACTCCAACTTGATTTGCACCTGCAAGGATTTTGCCTATTAAAATCTGATTTGACCCAATTTGGAGGTAATTTATTAGGTTTCATTGATAAGAAATATATTTCCGAAAAAGAAAAAAAAAACTTTAAGGGGAACAATTCATCATAATTTGCATTTTGAATAAATTTGTTTTCAGATTGATTCGAGTCTAATTACATTCACTTTCTTTTATGAGCAATAAATGTAACTAAATTTATTTTTGAGTTTTCATATATTTACTTATTTAGATTTTGAGGATTTATGCTGGTGTTTTGAGGGATTTGTGGCATGAGGTCGTGGGGAAAAGAAGATGAGTTCCTCACCTAGGAAAGAACTTTGAAGTAAGCAAAGGTCAGAAAGGCATGAATGTTGCCCCCATTTTTTTTTTTTTTTTTTTATTTCCTTTTAATGGAGTGGGATCCTACATTTTGTTATTGGTAATGGCATTAGGAACTTCCAGGAATTGAGCAAAAGATGTTGAGAGAAGGGAAGAGAAGAAAAATGTTTTTGAGAAAGAGGAGATTTAGGAGAAAAAGAGAAAGAAGAAATATATCAGGAGAGAGAAAAATAGGGCAGTGTGTGCAGGGTCTTAACTTTTCAAAATGAGGGCAAAGGTTTATCTGGGGACAGGAAGAAAACTTCGGATAATTGCTGCTGATATTACAATGATGTGTATTTGTTTATGTATATATGCTTATTTGTGTATGGGTGTGAATTTGCATATATATATATATATATATGTGTGTGTGTGTGCGTACATTCACATATATATATATATATACATACATACATAGTACTATGCTGGTCTTGATTTTCCATGCCAGCAATTCGGTGATTTTTATCTCATTTTGATTTAAAGGCAAGAGATTCAGTCAAGCAAAGACATCTTAATCCTCTGTTTTAATCTATTGTTCCTCACTACAATTCTTACTGACACACATTCATTGTTGAACAGAAGCTTTTCATTTGTCAACATGCACATGGTGGAGAAAAACACCTTATTTATTACTTGGATTTCTATCATCATACAAAGACAAATAAGATTTGTTAGCACATCTTTTTCTTTTATTTTGTGTGTGTGTTTTCGTCCCCTTTTCAAATGTGCAGGATGTGTAGCATAATGGTGAGTGCCTCGGCATGAGTTCAAATTCTAGTCAAGTTTATTACATTTACTTATGGACAAATTTTCCTTGGGAAGGGTATGAAACCATCTCTTCTCTCACCAGCTGTGGATTAATCAGCAGAGTTGACTAGGCTCTTTAGCCATGGTTGGCAACCAGTCTAGGAAAAAAAAAAAACGTGAATTCAAAACCCAGCCACTTGAAGCTGTACAATAATGGTTAGAGATAGTGTAGATACCATGTCTGTAAAGCAAAATCATAATAGATTTTAACAATTAATGATGATCCAACTGGAGAGCAATTATCCATAATATTGTTGATGTCTTTGAATCTACAGATGAATAAATGGATATTTATAGCATTGTTCTGAAATGCTATGGAGGGGTCCACCTCTAGAAAAAGTTATTTTGGAATTTGTAACTTAATTTTAAGCATGTTATAATTTAAGATTTTATAAATCTCCTTCTCATAAAAGGTTACTTGAAAAAATTAATTACATGTTCAAGCGTAGAAATATCCATAACTTTGATAATATGCATGCAAGTACATTATTTACATTATTTGGACTATTGTCCTCATCTTTGTTGCCATGTTTATTACAACGTTTCGGCTGTTGTATGCTTCAGGTGGTTGGAATGTCGAACTGAACCCTTTATTTCGCTCACTGGGGTAGACTGTTCTAGTTCCACGTGCCATGTTTAATGGATGTCAGTTATCAGTTAATTAAACATGGCCTGTGGAACTAGAACAGTCTACCCCAGTGAGCGAAATAAAGGGTTCAGATCAACATTCCAACCACCCGAAGAAGGCCAGAGCGTACAACGGCCAAAACGTTGTAATAAATATGGTGACAAAGATGAGGACAATAGTCCGAATAATGTAAATAATGTACATAATACCTCATCTCAGAAATATAGACAGATGCATGCAAGTGTATTGACATGTTAATGATATTAAATTAAATGATCATATACATTTTTCTCACAAAAGCGGTCAAATTCAATTAGGTGTGACACTGAATTATTTTAATTTCCTTATAACTTTTTAATTTTTCTTGTCTGAATTTCTGGAATCAGAAGTTATCATTATTTACATGCATACTATTGTCCTCATTTTTGTTGTTTTTATCACATTTCAGCTGATGTACCTTCCAGGTTTTCATCGAGTGTTTGTCAATCTATGTCACCTTCAGGGAATATCTTCATATAATTTATAGTGTAGATTGTTCTTATTCTACTGTCTATGTTTAGGGATATCTTTTTTTGTTCATTCTTATTTGATTATTTTGACACTAGAAATTTGAAACAGTTAACTGAAGATGTGTATTTAGGAATTTGTTTCTAATAGTATTGGTATTTTCATATTATAAAATGAGGAGTTTAAATAATTTTTATTTCATTAACTTTGAGTAACTTTGAAGGAGGCTATACTATTAGCAGGAGTATAATATCAGGACTATTGTACTGCAGTTTTGTGAATGGGTTCTGAACTGTGAAGTAGTCTCTGGCGAAGCCTCTTGATGCCATGATGAAGGGTACTATTATGTCTGTACCTCTGGACAAGTCAATCCAGGTTGTTGATGCATTCATCTCCCTTGGGTATCTCACTACCTAGTCTTCCCCCCAAAACACTGATTTCTATAAGATGAGGAGTTTAAATAATTTTTATTTTGTTAACTCAGCCATACAAGAGGTAAAGGTAATTCAAGATGCTTTTTAAAATTTAAGATAGAATGTAAGATTTTATACATATGTTTATAGAGTTTAATGAAAGCATTCAGAAAAAATTTGTATTAATCATCTTAAAGAACCTTTTTTGACTTCCACTGACATGGCTGATGCTAACCACATGGAGAGCATCTTACTCTGCCTTCTTAGTCTCACATTTTCCACTGATAAGTGGAATGATTATATTGAAACAATTGCTAAGTCTGCTGCTAGGAAAGACAGTTCATTATGTCATGCTAGACAATTTTTCTCACCAGAATCTATCTTACACATTTATAAGTTTACTATTAGTCTGCTTATCAAATATGGCTGCACATCTGGTTTGGTGCTCCTGCTATGTATCTAGAAAATATCAGTCCTAACCTGGCATCTCAGCTCCAGTCACTTTCCCACTGCTGTAACATAGCTTCCCTTTGTCTCTTCTATAAATATTTTCACAGTAATGGCTAAGATGAGCTTCACTCAATAGTATCTCAACTTCACAAGTGCAGTACTAGAGGAGCAGTTAGGTCTCATAATTTCACTATTGAAATTGCTGATTGTTACTATAAGTTCTATGATAATAATCTCCTCTCTTACACTTCTCCCTTGTGGAACTCACTTCCAGCTTCCTGCATTCCTGTCAACTCTGATCTTCAAAAATTTAAATGCAATATCAGTTGTCATCTGTCACCTTGAATCCTTTTCTTTTTACTGTTCTCTCTGTTTCTTTCACTCTTGGTAACCTCTCGCATCCTAGTGGCTTTTATTGCGATGCTTGGGGTGAAACGATAAAAAAATGTTTTATGTCTATAATTCATTTAATCTCTTTAACTGATTTTTGTAGAAAACTGTGAATATATGTAGGTACATCAGTAAGTCCATAGCCTAATGATGAGAAAAGCATTTATTTTACACAACAAATACTTATTTTTCAACATAATCTCATTCTTTAGCATTCACTTAATTCAGGGATGGATATTAAACACATGGATCAAATTTTATACAGTGAAAAAATTCAGATTGAAAATCAAGTAATTGCAGTCCTGTCCATACTGATATTTTTTATGACATAAAGCAAGAATTATGTTTGTGTTAAGGTCCAACTTGGAGGGATCAGAAAAGTCAATGTTGGCCCTGCAAACACCAGTCACCTTGCTGGAAAATAAAGATAAAAGTAAGATATAGCAAATGGGCAGACTGTGTCAGGTTGTCACAGGATAGGAAGGGGATATTTTGCAAAGGTAGAGATAGGAGTGGGGGGAAGTATTTTTGTTATTTCTTCTTTTTGTTGTGGGCGGGGGGGGGGCGTTATTCTCTGGCACCCTGCTCTCTGATGCCAGACTGCACTACCAAACAAATAAAAGGTGGTTTGACAATTCTGGTGAAGTCTGGGGATGAGGGAGACAAAAATTTCTATTCTGAGTCACATCTTACCTATAGATAACTGATGCACATTCTGACTGTCGCTTACATTAATTCTCTTACCCCCACCATCATCACCAACCTCTAAAACTACCCACTAAGCTCATGTCCCCTCTCTGGTGTCCTACCCTGGTCCTTAACATCAGCCTTTATTCACCCCAGCACTGTGTTCTCAACTTTACTTTTGGTTTATATTTTTGCTTCTGAGCTTTTATGGTGGTGTGGGGGAGACTTTTGTCCCACTGTGTATGCGCATCCATCTTCCACTTTTATGCATTATACACACACACACACACACACACACACACACACACACACACACACACACACACATATATATTTCAAGGTTCTTTTTGTATGAGAAAGTTGTCTTATCTGTGTATGAAAAGTGACTGAGTATATGTAAATCTATTACTGCATTTGTAATTCAGTGTTAGTTACCATATTAAGATGTTATATGCAGATTTTTGTGCCAATACAGTTACTATTTATATATATATATATATATATATATATATATATATATAGTTACCTGTTGTATGAACATTCTACATACAAGCACATAGTTTTGTATACAAACATATATGTAGGTACATCAGAAAATGTGTAGCTTAGTGGCCAAAAGATCATTTATTTCAAACAACAAATATTTATTTTTCTATATAAATTCCTTCCTTTTTATCTAACTACATCTACTGTCCTGAATATTCAAGAAATATTTCTCTGACAAGATTTCTCGATTATATTCAGGCTGGTAGATATAGTTGGATAAAAAATACTGTTTAAAAAACAGAGCTTCTACTCGAATATGAGCATCCATCAAAAATTATGTTTAAACAAAATAAATTATATATATATATATATATATATATATATATATCTCCATATCCTGTACAAGAATACCTTGCTAGCCACTACTCCATGAAGGTTGTCCCCACCTCACAACCTCCTATCTTTTGTGTTTGTTAAATATATGCACACACACACACCTGTCTGTATATGTATACATGTAACTATTTTCCACCTTAGGCTCTTCAGTTAGAGTAAATACATTTATGATCATAGATATATATTTATATAGATATGTTTATTTACATATATATGTGTTTAGTGACAATTACTCTTTCAGTAGATGTCAAATTGATGTACATCCGGCATGTATGTAGAATTTTCTCTTGTACAAAATTATACATAAAATCTCCCTTACTCTTGGCTTAATTGTGCATATACCTTTTTTTATTGTCTGGACCATTTATGGGCCTCGTTTTATTTAAGCATAACCTTTTTTTCTCCTTGGCAATGGTAAATTTTTATAAGTGCAACCCTTACTTTTTTTTATTTTACATGTACTTTTATATAATGCATACACACTTTTTATTTTATCTTTTACATCCACTTGCTAAGAGTTTGATGTGAAGCTTAAAAAGACGACACGTATGTGCATTGCTACTGCAACAAGAACAATTTATGTATACCATCCTATCATTTTTTCACATAATCTTCATATAAACATTTTTAAGAGATTTGTCCTTTTTTTCATATGTATGTATACATATATATATATATATATATATATATTCTTTTATCAAGGTGTACTTATATATCTATATAAGCAATATATGCTCATAAACACTCACCCACACATATACATTACAATAAATGCATATATGCATTTTAAAGATAGTATATTTAGGCAGTAGTACTGAATTCAAGCATATTCCTATTGAACTAAGGGGTATTTTTCTAGTGTGGGGACCCCTAATTTGTCGGCAATGAACCATTATCCTTTGCCTGAGTGTCTGGTCAGTTTGGCCAATGTTCATGGCAACCTTTGCATGTTATTATGTATATTAAATTTTCTGAGTTGCACGAGAAATCATTTTTAATTTTTAATTTGGTTCAGTCTTTAAAGTTAAAATCATAGCCTTCTCATAGGTAGCTGCATACTCCACAAAGGGGTTGGTGGCATCTTTTCACCTGAGGCTCTTTAATTGTGTTTTTGTAATAATTTTTTCATTTTTTTTGTCCTTTAGTAGAGTTGGTAGATTTAGTTGTATGTGTGTGTAGATTTCTATGTCCTTTGAGTTGAAAGTTGAGACATAAGGGGTGACGTTATTTTTCTCTCTTATTTCTTGTGTGGATATTAATTAGCTTTGCTTTTTCAATGACATTGTTAATTAAACTTTAGGGTATTTTCTCTTCATGAGTATATTTATCATCTCTTCTAGTCTGTGGTTGCTTGTTGTGTTTGAGACTACTATACAGATTCTTTGCTTAGCTAGGTTGAGTGGGATGATGGTACAAGTGTGTTTCACCTGTGAAGATGTAAAAAGTAAATACTGTTGAGTCAGTAGGTTTAAAATATATGTTGATTTTTAGTTTAGTTTTTTTTTTTGTTATTAATATGTCTAAAAGGGGGAGTTTTTTGTTGGGAAAATAAAAGAAATAACCAAAACTATGGTGTCTTTCTTACTCAGTTTTGTAAAAGCACAAAGAAATTGATCCGTGAATTTGAGAGGCTTAAAATAAAATAAATGGACATAATATGTCTAGATTATTCAACCAAACATGCTTGAATAAAGGTATGCTGCCCAAATATATATATATATATATATATATATATATATATATATATATATATATATATATATTTTATCATGAATATTTTTAACTAAAACAGATTTTATGAAGCTGAAATTCCCATGGTATATTCAAAATAAATATGACTATATCCTGAACAAAATAAGAAATATATAATATAATAATAAAATAATATAACATTAATAATACATTAATATTTTATAATAATATAAAAAATAAATACTAGGATAATCTGAAAATTTTTCAAACATTGGTTGTTTAATACAAATATTTTTTGTAACTTGTATATATGACATGTATACTTATGTGATTTATATATATATATATATATATATATATACACACACACACACACACATCTTATAACTATAAATGTTATTTTCAGTAGATACACGTATTTGAATTGCTATCTAAAATACTAAAAATCATATAGTAATAAGAAATAATCTTAGATAAAAATGCCATTTTCATATATATATATATATATATATATATATATATATATATATATATAAAATACTAAGGTTATTAGTAATAAGAAAAGAAAAATATTGAAAAGTGAGGATAAAACCTCATGTTTCACTGGAATTTTCAGTTGATTTACATTTATATATTCTTATATATGTGTAATAGATTATATTTATACACTAACAAATAATATTTGTTTGTGTGTCTGTGTGTGAGTATATATATATATATATATATATATATATATATATATAAATAATTAAAGCACAAAAGTTCATGACTGTGTGCATATATATGAATATATTTTCTATATTATTAAAACAAGTATTTAAGTTTGAGTGTTTGTGTGTGCATGTATATATATATATATATATATATATATATATAGTGTTAATTTGAAATACTGTTTTTGAAGCCAGAGTTGCTGGTTTTTCAGTGGTTTCTTGATAAAGAGGCATCTGAGGCAAACAGGCTTTGTGGTAGACTGCTCAATATCAAAGACAGGGATAGAGCATTAATATTATTAATATGGAAATTTTCTTTTTCACTTAACTCATGTTTACGTTGAAGTTTCATGGCTATATATGTCTAACCACTCATCAGAACAGTGATTGGATACATATAGCTAATGAAACGCTGAAGTAAACATCATGAGTTAAGTGAAAAAGCCTTTTCAGTATTAATTCTATAGATATATATATATAAAGTGTGAACATTAACTAAATAACGAGATATTAGCAACTATATGTGCTTGTGATAATGTACATATACAATTGAACAAACGAATATTTAACTTAAGGTACAAACAAAACCGTTGCTCAGTGTAGTTAAACAGAGATATAAAGTATATATTAAAAAATACACATATACCTACATTTGTAGTGCAGCTCATAGTTTCATGGTTACCCAATTCATCAGGTACAACTGGTCAGAAAACTATTAATACGGTAGCTTTTTAAAAAATTCTGGGTTTCATGGGAGGAATGCTACGTTATATGCAGATTCAACGTTCAAGATTGTTATAAATTTAATATAATATTGCGATATTAAACTCTGAGTTGCACTACAAATGTAGGTATATGTGTATTTATTAATATATGCTATATATATATATATATATATATATAATACAAATATTTAAGTTTGAGTGTGTGTGTGTATATACAGTGTGACCCGGGTATAAGAGAGTTGTCGGGACCGGAGAAGAAATCTCTTATATCCGGGTTTGGACTATTTTGTTTTATTCACACAGGCTCTAATTTGGGACCAGAGAAAATCTATCTTATATCCGGGTTTCTCTTATATCCGGGTTTCTCTTATATCCTAGTTTCTCTTATATCCTAGTTTCTCTTATATCCTAGTTTCTCTTATATCCGAGTTTCTCTTATATCCGAGTTTCTCTTATATCCGAGTTACACTGTATATATATTATTAAGACATTTAAGTTTGAGTGTGGATAAAGATATATATATATATATATATATATATATATATTAAATAGTATTTGCATTTTAATGTTTGAGCATAATCTATTCTACATATGTGTGAATATATAAATGTGTATTTTTACATATGTTCACATTTATAGTGAGAGTGTGCTTTATCCAATATATATATATATTATTATTATTATTATAGCTAGGATGTTTATTTATATTCTTTTTTCTGCATACATTTATACTCTTACATTTGTTATAATATACATACACATATCTGTATATACATTTGTATGTGAGAATTTCTAGATTTCCATGTGCACACTTAGATGCAAGTCGGTGGGGGTGTAAGTTGAGGACATGAGTGAGAAAGTCATTTCTTTTGCTTGAACTGACAACTCGGTGTCCCTGCGTTGCTAAATGACATGTATTTCTTGTAATTTTCTGTTTTGTGTGCAATGATCCTTACATTACTTCCTTGGTCAGTCCATCAAGTTCACAGCTCGTCTCAAAAATGGAGGGACAGGAAAATCTCTGTGAATAATGTCAGGAAAAAATAAATAAATCAGCATATAAATAAAAAGAAACAGAAAATAAGATGGAAGTTCTTCAGGGCTGGGGTCTCCCCCACCCCGCACCATCAATATTAATTTATTTTATATTCAAGGAAAACAAAGTGATATTGCATTTAGAATGTTTTTGTTTAATTTTTTTTTTCTTTGTTTATATAAACTTAAAACATTGTTTTAAGCAAGCAACTTGCATTTTTTTTCTTTCTAAATTTTTTTGTTTTAGTTATTTTGGGGGAACTGGCAATTAAACTTTTAATGATGCTAGCTGAAAACCCACCCTTCTGGCAGAATTCTAAGCCAGCTAGTTCCTGTAGAAAGCAAGGCTACATAAATGGGTCCTCTGGCCCCAATAAGAGATTGAGTTTGAACAATGCATTTATTGAATCCTACCTTATTTGAAAACTATCAACATTATGAACCCTTGGATTACATTTAATTTAAAAATCTAGAGGGATTATTCAGTGTGTGGCAGAAATAACTCCCACATATACTACCAGAAATACTTCCTACATAAGACGTGAGTGGTAATGGGGTTTTCATCTTGTCTTACCATTATGTGGGAGGTATTTCTGGAAATTATTTTTGCTGCACCCTGTATAAATGATTTCCTGTACTGATATTATTATTTTAAATATTAGAAATGTTTACTATTAGTAAACTTAAACATCACACCAACTGTGTTTTTGTAAGTTACTAAATGTTATCAAGAGGTTAATATTTATGGCCCCTTAGTGGCTATTGCCTCATACTACAAATGCAAAATGACAGTATTATTTTCTTATGTCTTGATTATTTGGTGACTGGAAAATAAGTTGTAGGAAAATATGTAATGTTAAAAAGGTCATAACTTTTTTTTAACTTGATATCTACTTTATATGATTAAGTAAAAAGATGAACATTCAGTTGAACTAATCTGATGGACAAACAGTAAGGGTCTAATTTAGCATTATGCTTACATTGTAAATAAATTCCTCACTGGAAGTTTTGTAATTCTCAAAAACTTATATCCTATAACATACTCAACGTCCCATTAGTAAACATAGAAGTTTTGTGACCAAAGCTTTATCTACCCTTGAGTTTTATAATAATAAATTGTTTTAAATAAAAAAAGGTTTTATTGGCCGGTGAGTTATTTAAATTTTTACACTTTCATAAATTAAATTCACTTGTTAGCTACTGAATTTATTCGTGAAAGCAATCATAAATCAAGCCAGATATAATTATTCTTATAAGTACATATATAAAAGAATACATCAGTAAATCCATAGCCCATCCCATAATTTTCAGCTAAATTTGAATTTGAAATCTTCACTGTATAATGTTCCATTTTTACAATTAATATTGGAAAATACTTGTATAAAATAAATGTTTTTTCATCATTAGGGGAAAGATGTACTGATATATTTGTGATTGGATATTTCTTTGTTGAATAATAAATGTCATAGGGAGATTTAATCGGCTTAAATAGAACCTGCCAGTGCAATGTGTTCAATTAGTCTTTCTTTTCTCCAGAAAGTATGATAGATAATAGAATATAATTTCTCTCAGTTTATGCATGTGACTGGCCCCTGTCAAGAAGGAAAATGGATGCAACAACTTTTTATCATTATCACTAATTTGGCTAGAGCTTTGCAAATATTTTGTGTTGGTGTTATTTTTAAAAATAAAATATTTTGTGACATTATTGTTAGCTGAAAATAATTATTTTTCATTGGATTAGCAACAGACCCATTTGGATTTCTTGTAAAAAAGAAATTAATTATATTTTAGTTCTAATATAATAGAGTAAATATTGTATAGATAAATAAATATTTTTTATACTGTTAATTCTAAGGCTAACAAATATATCAAAGAAAATAATAATGTAATTATGCAACAACTTAAATTTATGTTAAAATTTAAACTCGAAAGATATGCTTTCTGTTTGTATTGTTCCTGGTTAAATTGAAAATAAATGTTTTCCTAAAATGTTGAGAGTAAAATGATTCATTTTTCAGAAATTCCTCCATTTTTTTTTTATATATATATCTACTTTAACTTTAATTCTTATTTATTTAAAAAAAATTGCAAAATTGTGATTTATAAATTTTTGTAAATGATTTTATAAATTTTCACTTAATTTCTTTACAAAAAGAAAACATCAAAGAGAAAATGTGGACATTTTTTTTGACTTTTAAAAAATCTTAATATTCACATTTAAGTTTCATTTACGCTCAAGTGGTGACATGAAAATCTCGAATCAGTTCTTT
Source organism: Acanthosepion esculentum (assembly GCA_964036315.1). NCBI lineage: Eukaryota > Metazoa > Mollusca > Cephalopoda > Sepiida > Sepiidae > Acanthosepion > Acanthosepion esculentum. The sequence goes on from OZ038476.1 coordinate 33,396,212, forward strand.
TGTGTTTGTTTGAAACTTTATTTATTTTAGCATTGACTTTTTAAAATTTGAAAATTCAAATGTATCTTCAGTTAAACATAAAATTTCCCTTTCATGTTTATCTTTTGATATTTTTGTTCAAACTTGTTTTTTTTTCTTATTGTTTTATTTTGTTTGTAAAAATATTTTGACTTTCTCCATTTTTTTGTTTTATATCTTGCTTTATATGCACATGTATACACATGTACACATATGCATCATTGATATGATCATGTATATTTATAAACTCATTTTTAAATCAATCTTTCATCAATTTAAAAAGATACTACTCGGGCAATTTTCCTTTTTCATATCTTCTTTTTCATAAACATGTTTTTTTTTAATTTAAAATTTCTTTTTTCTTGCTTAAATATTATTATGAGTTCATCACCACAAAGCAATTATTTTTAAAGAATTAACAAAAGAATTTAATTTCATAATTATTTATTTGCTTTATATGTAGTTAAATTTCAACAAAATTTTGTTTAATAAAATTTGTTTTCAATTTCATGTCTAATTATTTAAAAATTGATGTATTCTTATATTTTAACATCTTTAAGTCTTGAAGACTTGTTAAAAAACTGAAAACATCAATTTTGTTTCACTGCCTCTTGAATTATAAAGCATAAATTTGGGGTTCAATAATATTGATAAGAATGGATAAAATACATTTCATATTAAAACTTGAAAGTGAAAATATTCTATCACCCAAACATACCAGGAAAAACATTCACTCCAAGTTTTAAAATTATTTAGAATATAAAATGCACTTTATTAATCTCAGAGTTTAAAAATAAAGAAAAAAAAATATCCTGTTTTTTATGTCATTAATTGAGTATTTGATGTTTGGTGTGTCTTTATTGAAAATAAGGTCAAAATACCTTGTCTAAAATGGCAATATATGAGAGTGTATGAGTAAATTTGAAACTCTTTTCTTACTTCATTGTCTTTAAGGAATACTTTTAAAGTAGAAATCAAGCCAGAGGCAGGTCAATACTCAACTAAAATAATGAAATGTATATACAGATATATTTCCCTGAAACTGCAACTCAAAATTATTTTGGAAGTGGATTGAATTAGATCAAAGAGATTTATTCCTTCCACTTTTATATTTCTGTCAAAATAATTGTAATTTCATGAGTGACTCAAAAGAATTTGCTAAATATATATAAGTTTTCAGATTTGAGATTTGATTTGTTCTGGATATTTGTATATTATTTTAAATAGTGCTGAAGTGTATCTGAAACACTTAATTCCATTTGTGTGTTTACACACACACACACACACACACACACACACACACACATACATATATATATATATATATATATATATATATAGTCATCCACATACAAGCCTATTTTACAGTATCACAGCTCGTCAGTGTGGCTAGACATCCGATTGCTTCATACCTGGATCGAAACTCAACTGATTTCGCATCAGTCAGAGATCTTACTCCTAAGCTATCAGGACATGGCAGAGAAAGGGGAAATTTTAACGTATTGTATACGAAATATATACAAACGCCAGTGGTCAAGAGGGCTCAATTCTTAATTGAAGAGTGGTGTGTTAATAGCAGTAGCAGCCACTCTTTTGAAATTACACTTTCTCCAGAGTGCTCAATCAGATTTAATGATATATATATATATATATATATATATATATATATACACACACACACACACACACACACACATACATTAATTCATATTAGAACACTTACAACCATATCACGTTGAAATATTGGTTCCCGTATGATCACCAAAGTTGAGCCTGGTCAGTACCTAAATGGGTGACTGCTGGAGAATTCCAGGTACTGTAAGCTTGGATATGTGGCTGATGCAATGGATAATGACTCAGAATTGTAAATCGGAGAGCTGAGTTCCAATTCTATTTATGTTCGTTATATTCACTTATGCACAAATACCCTTGGGAATTTTTGAATCTATCTCTTCTCCCGCTAGATATGGGTTAATTAGTAAAACTCATATCACTAAATCATTATTATTTCTAAAAAATCTAATTCTTAAAATCTAAAAAATATTTTCTGGCTTTAAATAACCTACAAAAGGCTGATAAACTATAAAAAAAACAATCAATCGAGCTAGAATAGAATTTATTATAGTTTGAACGTTCACTTTTAGAAAAGAAAGTTAAATTATTTGCATTCAATATGAATTGTAATGACATACTTGAAGCTTTGTTTTAAATTTTGTGAACCAGTGGTGAATCTCGGTATCTTCTTTATATAGTGGGTTACATCAATATCTATAGACTAATGATGAAAAAAAGATTGTTTTCAACATAATCTCTTTCCTAGTTAGTACACTAAACCCATTGCTTTTTGTGTTAATCTCTAACATTGCACAGAAATTGTATCAGACAGACTGGACTCTTTAGTCTTTGCTGGCAATTAGTTTAGGAGAACACGGAATTCCCAAACCTTGATAGATGGAACTTATAATGGGAATATGCAGTCCTCTGACAAAAGAAAAACCCCAGTAAAAGGCAAACACTTTCTCAGAGTAGAGTGGTTGGGTGTGGGGACAACCTGACAATTTGATTACAGAAACATCATCAGAGGCTTTCTATACCATGAGCATCAGGAAGATAGCAACAATATATAGTTAATTTTCTTTTCTTCTCTTTGTTAGGTAAGAACTTGTGATAGGTAAAAGATTTGTAATTTAGTCCTGTGTATATTATAATGTTTTATTTGAACTCGATATACCAGACATTCTTTAGTGGAATGATAGAAATGCTGTGTATTACTACTTTAATCCAGAAATCAATAAATAATTTCAGGATATTTTTTCAGTTAGCACTTTAAATTTAATCTTTGTTATCATTAATTTATTCACTTTTCTTCAATTTTTTTTTTTTTTTTTTTTTTTTTTTTTGGTCAGAAAGTATGGAGAGGTGGGGTTCTAATTACTAATTGATTGTTTTTTCTGTCCTGTTGGTGGGTGTCTTGTTTCGGGCTCCACCTGTGATTGACAAGTTATTTGTGACCTCTCAGTTTCATTAACCTGAAACAGAAGATATTAAATGCATCATGGGGTGTATGCTTTTAAACCAATTTCTGATTGACGTATTTATTTTATTGTTTTCTTAAGCTGCACTCTCAAAACCTTTCTGTGCAATGAAGTTCACAGTTGGAGGTGGTCAGTTTGTTGGGCTACCAACTGTCACTTTCTGTACTGGGACTTATTAAGTTACATAAACATGTGTTCCTTTACATGCATCCAACTGTATTTGTATTATTTATAATTGTTTACATTTCAGCGATTGTCCTCATCTTTGTTGTTATTATCATAATGTTTCAGCTGTTGTTCTCTCTGGCCTTCTTAGGTGTATGCTAATTTCGGTAACCATCAGGGTATTTTGAACTAACACCTTTATATAATCTATAACCTTAGACTGTTCTCATTCTGTTGTTTATAACTAGGGATATTTTATCTTTACTTATTTAGTACTGCTCAGTTATTGTTTGCCTTGTTTCCATTCAGTCTGAAGCTGTACTATCTTGCCCAAGGATTGAACTCACAATTACTATGTCACCAAATTCACAAACCGATGGTTTAATCCTCTAGAACCTCTGGAGGTTCACTATTTACATTATTCGGACTATTGTCCTCATTTTTGTCGCCATGTTTATTACAACGTTTCGGCTGTTGTACGCTCTGGCCTTCTTCAGGTGGTTGGCATGTCGAACTGAACCCTTTATTTCACTCACTGGGGTAGACTGTTCTAGTTCCACGTACCATGTCTAATGGATGTCAGTTATCTCCTGTTAATTCCCCTCTCAAAGTTCTCCACCACCTTAACCAGGTATTGAACTCACACTCTTTGGGTCCTGTCACTGGATCTAGCCAATGCCTTTAGGTGTTAGAGTGTGAGTTCAATATTAATGACGTTGGTTACATCGGTCCAGCAATGTTCTTACAATCTCAGTGTAAGACTTATATAACAAAATCACTTTTACACATTGTTTCTTTTTTTAACTGTAAATTTATTTTAGAATGAAAATCTTATTTTTTTGTTTATATGTGATTTTTTTTCTTATTTACATTTTTGACCTGAAAACTCTAATTACTTCATCTCGTTATCTTTCTTTTGTTAATGTTTTTTTTAACATATTCAACTTTTGCTGAAAATCTTTTGTTTGATATTTTATTGAACTTTTTTGAAAGTTGTTCACCCACTTCCAAAAATAATTTCTCTTCTCAGAAAGTAACATTCATGTTTCTTTTATTAAAGTAGAAATCCAAGAATTCTTCCCTTATGAAGCAATTTTGTTAGCATAAATTTAATGAATCTCAAAAGAAAATAAGATATGGCTTCTGTTGCCAGAGGTGATAAAATTAAATAACCCTAGTTAATATTCTGTCCTCCAAGATTTAAATCTTGAAATAGCTTCTTGAGTTACTCTAAATTATATCCATATTGGAACATTAAATGCTAGGAAAGGGATCTTCATGATGACATTTACATCAAATAAAATCTGACAGTTTTAAGTTTTTGGCTTTTAGCAGTTTGGGTTATTTTGGTGTTATGCTAATGTTCAAATTTTTTAAATATTTTTTCTCCTTCTATTTAAGATATGGATTTATTAATTTGGTATCCCCCTTTCCAAAAGTGCTGTAAATGTAGACATTATTTTTATTATTAAAGATTTTCTTTGAGGCATTTGAGCTTTTTTTTATTTTATGTATTTTCAATGGGGATGATTTTTGAGTAATTAATTTTTCTACTTATTAACACTTTCTTAAAGATAACCTTTGTTTAATCTTTGAATTCTCCTGAAGTCATCTAAAAAAGCTTTAGAACAATATCTCAGGAAATTATATCCAGATCAAAATTTTAGGAATCACTGACCTCTATACTGTGATAACTGCTGGCCAAATTAGACATTTCACTTAATGTGAATTTCTAGGCATTTTTTTCTTTTTTTCACACTTCACTAGTCAAAACCTTAAGTATTACCTTGTGTAAATTTGCTTGCTATAAAGCAAAGAAAAGGATTTTGTTTATATTTAAATACATGATCATTCTATGCATTACTGAACTATGAAAAATTGTATTTATAAATCCCTATTATAAAAAATATTTATAGTTTCTTTTTTCCCTTTATATTATTTTAATAATTTATAAAAGGAAAGGCTTTTTCTATAAATATTGTAGAGTAAATAGTACCCACACCATAACTAAAAATAAAAAGCTCCATGTCAGAGGTGAGAAAAACAATGCTTTTGGAGTCAATTTTCAGACTAATTAAACAGGCATCATGGCAAGTAGCTGGAGCATTACTTATATTATAACCGCTATGAAGCACATTATAACAGTGGTGACGTGGGACCCGAAACTCAGTAATTTATAAATGTTATGATGAGGATTCGGAACTCTTACAACTTATAACAGTAACAAGGATTCAGGAACACATACAAGGTCAAGACTACATATAGATTTTGAAGGTCCTATGAATGGATCACATTATCTTGTGATAGTTTCAGTAAATGGATGAAAATTTATAAGTGCAAAAATCGAACATCTACAGTGACAGTGATTTTCTTGCATGAACTGTTTGCGAGATATGGCATACCAGATACCATAGTCTCTAATAATGGAACACAATTCATGGATAAAAATTCAAAGGGTTTTGTAAGATGTTCTCCACTGAGTATATTACAATCCTGCCATATCACTCAAGGTTGAACGGACAAGTGGTGAAGTTTGTGGGAACATTCAAAAGAGCTTCGAAGAAAGCAAGTCCTGAAAAAATAAATGAGGAGGCACTTCAACATTTTTTGAGAGTTTACCGTATAACACCTAACCCCAATATACCATCAGGCATGTCGCCAGCAGAATTAATGTTTGCTGGAAAAGTAAAATCAGTCTTTGACAAATTATTACCAAGTCGAAAAACACAAACAGATAACAAAAACAACACCAAAAGTTTCAAGGTCAGCAATAAAATATTTTTTTGAGTATATAAGGATGGCAAAGAATCTTGGGAAGATGGCATAACATCAGCAAGAATCGTGAAGTTGATTTACATGGTAAAAGGTAAAAGATTTGAACATAAAAGGCACCATAATCAGCTGAAAAAAAAAGGTCCATTGCAGGATGACCTAAAACATCGGAAGAACCGATAAAAATGCTACATGATGTTTTTGATGTGTGAGCACCACAACAAGTTGTGAACATACAAGGATAAGTTCCAGTAAAAGAAAGTATATTGAAGAACTGGAAGTGGATCCAAGACGGAAACACTACAAAGTCAAGTATGTTGGCAAACTCTCCGGAAAGAGGAGGGGGAGATACTAATACTAATAAAAAATAAAATATTTATAAAAAGTATTAATCTCAAAAGAGGGGATGTTGTGGAGTAAATAGTAAGGTGACTACAGGAAGTAGTCCATAACTATAAATACAGAGCTCCAGGTCAAAGGTGAGAAAAAGAAGCTGTTTGGAGTCAGTCTTCAGACTAATTAATACAGGTGTCACAGCAAGTAGCTGAAGCATTACTTATAAGTGCTACAAAGCACATTATAACAATAAGTAAAGGTAAAAATAAAAACCAGCAGTCATTATAATCACTACTTTTTATCATGTCTTATATCAGTATAACTTCTGAGACATTGCTCACTAATAAATATCTATCAGTTGCATGAGGGTTTATGACTAAATTATACAGAAAGCACTGGTTCTTGTCTACTTCGTATAATTTCAGAAACATTGAATATGATCAGTGCTGATCAGTGACAAATATTTATTTAAAATGTATGGACATATGTTAGATTAACTAAAGTTTAATATATAAATTTTCAATATTGCACCAAGTATTTTAAAAAACGTTAGATATATTATTTATCTATAGTATTTCTTTTTGAAACTTATATTATTTTATTTTTGATCATCTTAAAATTTACTTAAATATGGTTTTTTGCCATATAAAATGAATATCATTATTCATATAAATCCACTGTATTCAGAAAACAGTTAAAAATGAAAAGATAAAAAATACTAAACATTAAGTGCATTAATTTGATGTAAGAAATTTTGAATGATTTGCCAACACCATTCCAGCATTTATTTTCCTTTTTGCGTGGATTCTTTTTCTTCTAACTGGATAAAGACGGATAGATAAACCTTCCAGGAATTTCAAAACTTATTTCTTGTTCTTTCATCCAGCAAAAAGATTTTTCTAGCACAACTTGATAAAGTTTTACTCAATTTCTCTTCGAACAAAAATGCATTTTCAACGTTTGATGTTATTCCTAATGGATTTGCTCAGTTCTTGAAGCTGACCAGAACTGACAGTATTTTGAAAACACTGCATTATGATCTTAATTTGAAAGGATAAGGGCACTAACATCATTATCACAGAGGCATGGCAGTCATATTAGCCCTGGTATTACTTTCAAAAGAAAATGAAGGAACAATTTTTCTTACTGTTGGTTGTTATATGCCTTTTTTTCTTTCCTGTTTTCTGATTGTTATTTGTCATTTTATCAAATAGACTGGAAATATCTTGCAAACTTCAAACTATTTGATTATTGTTAATCTTAGCCATTTTTGAAGCCACAACCTTTGGTAATATTTTCAAAAAGAGAACCAGCTTTTCATACATACAATGTATCAAGACATTGATTGCAAAATTGTAATCATTATTATAAGAGGATGCTTTCATAATCACTACAGTCTTACCCTCTTCAAGTCAAGGGTTAACCATAATCTATCCTACATATCCTCATAATATTCAACCCTTATTTCCTCCCTATACACCCTTATTACATCCCAATTCATTAACCCTCTACCTTGAGTGGCACTTAGGCCTTGCATTGGGTAAAAAATAGTGAGAAAAAATTTAAGAAATTAGTAGAAAGTCTGTTGAGACATAGGAAACACTGGGTCACTTATTAGATGTAACCCACCCCTAATGAGTTTGTGTAAATGGATGGCAAACAGGGAGTAGAAAAGATGTGGTAAAGATAAACCTTACAAACAGCTACAAAGGATAGGAAGTTGTGGAGAGTCAAGATCACTCACATCCTGAAGGGACACAGCACATAGGTGATATGTTTAGTGGTCATGTTAGCAGTTCATTTTCAGTCTAAAACTTGTTAATCTTATTAAGAAAACAACAAAAATGAATTTTCCTTGGAGCATAGGTGTTATGAGAGTTTAATTTATATGAAAGATAATGTCATTAGAATAAAGAATTTTGACTGAGAATTTTGATGCTAGTTCTTAGTACTTAATCTTCATCTTTATCATTTTGATTGATTTTTATTTCCCATCCCATGTTAGATGTTTTTGTGGGATGTTGTCAACAGTCTGTGGAGTCTTTTTGGTTAATACCCCTCACGTTTTTGTGCATATTGAAGAGGTGTCCACAGCCTGACTCATGTTGTAAAATCTAACCAAATGATTAGAATTTTCTTTTTGCTTTTGGTTAAGCTGAGAACTTTTCAGTACCCCTTCTTGCAGTTATATTTATGGCAATTTTTGATACCTCAAAGTGCAAGTTTTTTTTTATCAGTTCGTTTTTTACACAAAATATAGGGGGTTGCACTATAATCTTTTTTTAAAGGGGTTAAAAATAATGCATTTTTGCTGCCTGGTTGCTTTATACATAGGTAAATTTTTTCTGGAGAGATTAAAATTCAGGCCAAAAAATTCAGGTGTTACACTATACAAGGAGTGGTTTATACATGATTATATACAATAGTTAGTGTCTATAAAGTTAATTTAAAGACTAATAAAAGGCAAAATAAAATTTCTACCTTGAAATTCTCATCTGAAGTACTGTTATTAATCAGTATATTTTTCAAATTGTTTTTTCTTTGATATTTTCATATTTTGGCCAGTATATTCTTTTGCTGGAATGTTTTTAAAATAACAAAGGTGAAGTTAATAAAAAATTTCAAGTAATATTGATGAAGCTGATAATGAAGGAAGCAGGCTTGGAGAATTCAACACACACAGGACTTATTGAAAGTAAGTAGGGCAGTGGAAAATATTAAGTAACCTACCAAACAAGTTTGTGTAAATGGATGGCGGAACAGGGACTGGAAGTGGGTATTGAGGAGACTGTCATTGCTAAGAGCAACAAATGATAAGGGGTTATGGAGAGCTATGTTTGTTCACATCCTGAAGGGTCACAGCACATAAAAGAAAATGAAACTGATAGTTTGAAGAATGTATGGAATAGAATTTTATTGTTTTAATCGTTGCATTCTCTAAAAATGTCAAGATTCTCACACAAAAATGGATAAAAAATAAGAGAAAACTGGAATTACAGTGTAACCCGGATATAAGAGACCCGGATATAAGAGAGATTTTATCTGGTCCCAAATTAGAGCCTGTGTTAATAAAACAAAATAGACCAAACCCGGATATAAGAGAAAACCGGATATAAGAGACTTCTTCTCCAGTCCCGACAACTCTCTTATATCTGGGTTACACTGTATTCTGTTAACATGATTTGTTTATTCATTTTAATTTTTATTTTAATGTTGAACAGAATTAATGCTTGGATGGATGGATTTTAAAAAGACGCCTAAAAATAACACTCAGTGCTTTTTCATTCTTAAGAGCAAAATAAATTTATGTCAATTTCATTAAATGATATTCAATAAGTGTTTTCTGGCATATATAAACACACACACGCACAAAAGTAAGTTAGTGCAAAATGATTAAAATGTCATGGCACTAATAATTTTACATGAAAAAAAAATGATAGAAAGGTTTCTTATTTCAGAGAACCAAACAGTCTATCCAAATTAATAATGTCAGTAAAAAATTATTTTCATTATTTTTTTTTTTTTTGTGTAATAAAATATTTTGCGTGGGTTTGTTTAATGGCTAAGGTAATTATATATTTATTAGTATCAGTTGTTACTGTTTTTATATAAGTAGAAGACCAGAATGAATGAATCTGAAGGTATGAACCCATCTCTTCTCCACTCAACTATCGGTTGAATAGTCACTATCCTGGACTCTCAAGCCTAAGAGAAGGACTACTTTGACATCAAAACTGTAGAGAAGACAACAGGAAACCACTCCAATATCTTCTGCATGAATTAAAGGCAATTAATGATGTAAAGGAATCTGTAGAGAGCCATGGCCACCTACACCCGGAAGGAACATGGCATTAAAAAAAAAAAAAAAAGAATGAAGGCAGGATGTTGGATGGCGATATTCAAGGCAGGCAGTTCCTGTCTATTTTGAAAATTAAGTTAACAGAATTTTCCATTGCCAGATGAAGCCCATCTTAGAAAATCTCATCTGAGAAAAGCAAATCTTAGAAAATCTCCTTATATATATATATATATATATATATATATATATATATATATATATATATATATATATATATATATATATATGGTTTTGACAACTCCACTAATTTGTGAAATGGGATCTTCTTGTCAGAGTTGGAGTGTCATAACTTAAACTTCATCACTATTCATCCATCATCTTTCTAAGACTTTCCCTTCCCAGTTGAAACAGAACACTGCTTTCTTAATTTATTTATTATTTTACTTAATGGCACCCAAATGTGGCTTCCTCTATTTTCATTGTACATGAAACAAAATTCACAACTATTCACAGACTCCTACTTTTTTACCTTTTCTTATTTTTTCATCTCTCATTTTAGTTCTTGCAATTTAAAACTTCTCCTCTGTCAATTTCTAGTTTTAAGCTAATGTTTGAATTAATTCAACTTTGTTTTTTGATGTTATAAACATCGACATATTGTCTTCTGTTTTATTTTTGGTTTAATGTCGACAAGCTTTTATTACAAGAAAAAAAACTGGTAATTTCTAGCAGACATTATTAATTGGATGGACTGTTTAGTTTTCTGAAATAAGAAACCTTTTCTTCATTTTTTTTTTCTTTCTGTAAAAAATATTAGTGTCAGAACATGTTAACTATTTTGCACCAATATAACTTTTTGATGTTGACAACCTTATAAAATATACGGGTATAAAACATTGTAAAATAGCATATATACACTTGACGACATGTAAAGACAGACTTAAGAATAAAATGTTTATCAATAGCGTTTGTTTATTTTTTTTTTAATCTGCTTAATGCATTCAGCATCAGTAGTACATAAGTTTTTTCATGATAGGTTTTTGAAAAAATGAGAAAAAGTTTCTAGACCAGAAATATATCCAAAAATCGAAATAATATAAAAATGTCGTTGTGTGCCAGAAATTGTTTTGCAAAATCACATCATAATGAAAAAAAAAATTATTATTTATAAAAGAAAAAAAAAGTACAATTTTTTTTTTTTTTTAATTACATAAGCCTCTCACTGAACTCAAATGCCATTTTAATAAAGGAAAATGTTTTTAATAAGAATAAGAGAATGCGGTGGTAGTGTACTGGTTATCAGTGTCAAAAGAATTTAAAGCAGATTTCTAGAATATTCTTCATATTCACTTTGTACTCATGCTCTTTAAAAAGGCCTGAATCTATTTCTTCTGCCAACTTCAGGTTAAATGGCAGTGTAGAGTGGGCTGTCTAGCCTTGGAAGGCAGCCAGTCTCAGAGAAAGACAACTTTGAATTCAAAACTATGGAGAAGGCAATGGGAAGCCACTACACCAGGATCAGCAACCTTTTGCTAACTATGTGCCGACTTAGGGTTTTAAAATCATTCAGTGTGCCAACAGCATACCTATTTTTATATAAGTCAAGGTCAATAAATCTGTTCTACAATATATTTTATATAGTACTATATAGTATATATACTTTAGTATATATTAAGATTGAAACAACTAAATATCTTCTTTGCGTTCTAGTAGTTATTGGTTTGGACTTTGCGATGTCATTTGTGGCTGCATTGGAAATTGCTTGGTGTGCCATGTGTGGCACACGTACTAGAGGTCACCAACCCCTGCACTACTCTATCTTTGCCAAAAGTAATGGCAATTTACAGATTATAAAAAACAGAATCTGTACAGAGCCATGACTGCCTGTATCTTAAAGGGACATTAAATAAGAAAAATATGAAATAGGATCTTAGCAGAATTTTGGATTTGTCAATGCTTCTTTTAATAATAAATAAAATTCAAATTTTATACAATTTATTATAAATTATAAAAGTGATAATAAAGAGGCATGGTGGTTACAGTTCATATTATCTTTTTTTCTTTTTTTTTTAAAACAATTTCTTAGTCGTATAAAACTTAAATATACCATGATAGCCTACTACATTAAATTGGTGATATAGTAGTTGTGAATTCAATCTTTGGGCTGGGTAGTGCAGACTTACTTTATGTGGAAACAGGATGAGCAATAACTAAGCAGTAATAAATAAAAACAAGATGAGACATCCCTAGAGACATCTCTAGGCATGGTAAGTGGAATGAGAACAATCTACCCCTATCGATTAGATGAAGCGTTCAGTTTGAAATTCCTTAAACATTACCTGGATCAATAAAATGAAGGATGGAGAGCATAACGGCTAAAATGTTGTGATAACAACAACAAAGATGACGATAATAGTCTACATGTAAATAATCTAAACTCCTCATTCCAGAAAGAATATAGCATAAAGAAGCAGAGACATGTGGGGAATTATTTCACCTCAAATGCAATAAAGCCACTAAGACAAAGGGGTTACTGAGTGCAAGAGAATATGAGAAAAAGAAAACAGGGAGCAAGAACAATAAAAGAGCATTAATTAAGAAGACAGAAGGTAACGATTGATGTTGCAGTTAAATTTTTGATGATCAAAGTTGACTGGAAAGCAACGAGCCGGAAGAGAGTTCTGCAAGCAAGAAGTGTGAGAGAAGAAACTGTTAGCATAGAACTTAGTTATAATTAGCTATTTCAAACTGTAAAATGATGAGATCTATCTAGTATTGCACTTAAATTCATAAAGTTTAAGTATCATCAGAACAATTACCATGAAAATATTTACAGAAAAAATGCTAAAAAAATGAATTTATTTAATGCCACGAAGACATAAGGGCTTCTTTTAACAGCTTACCAAGTATAATTTTCACTCAGGTGTTAGTCTTGTAAGTTATTATAATACACTGAAAACAGTGCTCTTCATGTCTCAAATATAGCATTTAAGTCTATTTGGCGAGTTTTAGCAGTTTTGTAAGCACAAATTTTATAGATGTTTAAGCTAATTTTATGTTAATTTGAATTGTAATGACTTTTTGAATTTAGCTGTCTCTCATGAATATGAATACTAATTTGGACAAAATAAGCAGCATATATCATCTTTGAATATTGCTCTTAATGTATGTCCTTTGCACACTTAATTGGTTCTGTTTTCATTTACAACTGTTGATTAAAGTAATGTAACTGCTATAATTTTCATTAAAATTTATTCAGTATTATATTGAGTCACTGACTCAATATTTTAATTACAATATTTACATTGGTTAATTAAAAAAATAGCAATTAATAAATAAAATATTAATATAAGTAAAAAGAATTAACATGAATAGGAACCAAACTTGAAAGAGTCAAAGAAAAAAAATAGGATTGTCGGATAAAATCAAGTAATTTACAAGATTGAGAAATATCTTTTATCTTCTAAATTGTATCTTTACCAGCATCTCTTGTCTAAAAACAAGTGAATATTAAGAATAAATACAAGCATCTTACAGGCAATCACATTAACCTCTGAGCCTTCCAATGTCATAGAGCCTCACAGAATTTGCTGCTCTTTGAGTAAATTTGACATTTATAAATTTAATCCACATTTACTCTTTCATAAAGATAAGTTATCTTCATCCTTTTCCGACACCATCTAAAACCATCATTTTTCACCCTCCTCTAGTTTTATACATTTGATGGCCTAACTTACCCATTCCTTTAATTTTGCTAGTGATAACACAATTTCAATTATTTCAGCTCTTCTAAGCAGATAAATTACCGCATGCAGTTTATCTGGAAACAGCATTTGATAGCAAAATATTACACAGTTGCATCAGTTTATCTACCTTCATTTTTTTTTTGTGCATACTAACAAAAAGATAAGATATACATCTATTCACAAATAAATGGGCATATATGTACAAGTGTTGATCTCTTTGCTGTTCCCAAAATAAGCTCATGTTTCTGAAAAAAGAAAAAACGAAAACATCATTATCTTGAGCATAATTAACGGAAAAATCTGAATCATATATTGATGGGAGACAGTTTAATGATATTTTTACTCCAAGACAAAATGGTGCAATAATATGATACCATAAGAAAATTTTAATTTCAAAATTCATATCTTCTAACCAAAATGATATGACTATCCAAATAACAGCTAGTACATTGAAGTCAACACATATATACATATACCATTGCTACTCATAGTTTTTGGTTTAACTTCAAACCAGGCACATGACATTGAAATTACTCATCACTTTTTGACATAAATTGCAAAAAGAAAAACTCATCTATATTCTGCAAACAAACCTTTCTGTATATTGTAGTTTGTTAATTACAAGAAAAGTGATATTTTCAAACTCAACTTTTTGGAATAAACTTCAAGATTTATAGAATTATTTCAACCAGCAGTTAATTTCATTCAAGGTTAGTTTACATTACTATTGCTATGACTGTTTCCATCCATCCATAATTTCTGGTATAATTATTTGCACACTACAAAGTGGAAATTCTTCTACACTTATAAGAATAAGTTGTTACTTAACTTAAAAATGACTTTATATATGCACGCACACATTTATACATATATACATACATATACATTTACACACACACACACACACACACACACACACATATATATATATGGAGAGAGAGAGAGAGAGATTTCATTTTGTACATAAAATAAATATGGTACTAAATCTCAATTTTTTATCTTTTTAATCCTGCACTAGCAAAGTGTTTGTGTGTGCTTTTATTTTGTTACAATAAAAACTGTTCATATTGTAAAAAATAAAGACATGATCACGAAATTTGAAGAGAATAATGACATAGTCTAAATGTTGACATTCCACACTACTTCAAACAAAAGGTTAGGAAGGAAACCCCATCAGTACTGGAAAGAGTGATAACAGTTACTGGACTTAAGAAACCTATTTTCCTGAAAAATTGTTTTAACAAAAGATTTTATAAATTTCAAACAAGGTAGCATTGGCTGCCCTATCAGTGAATGCTAAATGTTTACTTATAACGGAACATTAATATTCCCATTATTGCTCACTTGTGACCTTTACTAAGAAAAGTTAATCTAATTCTATCAGGAACTCAATATAATGGTAAGTAAATTTCAGTGAAAATTAAAACAATGTTGGCAATCTTCATTTACTACAATTGACCAGGATTTCTAATAAAGATATTAGTTTTCTCCTATATAATTGAGTAACTTTGGTGAAAATTTAAATGTCATATTAATGACAAATACATTGAACAAACCTCTTTCACAAGTAGATACTGAAAAGTTCTCAGCCCGACCATTTCCCAAAATCTGTTTTTTTTGTTTGTTTTTTTGAAAGGCTTTATGCTTAGAATGGTAACTTATTCAAGCAGTTATTATATCAGATATTGGTAATCATGGTCTGTACTAATTTCCTAAACTTTTAGATGTAATTATAGATCATTAAAAACATCCTGCAATAATGGTTTTGATTTTAGAAGATCATATGTTTTTGTTGGGCTTGAAACCAGATTTTTTCTTCCTATTGGTATGTCTATCTTCATGGTTGGAATTTTTATTTATTTATTTATTCATTTAATCATTCTGGGCTTATCTTTTCTTGAGGCAGAATAACTCAACTGCTAGAAAATTGCCAGTTTAGAATTCAGCATTTTGAAGATAAACAAATTTATAAATGCAAGTTAACAACAATAATAAAAATAAAAACATAACATAAAAAGAAGTTACCTACATGCATTTAACTTTACATTTCATCTTAATGTATTTTTATTTGTTTTTTTTTTCCTGTTTTCAAGTGTATTCCATATTATTAGCATTCTAAATGATCCCACATTTGACTTTGAAATTTTATGGCTAAATCCGAAAGACCAAGTACTTAGGCTGCATACAAAATGTGACCTGGTTGTAGTTTAAAACACTGGGGGGCATATACATATATATATATAAAATGTGTGTGTGTGTGTGTGTTTATTCAGATTATTCTAGAATATGCAAGATTTTTAGTTAGGAGAAAATATATTGGATATTGCATAGAAAGTTGGTGGGGTTGAAAAGTTTACTGAATATTCTCACATACATGAATTGAAAATACACTTTATTCTCTCAGTAAAACAAGGGAAACTGTTTTAATGCCAGTCTTTTATTCTTTGAGATTTATTTGGTTTTATTTCCCAACTGTTTTTTTCTTTTCTTTTTTTTTCTCTCTCTCCTATGTTTTGTTTTATGTAAAGGATTTCCTCTGCAACCTTTTTTATTTCTCCCTGTTCATCTGCCTGGCTTTTATGACTGTAGGTTTGTCCCATATGTTATAAAATACCTCCCCTTTGTAGTACCCAACATCTGTGGTCAGGTCACACAAAATGGCCCCTTGATCCTGCCTGTGGTAAGAATAATGACTGAGGTAGGGTTGTGGTGAAGAGGATGATGCACACACACAGGCAAAATGGGTGTGAGGGTAAGATAGATTAAAAGCTGCTCCTGCTTCAACATTGCAACCCAGAGGCAGCAAGCCTTAGGGTTTTATTGGTGCAAGTTTATCACTAGTGTGGAATAAACCAGTGAGGTGGAATAAACAAACATTCACCCACCTACTTGGCCCTAGCTGCCCTTAGAAACTAGTCTCCTCCTCTAGATGTCCTCTGGAAGCAGACACCACATCCATATGGGCCATCAATATTCTGTCTTTATAATGAATAAAGAAAAGGTATGCATCCCTGTATAAGGTGGTGTTCTTTTTCTGTCTTGTTTTTATTCTATCCTGTTCTTTCTATTTTGATATTATTCATATACAGAGAATGAAAAAAAAGGATGATTAAGAAGGAAAATTAATTAATAAAACTATAATGTTTTTTTATTACTTGGAAAACCCATTATGACCATAGAGACACCAGATGTACTGTAGCCATAGCAGCAGTGGTGTGTCTAGGGCAAGATAGCCTGATCCAGTCCATTCCTCTCCAGGTTGATTTCGAATTATGATTTTTCCTTCTAGACTGGTTACTACCCCAAGGCACAATTCCAGTTAGCCCTGCTATTTAACCCACAGCTTGGGGGAAGAGAGGGATTCATATTTTTCTCAAGAGTATTTGTGCAAAAGTGAATGTAACAAATTTTAAATTTGAGCTCTGTCTCTGAATTTTCTTTCTGAGTTGTTAACCATTACACCACCAACTCATCCAGAATGGATTATTAAACATTTCAAAAGTTTAAAAATAATTGTAGAAGAAAGATTTAAAAAAGATTAATTTTTCTTTTTTTGGGTTGGGGGGGGTTGAATGGTGGTAAGAATAATTTGCTAACTAGTTTAATGGTATAAATTTCAATACGATAAGAAAAAAATTATTTCTTGACTGTTAATCTTGAAATTCCCATCCAACTCTACTCCTGAAATCTCAGATTTGTCAGTCAGTACCACCCATCACTTACCAAATCTTGCCCTTCTCTGATTAAATGGTTAGATAAGCCTCCAAGATAACCATCATGATACCCCATTCTCCGCCATGGGTTTGGTCTTTAATTGGTGCCAAGGCTAACATTTTATGACAATTCTATTGTCATTTCTGGTTTTGCCTCTATGCCTCTCTCTGACTACACAGATCTCTGCAGATGACATCTTTAATTACCATTTAGGGCATATCACCATGAAGGTCACCCAGTACATTTTTTATTCAAATTTTTAGTAACAAAAGGATTTTCAGTTGTATTCATCTAACCCCACAATCTTTGCTAAAATATCACTTTTTGGTTGGTTTGTGATTTTTTTTTCCTTTTTTAAATAATGTAAACACATCAATTGTGGGTGACAGTCTCAAAATTTAAAATTTTATTCTCACTCATCATATTCAGAACAGATGATTAATTCATTGAAGGCATATTTTTCAAAGCCACTTTTATCTTTTAAGATAATCTAGGGGACAAGTAGACAAATAATTACTTAAAGTCTATGTATCAAAGATTTAATGTCAAAAAACAGGAAGGAATGTTACTTCATTCAGATCATCCTAGTAGTGATAGCCAAGCTATAATCTTGACTTTCAAGTGCAAGTATCCACAAACAATTCCATAGCATAAAAATATGGAAAAGATAAAAAAAAGAAGAAAATATTTACTCAAAAACCACTAAACCAGCACTGGATTAAAACATTCTTTGTGGAACAAGCTCCCACATGAATGCTTCCCCAAAAACTGCAAACTTAACCTCTCTTCAAGTTTAGAGTCAACTGTTATATATCTGCTATATCCTTATAATCTTCACTTCTTAATTCCTCTTCTCATCTGTCTATATTTCTGTGTTCGTCTTATCTGATTTCCTCATCTCCGTACATCAAGAGCGCCTCTCTTGACTGAGAAAAACACTGGTGTTATATAGCTCTCCCAGGTTCAGACTCATGCTGACTATTGGCTAATACCTGCCCAGTATTGTTCATATGCAAATAGTCTGCACCACCTACTCTAAGTAGGAGGTCTTCTCTCAACAGCCCATTGTGGAAGGGGACGCAACTCTTGGTGCTTACAGCACCACATACAACCAACTTGGAGTTTTTAAGTAGGCTGAGCCGATTCTCTGTTACAATTTCTGAGATGAGGTATTTACAATATTTAGATTGTTCAGACTGTTGTCCTCATCTCCATTGCTATATTTATAATAAGTCCCAAAAATGAATACACTAATGTCCTCAAAGACACATGACCCAGTGGATAAAAAGTGTTGGTTGAATCTAGTGACTTGACCCAAACAGTTGTGAGTTCAATACCTGGCTACAGCTGAGGTGAACCAAAAAAAAAAAACTTGGAGAGTTGAGTTAAAGGGAGATAATTGATTCTGAGACATCTGGAAGAGGCATGGCACATGGAAATAGAACAATATATAGTGGATGAAATAAAAGGTTCAGTTCAAAATTCCAATCACCTGAAGAAGGCCAGAGTGTACATTGGCTGAAACGTCATGAATATGGCAACAAAGATGAGGACAACAATCCAGACAATGTAAATCCTCTTCTTATGTTCAGATCATAAGCTTCATTCAATAGTTCTCTACCTTAAGTGGTGCTTTGGTCTTGTATTGGGAGAACTATAATAATAAAAAAATCTATGCCCAGCACGCAACCATAAGATTTCACATACAGATGTTAAATGCAATTTAATAGGTTTAATTGTTTTTCTATTTTACATTGTTTCCTTGTAAGACTATTTTTACTATCTTTTAATTACCCTCTACCACCACACACCCTTATTCTTTCCCTCTCATTCTCAACAAGATCTATGATATATGTGCCATAGTACAATAATAATCATGAGTTCCATAGTCCAATAAGGTTAGTGGGGAACCATCTTTACCATAGTTATAGCAATAGTGGATATCTCTAGGGTAAAATAGTCAGATGTGGCTCATTCCTGTTAAGGCTTATTTTGAATTCAGATTTATTATTCTACTAAAATCACTGTCACTCAAGGCAAGAGACCCAAGTTTACCCTGCTATTTAACCCATAGTTAGATGAAGAAGGATTTATATATTTTTCCAAAGGTATTAGTGTGAAATGAATGAGACAGACTCAGTATGAATTTGAACTCAGTATACTGTTTTCACATTAGATGCATGTAACTGTTACCTGACCTGAACATCCATGTAGTGCAAGAATCCCTAAACAATTCAAGAATATAAAAATGAGGAATGGATAAAAAAGGAAATATTAACTCAAAGAATACTCATTTTGATTAAAAAGAAGGCAAATTGCATCATCTCCTGACTATAGGAGATTAATGAAATATGCTAGTTTCACATGATCAGTCATATTTTACCATGTACAGTGCTTCAGGGTCTTTGAGATGAATTCTAAGACTTCACCAAAATAAGCAGTCCTTTCATGCTAAAAAAAATTGCAGATATCTTCAAAAAGAAATCTTTTATTTGGGGATCCAAGTTCTTGGTATTGATCCCATAAATAACTTTCCCTTTGTAACTAAGTAGCCCTCCAGCTATAACTGTTCCCAGCCCTGTGATGCCCTTGATTTAAGAGGTTTGCATAGGAAACCCCAAGGAAATTGCATCTCTCTATACCTTTACTCTGAGGAATGGTAATCATTGATTACCCTTAACTTGAGCATTATCTGTAGCAATTGTGGCCAGAAAATGGTTAATCAGAACAAGTTAAATATAAACCAAAGCTAAGTGTAATTTAAAAGCTGAAAAGTGCAGAAAGATCTTCGGCAAATCTAGCATTGCCGCTAGAAACAGAACGGCCTGAATTGGTCTGCAATGGATCAGTGTAAGAAAGGAGCATGTAAATCAGTGAATGTTGCTTGGAATAAGTGCCAATTGATTCTTAATTACTGCAGGGTAGGATTAAATTATACAAATTAGAAGTCTTATAAATGCTGGCAAGTAGAGGTTTGCTGTGAGTGCTAAGGTTATGATAAAGTATCGGTTCTCAGCTGAAATTGCAGACCTGACAAAGGTGTTGTGATAAGCATTATATGAAGGCTGCTAGCTGGAGGCTTGATTAACTGTTTGATTTGAATTCTCTTCTTAAAAGAGCACTTAGCTACATGCAGAAACATCCATCTGATTATGCACATACATTGTGTATGTGTATACTAAGGCAAATACATAGACAAGCATGTATACACATCCATCCATATATATATATATATATGTGTGTGTGTGTGTCTATATGCATGCAAGCACACAGATGGATATATCAATAGAACTGTGTGTACATATTAGTTATGTATAAGAGTGTGCTTGCAGCATGAATGTGAAAAAAATACATACAGATATATCTGCATTTATATATATATATATATATATATATATATATATATATATATATATATATATATATAACATAGATATCTGCATACGCATACATATATACATACACACACAGATATCTGTATTATATATATATATATATACACATATATATAACATACATATATATGCATGCACATACATACATATATATATATAAAAAAAAAGTACATGTATGCATAAATACACACACACACACACACACACACATATATATATATATATATATATATATAAAACGTACATGTATATGCATGCCTACATATACATACATATATATATATATATATATATATATATAACATCGATGTACATGCATATATATATATATATATATATATATATAAAAACATTTGAAGAAGGTATATTTAGGCTGCAAGTATTCATCCAAACAAGTTTGATGTTTTGATTAAAAAGAACCAAGATCTGTTTGCTTAATTTTTTATTGTATTTTTCTAATTTTTGGATAAGGCGTTGAATATTGTGATCGTAGTTGTGTCCACCTGACTTTTTGTTTTTCTTTTACACTGCTAAAAGGAAAATATTTTTTTCAAAATGAAACCGACTTTTTCCTACATTTATGCTAAATGCTGACATCAAATTCTTGCATTCTTTCATTACTTGTGAATTATGGTAAAAATTTCCAAAGAAACCAGGATGAAGATAGTGAACTGGAGTTTTGGATAGTGGAATCATGCACTCCATCCTTCATCAGGTGTATATTTATCTGTGTAACCTCTAGGACAATAGCCTAATGAATGAAAACATTGATTTGTGGATTTGGTAATATAGTAATTGTGAGTTCAATCCCTGAACCGAGCAGCATGAACTTGGACTCGGTGGAAATAGGGTGAGCAATAACTGAGCAGTATTAAAAATAAGAACTGTACATGATATACCTGGACATGGACAGGGGAATGAGAATGCTCTACCCCTGTAGATTGAATAAAGTGTTCAGTTTGGAATTCCCTGTAGGTTACTTATATCGACATACACCAGATGAAGGCTGGTGGGTGCAACAACCAAAATGTTGTGATAACAACAATTAAAATGTGAACAATTGTCCACATGTAAGTAGTTTAAATAAAACTAAATTCATTCTAACACAAATGAAAAATTTGCCTCACCTCTTTTGAGGTCTTGAATTCCAGACAGATTTTACTTTTGGTATTGGCTGTAGAAATTTCTGATGTTTGAGATGAACATCAGATGAAACATTGTTAATAAAAAGGTTATATATTTTTCTATAATGCCATTTAAATATGGGTACAGAATTTCTAGATTGGACTACAAGTATTGAATTGGACAAAATTTGAAATTTCATGATTCAACCAAATATTTGCAAATTATGAAATTCATAGTTCAGTAGCATTTCTCTTTTGAAGTCACTGAATTTGACAAATCTGTTTAAGCTGTTCCAAGTTAACTTGCTTGTATTCTGTCAGAAGAGAAGCTCAATCACTGGCATTTGTATATACCAAATATATACTGATTTAGATAGACTATAAAAGTGTTATATGATTTAACATAATTTACTTAGAATCTGTAGAATTTAGCTAAAAAATATGAACAATACTTGTATAGAGTTTTTTTTTTTTTAAATATGAGTGGATTTTCTTGAGAAAAAAAGATGGAAATAGTCACGATTGAGTAAGTTTTATGGTTTTTAGTCATTTCTTCTTAAAAATAATTTGTGCTATAATTTTCATGAAGCCAATTTTTTGGCATAATATTGTATTTGAAGACAATTCTCCATTCCCGAAATATTGCATTTTGCCTGATTTATATTTAGCCATTTTTTAATACATATTTTATCTATACATAAATTTTCATTTTATTGTATCCTTTTTTTTTCTCTTTCCTTCCAAATCACTCTCCTTTTCTCTCTCATTTGCTTTGCCCCCCCCCCATATTTTTTTTTCTTTTTAGCATTTGATTGTCACCGTTTTTCATTTTTCCTTGTTTCTCTCTGTCTCCATATATTTTTATTAATCCTGCCCAAGGGAGACAAAAACAAAAAAAAGTGTCCGCTGGTCACCCATGAATCTTTTCCCACCCACTCCAATTTCTTCATTTATTTATTGTTTTTCATTAGTTTAGCATTTTTGTTCTTTTGTGGTGACGTCATTTTTATCTGTACACTGTTTGGATGCCTCCCCTCCCTGACTCTGCTCTTACTAGAACACACACCCACCTAACCAGAAAACCTACCTACCCACTCATCATATGCGCACTAGCTTAGGAATGTGCTTGAAAGCTTTTGTTTATCAGAGAAGATGTAATCTTGCCTATTTTATCTCTCTCTCTCTCTCTTATCTGCTCATTGTTTTTTGTTTTCTTTTTTTATCCCTTTTTTTTCATTCTCTTTCATTCCTGCTCTCTTTCTTTCCTTCACCACCTTAGCACCTTCACTTCTGCTCAGTACTTTTTCTCATTGAATGAGGTGATGGCAGAAACAAAAAAACTTGTTTTTAGACAAAGATGTTACTTCAAACCTGATGCAAAATTTAAAGAGAAAGACAAGTGATATCTTTGGTCCATTTTGTGAAGAGAATGGTTGAGAATTTATTGTTAACCTTTGACTAACCCATCTGATCATTTAATTTGACTATGACCACAGCACAGTGACAAGGATGACCAATCTGATAGAGTGGACAAGACAGTCCTTTCACAACAAATGGCAAACACTCTTC
Source organism: Acanthosepion esculentum (assembly GCA_964036315.1). NCBI lineage: Eukaryota > Metazoa > Mollusca > Cephalopoda > Sepiida > Sepiidae > Acanthosepion > Acanthosepion esculentum. Next base: position 33,419,885 of record OZ038476.1, read on the forward strand.
TCTATCTTTCTGTCGGATATGACAAACTAACAGTTTGCTTCATTATACTAAGCTTGATTTTAACTCACCAGAACATTTTACTTGGTCCTCCATTTTTTAACCTTTGACACAGAGTTCATGAAATATTGGTACTGTTGGCCGAAGGGTACTTTCTCATTTCAAACTGCAAAGTTAATCTATTTTAATCACTAAAGCAGAATAATTTGCTGAATCTTAAAGTTTAAGGGAACTAATGAACATAACCCCCTTTAGACTTTATCAATGAATTATTTCAGGTCACATTGAATGGTTCCTGTAGAATACAGTATTTTTAATGATTAACCTGACAAAGACAACAGGGATCAGCCATCAGTTTAAAATTTCTAGAAATTTGTAAAATTATGGCTTTCTCCATTTTTAACATCTCCCAACCTCAAACTTCTGTTCATAGAAATGTACTCAAGTACTCAAAAACTGTACTTCTTACCACCTCCTCTTACAACATCATTCAGTAATCCTCTACATTGAGTGGCTCTTGGGATTTATATCGAGTGAACATTAGTAAAAAAAACGTCTATTCTGTATGCTTTGTCTGCTGTTTCATAATGATAAATACATACATATATAAATTTTCTTCTTGAAATTTAAAAAAATTTTGACAAAGAAAGTACTAATTTTGTTTTTTTTAACTAAATTGGTGTTTTAAGAATGAAAGACAGTAGAGAAAGATTTTAAATTTATATTTTTTTTAAATTTTATTAGTCCCAAATTGTTGAATTAATTTAAATGTACAAACAATCATTTTTCCTTCTATTGGCTTAGTAGTGAGAAAGTTTATGACTAATGTCACAGAGAGAGAGGGAACCTCAAACCTGGTGGCCTTGTATCCAATAATCTATACTATTTACCGGTGCCTCACTATTCTAAGGTTACCACATCTAACATCATTGATTTATTGATTTTACTTGAAAATCAATCAGTAGTGATGATTGGCCATTTTATTTGTGAAGCAATTAGTCTGCCTGTTGATGTATATGTCAAAATTCATCGAGAGAATGCTAAAAGCACCTGTCATACAGCAACTGACAAGGTTGGAGGACATTGAGATGCTATTGATATAGATGTATTGATTAAATACAGTATAATGTCCAGTCTTTAGCCTGTCAAATATAAACTTCAAAGAAAAAGTTTCAAAACTTTCCAGTCTATATTTATAGTCTTATTAATTATGATATTCATGGAATTATGGCTACTTGAGAATTCTATATAAATGTTAGGCAAGTCTTTTGAAGAACTCTCATTACCATAGTGGTCAGGTTTAAATGATATGTGTAGATTTTCTACATTTTTGTAATGCTATGTCCTTTGCTATGTATGTGATCATGGCTCTCTACAGATTCCTTTTCTTTATTATCTGTGAATTACCATGATGTCTTGAGAAAGACAGTGAAGTAGTTTCACATCAGCTTCTTGATGGTTTTAACTTCAAAGTAGTCCTTCTTCCAGACAGGCTCCACCTAAGGTTAGAGAGCTTAGTCTACCCTACTATTTCCCCTATAGCTGGAGAAAGAGAAGAGATCAATTTATGTTTTTTTTTCTAAGGCCATTAATGTAAAATTCAATGCAACTAACTAGGTTAGAATTTGAACTCTTCTTGCCGATTCCACTTTCTGTAATGATAACCATTGTACTACTACATAAAAATTCAAAATGTTATTTTCACTGTCTGTCTGTATTTCTGAGATGAGGTATCATAACTATTTATACTATTTATATCATTTGGACGGTTGTCCTAATCTTTATTGCCATATTCACTATGTTTCAACCATTGTGCACTCGAGCCTTCACCAGGTGATATATGTTGGGATTTTGAACCAAACCCTTTATTTAGTCCACAGGGGTAGAATGTTCTAATTCCACATGCCATGTCTTTTTTTTGTGGGGTTGATCTCAGTTTCCCTTTTGTAACTCAAATATCACCAAGTTTTTTGTTCCCTTTTCTGTGGCCAGCTATTGAACTCACAGTACTTTGAGTCAAGTCACTTTTTGGATTACTTAAACAAACACTTTTATCCACTGGGCCTTGTGTCCTTGAGTTACTAAAGGGAATTAACTGAAACTGAGATATCCCCCAAAAAAAGATATTAGGGAAAGGAAAGCTGGAAAGACTGAAGGAAAGGATAACACTCACATGTGTTTAACGTCTGATCCAGCGAAAGGGAAAACATTGTTAATTTTTAATCTTTTCATTTGTACCCTCTTATTTACATTATATACACGTGAACTATTGTCCTCATCATTGTTGTTGCCGCCACAACGTTTCGGCTGTTGTACCCTTCGTTCTTCATCAGATATATGACCTGGATAACTTACAGGGAATTTTGAACTGAACACACTTTTTATTTAATCTACAGAGGTTGATTTATCTCATTTCTCTGCCCATGTCTAGGGATATCTTTTCTAGTTCTTATTTTAGTAATAGTCCATTATTGCTCCCCACGTTTCCACCAAGTCCAAGTTCACACTGTCCGGGCCAATTGTTAGTAACATATTAAGCATTGATACTTTCTCATTGTCTTACATTTTTGCTTTTTAAAAAAAGATTTTATAGTCATTAAGTAATGTAATTATTGGTAGATTTGTATTTATCTCTGAAAATCACTGTTTCAGCTAGGAATTAATGTACCAGACAATTTAAAAATCAAAGTTCAAAAGATATCTTTATCTACCAATAATTACATAATGGCCACCCCTGGTAATTTTTAAATTGGCCCGAAAAGTAGTTGTTTTGTATTTTAAATAAGAGAAAATTATTATACATGGTTAAAAAAAAGTGAGACATGATTTTTATTAAAAATTTTATCATGACAAAAAGAAAAAGAAAAACATTTTATCATTAAATTTTGCTCTTGTCAAAATATCTTCCTTTAGCACAAACTTTTGGCATTTGTTGCAAAAGTTTCTCAAAGTATAAGTTTAATAATAATTCCTTTTTTTTTCAATGACTCTAAGAGCTCTTTTTCATTTTTTTTTTCACTCCCATGTTAATTCTGGAGGTTGCTTCAAACTTTTGAACTATAGTGTATATCAATTATGTTTTTAAGAAAGAAACTTGGTGAATCATCATATTAATATACCCATGAAATACCCATTAATATACCCATGAAAATTTCATGGTTTTCCTACTTTAATTTTCTGATGAATCTTAATTCTTAATTTAATGACTGAAAAAGCCCCATAAAAGTTCCAAAACTATACAACTATTTTTACATTACTTCTTTTATTTGATTCATTGATTGCAAGCAGATAATCAACAAAATGTTTTTTCTCAAATCATTAGCTCTTCTTAAAAGTAAGAAAACAATATGATTCTGGGTATTTAATAAGAATTTAATGTTTATCATTAAGCAAACAAAAATCCGTTTTGTTTTCTCATCTACGTCTTCTTTTGAAGTTTGGAATTAAATGGTTTTATGAGAACATTTTCCGTAGTATTTTTTTTTATCAGCATTAAATAAAAAAAAAAATGATGTTAAAAGTATTTTATTTAATATGTCTGCTATTGTAAGCCAACACATTATAAATTCTGTGAGTCCAAAAATAGCACGCCATTAAGTGAAAAGAAAGAAAATATCCCTAAAAATAATCAGATTATAAAAGTATCAACTTAAAAGAAAATTATTATTTACACATTTTATTTAATTCAGAAAGTGGGAAAACAAAAATAGATACACTCAATTTATGGTAAGGAAAGAAATGTTAAGAGTAAAATAATTTACTTCTTCTGAGGATCTTAATTTCCTAAGGGATATGCAGTTCAAGAATAATTCCTCATTTTTAAAAGTTGATTGGGAAGATAAATATCATTAAAATATGATATTTAATTTTATTTCAGTATTCCTTTTTTAAATGGATCATTGAAAAAAAATGTCCTGGGTTCATGAACTGGGCCAATAATTATTTAATGCAATTATAAATCTCTGCTTAAATTTTTCTCAAAGAAGCTTTCATTTTTTTTTTTTAAAATATATTCTTTTAGCATATGAAATAAGGTCAGTTACCAAATTTAGTCTTTAAAAATAACCTAGAGCAAAAATAAATCAAAGTTCAAATTCTTGTGCTAGTTATTCTGGAAAATTTAATTATACCTCTTTCTTATATTTGCTAATTTTTCGTTTTTTCTTTTTTTAATGCCATGTCCCTTCAGGATGTAGGTGATTATGGCTCTTAACACATTCCTCTACTTTATTATCTATAAATTATCATGACTTCTTGGGAAATATAGTGGATTGTTTTCTCATTATATCCTCCACTGTTTGGAATTCTGACTAATCCTTCTCCTAGACTGACAGCCATGAAAGGCTAAAGAACACGGTCTATCTGCAATTGAACCCATAGCTGGTGAGGGAAGTACAAGAGATGTATTCACCTCTTTCTCAATGGTATTAAAGGCTAGAAAATGAACTCAGTTTGCCATTTCCACTTTACCAAATAGTATATTTATTTTCAACATCTCTTAAAAAATATTTCCTTATCAGGCTGAAGAATACTGTTTTTGGTTCAAGTTGAAATTGACATATATAAGCTATGATTTAACCATGTTACTTTCTGATTTTCATGTCACAATGCAGGTAGTATTTGCATTAAGATTTATATTTATAAAATTTTATTAATTATAGCTTAAACAATTAAATTTATTAATAAAATATTCATAAAAATGTCCAATTATCTTTTTCCTCTTGTCTCCCTCTTTCTGATCTGGTTACAAAAAGATTTATTTGTTGTCCTCGTGTTCCTGTACATTGATTTATATTAAACTTTCTTGAAATGTATTGCCTATCATCTGTCCCCTTCAGTGCCTGTAATTGCTTGTCATCTGTCCCCTTCAGTTCCTTTTATTACTTGTTATCTGTCCCCTTCAGTAGCTTTTATTGCTTGTCATCTGTCCCCTTCATTACCATTTGTAACTGCTTGATGAAGGACTATAATATAAGAAAAACTTATAATACATTTTAAAAATACAAAAATGTTCCATTTATTATTTACACATTTGATTTGTTTCACCTTTTAAAAAATAGGATGGAACGACAACATAATTGTTAGTTTAAAAATTCTGAAGAATTGTCTCTGTCACTCCTTTACAGTACATTTTGGTTATAAAAATTCTATTAGATTACGGAGTCTATGAATAAGGATTTTTTGCAAAAACTTCAGGACTTTTCAAGGTTATATATATCCATCAAGAAACAACTGTCATTATAATTAGCTGTGATCCTAGTCTAGATTTTTATCCTGCATAGACAGATACTTCAGCTAGTATATTGATATTTATATGCAAACAAAAAAGTCACAAGAGTGCACATATTTTTAAGTATGTGTGAAGTTTATATTTTATGAGTAAAGCTCAAATATAAACAGTTAACATTAGTAATATTAAAAACTATTAGTTTTAGGATAAAGGTTTGATTCTATCAGCTTATCCAGGTGAAAATAATTAATTCTCTGTTGACAAGCTGATAAATTTGGTGAAACACTGTGAGGAATTTTATGAAAATGTTGTCCAGTGTCCCTCAGTCCAGTATAGGGCTAACACACTTGGGCATAAACTATTCCATCTGGACACAGCTCACCGAGTGGACATGAGAAATTGGTCTGCCTAGCATCATAGCCACTTGACGACTGACCAGGCCAACCCCTATACAACATAATTGTTCCTGTTCTCTGGACATACCATGCAATTTTCTCATTCTATCACTTAACTGACCACAATCTGACAGAAATATATGGCTGTGCATTGGACATTCACTTTACTGTTTGTTCGATACAATTGAGAGATAGGTTTTGTTTGCAGCTGGACAATTTTTGAAACGATTATTTGCTTTTTCTTGTTTTATGTCAATAAATAAGCATCTTTTTTTCTATTCAGTAACCAGTATATCATAAAATATCTTGGACTTCTTTAATAGCATGGTCAATACAATTGGTAGTTCAATTTAAAATCAAATGTACTTGCCTATATAAAAGCTTTCAATATTTATATTGTTTACATTTGGATTAATGTCCTCATAACTGTTGTTATCTTAATGTTTTGACCATTGTGCTCTTCAGCCTTCTTCAGGTGTCTGTCAATCTACATAACCTTTCAAAGTGAATCCTTTATTTAATCTAAGGTAGTAAATTGTTCTCGTTCTGCTGTTCATCTCTAAGAATATCTTATTTTTGTTCAGATCTTTAAGAGCTGGGACATTCTGTGCTATATCCATGGTATCAAATCAGCCTCATTTCCTCCATATTCTAATTGTAAAGAGGAAGATCCATTCAGACAGATACCTGCATGCATGTTTCCCTGAACACTAAAATTTTAACCTCTTCAAGTCAAGTTGTTATCTATCCTCACACTATACTGAACTTGTTGAAATGATAGCATTCATGCATTCCTTTATTAATTAGTATAAAACTTATTTATTAGAGATCAAATGTTGAAAAATTTTGATTAATCTTTTTTTAAGAGTTAGGTTTAATTCTCTACCAAACAGTTCTTGTAGCCTGATCCATAGAGCAGCTGCTTCCCAAAATAAGATAAAAAAGCAGTTATTATTATTTTATTGCCATGCATGATACACGCTTAGGTGATCACGTATCTTTTGATACATGACTGACGAGGCAGATTTTTTCCTGCGGTAGGTTGCCATTTCTTTCTGTGGTAGACCAGTTGCCATCCAAGGCTATACAACCCAGTCTGACCTGCTATTTTCCTATAGCTGGTGGGAGAAGAATAGGATTCATACCTTTCTCATTGGTATTACAGTGTAACCCGGATATAAGAGAGTTGTCGGGACTGGAGAAGGAGTCTCTTATATCCGGGTTTGGTCTATTTTGTTTAGGTAAGTATGGCTCTAATTTGGGACCAGATAAAATCTCTCTTATATCCGGGTTACACTGTAGCATGTAGATGACTGTAATGGATTCAAGTGAAATTCAAATTCAGCTCTCTGATTCCTCAATCTGTGCCACTATCCACTACTCCACCGTACATAGGAGTACAAATTCACCTGGAACTCATTCTTTATTTCCAATCTGTGTTGTTTACTAATTGCTGACAATCTGGATAAATTGAAATAAAAATGAAAGAAATAAAATTAAAAAATTAATAATCAATGATAATAATTCATCTGATAATAATAATAACAACAATAAAATCAACATCAAACTTTTTTGGAGCACCTGTATAAATTTCTAAAAATATCTGTATGCATAGTTGTTATTTCTTTATAATAAATTCCCCATCCCAGAATGAAAATGATCAATGTATATATATTTCTTTTATTACTATAAATGTTATATTTAGTGAGTTCAGTGTTTCAAGTATACATCCCTCGGGGGTGGGGGTGGGGTTAACAACAGTGAGATTGACAACTACCAGCTTGAGCAATCCAAAATCTTATTAAAGGAAATCTGATTGTAAGATTTGATTACCAAAACTAGTAGATGTCAATTTCACTGTTAAGGAAAAAAAAACAGGGATGTATACTTCAACAAATCTACCCACTAAAATATAATGTTTATATTAATAAGAAATAATGTTTGATTTTAAAAATTCATTAATTTCTTTAAAATTACTGTGTCTGTCTGCCTGCCTATCTAGAATGTGTTTCTGCTATCAGCAAAGAAACTTGACAAGGATCATCAATTGATATCAAGAGAGGTGATTGTAACAGTGCTGGACAACAAAATAGATAAGGCATTGTGATAACAACAAGATCTTTATTTCCAGTATTCACAAGTAATAATAAAATAACCAAAATTAAATGAAAATTGTTATGTAATAACAGAATTGAAAAGTGTATTTTTAAGTTTTACTCATAACAGTTGATAGCAAATTTAGCAATAAGAGGGTCTTACGAATATATTTCTATTAATGTGGCTATTGATGCAAATGAGATAATCTTTCAGCATCTGTCTATAATTCTGAGATGAGGTATTATGTACACTATTTACATTATTCGGACTATTGTCCTCATCTTTGTTGTCATATTTATTAGAACGTTTCAGCCGTTGTACACTCCGGCTTTCTTCAGGTTTCTGGAATGTTGAACTGAACCCTTTATTTCACTCATTGATGTAGACTGTTCTAGTTCCTCAAGGAAACATGGCACAGTGGATAAAGGCGTTGGTTAGATCCTGTGACAGGCCCCAAAGAGTGTGAGTTCAATACCCAGTTAAGGCAGTGGTGAATTCGGAGAGGGGAATTAACAGGAGATAACTGATAACTGACATCCATTAAACATGGCACGTGGAACTAGAACAGTCTACCCCAGTGAGTGAAATAAAGAGTTCAGTTTAACATTCCAACCCTCTGCAGAAGGCCAGAGCATACAATGGCCGAAACGTTGTAATAAATATGACAACAAAGATGAGGACAATAGTCCGAATAATGTAAATAGTGGAGATAATTTTTCATTTCATAATTTCCCAGTACTAGATTAGCAGCAATGTTTCGTCATTTTACAGTTGAAATGGCTAAATCCAACCGTAAGTTCTATGCTATCAGTTTCTTCTATCGCACTTCTCGCTTGTGGAACTCTTTTCTGGTTTCTTGCTTTCCAGTCAAATTTGATCTTCAAAAATTTAAATGCAATATCAATCATTATCTTCTGTATTTGTTGTCGTGTCTTCCCTCTAATGAGTCTATTATGGACGCTTTCACTTACTATAAAGTAGTAGGAAAAGTAAGCCTCGTGGGGAACAGTGATAGACTGAACGCTGGTCAACTGATACACACTCCTAAGTCGTGTAGCACACTTCTGTTGTATTTACTGTTCAATACACTATTTACCTGCAACCTCTTGTTTTGTTATTCCTTAACCAATTACTTGGTCACAACAGTATTTTTGATTCCTTTTCTTTTATTGTTCTCTCTTCTGAATAATATGTTTTTCTCATATTCTCTCACACTCTTGGATCTTAGTGGCTTTATTGCCTTGCTTGGTGTGAAATTATTAAAAAAAAAAAACTTTAATGTTCCCATAGTGTTTTTTGGCTGATGGACTAACTCAACTAAAATTTACTACTGACATTCAAAAAGATGTTGCCTATTTTAATGTTTTTATTAATGAAGTCATTTGTGAGAATTTAAAGTTTTATATATGTAATGAGCAGATTAGATCAACCATTCACTGACTGACTAAATGTGATCTATAGTCAAGACACCCAAGTTTCAAGCAATATTAGAATTTGTCTCATGATGAGTCAATACTAGTGATAGGTCATTGGTTAGTTTGAACACAGTTTTGTTTTTCAGAATCAATCTAATCTAGTTTTGGGAATATTTTTTGTTTGTTTGTAACCTACCAATGGTGACACAACAGATTGATCTTTGTTTTTGATCTAATAACCCTGTAGGATTAAGAGACCTGATTTGATCTGAAAAAATTTGGATCTAACAAGAATTGATTTTTTTTTTATTCTTCTAAAGAAAATAACTTTTGTGCAACTGTTGTCGTAAACTAATTACATGAGGTAGTATTGGAAAGTTCCTGGACTGTTCATGCTCTGTTTGTGCCATTCAACAGAAATACATGCACATCTCCTGTTCCTTCATACCCAGCTTATTGAGTCAGTCTACCAACAGGCTTCATGTTATCTACTTATGTTAATATTTTTATAATCATTTCACCCCAAGCAATAAAATAAAGCCACTAAGATTCAAAAGATTGGGATTGTTTTTTTATCCACTTTTGGGATAAAAGGTTGGAATTTTGTCCTCTTGGCTTTTGTTCACTGTGTGCTAATCTTGTCCTGTTTTTTTTCCTGGATTCAGCTAGCTAATGCCTATTGTGGATGGCTTCTCTTGTGTTTCTTCAACATCCACAGAACCATCATATGATTTATACTGCAACTATGCTGAGTGCACGTCAGTTAGAGTTTCTGGGAGAGAGTGCATAATCTGACATGATCAGCATTTTAACAAGGCCAGTATGCTTGAACACTCAGTCATGATGACTTGTGACTTCATGCTGTCACAACATCTGAACAATTGTGTCTACCCAATTTCAACCAGAAATGGTTTTCAGGCAATTCTCAATGGTGCTGCATGCCGTGATCATCTCCCCAGCTTGATAAATTGACCATGGTGAGTTTGGAAACTGAGACCCAAGGTTGAAATGCTAACTTTCTAACATTCAGACATGTGCCCATATAACTGTACAATATACAGAAATAAACAAAGAGTAAGTAAGGTGAAAAATAAATAGATGAATCTTAATATAAATACAGTGGAACATTTAGACAAATATATTCATAGGACCCACTTATTATATGCTATCAATTGTCATGGGTAAAAATACATTTTTCAATTCTGTTAATACATCATTAAATATTTACTTTGAGCTCCTTAATAAAATCCAAAGAAGAATAAGTAATATTATTAGTTCTGATCTGGTTTCAGTCACTTTCCATCCATTGTAAGGTTGTCTCTCTGTGCCTTTTCTATAAATAATTTCATGAAAATTGTTCGGATGAACTCTTCGCTATAATACATAAACTTTTTGAATTTAAGCGCAGTAGTAGACTGGCACTGAGATCTCATCAGTTTACAGTTGAGCTGGCTAGATGTAACTGCAAATTCTACAGTTTCTTTTCTCACACTTCTTACTTGTGGAACTCCCTTCTGGCTCCATGCTTTCCAGCTAACTTTAATCTGCAAAAATTTAAATGCCAATCACTATCTAATGTCCTCCTGATTGCTTTTTCTTCTTTCTGCTCATTGTTAATGTTTCTGTTCCTAATTCTTCCACACCCTGTAACCCTTGTGTCTTAGTGGCTTTACTGCCTTGCATGGGGTGATACCAATTAAAAAAAAATTATAATTACTTGTAAATTTTGTAAATAAACTCTTTTGTTATGATCACAATGCCTTTTCTATTTTATCCAATATTTTTGCAATGACCTCATTTGGTATAAATCAATGATCATTGTCTAGTTGAGTTTCTTTGCTTATACCAGAAATATAATTTTATTCCAGACCATCATATTAGAGAAAACAAAAGCAGGTGTTTACCTTTGATAGAATTCTAAGATATCAATTGACTGGAAGAGTTTTTGTAAAATACCATTTTATATTTTTCAAAAAATCTTCCAATCAATTGATATCTTAAAATTTAACATTCATGAGGAATTTTTAATTAAATGAAGTTTATAAAGTAGAAACAACATTATTTCATAAAAATCTAAGAGATTTCATGCCCTTAATTCTGTAAGTGAATAATAATAATAAATAAATGAAAATAGATCTATAAATAAAATGAAATAGCAAACTGAAGAATTCAACTTGGCCTTCTTGGTTTTGATTAAAGCATAATAAGTTTTGCAACCTCAGTTCTTTCCAATAATAGATTCAAAAACTATGGAAAACTAAGTTTTGGTAAAAAAAAAAAAAAGTAATATTTTTTTTAAGCTAAATCAAATTGACAATGCATGAAGGGAAAATAACATAAATGTAAATTTTATTAAAAGTCTGAGATATTTTTCTAAATTTTCTTTGAACCTATTCTTTAAACACTTGAAGAACCAAAGAAAAGAATTATCCATCTAATCATCCTATTTTATCAGAAACATATGACATAATACTTAACTACTAACAATTTTTGTATGATTTTTCAATGCAGACTGAGTGCCAAATGCTACCCAAACAAATCTTAGCTAAAGAATCTGCAAAATTGATTGGCTAAATCTTCTAGGAATGGCATTTATTTCCTTGTACTAATACCAGAATTCATTCAAAGTAGGCTATTATAAATTTTTATGTGAGGGAGCTAAAATGTATCCTTTGCCTATGAAATTAACATTTTGTGTAAGCTATCTAGCAGAACATAGGCAAGTATTAAATGATGAAATTTTTGAATTCATATAATATATATCTGTTCACATGCGAAATGTACTGTGAAAACTTTGCCATCTGCTTAGTTCCTGTATATATTTTAGTATTTGCAACTATATATGTAATCATTGATATAAATGAAAGTTTTGGTTGGGCATGTTTAGTAACTTCTGCTTTTGATATAATGGATTGGATAAACAACTAGTTACAAATAAGGGTAAGAAAAATATTTCAGACTGCAATGAAAAGAAATATTAAATTGCAGAAACAAAATAAAACTGTCAAATACTAATCTTGCTTCAATAAGAAACTACTCTGTTTGGATCTTTTCTGTAGTTTGATACCTGAGCAAAAGTTAATTATGTAGTAAAGCAGCTTTAGTTTGTCAAATTTCAAAAGACTATCAAATTTGATGATGATAAATGTTGTCTGGAATTTTGAGATTTTTTGATTCTACAAATTATTATTTAGATTTGTATTTTCATCTTTGGCAATTTTATCATGTTTATGGTTCTTCAGCTTTATTTTTTGCTCTGTTAATCTTTGCATATCAACCAGTAATATTTATTCTTTGTAATTTTCTGAATCTTCTGAATTAGAACACTTCACTACCGGTTTGAGCATCAAATTTTTGCGCTTACATGAGAAATGCTTGAGCTTGACAAGAGTATTTATTGCTGGATGATTACTAAAAAAAAATTACTAGATGCAGCATAGATATGCAGAGAGTCAGAGAAGATATTACTAAAACAGTTGACACAAGTACCAATAATTCATGGAAATGCAATGTTATATGTATTACATAAAAATATCAATAATAATAATAAAGAAAACATGAAAGGAGAAAAATTGTTTGTATATTAGTAACAACGACATCAGGTATTGCCATGATTAAAATCACAGCTGATAGAAAGATAAAGCTAAGCAAATCCTATTGCAAAAAATTGGTTGAGTGATAGTAAATGAAGTAAAATAATAACTAGCTCAGTTTAAAATTCCCTGTAGGTTACCCAGATTTATATACACCTGATGACGGCCAGAAGGTAGATGGCTGAAACATTATGATAACAACAACAAAGATGAGGACAATAATCTGAATGTAAATAATGTTAACTCCTCATCCCAGAAATTCAGGCAGAAAAAACAACAACAATATTAATAATAATAATAATAATAATGAAATAATAGAAAGATAATTTTGAGGAGGGTCATTATCATTTCAAAGATTGTTCAGATAACTCACTTTTTCTGTTGCTAATAATTATTAACCAATCTATTCTACAGCCTTCTTGAGGTAGGTGATCTGTAGGGAAGAAGCAAGGATTTTTGTGTTTTTTTACTAAAATAATATATATTGAAAATTCCATAGACTGAACATGTGAGCAATGACAAAGTTTTAAAGAAAATGGAAGCAAAAAGGACACTTAGAAAGAGACAACTGAAATTTCTAAGACACATAATGAGAAAGGAAGACTTAGAGAATTTGATACTCACAGGACATATTGAAGGCAAGAGGGACAGAGGAAAATAGGGAATAAACCAAGTAGTTTAAAAGGTTGGCAGAACAGGGATTAGGAGGCATAAAAAGCCTTACAAAAAACAGGAAATTGTGGAGAGCCATGACTGCTCAAGCCCTGAATGGACACAACACATAGTAGTATGTGTTTCAAATAGAAATTTTCACTGACCAATATTAAAGTTTTTCTGCAAGTGTACAATCCTAAAGGAAATTGTTTCTGTTTTTTTTCTCCAGAAACATTTAGTGAAAAGAAAAGTGAATATATTCAATTCATTCTCATCTGTTTCTAAAAAATATAAACTTAAAGTAGGCTGGAGAATGGATTGATTGTAATAAAGTAATAACAAAAGCAAAACAAAAGCAAAACAAAAAAACAAGTGAACACTCCATTGTTTAATAATAATAATAATATGAAATAATTGAAAATAAAAAGCAAGCATGAGAAAAATATGAGTTGGTGCTGAAAATTTCTTAACGTCACCAAGAAGTCCTTCCCACCCCAAATCTGATGTTTGGTCATTTTGTCAGCTTTTGGGAAGTGAGTTAGGCCAAGAACTTTTCAGTATCTCATAGCACAAAAGAACACAACAGAAGCAGAGTAAAAGAAATAAGATTGGGTGGATTCCACTATTTGGCCTTCAAGACAAAATATTACAGAATGGAAAAGAAACACATCAGAAGTTATTTTGGCATAAATCCATTACTTTTTTTACTTTTCTCATATTGCATATGTTTTGTTTCTGACAACCTAAAGTTTCAGAATGTTTTGACTTTGTCCATTTTTCTTTCTGTTGTTTTTCAATTTGTTTGGGTTTTACATATGGTTTATCACTTCTGCCAGATATCAAATTAGCTTTGCATTCTGCCTTGGATCAAAGTGTAGTATCTGTACACTCTGTAAAAAATGTTACATTGCATATATAATATGCAAAGAGTTGTATCATTTATCTATGTATAATCCTATCATTTTGATGGGCGCTATGCTATTAAATAAATAATTTACCCATATTGTCAAAAAATTACTGTAGTAGTTAAGAAATTATGCAATTATACTAATAAAATAACAAAAACTTTAAAAAGGAAAAAATCTTCTCTGCATTTTCTTGTCTATTTTTAATATTTCCTGTATATTCAACTCGGCAAATAACATTATGAAAGAAAAAAATCTGAGAATAGCATCCATGTTATCATAACAGAATATCTCATTACTAATTAATTAGTAGTAGCAATCAGGTTGAATGACCAATACTTGTATAAAGTTGCACTGTGTCTCATATAGAACTGATTAAACTTGACAAGTTCACTAAGAAAACCCAAGTTAACATTATCCTAAGTTTGTGGCACTTGTTTTGTAGACCTCAAATGGCTGATAAACTTGATTCCACATTGGCATACACCAAAGATTACACCTTGTCTTCCCATATTTCATGCTCTACCACCTGAGTAGTTTCGTGATTTCAGTCCTAATCCACCTGTCTTGTAGATAAGAATTTTTTCATAAGTGTATGTAATATAGCGTAAAAAATATTGAGTATTTCAGACACGCCTAACATAAAATGTTTCTGACTGTATTTTGCAGAAGCCACATGTTAATACTCATTCATATCACTTGATTCTAATCATCAAGACATACCTGTTGCAAGCGGATCTGTCCTCAGATGGTCCCACGCATTTTGAGATAAAGTCGACACCAAAATTTAAAAGAATGTATTTACTAGAGCAGCATAAGAAACATCTGGACCATGAGTTATAAGCTACTTAATCCCAAATCTCATGGAAAGGTGGAGTACCAAAAGAAATGGCAAAAGCTATTGATTTTTATATTTTTGTGGATTAAGTGATCGATAATAACCTTGTGGTATAAGTAAGTGTCTGTCACTGTCCAATATTGCACACAAAGTAACAGGTTTTAAAATGGCTGCCGCAGAGACTGGCTTGGTCTATCCCATAATTCACTTTAAGCGAGCTCTTCAGACTCAGGAGGAAGAATGTACTCAAAATGTCATTGGTTGATGAAGAATATAGAAGAAAAGTATTTGGTCACGAGGGTTGAGGTTGGGATATTGGAAATATATACAATAAGTTGCATAGCAGAGCAATGATTTGTTTCCCAAAAAAGAAAAAGGAATTTAATAGTTTTCTCACAGATATATAAAATATTATTTTTAATCTTAATCTCATAGGCCACTGGACAGTTTTACTTTTCATGAGATGCATTTATAATATTTTATAATTTTGCAGTATCCATTATTTTAAATTATTATATCTGTGTATCTGCTTTGATAAATTATGGAAATGCTAGTTTATCCTTAAAATAATATTGTGGTGTTAAATCTGTAACTATAGTCTTTGCAAATACCGTTGGAAAAAAATGTACATTTTCAATATCTGTTTTGGTATCTTTTATAGATACCAAAAAAGATATTGAAAATGTACATTTTTTTTTCAATAACATTTGCTTTAAATATTGTGTCTGAAGTTTGTGAGATGGTCTCGGAAAATTTCCAGACAAGGCTCTGGCAGATTCCATAACTGATTTCTGTCACGTGAGGCAGTTGAAAGATTGTTTTTTTCCACATTTTTTGACATTTTACTGATATCTGGTCCCCTCTAAAAGCTCATTATATGGTACCAACATTCAACCAGCCTTGAAACACATGTGCCATTTAAAAAACTGCGTTCAACCTAAAAACAAAAATATTCCTGAAAAGTCTGGCAAAACATTTTGATGGTCTTGGAAGCTCTTAATAAAGTTTGTCTTTCTTTTATTTCTCCTAAGCCCTGTTCTGCCATAAATTTACTCAAGTTATGCATATCTTTCATCTGTCCCTCTTGCCCTCTATCTGTCTCATGAGTGTCAGATTTTCCAAGTACTCTTTCCTCATTATGTACCCTAGAAACTGTCTCTTCCTGATGTTAAGTATTAGTTTCTTTTTTGTTTCCATTTTCTCCAAAACTTCATTGTTACTCATGTTCTATCCACAGTATCCTCAGTATCCTTCTGTAGAATCACATTTCTCTTGCTTCATGTCTCCTCTTTATATTTGAGATCATATCTGCCACTCACTGCCATACAGGAGGACAGATATCACATGGCAGTTTAGTACTCTTTTCCTTGTTTCTAGCAAAATTTTCCTAATTCTTAGTACTCTGCTTAGCTTTTGGAATGCATCTTTGACTCTCACAATATGCCTTCAGATTTCAGTGTCGCTTTTTCCATCCTCTGTTAAAACACTACCCAGATATTTAAATTTCTGCACTTGTTTAATTTTGGTACCTTTGATTTGTATTTTGCAAATGAATTTAACACCCTGTATAAATTACCTATTGTTTTATATTTTTTTAAGAATGGTTAGGGAATATCTTCTCCCAACATAAGTACCCTCTTTACTTTTGGAAATTTGTAGAATAATTTTTATTTCAAAAAGAATTATTATTTTGAGTTTAATTTTTACTAAAATGACTATGAATTCATAAAGCTTCCTCACATTTTTCAAAAATGTTTTAAGTTAGAATATACAAGTTCCAAACAACATATATTCTGTATCTTTTTGTTAAAATTTTACTCTTGTTTACAGTTTATTAAAGAATGACACCTTAACTACTACGTATTTTTTGGTTTTTCTAGAAAAGTCTCAAATAAAATTCCAACATTTAGTTTAGAACAATGATTCCTTATTTAGCTTGTAAATAGAAGAAAATTATATTTGAAAAATTTGTGTGCAAAAACAAAATTTATCCTCAAGCTAAAGTATATTCAATGTGCATCTGTTTACAAACACATAGAATAATAAGTTGATATTGTTTAAAAAAAAATAAAATAATGGCAAATAATTTAATAAAAGGCTACTTAATTTCTGACAAAAGTAAAATTTAATCCATTTTTTCTCATGTCTTAAAACAGTATTCTGTAAATTGTCTTTATTGTAGACAGAACCGTTACAATGAAGATAATTTGATTGTTTTTTTCCCCCTTCTTTCTATAAGGATGTTTCCTCTCCATGACTTGGCACTTAGTGTTGTGATAACTTAAATTAGGAATACATTTGAATTTCAAATTTTTGATACTTTGGACTGAATTTTTCAGATTTAGATTTTTCTTGATGCAAATGAGTAATTATATTTGATTTTTTCTTTGTTTTTTGGGCGTTGAAAAAGACATATGTTTTATTCATTCGCTTTTCATCCCCATAAAACATAAGGACAAAGAAATCACGTTAAAACATTTGTATTTTAATGCATATATTCATCATAACCTACCATCAGTGCGTTTGATAGTTTACAATTCTCTCCTGTCCCACGTTACCTGATAATAGACAGATCCACCAAAAGGTTTGTTGTGAACAAAACATATCTACCATTCAATGATAATAAATAATACCTAACATTAAACAAGGTTAAAATATATTTGGCACAGTCAGTATTTAGCCACAGACAATGTTAAATGTTTATTTTTCACAGCTATAATGTTGCAACATGAAAGAGTTAAAATAATAAAGTAGCAAGCAAAAAAAAGATAATATTTTTCTGTTTCTCCTTTTAAGTCAATGTGCACAATATTTTATTTTTCTTAATCGAGTCAATGAGTCGAGATAACTGGTTTGCTCATTTTATATATCTTTTTCTCTTTTCATTTTGCTAACCAATTGTAGTTGTAGTTTTCCTATTTTCATTATGCTTGTTTTTATTGTATTAATTACATTTTGTATTTTTTTATTGTATTAATTACATTTTGTACCTCTAATAAGAACATAAAGCATATTTTTCATAAGTTCATGAAAATTAAGAATAATGGAATTTGTATTTATTTTTTAGTTTACTATATACAAATTCAGGTAGAAATTGACCAGCAATAAAAATGTGCAAATAATATTTGTTTTTTTCTTTTTTTACTTTGTCATTAAAACAATGTTGATTTCTCACTGAATTTCTGTGATGATGGGTTATCACTAATTACATTTGGACTATTGTCCTCCACTTTGTTGTTTTAGTAACCTACAGGGAATTCCAAATTGAACCCTTTATTTAATCTATAGGGATATACTGTTCTCATTCCACTGCTTATATGTAGGGATATCTTGCCTTGTTCTTATTTTTAGTACTTCTCAGTTATTGTTCACCCTGTTTGTTTTGTTTGTTTAATGGCATGTCAACTCCTTATGGGTCATTTAATGCCAAAATTTAATTTCCTTGTGAGCATTAATAATTTCTTTTATAAAAATGTATTACTAATATTTTTTTTTTTCAAAAATGTATTGCTGGCAATTTTTTTTTTTTAACTATTTGCCTATAGCTAGGTCCCTAACAGGTGCTACCACCCCGGGTCAGGGTGGACCTGGGAACAACAGCAATTAAGAGGTGGTTCCATGTTTCTCAAAACCTCCTGATCAGAGGTCTTGCTGCCAGATGCAGTTTATCATTGTCATATAGGAATAAAGTGTCACTGCTGGCACTTGGGTTTGAACACGAATCTCCAGAGAGTGAGCACAGTCGACCTCATCTTGAAATAATTAAATCATATGATGGATAAAAGAAAAATATATATATGGGAATTAGTGGTATCTGACCGAATATTTGTTCAAAGGTGTTAACATTATTGTATCTGTGATTTATAAAATCAATGCATACAACCGGGCATTATAAAAATCATCATACCAAGGACAGGCCCTGTTTCCACTGAGTCCAAGTACACACTGCCTATCCCAGGGATTGAACAATAGCTTAGTGGATTAAAGTGTTGGTTAGTGAATTTGGTGGCATAGTCATTGTGAGTAAATAAGGTAAAACATATTGTTGATTTTTCACATTACAAAGATTCACTGCAAAGTCTTTACAGGTTCAAATAATTATAATTAATTTTTTGTCATGTTGGATGGTTTCACTTGTCACTTTTGTTATATCAAACAAAAGCTCATTATCACTTCAAAAAATGCTTGTTATGTTCGAGAATTTGTAGTCGCTGGTACTAGTAGTAATGCCTTCTAATAATATCCACTACTTGTTCAAGTAGTAATCACCAAATAGTATAATGATCAGAAGAGAATTGTAATCTATAGAGTAGAGAGAGTGAAAGTATAGCAATAGTGGATACACAAGAAGAATTAACACTGATTGTATAGTCATCACGCTACTTCCTATTTATTCACTTCCTTTATGATCATGTGATCTTCTTAATAATAGAATCACCCGTGTTACTCACTGGTGATCTACTTTCAAACTACAGTGTCAGCACAACACTTACTGTTATACAACAAATTTTTGACTACTAATTCTTCCAATTTAATCTCAGTTAATTCTTATCACAATGACTGTCTTCTCAGACTGTCATTCTATGACCATCATTAAGCAATGCAGATTAGAAATAAAGAATTAAAATGCAAAACGAATCAAATTAAGATGAAATACAAAAAAGATGAATAGAAAAATTGTTTCATTGAAAAAGAATATTACTCCTAATACTATAAATATCTGTAAATAGGATGGCAAAGTTTCAAGCAGTCGGATAAAATAAGAAATAGCTATATGATTGAATTTGAATGACTGCAATGAGAAAGTTTCTGTAGTCTAATTGTTAAGACAACTGTTATGTTAAGATCAGTTTCTTAACAAAATGTAAAATAAGTTTTTGTTTTGTCAGAAGATTATTCTTTATTTCTAATCTGTATCGCTGACTGAAAACTGCAGAATGATAATCTTTGCGATAAGATAAAAAGCAATTGAAATTAAGATGCAAGAAATAAGAGTAAACAAAAAATAATAATTATTAACAATGCTACATCATAGAAATTAAAAGAAATGTTATATTGCCAGTTGATTTTACAAGAGTGGAAGAAAACTTTGTCATATTTACTTATATCAAGTACAAAAAGAAACCAGAGATGAAGAAGTGACTTAAGGCAACAGTTTTTTTTTATAATAATGTGCACCCTGTACAAAGTTCAAGAACCACTCAAGGTAAAGGGTTACAAAGTAACAGGTAATTTATGTAGATATGTTGGGAAGATAACAGTTAACCCTAGACTTAAACAGGTTAAGATTGTAGTGATCAGGGAAGCAACCTCTTGGGAGTCAATTCCACAAAGTAGCTATTCGTGGGAAGAAACTATTTAAGTGAAATTTCTCTCTCGTCAATAGAATACAAAGGGAATATATGCATGGAATGACAGGTCTTTATCATGAAGATTAGAACTGGTGGAACTAAGGAATATAGTTCGTCTGAACACTTTCCATGGAAATAGTGATAGACTAGTTAGAGCCTTGCCACATTTTCTCTGGGAAACGGGTTGTAGGGTAGAAGATAATTCATCACCCACAAGGATGCAGAGACACTGGTAAAAACTGGGCAGCTCCTAGCCATATCTGGCAGTAGAACTTCATTTTTGGTTTGATCTGGCTCTTGTAGAGGATAGCAGAAAGAGTCAAGTAATTACTGGAGCCACAGAAGAACACTAAGAATATCATGGACAGATCATATGAGCAACAGGGAAGTGTAAAGGAAATTAGAAACAAGAATCAGAAAGAGACAGTTAAAATTTCTGGGACATGTAATGAGGAAAGAAGGTTTGGAGAATTTGACACTCACAGGAGATATTGCAGGTAAGAGGGACAGAAGGATACAGTGACCAACCTACTTAACAAGCTTGTGTAAATGGATGACAGAAGAGTGAGAGGGAAGGATAATGAAAGGACAAATATTGCTAAGAGTTTAGGATAGGAAGTTGTAGAGAGCCATGATTGATTATGTCCTGAAGGGACAGCAGCATATAAAAGAAGATTTTTACCTCTACATTTAGAATGAAAACAGATAGCTGAAATTAACATTCTAAGTATTTAGCTCTGCCAAGTTCCTAAAGGAATTCAAAAGACATAAACAATGTCTTAGAAGTCAGGAAAGAATGGAAGAAAAATGAGAAAATATTAAAGGCCAAAAACCAAATTACACACTTCTCTCTCAGTGTGAACAAGAGTGGTTATTAGATAGAAATTTGAAACTCTGCAGACAATCTTTTGCCAGGCAAAATGGCTTTGGTAAATTTGCTTAGTTTCTTGGCCTAGAAGGTGAGATAAAAGTCAAAAATGGCTGAAGGTGACATTAGAAATGTGCAAAGCAAAACAGGAGAAAAAGAGCCTGATTGGCCAGTTCCCAGCATGCACCAACTCATCACTTTGCTTTCTTTGCATTCCCAGGCTCCCTTGTCCATTTAATATTTGACAGAAGAGATCCCATCAATTTTGTGGAAAGGCTCAGAAGCAGGTCCAAGAATTAAAGGTAAGGAAGTAAGGCGGGATAAGAGTTAAGGGTTAAGGAGATGGAGAGGTTGGGTTTGGTGATATGTGGGCTATGGAGAGGGAGGTCATGGGTCAGGAGTTAGTGGGGTAGGGTGTTTCATAAAGAGCTGTAAGCAAGTAATTGATGATTGCTTAAAGACTTTAGTTTGTGTTTGGCTGAGCTGAAGATTTACGCATACCCTTTCCCAATGCATAACCAAAAAAGAAAATTTCGTTTTTCTTTGTCATCATCGGGATTCTTGCCACCTTTGGATTTTTTTTCTCTCTCTGTCTTTTTAGATTAATTTCAACCTTTTCCCAGTTCTTTTCTCTTCTTTGATGATCATTTTTCTCTCTTTTTTCTTATCCCTTCCTTTTTTTCTGCTTTTTACACTTCTTTATTTTTGCTTTTTTTATCTCTTTCTTTTTTACATTTTTTTTTCCTTCTTGCTGGCTTCTATCTTTTAGGCTTTTTTCTTATTTTGCTTTCTCTTTTTTCTTTCTTTCTTTTTTTTTCTCTTTTTATTCCTTTGCTTTTTTTCTTTCTTTTTCTATTTTTGGCTTTCTTTTTTATTAGCTTCTGTTTTTTCTCTTCCCCTTTTCCTCATTTTACTTGATTCTCATATCCTGATTTTTTCCATTCTCCTTCCATTTTAGTTATTTCTTTTGCTTCTTTTTATCTTCTTCCTCATCATCTTTTTTTATTCATATAATTTCATTCTTTCCTTCTTCCCCCCACATTCTTCCTGACAGCCATGATGAATGTCTGCATCTTGGGATACATTTTATTCTCTAAATAATATTTCATTCTAATTTAATGAATTTTTCCACTGTTTCTGTTTAACTGTGCAACTTGGCAATCTTAAAACTAGAATCTAAACCAATGAGATGTTACTTGTTAATGACTTTAAAACAAAAGCTTGCAAATTTATATGGATAGATAGAATACCAATATTAACAAATCTATCAGATTCACTTTTGCTGTCAGTCTCATAGGAATCTGTTTTTATCTTTAAAAAATGAAAGGAAAATCTTTGATATCCAAATGTTTTAATTTCCTAAATATGAAAACTTTTCATTTCAAAAGAAAATCTTGTTTTGTATAATAGACATCAGTGTTACTAAGGGATGACTGAGTGACTTATAGATTAGTTTTTTAGAAAACCATATTCATTTTCACCTATTTGTTTTTTAGTAAAATAAATTATATCTGATTTTCTTAATTATGTAAACAATAATTTATCAACTACTAATTTTTTCTTTAGTGTTTTGCTATCTAAGATGAATAAATATACTTTCTATTTTTGATAAAAATATTTTACTGAATTGAGCATTTCTTAATAATTAGGAATTTATAAATTAATTTATTCAGTACCTCATAATCAAAATTATAACTAATATTTTGTTCCAAAACTATTATTCCAAAATAATTGTTGTAATTTTAATTATGAAATGGGGTGCTGAAAAGTTCTTAGTTAAATCCACTTTCTAAATTCTGAGTAAATGATGAAACATCAGGAATTTTATTTTTGTAAAGGTTACAGGGTTGGGTTAAGAAAATTTTCAGCACCCTCTTGTGCATGTAATGCAGTGAGCTCATCACAGTAGA
The DNA here is from genome assembly GCA_964036315.1 of Acanthosepion esculentum. Taxonomy (NCBI): domain Eukaryota; kingdom Metazoa; phylum Mollusca; class Cephalopoda; order Sepiida; family Sepiidae; genus Acanthosepion; species Acanthosepion esculentum. The sequence goes on from OZ038476.1 coordinate 33,443,138, forward strand.
ATCAAGTGCACATTTGTGGGGACCCCAAATGTTTTTCAGCTCACATTTCTAATTAAAAAGTAAAGTTTGGTTTGAGAAAACTCTGGTCTACAGTGAAGAGCCAAATTCTCAAAAATGGGTTAAATACAAAATTTAACCCATTTTTATTTCTTTTTGGAGATTTCCAGTGTCAGAAATGGATTCAGCACCCCAAAAGCATAGGAATAGAGGCTTATATTAATATTTTATAATAAATACAAGGAATTATGTCAAAAATGATATTTATTGACTCTCATATTGCACTAAAAGTAAGTAATGATCAATTTAATGTATAAAAACAAGTGAGTACATTTTAAATATCATCCCAAGAATGATTTTCTTACATTTTGCAGAAATTTGTAATATATTTTGATTAAAACAGCTTTTCAGAAAATTAGACTTCTGAAAATTACTAAATGTTATAACTCTTTCTAATACTGAAGTTGGTTTCTGTTCAAACTTAAGATTGATAATAAAGTCAGTATGTAATATAGATGACTTATATATGATGTTAGCATTTCTTGTTTTTTTACTATTTGATTTTGGAACTTTTTATGTATCTTGAGAATGTTTAATCAATGTTATTTGTTTGCATGGTGTTAATTCTCTGTTTTGGAAAGGTTATACAGAAAAACATTGTCAGCAAATTCTTCAAACCTTTCAGAGTAACCCTTCCGATATTTTCTATAAAGAATTTAAAAAATTGCATATACAAAAAATACTGTATTTTTAAACAGTTATCATGTGTTTGATTTAGATTGTATAACTTTAATCTGGTTGTTTTTTTGTATATTTGCTTTTTTTTCTTTTTTTTTTACTTTGTTCAGACATGAATAAATCATCTTAATATCAACGAATTTGAATTTTACTCTTGTCGATATATTAGGAAACTTTTATGAATCTCCAGGAAAAATCCCAGGTTTTCCAAATAAATATAAAGACATAAAAAGATATATTAGCAGACTTTTATGAATCTCCAGAAAAAAGAGGTTCTCAAATAAATATAAAAGCATATAAAAATAACTAAAACAATGAAAATGATTCAGACATTCATGGCTGAACTGAGCATAAGACATTTTTATTTTTAATCATTGAGAAAATCCCAGATATGATTTGTCTGAATTGTTTTTCTTGAAATTCTGGCAGGCTGTGTTATATTTCAATTTTCCTTCCGTCATGTATTCATTGTCAATCTTTGGATCTCTACAACAAAATGGCAGTTTCGCAAACATGACTTTTTGGTTTTTTTTATTTATTTACAGTATTTGTTTCCCCGCAATGTGCATATTTTATTATATTGTATAAACTGCGATAAAGATGAAATGAAGTAGGATAAGCATGAAGACATTCACAGCGGGGACATATATGGGGGATGATGGAGTTAAAATGGTGCAACTGTTATCTTTGCACATCTTGTATAACTAATTACAGTTCACCTCTATCAGATAAATACATCTAGGTGTGATTTGATTGGTCGTAAAATTTGTCAGGGGATACAGAGAGTGGTGTCATATGGAATTTTATCACTAAAACAAGGCCCGCTACGCACAACCATAAAGTGAGCAGTTTTGAACAGTACATCTTGCTTTTCACAACACTCATGTCAGACAAGTCTTGGGATTATTCAGGAGAGATTTATGCTTCAATCAATATTGTTATGTGTGCCTGCTCAGGGATGGAGAATGCGAATTTTAGCAAATTCTTAAAGATTTTTTTTTTCTGTGTGTTCTTGTTGGTTGTGGTGGTAACGGTTCTTTCATTGGGCAATTTTTTCATCTAACTGTCTTTTTCTTCTTCCATTTACTTTTTCTTTTCTCTTCTTGAGTTCACTTACATATTTGAAGATTATTGCATTTGTCCTATATTTGGTCAATAATTCTTTTGACAAAGAAAACTTATTTATTGTGTAAAGCAAATGTTTTCTGATCAAATCATGTGAAGTAAATGTTTTCTAATCAAAACTTATAAAGCAAATGGTTTCTAATCAAAACTTATAAAGCAAATGGTTTCTAATCAAAACTTATAAAGCAAATGGTTTCTAATCAAATCTTATAAAGCAAATGTTTACTAATCAAATCTTATAAAGCAAATGTTTTCTAATCAAATCTTATAAAGCAAATGCTTTCTAATCAAATCTTATAAAGCAAATATTTTCTAATCAAAACTTATAAAGCAAATGTTTTCTAATCAAAACTTATAAAGCAAATGTTTTCTAATCAAATCTTATAAAGCAAATGCTTTCTAATCAAATCTTATAAAGCAAATATTTTCTAATCAAAACTTATAAAGCAAATGTTTTCTAATCAAAACTTATAAAGCAAATGTTTTCTAATCAAATCTTATAAAGCAAATGTTTTCTAATCAAATCTTATAAAGCAAAGGTTTTCTAATCAAATCTTATAAAGCAAATATTTTCTAATCAAATCTTATAAAACAAATGTTCTCCAATCAAATCTTATAATCTTATAAAGTAAATGTTTTCTAACAATCATGATAACTATTCTTATTTTCTGCCATGGCCAAATCACTGATTTGATTTGATTTTTAAAATGGAGAAACTGAAATTGAAGAGATTTCAATAAGAAAAACCTTTGCAATTTTATAACTACAATAAGAAGAGAAAAAGAAAACAAATTGTTTCATGGGTAATACATAAAAATATTGTCATTTTATAAATGTCAAAATAAAGCCCATTTTTTATTAAAGAAAAGAGTGCAAATCTTTATTTAATAAAAAAGATTTGCACTCTTCTTTAATAATAATTCTCAAATATTCAGGCCAATAGGTGAAAATAAATAAATATACTAATAAATAAATGAAGGATTTACTCAAATACAATTATCCACTGTAAATAACATTTAAAGTGATACTGTTGGTTAATCTGCTCGATTAATAAAAATCAATTCTAAATATATATATATATACATACATACATACATACAAGTATCTTGAAAAAACTGTCCAAAAAAGCATTCCTGTGACTTCAGATATATACATAAAAAAAACTCAGACATTCAGTTAAAAATAAAAATAATCTTTGATAATGGCTAAAAATTATCTGAAAATACTCAGATATGCAGAAATTTTGAACAGTTTTCACACACTATGCACCCAAATACACAATTACCAGAAATATACATTTTCCCTCACCAGAATCAAAACTCGGAACTTTATGCATCAAACTCAGAGTTATGGTACCAGTGAAGAAAAATTGTATATTAATTATTAGCATAAATTTTACTCTGTTACTATAAATTGAGCACTGTTTTATTAACACAAAGTGCAATACTTATATATATATATATATATATATATATATATATAAATTAATATATCATTCATGAAGATAGAATAACTTTCTATAGCAATCAGATTTTTTTATGCTTGTTACGCATCACCCTTCTAGTTCCCTTCATCATTTATTAGCAGTTTCCATTCAAGATCTTTTTTTTTCTTTTAAATATTTTAATAGTCAAGCTTTAGATAATGGTGAAGCATGTCCAGTTGCTTTGGTCATCTTGAAAGCATTCAACAGTGTTTGTCATACGTGTCCTCTTCACAAGCTGAAAGGTTATGGTATTTCTGGATGAATTTTTGAACTGATTCAGTCTTTCTTATCAAATTGCAAGATGTAAGTTCTCCTGAATGGCCACTCTTCCAGATCTTTTTGAATTAATGCATGTGTCTCCCGGGACTCTATACTTGGATCTACTTTGTTCTTAATTTTCATCAGTGACCAATTTGGTATCTATGCTGATGACACAACTATTTAATCTTGCTTTGATAGTAAGTAATTGGTTCAATAAGATCAAATTAGCAGTTGATTTCAAAAATGACTTACAATCTGCTGTTTACTGCTGAAAAGAATGGGTTGTTAATTTCAATGCCTCTGAAACAAAACTTCTCTCTATTGATCATTTGAGAGACTCCTTTCTGCCACCCATCAATATGGCTGATGCTAACCACCAGGAGAGTAACTCATTGTGCCTTCTCTGGTTAACATTCTCAGCTAACATGAAGTGGAAAAATCATATTGAATCTATTGCTAGTTCTGCTGCTAAAAAAAACTTGGTTCACTGTGTTGTGCAAGACAATTTATTTTCTCTCCAGCATCTATCTTGCATATCTATAAGTCTACCATTTGGTCATGCTTTGAATATTGCTGCCACATATGGTCTGGTGCTCCTGCTATATATTTAGAGCTTCTTGATAAAATCCAAAGAAGAAAAAGCTACATTATTGGTCCTGGTCTGGCATCTTGCCTTCAGTCACTTTCTCACTGCCATAATGTAGCTTTCCTGTGCCTTTTCTATAAATATTTTAATGGTAATTGTTTGGATGAACTCTCCATTATGGTACTGTCAGTTTCTTTTCTCACACTTCTTGCTTATGGAACTCTCTTCTGGTTTCATGCTTTCCAGACAATTTTGATCTTCAAAAATTTAAATGCAATGTCAATCGTTATCTACTGTCTTTTTGATTCTTCTTTTTCTATTGTTCTCGTTCCTTAATAATGTTTCTCCTTTTTCTTATTTTTTCACACTCAGTAACCCCTAGTGTCTTAGTGGCTTTACTACCTTACATGGAGTGAAATGATTTTAAAAAAAACTTTTTAGGCAAGTAGTTGAATTAAAGTGCTTAGTATCAAGAGATAGTGAAGTAGTGGTAATAAATTGTACTATCAAACCCTGACAAGTGAATGCGATTTCTGTGAAACTCTTTTTTAAGTTTTTGAATTACTTTAAGTCAAGGAAATTTAACCAAGTTAAATAAAGAAGATAAAAAGAAAATAAATGAGTAAATTAAATAATTTAAATTTTAATAATAAACAATGTCAAGTGAATTATCCAAAATGGTTCTGACCTCACTAGCAAATATTCTGAGGAAATTTTGTAAACTTGTTGCAAAATGGTTCTCCAATATGATACAACTGGCAGTATAGATCTAAACAAAACTGACAATGCTTCAGTCATTTTCAAAACCTGAGATTGAACTTGGGATTTTAAAACTTTTTTAAAAAATTTCACAAGATTTAAAATTTTTATTTTTAATTTAGTGTGTATTTGTGTATGATAGTAGGTTGGGTTAAAAGCACTTCTGATTACTTCCCTTTTTCACAACCACATGTAAAACACCGACTTGAGTATAAAGAAAAAATCCACCTTTTTAATGTTGTAAAAAGATCAAAGCTTTCCATCCTCTTTCATCTTTATGGAAAGTTTGTTATTTCTGTAATTCTTTTTAGAAGATATTCTTTTGCAACCTCACAGGGTTAAATTTTAAAATCTCTTTTGTTTGACTGCGTTTTTTTTTTCTTCTTTTCTCTTTTCATTCACTTTTCATTTCATTTTTCAGATTTCTCTTCAGTCATGTTCTTCATCATCATTTTCTATACGCTCTGCTTTCCTACCCCAACCTGAATTATTCCTTTTTTTCTTAAATTCATTCTTCATCTTCCTTCCATCCTATCTGTTTCCTCCTCTTCGCAATTCTTTGACTTCATCCATTCTTATTTTTCCTCTTCTCTCTATTTTCTACCCACCTTGTTCATCTAGATTCCACCTTCATTTTTGCTCTTTCTAACTGCTTTTGTTTATTTTTTTTCTTTCTCACCTGCTTTTCTTTCTTCCTTCCTTCAAGTACCTGACTTTTCAAATTTCTATCTTTTTTATTCATTTAAATATTTCTTCCCTTTTTTCTTCTTTAGTAAAACTTAGTTAAACTTCCTATATTTTTTCGGCTATTTTTAAAAGCTTTTATCCAAATATTACAGATTCTTATTCTAATGAACTTTGACCCTCACTTTGTTTATAACTATTTCTCTCTTAAATATTTTCATAACATCATGATTTTTTTAAATTTTCTGTTAAGTTTAATATCAAATGTTAAAAAAGACTGGAACATAAGTAAAAATATATGACGTGGTTACTTATTCAATAAATGCAATTCTTTTAAGCCTTTTAGAAATTAAAGTAATTTACTCAAATCCTAGACCACATTGCGTATGATCGCCAATGTCCTGAGAGGACATGTCACATAAGAGAAGAAGATTATCTATAATGCCATATATCATAAAAAAATATCATTGAATATTGAAAATGAAATAGTTGTGGAAAATTTTTGCCTTAGTTTTTTAGATGAGGAAATAAAATTATTATACACTAATTTACTTGGACTAGTGTCTTCATCTTGGTTGTTAGTATGGATTAAATAGTAGAGTAGACTGGTCTCTGTAGCCTTGGCTGACAACCAGTCTAAGAAAAAGACTACTCTAAAATAAAATAAAAAAATGGAAGGAGAAGGTAGTGAGAAACCATTATTCTTCCCTAAAAGTCTCGGAAATTCATAGATAATAAAGAAAAAGAGTCTGTGGAGAGATCATCTATGTCCTGGAGAGAATTGGTATTAAGACGGAAAAATGCTGAAGAACTACACATTGATTTTATCTGTCTGAATTTCTGGTATGAGAGAGTTATCATTATTTACATATTATTTCCTCATCTTTGTTGTTACTGTAACAACATTTCAGCACTTATTTTCAGTGACCTTCTTCAGAAGTCAATCTGAGTAATCTCCATAGATTAAATAAAAGTTTCTGTTCAAAATTCCCTGAGGGTTGCCCAGATCAACAGATACTGATGAAAGCTGAAGGACACTACAGCCGAAACGTTGTGATAGTAACAAAAAGATGAGGACATTAATCTGACATTTCTTTTGCTTTACCCACAGTCATATATATATATATATATATATATATATATATATATATATTATTTATATATATATATATATATATATTATTTTTATATATATATATATATTATTTTTATATATATATATATATATATATTATTTTTATATATATATATATATATATATATTATTTTTATATATATATATATATATATTATTTTTATATATATATATATATATATTATTTTTATATATATATATATATATTATTTTTATATATATATATATATATTATTTTTATATATATATATATATATATTATTTTTATATATATATATATATATTATTTTTATATATATATATATATATTATTTATATATATATATATTATTTATATATATATATATATATATATATATATATATATATATATATATATATATATGACTGTGGGTAAAGCAAAAGAACATGCTTATAGCTGTAGGTAGTCATTTAACAATGAATTTTGATGTTGATTTTTGTTAATGTAAATAAATGTTGCTATATAAAAGGAGAAATCATATTCCTTGATTATCAAATATTGATTATTAGTCCTTTAAATTGATTTGCATTTTTAAATGTTATTAACTTTGGTTACTGAAAAAAGATGCTAACTCTATTAAGTATACAAGCTACCATGGTCAGAAACTTTTCATTTAGGTTAAAAATACAGACTAGCGGAAAATGACATAAAAGAAAAATGTACTCATAAAAGATATTTGTGTTAATTACCAAGACTTTTATTCCCATGATTTCCCCTGTCATCTGCATTAATCTAAAGGACAACACTAGCCTCTTGAAATTTCCACAGTTGAAAGCGGATACATTTTTTTTCATGTAGAACTGTTCTACTTCTGCTGTCTTTCTCTTCAACCAGACGTGAATTTCCCTGTTTCATCCTCTTCATTTCTTGTGTTATTAATGGTTCAGGCTTTCAAATAGTCTGATTTCAAAAGAGAATAGTTGTCTTTGCCAGTAAATATATAAAATCCTCCTCTTCGATGCTCTTCATTTGAAGCTATGCTTCTGAGTCCTTGTCCAACTCAGGCATCAAAGGAAACATAAGGGGGTCTCCAGGAAAGCCAAGGACCAAAATGAGAATTAAAAAGAAGAGTGTGCAGCCACAAGCCATTTATGTCCCCTCTTAAAATCATCGCTTTCTATGTCTTTCTCTAAAGACATTTTTGCTTTAGCCTTTGTCTTTCTTTACAAAGCAACTAAAGTTGGAGCTTGGAATATTGTATTATTTGACCTGTGTTCTTGAGAAGAAGGAATGTTATTTGGGTGAATTAGAGTTTTAAGGGCTCCTTGCAATTGGCGGTGTCTTGGGTTGACTTCCATTTATCTTTGATTATTATCCTTGCTAATTCATGATATCTGCATTTTCTAAAAACAAAAATTGCTATTTGCAATGAATTAAATATGCACTGAACTTTCTGCAGTAATATATTTATATATATAAACAATGTGTGTGTCTAGATAGATATATAAAAGTATTTGCAGAAAAAATTGATTTGTTTTTTTAAGTATATAGACATTATTTATATGTATATTTTTTAGACATATTCTTGCTTTCATAGGTATGTGTTTGAATGTATATATGTACATTGCAAGTATAGACTATGGGAGCAAATACAATATAGGAATGTATATAGCTATCTTTAACAGAATGTGTGGTTACTCTCATTAATAGATATGAAAAAAGCATTTGTATAAATTTCTAAAATTCTGTGTGTGCATAAATATACAATAAATAAATATCTATCTATCTATCTATCTATCTATATCTATATATATATATATATATATATATATATATATATTTGATTTGAAAAAAATCTTTTAAATCAAGAATGTGCATCAATTTCATCAGGAAAACTTATTAATTACTTTCACTGATCTTTTGATAAAAAAAAAAATCCTCTGCATGAATTATTTAAGGATAACCAAAAAAAAGACCCACAACCTACTTAGCTCAAACTTGAGGGAACAAAGTTCCAATAAACCTATGATTAACTTTAATTTTTTTTTCTTCATCAACTTCTCAATTTTCCCAATTCCTCTTTTCTTTTTTTTTATCTTATGTGGTCGATATCTCTGCATATATATTTTATTTCTGATGAGTCTGCATAACTTAGGCTTTTCTTCTATCTGTCTTTGAGGTCTTAAACAAATTCTCTTTTCTTACCTAATATACATCAAAATGCTTTTTATTTCAATGGAGGCTGTTCTCATAGTCATTAAATATGGCAGCTGATGACAAGCATCTTAAAAATGCCATTTCAATAATAAGAAAATTTTTTTCTAGGGTTTGCAAGGCTATTTTAATTTTTTAAAGATTAATATACAAATATCTAATATTAGAGAGAAGTCATGGTGTGGTAATTAACATTAAAAAAATATTTTTTCTTCTATTTTTTTTTTGTCTGTCATAGAATTTCAACAATTCAAATTTAAAAGGTAATTCTTTCATGCTCCCAGAAAGCCATAGGCAGAATTTCTTTTATTCATTTCCTGCAAATGTGCATATTTCTTGAATATGTATTTACTTATTTAATTTATATTTAGTTATTTGTATATTGTATTAGATATAAACTTTGTTTATTCTTTGCATTTGCATTTTATATCACAAAGGTGATCGAGGATTGTCTGGGACAAGATTAATTTTTCTTTTTTTACTCTAATTTTTTATTTGAGAAATAAAATATTTCAGTTTATCAATAATAGTAACCTGAAAGATTTGTTATTCTTGAAACTTTTGAAAATTGCAATATCAAAAATGATATTGCATCTGTAAAGAAAGAAATATGGAGTTTGTTTCCTGTTATGAATGGATATTTTATATTGATATCAGAATCTGAAAAAAGATTGGACAAAAACTATTTCAGTTATGTTTTCTTTTTTTCTAATGTTTATATCTATAACATACTAATTAAAATACTGTTAATGAACTTGTTGTGCAGGACATGAAACATCGACTTCATTTAAAGTGAATGAAACATACAACAACCTAAATATATGAACAGTTCAAATAAAACACAAATGTTTTTGTATAAAAAAAACTTGCATATATATATATATATATATATATATATATTATATTTGAAACTTTTAGTACAAGGTTAGAATATACCTAATTACAAAAGACTGTACCAAAAATAATATGAAATTTTGTAATTGTGTGTCCTGTTTCTATAACTTTATGGAGCAAAAAGAGAAAGATTGACTTTCCTGTTTAACAATGTCTCATGCAGGTCCTGTTAGGTCACATGACTGTTTTTTAATTCTCATGAATATTTATAATTAATTTTTATTGTTATTTTTGTTTTGGTCAAGGGGGATAACTTTTTGTCTTTTGTTACAAACTATTCATACAGAAATCATAAACGAAATCAAATAAAATATGATTTATCAATGGTATGAGTCAGTGACAAAAAGATTTTAATAATAATTTTGGGAAAGCCATTATCATTGTAAGGATTGTACAAATCATGGAATTCATTGCTAAATGGACAGGAAGGTTGTCTTTTTTGTGTTTGGACGAAGTCAAAAACAGTTGTAAAGAGAAAATTAAAATTTTAATAGCAGCACTTGGAATATTGGTTATTTTATTTTCATCAGTATGTTCTTTAATTTACACATGGAGATGCTTGTTGAGTAAAGAAATGATTTGGGAATATCTCTGCATTTAAATTATAGAATAAACTATACTACACAACTGGTCATTTGAGCAGGAGTAGATGTTTATCCCTTGTTTTCTGTTTAGGATTTGGTTTCCAGTTCCTTCTAATGTTTTTTCATTCTTTTTCACTACCAGTAGCCCCATGTGTTATAGTTACATTACCGTCTTGCTTTGGGTGAATTGATTAAAAAAAAATGTTGTTAAGAATGGAAGATTCCAAGTGTTGATTCTAAGCATTTTCTGTTTGTTACCTTTATAAGATTAGAGTGGAAAAAGAAACCCTCTTTTTCTTTCAATGGGAGAATAATATCAATAACAAAATGAATAAATTCAATTGTTAAAAAAACACACTCTTTTAAAAAAAAATTTTTTTTTGGAGGCCTTAATTCTTTTTTCTCTATCTTTTTCCGATTTTTTTTAATGTGATTTTTCAGCAACACAACCATCTTCAGCATCCTGTTTATTTGAAAGTGAAGAATTCCATCATTTGGCATATACACCAGTAGCATCTAAAATTTTACTTATTTGTTAAACTATAACTCTTCCAACTCAAACTTTATTTAAGACAAATGTTTAAAAAAAAAAAAAAAAGGGTAAAAAGTGTGAAGATTTCTTTTCCTATTTTTCTTATTGGCAATCCAACCTTAAAGGCAAGTGAAAAGATTTTTGTTCTTTTTGTCTTTGTTATGAATAGAATTTTAGAAAGTTTTTACTTCTTACATTTTTTTCTTCTTTCATTCTCTTTTTTTTAAAATTTCCTTCGACTACCTCAAATGCTCTGTTCTGTCTTTCAAAATTCTTCTGTATAGTGGGACAGAGTTTTCGGAAAGATGCAAACAAAATGGACGGCAGATAAGAATCTGACAGTGAAAACCTCTACCTCTGTCCAAGAATCCAATTCTCAACCTAACTACATGGTCCCCTGTTATTTTTAGTCTTGAATCTAACATCAACTCTTTGACTTTTCCAATGACATCCCCCAGCCAGTTTATCTTCCATTGATTCTGTTTGGTGAATTATAAAGGAATTTCAAGGTTTTGGCTCATTTACTGGAGGAATTGTTCTTTCTTTGGAATGAGAAGCAAGAGATGCAATTGCTTTTTGGGTAATCAAGAAGCTGAAGAAAATTGTTCAGTCTTTGTTCCCAATGGAATTGAAATAAATGTTCTCTTTTTAATTTCTGAGAGTTGTTGCCAGCTGTATTAACTTGTGTCCCTATCTCTTTCAATAAAAACTTAAGGAATTTGTTTTTTATGAGCTTCTGAAAAAGCTCAATTAGTTTTACAAAATGTTGAGTTAATCTTACTGAAAATAGTTAAGCTTTTCCACATAATCAACAATAGCAAATATTATCCCTTTTTACATCCGTCTCTTAAAAGAAATAATTAAGCAAAACAATTATTTATCATGATGTGCACCAAAGGCTAACCTGAAAATATAATTTTACTTCCATTGGACGTTATTTGAAAATGAACTCCCTTATGGTTTTCCTTCTTTTATTCTTTATTTCTGCATTAATATAGTCTTAGTTTGATATAAGTTACGTGTTGCACTTTTTCATTTCTGCTGTTAATTTTTGTCTTGTTATCCAAAGTTTTATGCAAATCCACTCAAGTGTTGCAAAAGACAAAGGCAGTATATTTGAAGCCCAATGGCTTGTTTTACATTTTTTTTTTACAATAAAGTTCACATAATACAAGGCTCAAGAGTCACTCAAGGTAGAGGGTTACTGAATGAGGTGTGTGATATGAATATAAGAAGAAGGAGTAAAATGTAAAGATTATGAGGATATGGTAGATAGATAACCATTCATAGATTTGAAGAAGTTAAGGTTGTAATGTTCTTGCAAACATCCATGCAATAACATATTCCAAAAAGTATTGGTTCTTAGAAAGAAGCTTTTGGAGTGGAACACCCTTTTTACCAAAGGTATGCATATGAAATGGGGATGATTTAACCCTGTGGATGTAGTAAAACAAGTCATGTCTGTAAAAATTTGAACTGGTGGCACTAAAGTACCAAGCTCATCTTAACATTTAGCATGGAAGTAATGAAAAATATGTAATGTTGCATCTGTGGAAAAGGGGCTGTAGTGTGGAAAATAAGTCACACCACACCACAAGGCTGCATAAACGTTTTCGAACACTCTCAAGGCATGAAAGTGAGGATTGGCAGCTCCAGCTCGGATATGGCAGCAATACTCCATTTTTAGTCTGATCTGATTCTTGTAAAGATAAAGTATTGCCAGAGCTGTCAGATATTTTTCTGGAGCAGTCTCTTTTCACTTTGTACACAAAAAGGGAGCAGATACTACACATTAAACTTTGAAAGGCTGATAACATATCAGACATCTATTGCCTATGACTTTGAGAAGAATTATTTAGAAATTTTGTTTGGACAGTTTAAATCATTCTTCATGTAACTGTCAGTAATATTTGTGTCATACTCTTTGTATATAATACCTGGAATACTTTAACTGACCAGACTCTTGGATGCTGATTCAGCTCTACTGGTCAGAGTACTTTTGCTGTTTTAAACCCTAAAATTTTGCCACCCTGCTGGCTGGCTGGGTGGGTGGCTAGGCTGTTTGATCGATTTCATCCATTACAGGTTTTGAATTCAGATTTGCCTTTCTTCTAAATTGGTTTCCTGCCAAGGCTGAAGAGCCCAATCTATTCTGCTATTTAACCCATAGCTGGGTGAGAAGAGAATGTGCATAAGTGAATGTACCAAACTCTACTGGTATTCAAACACAGCTCTTTCTGAGAGAACAGATCCATACTTTTTGTAAGGGTATTAGTTCAAAAGTGAATGCAATGAACACAGAATTTTAACTCATCCCAATTTCTGCAGCAATATATGCAACATGTTATGTATATATACATACAAAAACTACAGTAGGCAAATGAATGTGTAGGTATAGAAGTTCAGGCAAAATGATTAAATATATGCTATGGGACAATAGCCTAGTAGATTAAAGCATTGGTTTGTGAATTTGATTACATAATAATTGTGAGTTCAATCCCTGGACCAGATAGTGCAAACTTAGGCTCAATGGAAACAATAACTGATCAGTACTAAGAACTGGACACGATATCCTTTGGCATGGTCAGTAGATCAAGAACAATCTACCTCTATAAATTAAATAAAGTGTTCAGTTTGAAATTCCCTCAAGGTCATCCAAGTCGACAAGAACCTGATAAAGGCTAGAAAGCACAATTGTTGTAATGTTGGGATAATAACAACAAAGAACCTGATAAAGGCTAGAAAGCACAATTGTTGTAATGTTGGGATAATAACAACAAAGAACCTGATAAAGGCTAGAAAGCACAATTGTTGTAATGTTGGGATAATAACAACAAAGAACCTGATAAAGGCTAGAAAGCACAATTGTTGTAATGTTGGGATAATAACAACAAAGAACCTGATAAAGGCTAGAAAGCACAATTGTTGTAATGTTGGGATAATAACAACAAAGAACCTGATAAAGGCTAGAAAGCACAATTGTTGTAATGTTGGGATAATAACAACAAAGAACCTGATAAAGGCTAGAAAGCACAATTGTTGTAATGTTGGGATAATAACAACAAAGAACCTGATAAAGGCTAGAAAGCACAATTGTTGTAATGTTGGGATAATAACAACAAAGAACCTGATAAAGGCTAGAAAGCACAATTGTTGTAATGTTGGGATAATAACAACAAAGAACCTGATAAAGGCTAGAAAGCACAATTGTTGTAATGTTGGGATAATAACAACAAAGAACCTGATAAAGGCTAGAAAGCACAATTGTTGTAATGTTGGGATAATAACAACAAAGAACCTGATAAAGGCTAGAAAGCACAATTGTTGTAATGTTGGGATAATAACAACAAAGAACCTGATAAAGGCTAGAAAGCACAATTGTTGTAATGTTGGGATAATAACAACAAAGAACCTGATAAAGGCTAGAAAGCACAATTGTTGTAATGTTGGGATAATAACAACAAAGAACCTGATAAAGGCTAGAAAGCACAATTGTTGTAATGTTGGGATAATAACAACAAAGAACCTGATAAAGGCTAGAAAGCACAATTGTTGTAATGTTGGGATAATAACAACAAAGAACCTGATAAAGGCTAGAAAGCACAATTGTTGTAATGTTGGGATAATAACAACAAAGAACCTGATAAAGGCTAGAAAGCACAATTGTTGTAATGTTGGGATAATAACAACAAAGAACCTGATAAAGGCTAGAAAGCACAATTGTTGTAATGTTGGGATAATAACAACAAAGAACCTGATAAAGGCTAGAAAGCACAATTGTTGTAATGTTGGGATAATAACAACAAAGAACCTGATAAAGGCTAGAAAGCACAATTGTTGTAATGTTGGGATAATAACAACAAAGATGAAGACAATCGTCCTGGAGTAAATAATGTAAATAATAACTTCTTGTCCCATAAATTCAGACAGAAAAAAAATCATATGCTTGTTTTTATATTGTTGTATAAGAGTAAGTGTCATTTCTAACACTGTGGTTTGCAACTAGATCACCAGTGAATAACACAGGCAATTCCATTATTAAGTAAATCACGTGATCATAAAGGAAGTGAATAAATAGGAAGTAGCGTGATGACTATACAATCACTGTTCACTCTTCTTGTCTACCCACTATTGCGATCACGTTCACTCTCTACTATACTACTATACAGATTACATTTCTCCTCTGATCATTATACTATTTGGCAATTACTACTTGAACAAGTGTTACTAGTACTAGTGTGGATATTACTGGAAGGTGTTACTACTAGTACCGGCATCTACGAAGTCTCAAATATAACAAGCATATTTTGAAATGATAACAAGCTTTTGCTTGACATAGCAAAAGTGACAAGTCGAGCCGTCCAACATCTCAAAATATATATTCCTATGAGATGCTTGAATTAATAACCATTGAAATGCTGGTTCACATATGATAATCAAAGTTAAGCCTGGTCAGTACCTAGATGGTTGAATGTTTGGCAGCACCAGGTGCTGTAAGTTTGGATGTGTGGGTTGTGTAATGGATAATGGCTTGGAATTGTTAATTGGAGAGCCAAGTCCCAATTATATTCATTTACTTTCAAATACACTCAGGAAATATATGAATCCATCTCTTCTACCCCAGCTATGTGTTCATTAGTAAGACTTGTATCGCTATATCTTCATTATCTCCAGAAGAAAAGTTCTTACAATTTAAAAATATTTTCTGGGTTCAAATAACATGCAAGGGGTTGATAAGCCATAAAAGATGAATCGATCAATCTATATGAATTAATAACCATTTTTCTGTCATTATTTTCTGTAAGAAAAAGGCTTTCCTCTTTTTATTATATGAAATAATCCATGAGAAAGACTGAAGAATGAATTAGCTAAAATGTTTATAGCATAAAGAAGTTGTGTCATTTGAATAAATTTTGAAACTTTAAAAGTCTTTGTGAATTGGTAGATGTACAGTTTGGTAGCAGTATGAATCTTGTCATTCATTTACAAATGTTGGCAATGTTACAATTGAACTTGAATAGATGCAAAAGTAAGTTGGATAACAATTACAGTATGAACGGAAGTAAAAAAATATTTGGATTACTTTATTTTTTTTTTTTATTTGGTTCATTTGCTTACCATTTATTTTTTTAAATTTTATAAAATTTCCAGACTTTATTTGGTGTTCAAAGCAAAGTTACATCCAAAAGAAAATTGGTCTAATGTTTTCTTAGCTTATTTTCGTTGTCCTTCTTTTCTGAAGCGACTCTTTGTTTTCATTACTGAAGCATTTTGTTTTTTTACTTCTTATTTCTCAATTTGCATGCAGTAAAGATATATGTGAAAGAATAAAATCCCTCTTACAAAGGGAGATAAGCCTGAAATTGAGTTAGGCAACAAAAAAGCAATAAAATGACATGTTTTGTAACTCACCAGCTTATTGAAACTAATACAGTGTAACCCGGATATAAGAGAGTTGTTGGGACTGGAGAAGAAGTCTCTTATATCCGGGTTTGGTCTATTTTGTTTTATTAACACAGGCTCTAATTTGGGACCAGAGAAAATCTCTCGTATATCCAGGTCTCTTATATCCTGGTTACACTGTATCTTCATTCAATTTGCAATTTTCAAACTATATTTAAATTAACATCTATCTGAGTATATACATGATAGCTATAGTTTAACTTGGTTTTCTGTTATTCCTGTTTAAAACTAAATATCACACCATACCTTTTCAGGATGTAAATGATCATGGCTCTCCACGACTACCTCTAAATACATGATCACTTGGGAATACCAGGTGCTTTAAGCTTGGATGTGTGGGTGGTGTCATGGATAATGGCTCTGAATTATTAATCGGGGAGCCAACTTTCCATTACAGTTGTGTTCATTATATTCATTTATGTGCAAATACCCTTGGGAAATGTATGAATCCACTTTGTCTCCCCCCAGCTATGGGTTAATTAATAAGCATTAGACAAGTAGACCTGACAAAGCCTATCTCTCTCCAAGTTAAACCACAGCCAAAGTCCTTTATCTTGAAAGTTGACTTTGGTCATGAACACATAGCCATTGATTCCCTAAGGGGACTCCATTGTCCAGGATGTTGACTTCAGTCTAGGAAGCACCCTGCCTAGCAATGCTGTGTCCAGCAGTGTGCAGAAGGTTGGGGCAGAAGTGCAATGGCCTCAGGCATGCATATTGCGAAAGAGTGATTCAAAGAGTGAAATAAAAATTTAGTTTATATTTAATTTGAATAAAGTGTTTATTTCATGTTTCATCTGTTTTTACGTATTTAAAATGTCTTCCTTTTTTCTTTCTTTGTTCATTTCACCCCAAGCAAGGTGGGAATGCCACTAGTATGCAAGAGGTTACAGAGAATGAAAGTGGGAGAATAAGACTGGGTATAGCAGGGATTGAGAAAAGGATAAAAGATGAAAGGGATTCAAGAAGATAGAAGATGGCGAGTGACATTGCATCTAAATTTTTGAAGATTGTAGTTATCAGGGAAGCAAGTAAATGGAAGAGAGTTCTACAGGTGGGAAGTGTGAGAAAAGAACCTGTTGGAGTAGAAGTGGTGGTTGCATTTAACTATTTCAACAGTAAAAGAGTGGGACCTAGATGCCAATCTAGTAGTATGCTTACTTTTCTTTTCTCACATTTCTCAGTACCATGCCCCATAGCCCCCACCTATTTGAGTCTTACGGACATACAATCAAAGAGTTGGCCAAAGGCATCACCAAATATCACTGACGATAGAGTCCAGTCTACCCTATTGTGCTGAATTGTTGTTGAACCTACTGGAAAGTCCATCTAACTTTTGACAAGTTTTTAATCCTGCTGAGAGTCTAGCTACCATGCTCATTAGAAAAGCCTAGTGGAGGAACCAATTTAGAGACTGATGACCCAAACATGTGGCAAATAATAGTGGGCTACACGGTACCAATAGGACCCATAGAGGGATTTAAGTGTCATGAATGTTGCTAACCATAGGGTGAAAATAGAAGTTCTAATTGTTTCAAAATCAGTATAAAGCAGTGATTTTTTTTTCTGTCAGTGTTGGGAAAGAGGAGAGACTGTAAAATATTTAGCACACATCTGGACCCAATGCTGCTTTTGCGTCTTCTTTTTCTTATCTCTCTGACTGGCATGTCTACTGATTCTTTTAACAGATGGATAGAGGAACTAGCTTTATCAGATGTCACATCAAGTGCATTAACTGTAAATCACCTCTTTTCTGTTCCTCCACTTTAACTATGCAAGACATGTCGCTCATCTTAATTGAGATTTCATATTGTCGTCTTTCTATCACCTAGCTTCCTGTTTACGTGATGGACTTCAATCATTTTACAATTTTCAAATAACTTCACCTTTCCAAGCCCAGTGTATATTGCATTTTTATCAACTTGACATAATTATCTTGAATATCGATGCTCCTTGGAAATGAATCAATCTTTTTGTTTCCTTGTAATTTTAATCCTTGATGTTTGTAAATCAAT
The DNA here is from genome assembly GCA_964036315.1 of Acanthosepion esculentum. Taxonomy (NCBI): domain Eukaryota; kingdom Metazoa; phylum Mollusca; class Cephalopoda; order Sepiida; family Sepiidae; genus Acanthosepion; species Acanthosepion esculentum. Next base: position 33,461,573 of record OZ038476.1, read on the forward strand.
CAGTTTCTTTTTTCACTTACAATAAACACTAAGTCATGATTTTTAGATTAAAAAGAGTTTAGATTGTAAAGATACCAAGTAAGTTTTATTAAAAGGAAAATGAGAAAAAGAAAATTTATATACAAATATAAAAATAAACATTTTGGTAGCTTGAGTCACTTTGAGTCATTTTAATCTTTTTCAGTCATTTATTTTACTTCTGAAAAAAATAAAAGCAAATGACATTCAACACTTTAATTGCTAATTAAGAAATATATAACCATATAATAAGAAACCATATAAGAAAAATAAAAGCATATATTAAGAATCCATATAAAAAATATAACTTCCAGCAATCACTCCATCCACTCATCAGGAGATATCAACAAATATATATATGTGTGTGTGGAGAGAGAGAGAGATGATGGACTCACTCATCAATTACAACCATGCTTTTAGGAAGTCGTTATAATAGGAAAATGGTTTACAGTGTGTCACAAAGTCAAAGTCTTAAAATGTCATTTAAGAAAAAAAAAATTATAGCAATTATCATTTAAAATTATTTTTTGCCCCTTTTCAAATTAACTTGTTTTGAATAATTTCAGTTCAGATAAAGTCCACTTAGGCTATTAATTTCAAGAAAATAGGTAAATTTAAGGATTGATTGGAATATTAATTTCAAAGTGAAGTAGCCAATTTTGGTCTTATTTAAAACCTATAAAAGTCTATCTTTCTATTTTCCCATTGCTTCATATGTCAACTTTTGGGATTATTATAATACATTTTCTTTAATGATTCATAGCAGAATTTATATGCATGAACAAACTAACACATGCCACAATTATTTGCCAAGGTTTTTGTGTTCCAGGTTTTTTTTTCCTTTAGGACTTCATCAGACTAAAATGATATTTATGTTGTGACTACACATGCACATGAAGGAGAGGGGATGTTGAGAATTTTAAATTTTAACTGAAACTATATATATATATATATATATATATATATATATATGTGTTCACATGCATAGTCACATCAACATAAATATCACTTTAGTCCAATGAAGCCCTAAGTGATGAAACACATCACATGAAAACTTTTCCACTTTGGAATAGTTTTCCTTAAAATATATATATATATATATATATATATATATATATATATATATATATATATATATATATATATATATATATATATATATAGGTTTACTTTCAAGAACAAAGAAGTTGGATTCACCTGAAAAAAGAGATTGTTTTTTCTCTTTTGATTTTACATATCACTTGAATCTACATGTTTCTTCATACACAAACCTATTCATTTTTCCTTCATTTCTCTTTTATTATATCTTTTTTTCATCAGTCTTTATGCAACTTCATTCCTTATATACCTTATTTTCAATTGAAAAAGACTCCCACCCTTTTTTTTGCCTCAATTTCACCAGTTTTCTTAATTTATCTCGCTTTTCCTTTCTTTCCTCACTCACTTTTTTCTCCTTTTCAAGTTGTTATTAACTTTCTCATCTTTGAATAACCAGAAGATTACAACAAAAAGAAAAAAGAAAAAAAGGAGACGACTCCTCCCTCACAGAAAAGAAACCTGCAGTTGATCACTTAAGTATGGAAAAATGACTAACCAATAGGATTTTGCCTGCAAAGATTAAGTCTTTTGTCCCTCTTTGTTGGACTGCAAGTTTCATCCAAGCCTTTCTTTTGCCTCAGGAGCTCTTCTGAAATGAAGACAGTCATTGGGAACATGAAAAGAGTAATACGAGAGAATTTAAAACAAAATACAAACAACCAAAAAAAGAAATTCTTTCTGATGTGTCTCTAGTGTATTATGTATCTCTATCCACTTTGGAGCCAGTATAATCAGGTGTAACATGAAACAGGTAATGCTCAATTGAAACGTATCAGTGTTGAGACATAATTCATTCAAAGGTGGTCATTGTAGTGAGGGTTGGAAATTGTTCTACCTTCTCTCCATGTGCAGTTGGCCATACTACCTATGTTTTCTGGTACCTGCTAGCTTCTTTTTCATTAATACTATTGTGTATGAAGGCTCCTTATTTAGTTGCTGATGTCCTCTCTATTTCAATTTAAATACTCCCATTCCAAGCTGGTCTGTTTCCCTCCTATTTCTCTGCCTGTTTTTTTTTTTAAACTTGAAGTGTTTGCAATCCAATAAAAGGAACAATTAGAGGTAGGTGTCATTTCAAAGAAGCCTCTTCTACTTGAAGTGGTTGGCTATCTTGCCTGTGGCCCTGATGTAGGTGTTCTGTTCTCTGCTGATATCAATACACTGTAAGTTCTCTCAGAGGCAGGTTCACTCAACTAGAAAGGTTAGAAAGAAAATTCTTCAGAGGTCTTATTATTTTTCTACTTTCTACTATTTAATCTTTTTTTTTTCTTCTGTTGTTCACAAATTTCTTCATTTTATTCTTTTCGTCTTCTGCTTCATTATTTCTTCATTCATTTGATTACTTTTCTTTATTGCCTTTTCTTTTCTTTTTTTTTTCATTCTTTTTCTCGCTTTTATTTCTTTCATCCATTCTTTCCGTTCGTATTTCTTTTGTATCATCCTTTCCAACATGGATTTTTTTAATCACTTTTTACTTTGTTTTGCTCTTTCATATATTCTTTCCTTTTCTACCTTTTGATTTTTCTTTGTTATTTTCTTCTTTGCTTCCTATACCAACCTGTCATTTTTCTTTTTTTTTACCTTGTCTTTCTATTCTTTCTTCTCTTTTAGTTTCCTTCCTCAATTCTTTTGTGTCATCATTCTTTCATTCTCTTAGATTTTTTCCACTTAGAATGTCTTTCATAAAGAAAAATACGATGATACCAGGCATTTTTGTTATGTTTTTCCTCTATTTTAACCTTCCTTACTTTATTTTCTATTGTTTACATGAACATCTGAAGAAGGACAAAACCTATAGCTATTTGGCTCCCCTGGGTGAGGGAAAGAGGTGCACAGGGTAATGCAGGTTTTAGGATGATTGTATAGGATACTGGATGCACATATTACAAAATATATAAAGACAGGTGTTATACTTGACTCTAGGGATGCTAATTTATAAAAAAAATAATTGCTGCTAATCCAGACAAGTTATTTTTTTGTAATATCCTGTCTGAATCTGGAAATTCATGACAGCATTCAAGGAAAATGTAGAGCATTTGCAGGTATCTTTTGTATTGTGCAATTTTAGTATGTTATTTAGCTGGATTATACCAAGTTTTATACAAGGCTATGAATACCAAGTGAAGATGACTATTTTTATAAATTAATCCATTAAAATTGTACTGAACAACTCATTTAACTTGTCAAATAACATTTAGTGGTTAATTTTATGTTTCTGGTTCACATTTAATATTCACATTTAATATCATACACAAGATAAAAAATATTTTGCTGGTTCACATTTAATATTCACATTTAATATCATTCACAAAATAAAAAATATTTTGCCGGTTCACATTTAATATTAACATTTAATATCATACACAAGATAAAAAATATTTTGCCGGTTCACATTTAATATTCACATTTAATATCATACACAAGATAAAAAATATTTTGCTGGTTCACATTTAATATTCACATTTAATATCATTCACAAAATAAAAAATATTTTGCCGGTTCACATTTAATATTCACATTTAATATCATACACAAGATAAAAAATATTTTGCCGGTTCACATTTAATATTCACATTTAATATCATACACAAGATAAAAAATATTTTGCCTGTTCACATTTAATATTCACATTTAATATCATTCACAAAATAAAAAATATTTTGCTGGTTCACATTTAATATTCACATTTAATATCATTCACAAGATAAAAAATATTTTGCTGGTTCACATTTAATATTCACATTTAATATCATACACAAGATAAAAAATATTTTGCTGGTTCACATTTAATATTCACATTTAATATCATACACAAGATAAAAAATATTTTGCCGGTTCACATTTAATATTCACATTTAATATCATACAGAAGATAAAAAATATTTTGCCGGTTCACATTTAATATTCACATTTAATATCATACACAAGATAAAAAATATTTTGCCGGTTCACATTTAATATTCACATTTAATATCATACACATGATAAAAAATATTTTGCCGGTTCACATTTAATATTCACATTTAATATCATACACAAGATAAAAAATATTTTGCCGGTTCACATTTAATATTCACATTTAATATCATACACAAGATAAAAAATATTTTGCTGGTTCACATTTAATATTCACATTTAATATCATTCACAAAATAAAAAATATTTTGCCGGTTCACATTTAATATTCACATTTAATATCATACACAAGATAAAAAATATTTTGCCGGTTCACATTTAATATTCACATTTAATATCATACACAAGATAAAAAATATTTTGCCGGTTCACATTTAATATTCACATTTAATATCATACACAAGATAAAAAATATTTTGCTGGTTCACATTTAATATTCACATTTAATATCATACACAAGATAAAAAATATTTTGCTGGTTCACATTTAATATTCACATTTAATATCATACACAAGATAAAAAATATTTTGCTGGTTCACATTTAATATTCACATTTAATATCATACACAAGATAAAAAATATTTTGCCGGTTCACATTTAATATTCACATTTAATATTCACATTTAATATCATACACAAGATAAAAAATATTTTGCTGGTTCACATTTACTATCATACACAATACAGAATAAAAAATAAATTTAATAGATGATAATTCCCAAGTAATGTCTTCATTTGATCATTACTGAGCACAAATGGTGAACTTGTTGTAGGGTTCAGCAAAAAAAAAAAAGAAGAAAAAATCTACAGTTCAAAGTTTTGATCTTTACCAATACCTTTTTTTTATGAACCCCACAAATTTTCTTTAGCAATTTTTGTTTACCTTTCTTAAAATAAAAAAAGAATAAGAATGCTGAAAAAACAATTCTTATTGTTTTTTTTTTTACTATTTTTCACCCAATAAAAGGCCCAACAGCCACTCATGGTAGAGGGATATTAAATGAGGATATTGCCCGGGAATCAAAGCAGTAGAACTTCTTGAGTCGGAAACGTCATGCCTGAGTGGTTGATGGGGAGGGGCAGACACTGAGAAAAGCTTACTTGTTTGGGATGACTAAAAAACCTATTAAGAGAATCAGGAGTAACGAAAGTTGCTCAAGGATGAACTGACATCTCTTACCATTTAACAAAAATACACCAGTTGGGACATTTTTTTAAAAAATGCATGTCACAACATCAAAGTGATTTTTTTTTTTAATGATATTAGTGACAGCTGATTTTCTTCATGTCTGCTAATGACAAACAAGAACAAACTTTTTGGGCAATCCAATAATGGACTTTAGTTATTTGTTGTGGAGTAGCTGAACACCACCACAGGATGGACTGGTTTAAGACTATTTAAACAGCACTCTCTCTTACTGAGCGAGAGGAGTTAATGATTAACTGTTTATTACATTAGTCTCTGTTCTCAACCATGTACCATTCTTTGGAATAAACTACTTATTTTCTATATGTGTGTCAATCTTTCCTATTTATGACACAATATTATTCTGTTTTATTATAAAATGGCAGTATAAAATTCTATCAATGGTTAACATTCATGGACAAAAAAAATGTTTAAAAAGAACAGTTATTCTCTTGACACTGCTATTACTATATAAACTTTTGACTCTGTTGGCAACGTTCATTGTTTTAAAAAGCAATGATTATAATTTTAATAAAATATGAAAGTTGATTTATACCTTTTCTTTATTCTTGAGAATTGAATACAAATATATTAAACACTATTTATTAGATTGCTTATTTACAAAAATAATTAAAATATTATTTATCATTTTATAAAGAAACAAAGTTTTTTATTCATAAATTTATTAAAATGTCTGGGAACAAGAAAATTTAACTAAACACATAACAACAAGCAACTGTAATTATAAATTTTTTAAAAAGTGCATTTTGCGGGCCTTTCTTTCAGTTGCTCTCACTACATAATTCATTAAAATACGTTGAAAGCATCTCTTACATATTAAACATATTTTGATGGTTTTATAATTTTTTTATGAATTTTTGAATTAAAAGATTTCTTTCCAAATATACTTCTTATAAAAATAGTAAATAATAAATCTTTATAAAAGGTAAATAATAAATATCACATCATACTTGGTTCACATATTTTTATAATCTTGTAAATAAACATTATCAAGGAAGTCAAATGTGTTTACAGTAATAGTGGTGTCAAGGGAATAACCACCCTTCCGACACAGTTTTTTGTGGGTATTAAGGTTAAACATTGCCAAAATCCCCTTGTTTTCCTTAGTCTATTAAAGATCCAAGATTTTTATTAATTTTTGCTAAGTTGAAAAAATATGCCAGTGACATTATCATCACTTAATAGCATTTTATTATTTAGTTATTTAAGAGAAAAGTTGAATTGTAAAATAGCTCCAAACATTCTTTAGAGAAAAATGTGTTGTTTGTCTTACTTTTTTGTTGTACAATTCTTTCCTTTAAAAAGCTAGAAGAAAATTTTTAAAAAATAAATGAGAAATTTTCATCCAGTTTAACTAAAAAAAAAAAATAAATAAAAATAAATATGCATCTTTTTTTTTTCCAACTAGTGGTATTTTAGCTCTTCATTTATGTGTTATGTCTCTTTAGGACATAGATGATCATGGGTCTCCACACTTTCCTGTACTTTGTTGTTGTTAATTTTGTCTTTTTATCTCTCTTAAATTTTGATCTGCTATCCATTTACTCAAGCTTGTTAGGTAGGTCATGCATTGTTTTCCTTTGTCTCTCTTACTTTCTATCTGTTCTGTGAGTATCAAATTTTCCAAGCCCTCTTTCCTAATTATGTGCACTAGAAATTTCAACTGCCTCTTCCTGATGTTAAGTGTAAGTGTCTATTTTGTTTCCATTTTCTCTAAAACTTTGTCATTGCTCACATGTTCAGTCCATGGTATTCTCAGAATCCTTCTGTAGAACCACATTTTGGTTCATATATCTTCTTCATCTGTGAGCATTCACTGCCATATTAAATTCCTTTGTTTGGAAGTGAATTGTTTTTAGTTCTTAATGATTTCAAAAGAAAAAACATTTTGTAAAATATTTTTGCTACTTCTTCAAAATTATATCACCTGTAGCAGTCATTACTGTGAGAATCTTGTAAAAACCAATTCATAGTAAGATTGAACCATGTTGTGGCTTTGCACTAGATTGAGTTCAAGTAATCTTATGATAAATTAGAATGAAGCAAAAAATATAGGGTTTAAATTTGTGTACAATAAAAAAAACTAAAGGCCAAGAAATTTTTAGATACCAAGAAGCAAGTCTTCACTTGTATTAAAGAAAATATAAGAGTCAAAACATATTGTTCTTTCTATTAGATTATTAATTTGAAATGTCCTTTATCAAAACTGTCAATCAATGTTGTAATTGCAGATGTTTTCAATTGGACAAAATCTATGGAGAGTGTGGATTGCATCTACTATTTTTTATTGTTTTCTCATAAGGTCAGCAAAATCACCGGTTAGAGAACATGGCATAAAAAATCAATTCTCTGATGACTTTTGAAAATTTAGTCTAATTTTTCTTGCTCAGAATGTGATGAAGTGTGAATGCTTATATAAGGAAAGGTTAATTAAATATGTGGATTTCAAAGACATTGGTGTTTAAAGGCTGGATGTGACTTTTAAAATTTGAAACTCTCATATTGATTTAAAATAGCAATATTTATCTGTTTTATTAGGTCTCTCATTGACCAATAAAAAGTATACAGATTTTAGTTCTGAATTTTTATAAATTTTCTGATAGTATTTAAATGTTAAAATTTAGGAAAAATTCTTATTTGTCTGTTTTTTCTTTTATTTTTAGCTAAAACATTTTCCTTACTTCACAAAATTATATTTCTTTTCAAATAATTTATTATTTTAAAAAATATATTTAAAATAATTTATTTTCTCCAATGATTTTGTTAATCAGCTATTTTTAAAAAAAAGAAAAAAAAGGACTTTGGAAAAGAATATCTTTTACTTGAAAAAATTTAGCTGTGTAAAAATAAAAGAAAATTTGGTCCTTGAACATACAATTCAGAGTTTTAAGTTTTGATTGGGAATCAAAAACTCCCTTGTTGTTATCTCTAATGCAGACAAATAATTTAGAGGGCAAATCAATAAGAATGAAGAGAGAAAAAAATCTGTTGTGGAGAAATAAAAACAGATTTAAAAAATGTAATGAAACTATAAAAAAGATGGTTATTGAACAAAAAGATGTACATACTAATGGTTGAGGTTAAATCAAGAGCTATAAGTCAATAATGACTGAGCAATGTGGAGGTGAGAAAAACTCATGCAGAAGGGCAAGATATATTTATATATATATAGATGTGTGTGTCTGTTTTGATGTTTTAGAATGTAAGTGTGAAATCAATAAATTTCAGAATAGATTGCACATTTTGTGTAAGAAGGAAAAGAAAAGACTAAAAAAAAATTATTTCAGAAGAAGAATTCAAAAAAAAAAATGTGGCATAGTTTTTTTTATCTTTTTTCTTCTTTCTACTACTGAGGCTCAAATCAGCACATGAAAGATTCTTCAAGTGTCTGTTTATTTTGCATTTATCAATGACTTAAATTTGTTTCCAACTTAAATATTTTTTTCTTTCAAATTTATCTTAAATGAAGACTAAAACAATTACAGACATGAATGCATGGCTTATCTGAATCTTTCAAGCCAAAGAAAAAAAATTCAACAATTCAACTTTCATTTATCAACTTTGTAAAAAAATTTAAAAGTATCTTTGAGAAAATTTTCACTTTTTCACTACTTATTGCTTCAAGTCAAAGAGATCTCTAAAATGTTATGATTTGAACTGAAAATTAAAAATCTTAATAATAATATAAACAATTTTTATTTTCTGAGTTTATCTTCTGAAAGTTAATCTCTGGGAATTCATATAAAAAAATCTAGCATTGATTTCTTCTTCGAATCCCATCAAATCCTTGGAGACCCATATTTTTCACCCGAGCTTTTATTCTTCAGAGTACCTCATTCCTCAGAAAGATTATCACTTTTAGTTTTTCCTTTCATAGTTGTACATAAAATAGTTTTTAATTTTTGACACATTTTTACAGAGTATTACAAAAAATGTTATTAAAATGTCATCTAATCTCGCATAATTTATAATTATTTTTTAAGCCACTTTTATTATGGTCAGATTTCTTTTTAGCTAAATTGTAAATTTGTTATTTTTATATTTGTGCTAATATACCAGAAAAGCTATAATAAAATGTTGTGGAGTGAGCGATTATCAAAACTCTACAAAAACAAAACAAAACGACCTCTTTTGAAATAAACTCTGCTGTTCTCAAACATGATTTGTAACCCTAAAGTTGCTGGAAATGAGATCTTGAAAACTGTATTTTTTTTATTATAAAGCAAATTTTCTATATACTATGCCCCTTAAAGACATGGGTGATCATAGCTCTCCACAACTCCCTTTCCTTTGTATCATAAGTTTGGCCTTTTCACTATCCTTCCAACTCCCTGTTCTACCATTCATTTTTCACAAGCTTGTTAGGTAGATTACTCAATATGTCTTAGTATCCATTTTGCCTTTAGTATGTTAGGTAAGTGTCAAATTCTCCAAGCCTTCTTTCTTTCTTATGTGTCCAAGAAATTTCAACTGTTTCTTTCTGATTTCATGAATATATTATTTTTATTTCCATTTTCCTTAACTCTTTCTTATTATATGTTCAATCCACGGTAGTCTCAACATCCTTCTGTAGAATCACATTTTTGCTGCCTCAAGCCTCTTTTTCATCTGTGAGGAATGTGTCCAGTACTTTACTACCATACAGGAGGAACCGTATGATATAACAGTTTTACACTCTTTTCATTTCTAATAAAATATTCCTCTTTTTTTGTGGAGCTTTTGAAAAGCATTTTCAAATTTTTATCAACAATAATGCTTTTACCCAACTAAATCTTTTGTTAAAATTGAACATATTGGGTTAATATAGTCTTCAGGAATATGATTATTTTGGTAAGATGATCATTAAATCTTATCTCATCAGATGCATTTTAAACATTATTATGTAAAAAAAAAAAAAAAAAAATCAAATTAACAAACCTAGTAACGGAAGAGAAAACAAATGTCTCCAATTATGTTAAAAGTGCAAGGAAATACTCATTCTTAAGGATGAAACTTCCTACCATGGTCAGAAGTCGGTACTTGAGTCAGAATTTCAAAAGTTGCATTTAAACATAGTCATTTTCTCACTTAGAAGATTGATATGATATTATCTTTGTTAACTTATTTCTTTGCATACGAACCTTTTTATCCTATTCTTCCCTCAGCTAATATGTTCAACAAATTATTGTAGGACCAATTTAAAACAAATGAATCTGAAAATGAAGCTGCAGTCAAAATATCACAAAAAAATCAAACATTGAATTAAATAGAAATACCAAGTGGTTTAACATGGAATATGAAATTGGTAAAACTGGGATTTATTACTGGTGGACACAATCTTAACGACATGAGATATGCAGGTAACATTGTGTTAATAGCAAACACAGAAAGAAAACTACAAGTACTCTGAGACATGGTGGTAAAGGAAAGTGAGAAGGAAGAACTAATCATCAATTGTAAGAAGAGACAATACATGACTGTCAGCAAGTGAAAAAATCCAAGATCCAGACTACAAATTGGAGCTATAAAAATCAAACAAGTACAAAAGTTTCAGTATCTGGGAACTGTTTTAACAGAGAATGGAAAATGTGATATCAAAATCCAAACATGCATTAGAATAGCAAAATAAGCATTCCAGAAGCTAAGTAAACTACTGAGAAACAGGAAAATTTCAATAGAAACAAAGAGTGCTAAACTGCTGCATAATATCATTCCTCCTATATGTCAAGGATTGCTGAACAGTTTCTTAGCAGATAAAGAGGAAACTTTAGACAACAGAAATGTTGTGGTACAAAAGGATGTTGACAATACCATGGGCAGAACATGTAAAAAACAAGGCAGTTTTAAGCAAAATGGAAACTAAAGGGACATTTACACTTAACATCGGAAAGAGTTGAAATTTCAAGCACACATAAAAAAATTTGACACTCACTGGACATATTGAAGGCAAGAGGTACAGAAGAAAACAAGAAGTTGTGGAGAGCCATGATTGCTTACATTCTGAAAGAACACGTCGTATAGAAGAAGAAACCTAATCTGTTGTTTATTTTTATTTCATACTAATAATTCCCTTGACAAAATGTTTAGTCAATTGTATATTATTATGATTGATAGAAAAGAGCTTATGAATAAATGCTTAATCAGACCATACTCCCATAATTATCTAACATAAAAAGCAAAACGCTGTTACACCTATATTCAACCTTGACAACAGCCAATAATAAGAAAAATGATATCTACATAATCTTTATGCCTCTGTAGAAATTCACACACTAAGAAAAACATTTTACATACAATGCATACATAATCCTGTTCCCTGCGGTACTGAATTGATAGAACATTCTATTAATGATGATGTTAAAGATGTTGTATGCATGTCCGTCATGTCTTTCTTTCCCAATTTTTTTTGGCTTTCATATATTTTTCACAGTTTGAGATTTCCCATGATTTTCTGAAGCATTTTTTATTATCATTTCCAAGCTTCTTCACCGCACATGGTCTGGGGTGCATACATCAGAAAGCACCCAACCAGCCATATCTAGCAGACGAGAAAAATAAAATACTAAAAAAATAAACCCTGAAGAATATTTCTTGTTAACCTTATATGGAAATGGTTATGGTGGTGTCAGGACTGTCTTTTTGTTTTTCTTTCTTTCTTTTTAAAAATCTTTTTTGTTCATTTCTGCTTTGAAAAAAAAAAAAAACGACCACCCCTGCTTAAATCTTGTTCTTTGAAATGGACAATTCTTCAGAAGTAGCAACTGTAAGCAGACATTCCAAGATGCTTTAAAAGCTCCATAAAACGCTTGGTGGTGATTCCGTAACTTTTGTCTTGAACTTTCTTTCTTGTTTTGTTTTGTTCATTTAAATACTTTTATTACATATACATAAACATGTATGATTATTTCCAATGTGTTCATGTGTGTGTGTGTGTGTGTGTATATATTTACTCACAGTGGTGATTACCGAGTGTCTATATGCACAAACTTATATTCATGAAAGTGGAAATGTATCATAAATACTGTATATGATTTGTTTGCCTGATTATATGTGTATATTTCTATTAATTCCAAAATAGACAAACCCTTTAGTAAAAGTATGCAACTCTTCTTGTAAAATATTATTACACTTACCCAATGCATATTTATATTTCTCTATGATTTAGTGTATATATAGACCTGCTTCTTGGATGTGTGCATGTGTATGTATGTACACATATATATGTGTATGTATGTATGTATGTATATATATATATATATATAAGAAAGAAAGAGAGAGAGTTCAACATGAGAACTTTAATTGCCTTCCTGTATTTTGTACCCCAGGTTGTCATTTTTCTTTTCTATTTTATACAAAAAAAAAAATCCTTACATCCTCTTTAAGAGGAAATAAACCATTTCAGGTAAAATCATTTATGAACCTTGAGACATTCTTTAACCAAAGAAAATGTTTGGGGCCCAGGCTCAGAGATCCGACATCAGATGAGCACATATTTCCAACAGGAAGAGCCTACTGTTCTTTGTATTTTGGGATTATGAAATTAACTTAATCATTAACATGGGCTTTTCTGGGGCTTTTATCCCAAATTTTATTAACCAACCTATTTTTGAACCATGAAATTAAACATTTGACAATTCAGAATAAAGAAATAGCTTGAGACAAAACTTTAACTCCCATCTCTTGAGAGCTTATAATTTTATTGAGGATATCTTTCCATTAGGTTACCAAATATATTATAAGCTATACCTAATCTTTCTGCTATTGTCGTTTTTTTCTTCAGCTTAATTTTACTAATTTTACTTAATTTATTTCACACTTTCTTGTTTATAACTTAGAAGGTATTTCAACATACTTGTTTTTTTTGTTTTAGATTTCAAAGTTATATATTTTTATTATTAAAAAAATAATTACTTTTGTTTAATTATACATTTTTTATCATTTGTGGCTTAAGACACACTGAGGTCAGTAATGGAGTTACTTAAGATTTAGTCAAATTTGAATACAATTGCTTATAAAAAAAAGTGCAATTGTTCTTGCTTCAAATCAGTAGAAAAAGAAAGCATTTTATACTTCAATTTTGTTCAGCTTTTTCTTATATAATGTTGAGAATGCTGAGTTCATTCTGCAAGCTTATTCTCATCATTTTTCGATTCAGTTGATTCTTGTTCAAGAATGTCAGTTATTCATTAGGAGGATATTCAAATGAAAGATAATTAAAAAAAAACTGTATATCAAAGATTTTTCTATAAGCAGCACCAATTTTCTTTTTCTTTTTTCATTACAAAAAAAAATAAAAATAAAAAACGGCTTCATATACTGAGTTGATCAACACATAGGCTAATCTCCATACATTCAGATATACCAATTTTTCATTTTTCTGGATAAATTCAAACATTGCTTGAATTGTAGAAATAAAATCAATAGGGATAAGAATATTTGTCCTAATAATTTCTGGAATGATTTTTTTCTCAAGTTGAAAATGATAAATATTTTTATTTAAATGCAACAAGTCTAGGTAAAAAAAAAGCTATTCTCTCAAAAACTACAAACAAAATTGCTTGAAAATAGTTTTCCTTTTTACTTAGCTTTTGCTTCTACAATAAGTAATTGGAAATCTCAGATATACATTTAATATAGCTTTGATGCTTTTTAATCATTGTCTGTCCTCTTTATCCATTTAATCTTCACTTCCTGCCACCTCTTCTCTCACTCATGTCATACCTCATTCCTCATAACCATTTTATCAGTAACTCTCTACCTTGAGTTGATCTCGAGCCTTGTATAGACGAAATTGAGTACAAAAGATGTTTAATTCGCAAGATGGTTTTTGTTTAGTTATTCAATAGCTTTTGTCTTTTTAATAGATTAATCAATTTTTTTAATTTTACTGATTTGCACGTATTCTTTTTCTCTCTCACTCGCTTTCTATATATACATTAATATATCTATATTATAGGTGACATATTCATGTCTGTACTATAGGTGAGGTATTTTTATATATTACTTGCAAATTTATTATGCCTCTCATTTTGACGTTTTCAATGATTTTTGGCGTTTTATATTTAAAAAGAATATCTAAGTCCAAGTTACAACAGCATGTGATCATGTAAGCAATACTTTGCTGAACTTGGTTCGTGCTTGTGTATTTTCTTGTTGGCAACACATAAGAAGAGAACCCATTAACACATTGTCCTCCTCCTCTTAGCTAAAATTTTAAATCAAAGAATAAAATTTTTTGCTGTAAATTTCTCTTACTCATTTAATGAAAATTTTTGTTTAGCTTTCTTTGTACTTGCTAATTTTTTCTTTTTAACATAAATTTATTTTTATTTTTTTAATATTTGTATATTTTGAAATATCCTTTTCACATTTTTCTTCCTTTGAAAAAAGATCTTTTTTTTAAAAAAATCTTAAAATCTTTTCCCAGTTAATGTATTTTTATACATATTAATTTTTCATTTTTATCATCAATTCTTTTCACAAAAATCTTAACATATTTTACTTAGTGTGAATATTTTACTGTATCTTTTAACTTCATATTATTTAGTATATAATTTTTACTGTGATTTTTTTTCTTTTCAATAACTAAGGGGAATGAGACTTTTTTTAGTCAGCTCATTACCAATTTGCCCTCTATTCTTCTGTCAAATAATAGATGAGAATGAATTCTCTTTTTTCATTTTTAAAAATAAAATTTTTTTGAAAAATCTTTAGACTAAGAGTTAAAAAGGCTAATGCAAGGATAATGAAGTATTAACTTTATATTAAAAAATACATATGTGAATATAAAACATCATTTACTAGAATTTTAAAAGATCACAAGTTTAAATACTTGTAATAGCAAACTGCATCAGCTTTTAAGTTATATATTGTCTTGACAGGCTAAGAAGACAAAAGCTAAGCTCGCAGGTGTGTCCATGTCTTTTAACAATGTTTTCAGCCTTTAAAACCTGCATCAGAGTAATAGAATGGTTTTTCAATGTGGAAAAAGCAGTCAGAATGAAAAGGAACAAGAGAGTAAAGAATAGAAAAAAATGGATCAATATTAATTTTTTGCACTATTTTACATTTTATTTTTGTTGTGTGAGTCTTTTATTGTGTTTTGCTTTTATTCATTTTCACTCTGAAGTCCATTGGAAATTTGTGCCAAATTTAAAAAAAACACAAAAGCAAAAAAATTTCCCTTCAGGGAATATGATGTCTTGGTAGGGGTCAAAACAGACTATATTCCATAAGGTTTCTGACAGCATGGGTAGCAGAAAGTAGAGGTAATGGTTTAAGAATTTACCCTGAAGTAATCTTTTTTCGTTTAACATTAAAGAAATCTTTTGGGTAGGAAAGGAGAGAAAGAAATAGTAAAAAAAAATATTTAAAAAATAAGAAAAAGAGGTAGAAAATGCTGTTTGTTGCTTGAGGCAAGAAATGATTTTGGGTAATTTTTACCAGAGGCTAAATTTTCATTCTCTGTTTTCTCTTTATCAAAGCAAAATTTTTACCAGTGTAACAATTATGTCTTCATAAATGTATCCCTCATTTTACAAGCTCACCCTATCTGCCTAAATAATGTTTTGTTTTACATTCTAATTTGTAAACTATTTAACTATTCATTAATTAATCAAGAATTAGGTATTTATAATTAATTAATTAATCAAGAATTAGGTATTTATAAGAAAAAATATGAATCATAATAATGTTGAGATTTGATTTAAAAAATTCTACCAAAAACACTAAGATATAAATAAACAAAAAAAATAGAAATTATCTTATTGTTGAACTAGACAAGCTTTAAATTCAAAATAAATTTCTAAAATCTATCATTAAATTAAATTAATTTTTTTTTACTTTTGAAATAAAATTACTTTTTAAAATTTTTAAATGCTATTATTTTAGTTGTTATTTAAAAAAGATTTTGTATTAAAATAGATTGAAAAAATTGCATTTTATTTTAATAAAATATTTTTTAATCTATTTTTAAAATATAAACATTATAAAAGATTCTTGTTTAAATTTCTGTGGTGAGAGATTATCATAATTTGCATTATTTATATTTTATTGCTATATCATATTGTTTCCATACTGATTTGCTAATTTCAGTCTGAATTTCTGGGATGAGGGATTATTATTATTATTTGCATTAAAATAATGTGAAATAATTATAAAATAAAATAATGTGAAATAATTATAAAATAAAATAATGTGAAATAATTATAAAATAAAATAATGTGAAATAATTATAAAATAAAATAATGTGAAAATAATTATAAAATAAATAAAATAATGTGAAAATAATTATAAAATAAATAAAATAATGTGAAAATAATTATAAAATAAATAAAATAATGTGAAAATAATTATAAAATAAATAAAATAATGTGAAAATAATTATAAAATATCTTTTCAATTTTAAAACTATCAGTTTAACTCTTACATTTTCCCCATTTTTAATTTTATTTAGTTCAATTTTTGAAAGCTGACATCCTCAAATACCACATTAAATCAGGGATAGCAAAATATCATCAAATCTTGAAATTCTACATCATTTAAAAATTCTCAAAACATTTTAAAATTAGAAATAGAAAAAAATGGCTTGTGATACTGAATAGAATAGCATAAAAATATCTGTATAAACAAATGTATATCAGTATAAAATTACAAATTTGGTAGATCAGTCTCCAAAGTTGGCAAATATTTACTTGCATGTATAACTCAGAAGAAACATTGTAAACAAAAACTTGTAGCTTTTTTTCTTAAAGGCAAATGATTTGCAAGAAGGTTTCATTGTCCAAAATGGACATTGAGGATACTAAATGAAAATTATCTTCAAATTTTTAGCAAAATCTATAGGCATATAGTGAATGCTCAACAATTTCATGTTAGTATTTTATTGCTGACTATGACTTTTCTATAAATATTTTCATGGTAACTGTTCTGATGAACTTTCGTCTTTGGTAGGTATATTTTATGAATTTAAGTACAGTACTAGATTGATGGTAATGTTTCATCATTTTACAGTTGAAATAGCTAGTTGTAACCGTCAGTTCTATGGTAACAGTTCCTTCTTTCACTTGTGAAACTCTTCTGGTTTCTTTGCTTCCCAGTCATCATTGATCTTCAAAAATTTAAATGCAATGTCATTCGTTATCTTCTGTCTTCTTAATTCCTGTTCTTTTAGTCTTCTCTTTCCTTAATGTTTTCTTTTTTTCTACTCATTTACCTCTTGCATCTTAGTGGCTTTATTGCCTTGGTTTAGGGGGAAATGATTAAAAAAGAAAACATAGAATGTTTCTAGGACTTCATTCCTGTTCCCTATTTGTTTGTAGATAAGTGATATCTCGGGAATACCAGCTACTGCAAGATTGGATGTGCAGGTGGTGTGATGGATAACGGTTCGAAATTCTTAATTCTAGTAGGGGTTTGTTATATTCACTTATGTGCAAATACCCTTGAGAAAGGTATGAATCCACCTCTTTTCACTCCAGCAATGGGTTAATTAGTAAGACTTGTATCACTAAATAATTTTATCTCAAAAAAAAAAAAAAATCTTATAACGTAAAAATATTTTTGACTTTAAATAACCTGCAAAAATGTTAATAAGCCATTGAAAATGAATCAATCAACCATTATTTGTTGATATTTATATGATCAGTTGTAAGCAGAATCTGTCCAAGAGCTGCTGAAATCTCACACTAAGCAGACACTGGTGCCCTCGACACATATCAAGATAAAAAAAAAAAAAACAAAGTTGTTAGAGGCATTTTCTTTGGATAATTTCCGGGGTTAAAAACACTCATTTGATGTTATTCCATTTTCATTTCCTATATGATTAAATATTTGAGAAACCAAGGAGAAAGAAAGAAAAATAGAATAATAAAAAAATGGAAAAATAAACCATTCATCTTCCTATTCTAAAGAAATGTACACAAATGGTTGCTTAGCCAAAAGCATTTGTCTACTTAAAGAGCCTGATTTGCATGGCGCTACTCTATGCCCTAATAATCCCCACAGGTGACTCAATAAATTTCCTTAACACCTTTTATCTAAACAACCAATTGGCCTTGTTCTCTGCTTTTATAAATTGTAACAATAGTCTTTTTTAGTATTGACTATGATACCTTTGGAAAATGAAGAGTAAGAAGAAACAGTAAGGAGGAGGGGCTAATTGGTAGGCCATCACTGGCAGTTAAATCCTATTGTCGTTCACATTTCCTAATGAAGTTCCTTAATTCCATATGAGAAGACTCAATTAGACTAAGTGGCGCTATCAATGGTCGGTTGAAGAATTCAACACTTGGAATGTTGCTAATGTGTCTGATTGGAATCGGTAGATTAGCTTTTCATTCACAGAGTTGTTTTGTGCACTGGAAAGAAAAAGAAGACAGAATATGAAAATAATGGCTTAGAAATGAAGATATACTGAATGAAAAGAAAGAAAGAATGATGAAATGAGAAGAAATAAGGAAAAGGAGAAGAAAAGATTAAAGGAAAGTATGACAGGAAAAACAGAGGAGAAAGATGAGAGATGAAAAGAAGTAATGAAGAAAATAGGCCATGAAAGAATGTAAGAGAAGATGAAACAGATAAAGAGACAAATGAAAGAAGGCAAGCAGGCAGGTAGGCAGGCAGGCAAGCAGGTTAAATCAAATCATCCGTTTTCGAAAATGAAAATCAAATTTTCTGCTTGAGTTGAACTGCAGTAGTTGAATTGATTGTATCATTTGCATTTGTTGGAGTAGCTTTTAGAAAACTTCGGCTGAGAATTTCCAGGCAGGAAGACAAGATCTGTTTTCTGGAAATACTTGTTGCTTGGAATGTCATTGGTTGAAGGAAAGATTTCCTGTTGTCTTCTTGCAGAAAAATAAGAAATTATGACAGCAACAATTGAACCTGTATATATGGGTTCATATTTATTGTGTAGATAAAAAGAAAACTGTGAAATTCTTATACCCTCACACCTCTCTTGTTTTTTGTTTGTTTGTTTTTTTGGGGGGGGGGGGGTCATATATAAATAAAAAAATTCAGTTTCTGATAAAACTAGCTGTATTTTTGGCATTCAGTTACCTTGCTTGGAGACAGATTACACATTTTGGTAGAGGACTTCCATTTAAGCTGCTAGGGAATTTACTGCAATAAAAGGTTTTAGAGTGAAAAAGAATGGATGGAATCAAGAAAACATTATCGACAGGAAGAAGAAAAAGAAAAAAAATGAAGAAAAGGGAAAAGGAACGAAAAAAAGAAAATAACTGGTAAGCAAAAACATGAAAGAAAAGAAAAAATTGAAAAAGAGAGACAAAGGGAAAAGTGAAGAACCAAAATTATAAGTGTGGGGGGAGAATAAGAGAAAAATATCAGGAAGGAAGAAAAAGGAAAGAACTAGTGGAAAATAGGGCAGAGTTTTATGAAGTAAAAAAAACAGAAAAGAAGGTAAATAAAAACTGCGAATAAACAGAAGAAAAAGAAACAGGAAGAGAAAAACTTAAGATATAAGTAAAAATAAAAGGAGGAGAGTTTGTAATAGAAAGAGTGAGAAAATGGAAAGATGTAAAACATGAAATGAAAGTAATGAAATGGAAAGAAACACAATGAAAATGAAAGAAACACAATGAAAAGTGGAAGCAAAAGGAAGAGAATTTGTGAGAGAAAAAGAAGCAAAATTAAAAGTAGCAATAAAAGGAGAACTCATAATAGAAAAAGTAATAAAATACAAAGTAACACTGAGAAATAAACAAATAAAACCAGATTTAGACTCAAAAAATATAAAAGGAAAGGATGAAAAGTCTGTAAACCAGTAGAATTAAGGAAAGGAAAGAATTGGAAAATCAAATAAAAAGATAAAAAAGACAGAAAATAAACATACATACATACATACATATATATATATATAATATATATATATATATATATATATAATATATATATATATATATAATATATATGTATATATATAATATATATATATATATATAATATGTATATATATATATATATATAATATATATATATATAATATATATATAATATATATATGTATATAATATATATATATATATATATATATATATATATATATATATATATATATGTATGTATATATATATATATATATGTATATATATATACATATATATATATATATATATATATTAGATATTTACAGCTTTGTCGTCAATAAAGAACTTCCGCTTGTAGAATCCAGTGTGCAACGAGTGGAAAGATCTATTTAAGTATTAGTTAAACCTAAACATGGAAAGTGCCTGCAGTGTGCCTCCCATCATTTTCTTATTTCTTAATAAGCCAGTTAGCAGATAAGACATGTGATAAAAGCTATTGTTCAAGGCAGAAGTTGGTTCTTAAGTTTATTTTTTTATCCTTGCCAGCACAAACTGTAAATAGTTAAAGCCAACCATTTATCTCCGTCTCTTCATCAAAATCTTATCTATCCAACAAATTCCACCATAGGTGTGAATATTTTTGCTGAAGGGCTAGGTAAGGCATGATTACAAAGGGAATAAAAATATATCTTATCTCCTGTATACAGATATGCGCACATAATTGTAAACACCTCCTATGTCTACACTCAAGTATATTGTGAGTAATTGAATGACAAAATGAAAAAATCTTGTGTTTCATTCTTCGAAAGTGGTTCTTTATTTAATATTTTTGGCATTTGATGTGTCTTCATGCATAACTTATCCAACCTTACTCTGCTTATTACCACTTTTTGTTTTTATTGCTAATGTTTTTAAATTTCCCAAGTTGTAGTAGCAGTAGTTTTTTTTTTTTTTTTTAAGCTTATCACTGCAGGCAAGGCTGGAGGCCACTAGCACGCAAGGGGTTACAGAAGGTTTGGAGGAAGAGCAGATAGGAGTGGTAAAGGAGAGGATGTGGAGAAAGATAGTGGATCAGTCAAGGCAAGGGGGTTACAGAAGATTTGGAGTGAGAGCAGATAGGAATGAAAGGTGAAAAGATGTGGAGAAGGGAAGTGGATAGATCAAGGCAACTGGAGATGTCGATTGACGTTACACTTAAATAGTTGGAGATTGTATTTGTCAGGGAAACAGGAATAAGGAAGGGAGTTCCATAGGCGAGATGTGCGAGACATGAAGCTATTGGAGTTTTGTTAGAAAGGTGATATGATGTGTGAGCCTGGGTATAAATTTACCATGGAAGATTCAAAAATTAGTGCACTTTCAATAGATTTTCAGTTTAATAAATTACTTTCTCTTTTAAGAAAACTGCATTCTTCAAGTCATGCTTACAGTTAGATTTATTATGATGGTCAACTAATGCATTGAGTGCATTATTTTGTAAAAAAATCATTTTGTGTTCATATATCTTATTTAAATTTCACCTGAGTTTTTCTTGTGACATTTTTGCACTCTATTCTGTAAATTCTTGCTTCAGGTTTTAAGTTTTTATCAGACATATATAAAACTGACATTAAAATAAGTCCTTGCAATGTTCATCACAAATGCACAGAAAAATAAAAGAATTATCCATTTGCTATATTTGATGTCATATAAGACAACCTGCTTTTTCTCATTTAATCTGGCTACAATTGTTCTGTGCCTTAAAATGTGGTTTTGTATCTATTAAAATATTCAAAGTTTTACTTTCTGAATATTACTTAATATGGAAGTGTGTTATATGCTGTCAAGTGTAGTACATTTATTTAAATGATTGAAAACCTTTGTTATGTAGTTTATGTATTAAAAGAATAATGTAAAGTTTTTGTGTCTATATCTCTAAGATGAAGTATTATGATTATTTACATTATTCAGACTGTTATCCTCATTTTTATTGTCATATTCATTCAGAAGTGGCATAGCACTTGAAACTAGAACAATCTAACCCAGTGGACAAAATGAAGAGTTTGGTTCAAAATTCTGATCACCTGAAGAAGGCCAGAGCATACAATGGCCAAAACATGGTGAATATGGCAATGAAGATGAGGATAACAGTTCAAATAATGTAAATAATATAAAGCTTTTTTGTTGTTTTTTTTTTTTTTAATCATTTCACTCCAAGCAAAGTGGGGAATGCCACCAGTATGCAGGGGGTTACAGAGTGTGAGAAAAGTCTGAGTATAGGTAGGATTGAGGAAAAGACAAAAGATGAACAGGATCCAAGCAGATAAAAAATAGTGACTTACATTGCATTTAAAGTTTTGAAGATTGTAGTTGTCAGGGAAGCAAGTAAATGTCAGAGAGTCTGAGAAAAGAAACTGTTGGAGTAGGAGTAGCAGTTGCATTTAACTATTTCAACAGTAAGAGGGTGGGACCTAGAAGCCAATCTAGTTGCACACTTAAATTCATGTAGTTAAGACACCAAGGAAAAAAGCTCATCAAAGCAGTTGCCATGAAAATATTTGTAGAAAAGACAGAGGGAAGCCACATCACATCTGTGAGAAAGTGATTGGAGTCAAGTTGCCTGGTCAGGATCTGTTACAGTACAGATCCTTCTTTGGATTTTGTCAAGAACCTTGAGATGAATAGCACCAGACCAGATATAAAGAAACAGAGCAGTGACATCTGTTTAGTTACTTGTTTCCCCCACCTTCAAAAAGTCTCCAAAACATTTTATTAAAGATCTTGATAGACTTTATTCATCATTGCTAAATTTCTGCATCAGGGCCTGAGTAGTTTTGCTGGATTTTGAGATTAATGTAAAAATTGACAATTCACATTGTACTCCTTTGTAAATGATTTTTCTTTCTATCTTTAAGCAACTTATGACCATTGAGGTTTAATTTATGTTCATCATAGTTTTGGTGAGATTAAAAAATGTCTGAGGATGAAAAATTTATTCAGATAAATTGTCCTGAAGAGTACTTTCCCATTGTATGACATTACTTTTTGCACAGAATCAGCATCTTTGTTTTAAAATAATAATGATGATGATGATGAACTTGAGTAAAATTCTCTTCCCTAGATCTACCTCTGATTAGCCTCTGCTTTCTTTCATTTTCCATGTACTTTACTCTCAACCTCCTTACTCTCTCCACTCTCCTTGCTCTCCATCTTTTTTTTCTCTCTGCTATTTTTCTCATTTCCTTTCATGCATATCTTTCTTTGTGTTTTGCATTCTCTTCCTTTTATGCATATACTTTCTTTTCATCACTTTAACTGTTGTAGATATAACTTCCTTACCAAATTGTCACTTTTCTCTTTCTTAACTAAACTTTCTCTTCTATTAGTTTTAATTTAATTAAGCCAAGAACTTTACCTGTAACAAATTAATCTAATATCAGTTCAGTGTATACCAACCTGTGGCCAAAATTGTGCTAAGATGAGATTTTAGGGTTTCTAACTCAAGGGTGGATGGGAGCCAGGGGTGCAGGCAGTGAGACTGGAATTTTAAGGGGGAATGAAAGAAAGGAGGAGGCAACCCACCAAAGATTCAACATTGATGAGGCAGGACTATGGCATCAGGGTTATGGTGTGTGCTATGTGGTCGGTCACTAATGCTGTCTACCCTGGGGCTCTCTCTACAGCTGACAAGCTCAGCCAGCCATTCGGCTTTATCCATTGACCAAACTCTCTCTTAATTGGAGTGCACAATGGTTAGGTTATGTTGGCTAACATGTCGTGCATGTTATTCTGCAGACATTTCCTGGCCGAAGCCTTTGAGTCATCATCAACACAAAGTCCAGAAAACCTTGCACTACACTGAGCCACATTGCTCAGCCCCTTATCGAATAACCCCTTACCCTGTATACAACTGAACCCAACCCAACCTAACCCAACCCAGAGCCAAGCTGGCATCTTATGAGCACTCTGCCATCAAACTCTCATGATGATGTAATGGTGGTGTGGAGGAAGTGAGGGAAGGAAGTTGGCACATGGGGGTGATTAGGGGTAGGGAGTGATTAGGATCTGCATAGTGAGATGTCCCTTCTTGTACCCAGTCTTCTCTTGTTTCTCCAATGACAATGATGGCAACAATCATTATAATAGAGTCTCCTCTTCTTTCTCATTATCAACAATATTAACCTTTTTTCTCTCTTTTTTTATTCACTCTTCCATTTCTTTTTCCTCCTATCTTTTTTTTTCCTAAGCTGTCAATTCTATCTTCCCTTTTTTCATTATCTTATTCCTCTTCTTTTTCTTCTGCCTTCGCTGTTGTCACTTCTATTGTTCTTCTTCTTTTCATCATCCCATTACTCTTTTATTCTATCTTCATCTCTATCTTGGCTGTAATTTCTTTTTCTTTCTCTCTTTTAATTATCTCATTCCTATTCTCTGTTTCTATCTCTCTTCCTCTTTGGTTGTCACTTTTTTCTTCCATTTTTTTCTTCCATTATCCCCATTTTTATTTTTATTCATTAATTTTTTGCTATTAATTTTCATTTCATTATTCCATTCTTCTTCTTTTTCTAACTCTTCCTGCTTGGTTGTCACTTTTTTCTTTTTCCCCTCATCTGCCACCTTTTATCTCCTTCTACCTTCTCTTCCTCCTCCTCCTCCTTTCATCATCAGTTTCTTTTTCTCCTCATCTGCCATCACTTTTCGTTTTCTACCTCCTCCTCAGCTGTCATTTTCTTTTTCTTTCATCTGCCACTTCTTCTCTTTTTCTACCTCCTCCTCAGTTGTCGCTTTCTTTTTATTTTTCATCTTTTCTCTTTTTCTACCTCCTCCTTCTCTTTAGCTGTCATTTTCTTTTTCTTTCATCTGCCACTTCTTCTCTTTTTCTACCTCCTCCTCGGTTGTCGCTTTCTTTTTATTTTTCATCTTTTCTCTTTTTCTACCTCCTCCTCCTTCTCTTCTGTTGTCATTTTCTTTTCATTTTTCTGTCATCTGCCACCTTTTCTCTTTTTCTGTAGCTTTCTTTTTATTTTTCTTTCATCTACCACCTTTTCTCTTTTCCTCCCCCTCCTCCTTCTCAGTTGTTACTTTATTTTTATTTTTCCCCTCATCTACGACCTCTTCTCTTTTTCTACTTCCTCCTCCGTTTTCATTTTCTTTTTTCTCATCTGCCACCTCTTCTCTTTTTCTATCTCCTTCTGCTCCTCAGTTGTCATTTTCTTTTCCCCCTCATCTGCCACCTCTTCATGGTATCAAATATAACAGAGATGATACTTTTAATTACTTTCACCATGAAAATCGTGACTACATGTCTCCTACCTTAACAGAACTAAGTCATCATAATTTCCTTTACAAAAGATCAGTAAAATTTCCAAAAAAGTGAAAATGATGAACATTAACATTTGTAAAAGTCTTCGATGGGAACTTGATGATTTCCAATGCATGACCAGATCCTGACGTTAATGACTTTGTTGATGATAACACATTAATTGCTATGTATATTGCAACTAATGTCCTCATAACATTGCAAACATATTACAGTGTCATTATGGATGATGATAATGAGTACTTAAGAGCATGATCATTATTATAAATGGAAGATTTTTCTTTGATAATTTCGGAATGGTCATTGTCATTATCTCGGAAAATAGATAAGTCGCTACAATCTTACTTTTTAATTTTATTTAAAACTCATCAATAATGTTGGGATTGATTTGTTGATAATGAATAGCCATGGAGCATTATGGGAAGAATAACTAAAATTATAATAATGCAATTGCATTTTGGTAAATATGATGAAGAATGTAGCCAAGAGATAGATAACCCACGATAATGGTAGTAATTATTTACCAGCAATTTTTTATGTTGTTTTATGTTATGATTGTCAATTCAGAAACCTTTTCATAATGATGACATCCACCACCTTTATATGATGAGGATTAACATCATTACAATTCCTTATAGCAATGATGAGGAGGATGATGATGATTTATTGTAAAAAAAACATCACTTGACTAGGTTTATTGAACTGTTTACAATAGTGATTATCTATGTGACTATGGAACTTTCTACACTAATCAGTCTAATTGTAAATGTAGATTGTGCTATAATGCTGAGGATAATTATTAATAATTGACTTCAAGATTAAAGTTATGACTCTGATGATGATGATTGTACAATAATAATGGTTGTACTGTAATGATGATTGTACAGTAATAATGATGATGACTATGATTATACAATAATAATAATGATTGTATAAAATGATAATGATGATTGTTAATGATAATGATGATTGTACTAATAGTAATAAGGTTGTTGTTGATGATGATAATTGTACAATAGTAATAAGGTTGTTGATGATGATGATTGTACAATAGTAATAATACTGCTGCTAATGATGATTGTACAATAGTAATAATACTGCTGCTAATGATGATTGTACAATAGTAATAAGGTTGTTGATGATGATGATTATTGTACAATAGTAATAAGGTTGTTGATGATAATGATGATTGTACAATAGTAATAAGGTTGTTGATGATAATGATTGTACAATAGTAATAAGGTTGTTGATGATAATGATGATTGTACAATAGTAATAAGGTTGTTGATGATAATGATGATTGTACAATAGTAATAAGGTTGTTGATGATAATGATGATTGTACAATAGTAATAAGGTTGTTGATGATAATGATGATTGTACAATAGTAATAAGGTTGTTGATGATGATTGTACAATAGTAATAAGGTTGTTGATGATGATTGTACAATAGTAATAAGGTTGTTGATGATGATGATTGTACAATAGTAATAAGGTTGTTGTTGATGATGATGATTGTACAATAGTAATAAGGTTGTTGATGATGATGATTGTACAATAATGATGATAGTAATGATGATGCGTGCACACAAGTTTCAAGTTTTAACGATAATGATGATGTTCTCTCAATGGCAAATGAAAAGTCTACAATGAATCTCCAATTCTTTCTGTGTCTTTCTCTCTCACTGTAAAGTAGAAATCTCTGATTATCTGTCTTGAGGAAATTTGCAATTCTCACAGATCTGCTTGACTGGAACAGGTGTGGTCGGGGTGAGAAAGTGGGAGAGATTGAAAGACAATGAGAGAAGGAGAATACCAAGATAGGGGAATTGGCATTGGTGGTTCACGGGGAGGGTATACAAAAAGGGGCTATGGGCAGAAACAAGCATAGCACTGTCAATGCCAGAATGGAGACCATTCTATTTTGAAATGGAAAATGAATCATCGAAACTGAATAATTGCCAGAGAACCAAAGTTAAAGATTGGGGAGGATGAAGTACAAAAAGAATTAAATGTCAGACTATTGTTCTTTGCAGCTTCCGGACTAAATGCCAAAAAAATTTGTTATTAATATAAGAATTAAGTTAATCACTGTTTTGAGACAAAAGTCTTTGCTGGTTTTGCAATAATTCTTGTTTTCTCAGGTTTGGGAGTTAATTAGTTCTTTTCTTCTTCCTTCATTTTTCTTTTTTTTTTGAGATTTTATAATTTTTTTCTTTTTGATTTTTACATTTCCACTCCTTTTTTTTCTTTTTGATTTTATATTTCCACATTTCTTTTTGACTAATATTAATGTCTTCTTGTTGGTGCTAATGTCTGACTTGGTCAATACTTGATCATCCTAAGGGATTATGTCACTCAATATTTTTAGGTGAGACATTACTGCCATTAGCTATCTTTCCTTTTCATTTGTTAACATTTTTCAGTGTGAAGATTTTATATTGTTGAATCTTTTGTTCTGTTCAAAGACAGATCTACTTGAGAATCAGAGCAGTCAAAGAGAGAAAATTTTTTAAAAATCTATATAAAAAGTAAAAACAAAAATAAAACAAGAGTGGATTTCTTTATAAGCTTTGAAAAAGGTTTAAAAAGAAAAAACATTTAGTCCTCAGGCAAACCAAAATTGGACTGAAACTGTGAAAGAAAGAAAATAGTAATAACTGAAAGACCATACACATGCGTGAATGCATGCATGTATATATATATATATATATATATACATACATACATACATACATACATATATATATATATATATATATATATATATATATATATATATATATATATATATATATATACATATATATATATATATATATACATACATATATATATATATATACATACATACATATATATATATACATACATACATATATATATATATATATATATATATATATACATACATATATATATATATATACATACATACATATATATATATATACATACATATATATATATATATATACATACATATATATATATATATATATATATACATACATATATATATATATATATATATACATACATATATATATATATATATATATACATACATATATATATATATACATACATATATATATATATATACATACATATATATATATATATATATATATATATATATACATACATATATATATATATATATATATATATATATATATATACATACATATATATATATATATATACATATATATATATATATATACACACACATATACACATACATATATATTTATATACATATATACATATACAAACATTTCAGAGTGTTTGGGTGTCAATCTGAAGACAGTTGAGAGGATTCTGAAAGAGTTGGATGAGTCTAATGGTGATTACGAAAATGTTTGGAATGATCAATAGTGATGGTGACATACCTCCATTCATCTTCCCATGTGGCCTCAGACTCAACTTGGAAGCCCCAAGTGCTTTGATGAGGTAGTGCAGCCCTGGGTCAAGAGGGTGACTGATGAAAGATCCTATTTCTGGCAACAGGACTCTGCACCATGCCACACAAGTAAAAGAACCCAGTCATAGCTGTCAGACAATTTCTGCAACCATATCACCCCTTACCGCCACCTAACTCCCCAGAATGCACCCCTATTTTTTTTTTTGCATAATTTAGATGACAATTTATCCATTGCGCCCTGTATATATAGAATGATAGATTAAACATTGAAGGTTCAAGCAGTTTTAATGATTTATTTGCTAAAACTGAAGTCAATTACAATGTTCAGTCAAATAAAGACAATTTTTACAGAAAACAACTTTGTTTTGTAAATCAACTTGAGTGTTATTTAAAAATTATTTTTCAGGCATTTTGTTTTGTTTCAATGCATCTTTTTTGTTTTAAATTCTTCAAGGAGATCAAAAATAATTTTTGATCGAATTTTTATTCTCCCACTTAGGCCTTCCAACTATGATGACAAAAAAACGAACAAATAAAAGAACACTTTCTCATGATTATTTAAAGAAGATGGAAAAGATGAATAAACAAATAAACGTTTCAGTTAACTTAAAAAACAAACAAACTAGTTTCAATTTTCAGAATTAAAATTCAATTGCTTAATCATCAATCCAATTTATTTGATGAAACTTAATTAAAACTGGAATTTAATCGATGGATCGGTGTGGATTCTGACAGTGAAATTTTCTTAACTCAATTTTTCTCTATTTTGACCATTGTGAATTCTCATAAGATATGTGCTTCTAACAACAAATTTATGAAACATCTTAAAAAATAAAGACATTTAAAAAATTGGATAGAGGATAAACTGTCAATTATGAAAGATACAATTTCAGAAATTGACCTCTCCAAACTGAGTCAAAAACTTAAAATGTTAATTTAGTTAAACTATTGCAAGTCATTGTTGGTGGGATTTGTTGAAACTTGTTTCTTGAAATGGTTCAATCAATTTTATATTTTTTTTAAAAATATTTTGCCTGGTGCAGAGTTTCAGTTTTTTAAATCAGTTTAATAACAACGATAAAAGGCTACCATGAAACAGTATATTCTTTGACATAATTTAATTTTAAGATATAAAAATACAATTATTTTAATAATAATATGACCTTTATTTTCCTACATTTTTGGAATACCTAAATAGATATTCTATGTATAATGTGCAAAGAATTATTTATAGAATTTAATTTTAGGATTTAAAATTATACTAAGAACATTATTTTTTAATATATTACCTAGATCATGTTAACTATTATTAATGAATATGGCATTCTGAAAGCAATATTTAAGATGTGTTTATTTTTTATTATTAATCTATTTGCCCCAAACAAAGCATTATTACCACTAAGACATAATGGGCTAATGTTAGTTAAAGAGAATGTAGAAACCCAAACCTAAACAAGAAACAAGGGATAAACCTCTACTCCTGTTCAAAATCTAGGGAGGAGTGAACCGGATGATAGACGAAGCTATCTATATCCTTATGACAGTTTCTAAAGAAAAATAATTAAATGGATAATTAATTAAAAAGTATTGTGCAAATAAAAATTTTAATTGCTGTCAAAATAGTCTTATGCTGGTTGGTGTCTTTCAGTATCTATTAATGTTTGTTTTAATTTTAAAATACAAAGTTCAGCAGAAATACTTTCCACAAATACCAAAACATTACTGGCAATGGTGTCTTCATCTAGTTAATGTCTTACCATTATGTGGGAGGTATTATGCCACACCCTGTATAAATTTCTAATGTTATTGATTTTCTTTTATTCTTTAGTTCTTGGTTTCTGTAACTTTTGATATTATGAGCAGGATTTATTATACAAATACATCAAAATGTTAATTTTTTTAAGGATATATATATATATATATATATATATATATATATATATATATATATATATATATAGGGTGACCCAAAAAAAACTGAATTTTTGAAGTGCGTATTGTCAGACATGAGCAAGTGGCAACAATGCAAGACAGTGACCTTAAGCAAGTAAACATTTCGCCATTTTAGTAACAAGAATGAAATTCACAATATCCCAGCTGAGATGTTGCAGTAGTCAATGAGGAATCTCAACAGCAGATTTCAAGAATGCATTCGTACAGGAGGACACCATCTACAGGACATAATTTTAAAAAAATGAAAATTCCATCATTGTTTCTTAAATGGCATGTTTTAAGGTTTCAATTACTATGAATTAAATATTTTTCTTCCATCACTCTTGGTTTTATTGGATTGTTAAAAAGTTCCCTTTTTTTTGGGTCACCCTATATATACACACACATAAACACACAATAGGCTAAAAGTTTGTGGTTACCTTCTGGATTTCAAGATCACCTAAAAAATTGAAATCACCTAATAATTGAAAATAATTTTTTGGCTCTCTTCAGGCCAGAGGGCCTTTCTCTTCCTAAAGGGTTTTCCTATATATTCAGTAATTATAATAATAATAATGAAATTAACCCATTATTACATAAAGTTTCCTTAAAATTTGAACTTGTTTTGCTAATCTACCTTGCTTGCTAATGATAATCTTAGGGAGAATAGATTTTAAATTTTAGCTAACTCCTTTACAAAACTGGACAACATACCATAATAGGTTAAATAGTTTCAGTATCCTAGTTTACTCGGTGTTAGTTAAACCGAAGAAGATATGAAACTTACTAATTATTAAATACAGTGGGTAATCCCAAACCTCTGATCTATAGTGTACATACATACATGTACACTATATGTATATATTATTAATTAAAGAATATCAAACACTGAAAATCCCACAGGTAATGATTTTTATTTCATGAGAGCTCTAAAAAAGAAGTTCTCAATCTTTTCATTTGTGATTTGTTTGTAGGTCTTGAAGATTGAGTGCTGCTGTTTTTTTGAGCTCTCATGAAATAGAAAATATTTTCCTATGGGATTTTAAGTGTTTGATATTCTTTAATTAATAATAATTTTTCTCTGTCTTTGGACATAGAGCTCTCACTGGATCTATTTTCTCCTGGAAATTCCATACGGATTACCATATTGTATCATTACTAATATATATATATATATATATATATATATATATATATTACTTGAGGACTCGAGATAAACCATTTCAAAATAGAAACTATAATCTGAGTGATGACAAATACCCTGAGATCCATCATAAAAATCCAGAATGTGGAATTGGTAAATACTAAAAGCTTCAGATACCTTAGTGTATGGATCAGTTATAACAAATTTAGTATAAGAGAAAAGGAAATTGAACATAGAATAGTCTACATCAGAGATACTTCTGCCCAACACTGCAAATTGCTACAAAACCAAAACAAACCAAAAAAATCAAATCACGTTCTTAAATAGCCTCATCAGATGAAGACTTTCATATGGAGATGTCATGCATTGTCTCAAACCTATCAAGAAATATCTAAACTGTCAGTTGTATACAACTGCTTTCTAAGATCAAGTCTTAAAAAGGGCTTTGAGAAAGTGTAGCCTGAGGGTTTTGGCAAAGAGCATCCTTCTTTGAACATTGTGGATTTGTGCTACAAAATCACAAAGAACTGTACCAAATAACAGAAACCACATTGCTTGAGGACTACCAACAGCAGCTACAACTGCAGTCTGGAGAGTTAGGTGGCCAGGTATAAGGGGTGATGTGGTTGCAGAAATTGTCTGACAGCCATTACTGGGTTTTCCTGCTTGTTTGGCATGGTGCAGAGTCCTGTTGCCAGATATATATATGGCCTTCCAAAAGCCACCCTCTTGATCCAGGGCAGCATTACTTCATCAAGACACTTGATGTAGGTAGGCCCTGTTGGAAAATGAATAGCGACTTAATGTCACCATCACTAGTGATCACTCCAAACACTTTCATAATCACCTTTAGCCTCATCCAACTCTTTCAGAATCCTCTGCACTGTCCTTAGATTGACACCCAAACACTCTGAAATGTTCCTATTGTTCTGGTGTGGATGCCAAGTAGTAGAGCATGCCATTTCCAAATTTCTGGCAGATTGGATTGCAATATGATGTTCTTTTTCTCATAGATGGTACCCAACTGAACCTAATACACTCATCAAAAATAAACAATGTGTATATGCAAGATGAAAATATAAAATGGCATCAATTTACCCATCACACACTGTGTGTGTATGCATGCATATATATATATATATATATATATATACACACACACACACACATACATATATTAACTATGCATCTAAATAATTCTAGCTCAATTAAACAACATATTATGTCACATACTGTTTCCCTTCTGCAATCTGATATTTGTAAAATACTTATAGATAATACTAAAATTATAGATAAACATACAGACATTAGACACCTTAAAATCTTAGGAGCATTACATATTAAAAGCAAAAGACCTCTTATTAATCATATAGATTACAATATTTCTGGAAACATCCTACAGTGTTTATAATATATTTCTTCATAATTAGATACACCACATAACAATTTCCTTTGAACTTTTTAAATTTTAAATTTTATTATGTATTCTTTGATCTTTTGGCTTGTATAATAAAAATCTTTTTCATGCCTTCACATGATTAAAAATCTTCGCCATGCCCGTGATAACATCATCGCGTCTTTTGAAATTAAAATGATTTTGTAACGTTTATTTAGTTTGTTAAAAAAATAAAATGTAGTAACATGATTCCGCTACAAGAGAATTTGCAAATGTTTTTTAAAATTTTGACTCTACATATATATAAGACATTGTTAAAAAATGTTGACGCTGAAGATGAACAATGATGTTCGAAAGTACTCGGTTATCTTACGGACAATATTTATTTCAATATAATTTTCAAATAAAAAGTCTCATTATAAAATATGAGAAAATTCAAAAGAAAATATGCAGGACTATGTTGTCTTTGACATTCAACACAAATTGTCTTGTAGCGGAATCATGTTTAATATATATATATATATATAGTGACTTCAAAACCTGGTGGGATTAAAACAATTATATTAAAACAATAATCAATATCACATTTGAAACTCTGATGGCATTTGAACCTGGCATACATAGTCAAAAGTTTTTTAACCATTGTTCACCAGATTAATAAACTAAATATTTCTGGGGATAGAGAAAATGCATGATTGACCACAGAATAAGGCTGTTATAAAGGTAACTTAATATGAGTAAACAGTAAAAATAACAAATCTATTACATCATAAATTTCTTTTCTAGGCCTGTTCTTTCTTAGAAAAATGCACCCATATCTTCACATTGTATCTCTGAGAGAAAGACTGTCACACAGTGAAAAGAATTTGTTCATCCTAATGAATACAGTCCAAAGTGTTGCCCCATCACCTCTCAAAATCCTTCTGGATTTAAAAGAAAATGGGGTGAAGAAGACGTTATTTAACATTGAAGGACATTTGCAGTGCCCTGAGGAATTTTTTTTTTTTATTTTAATGAGGAAAATCTTAGGAGAAAGCATTGTCCATTATGTGCCTCAAGGCTTGCAGACTGCCTGGGAAAGGGTTAACCATTTTTACACTTTTTGACACTGTCCCTGTTACACCTCCAACCAAACCCATGGAACTAAAAATCTTCAGGCACTGGTAATAATCCTATGTCTCCACCAGTTCCCTTTTATATAAATAAACATTATAAAAAAAAATATGATGCAAATTCTTTATATTGGCTGTTTGCCTAGTAATCTGAGGTGAATATTTGAAATTTTAAAAACTTTTATTTGATTGGTTGTTATCACTGACCAA
Source organism: Acanthosepion esculentum (assembly GCA_964036315.1). Lineage (NCBI taxonomy): Eukaryota > Metazoa > Mollusca > Cephalopoda > Sepiida > Sepiidae > Acanthosepion > Acanthosepion esculentum. The sequence goes on from OZ038476.1 coordinate 33,496,141, forward strand.
TCAGAAGTGAATGATTTAGATGCATTTTAAATTGGTGCAAAAATGTGTTCACTCTGTTTTTCAGATTGTCTGGTCTAGTCTGAAAGAAAGCAAAGGAAGGTATATCGTCCTCTTCTGTTGTTGATTATGGTTACATTGTTGATAAAATACTAATAAGCTTTATAACATAAAGGAAGATTTTAATGAAATGCTACATTGTCTGATACATGTAGAATTGTGCATTGAAATAGTGTGAATAACTGAATATATATATATATATATATATATATATATATATATATATATATATATATATATATATAGTGTATAGGAGCAGCAGATCATTATTCAAACATATATTGTTAAATATAACAGACAACAAATGTCTATGATGTTTGATCATAAGCTGTTCTAAGCTTCATATAGTAGCTTTAGTTTTGCAAGAAAATAAAGACAAAAACTGTCCAACAGTGGGATATTTTTTTTATTATGCTGTTCCTTGATCTAAGCTTTCAGCTCACATGAGCCATCATCAGAGTGGTTAGATTGAGGAACAGCATAATAAAAAAAATATCCAACTGTTGGACAGTTCTTGTCTTTATTTTCTCCCAAAACTAAAGCCACTATACATTCATTGTCTGTTATATATTCAAACATATATTGCTCAATATGTGTGTGTGTGTGTGTGTGTGTGTAAGTATGTACGTATGTAAACTATATGGGTAATGGGTAAATAGCAGGACAAACTGGGTCCTATAACCTTGGGTGGCTGCTCTGAATTCAAAACCTGCAGAAAACAATGGGAGAGTCCAATATATATATATATATGATTAATACAGTATGTCAACACTATAGATGAATTTTAGATGAATTTTTTCATAATTGCTCAATCCACTCTTCAGAAGGTTTCAGTAAATAACTTCTATTTCTCTCATTTTGCTTGATTTGTTTTACGGTATATCAACACCTCGATGGGTTATTTAATGCCAACAAGATTTTTGCAATAGATTCGTATGAATAGAACATGTAATCTTTAGAATGAATCAGTTTCAAGAGTCAAATATATTGCTGGTAATATATTTTTTTGAAAATGTATTGCTGGTAATTTTTGTTTTTTACTATAAAAACCTATATTTACACTTTCATGGTGTTTTGACCCCAGTTTGTGGGTTAACTATTTGCCCATAGGTGGGACTCTAACAGATGCTACCACTCCAGGTTAGGGTGGACCTGTGAACAACAGAAATGAAGATCTCATTTTGCATTTTCTTGATAGTAATTTTTTTTTGATTATCTAACCAGTTTATGTGCTACTTGGGATGCTCTTATTATTGGTGTTGATTTTTTTCCTTTTTTATGTGTGTTTGTGCACATATGTATGCATGTGCATATCTTTTTATATATATATATATATACACACACACACACACACACACTCATGTAATGCGCAATCTCACATATCATGTGACCCCCAAATTTTCACTTATAAAAAACGATTTTATCATGTATCTTGTGTTCCTTTTTTGAAAGATCAAATTGCACTACTCTTTTCCTCTATCATTTATCCCATCTTCTAGCTAAATAAGTTAAAAAAGTAAATGATAAAATTATTGTTAATAACGCTATACTAGTGTAAACGCAGACAGCCATAAACAACCGAACGAGAAACAGCTAAACATCTTATAAATGGAAAAAATGGAAAATATGCATATTCACTATGTTTGTATATTATAATATGATACCAATATATGGATATTACGTAAAATAATACTGAATACAGTTAAGACATCAGTTTTATCAAAATCATGTTTATTTTAAATACACCTGTACTTTTGGGCTACAGTAAATGGCTATATAATTTGGTCAAAAGTGTAGACAGGGCCAGCAGCACATATGCTAATTTTATATCTTGTGCATGATGTGACCCCCTTAAAATTAGCTTCAAAATTAGGTCTTCAAATATCACATGTGAGTAGATACAGTGTGTGTGTGTGTATATATATATATATATATATATATATATATATGGCAAAAATTATCTGTACTTTCATGATAACATATCTTTAGGTTTGCCAGACTGCCTTCTGCTCATGTTTGCTCAGTATTCCTCCTTGGTGCACACTGCTAGTGGAGCAGCCATGTTTACACTGTAACAGCATACAAAAAAACTGGTGCTATCAAGCTCAAACTTCGGTCACGTGAACACAATAGTACCAACTATAAGTACACATGAGCAGAAGACAGTGTGACAAATCTAAAGTTATATTATAGCTCTACATATTTGTATTAAGCACTTTTTTGTTGTCTATATCTTTTAGGCATGGCTGTTTTCACTCTTTCTTTATATTTCTATCTGTGTGTATACATACATACATATATACATATATATATATATTTTAGAATTGGACATAGTCCGACAATTTATTTAAAGACATTTATATTATGTTTAAACATAATATAAATGTCTTTAAATAAATTGTCGGACTATGTCCAATTCTAAAATATATGACGTCATTTGTTTACATTTGATACGCTAGAGCAGATATGAATAGAAGAGATTCATGGAAGATTTAAGTTTAAAGATAGTAAAATCGACCTTGCTAACCAGACGCTCATCTGTGGCCGAACGGTTAAGGCACATCACGCGAAATGATGGTTCCGTATAGGATACAGGTTCGATTCCTGTCGGAGAGCAACAATTTTCTATGAAAATTTCTCGGACATTCAGGCTGGTAAATGTTATTTAATACTGTTTATTATAAAAAACAGAGCATTTGCTTAAATACTTGTATCTATAAAAAGAACGTTAAACATAATATAAATGTCTTTAAATATATAAATATATATATATATATATATATATATATATATATATATATATATATATATATATATATATATATATATATATATAGGCATATTTAGGTGGCAAGAATTCATCCAAACAAGTTTCATTAAATTCAACTGACACACCCAACTGAAGGAGTGCTGAAAAATTCTTAAGTTGACCAAATGACCAAACATCAGAATTTTTTTCTTGGAATCTCTTCTTGCTTGGGCCGAATTGTTTTTCCCTAATCTAATACTGTCAATATTTCCTCATCTACTTTTCTTAACAGAAGCTGTAATGGCCATTTATGAAAGTCAAATTAGATTCGGAAAGACAATTTTTCACTTACACAAGAAAGAAATATTCATTTTTAGATGTGCATACATCATCACACATAGTGTTAACTACCATAATCTTTACACATTTGCACACATTGACTTGAAGACATTTTCTCTCTCATTCAATCAATTTTTCTCAATCACCCTCTTTCACTTTCTCACACACACACACACACACACACACATGTGCACCCCATGGGAGGTGTCCTGATTTACTGGTCCACTAAATCCAACATATTTGCAATCTCTTCTCCCCCTGCTGCTACTCCAACAACCCTGCACTCAACCCTTGTCATTGCAATGTCTCTGATTACCTTTGCAGTTCATTTTTTGACTTTTGCCCCCAATTCAAGCCTCTACACTCCACCACTGTCTAATCATTTGTCAGTTGTCATTTTTCTTGAATCCTGGTAGAATGTTAGTGCAACCCTTACAATAATGAATTGCAAGGAGGGGCCCTGACAGAATTTGTGTTGAAAGATCCCATGTCAAATATTTTCTGAATATACTGGAAAACTTTTTTGTTCTCAATTCAAAACTTCCGATTTACTCCACATTTCTTTTATTTATTTATTTTTTTGAGTGGGAGGTGTCTTTCCGCAAATTTTATTTTATACTTTTGAAGGGGTGTCTTTCTGCTGGCTTTTCTTCTTTTTTTATTTTTTAACAAATGTTTTCAGTTATTAGCATTTCTCTAATTTTGACATGTGATATTGAAAATATTAATTTCCTTTAACTTTTTTCCGCTATCAAATAGTCTGTGCGGAAATGACATGATTATATGATATAATGAATGCATTGATTTGTTCTAAATTTGGTGAGGAAACAATCAAAAAATGATACTTTAAATGTACAAGTAGCTATCATCATTCATTTGATTTTGTTATATTAGATTAAATATTAATCATTAACATATCAGTTTTTTGAACACATCAACCTTATATTAATAAGGATATTTTTATTATATATGATCGTTTTTTTCCTTTTTTATGACCATGTGACATACTTAGCATCAGAAAGAGACAGGTGAATTTACTAGAGCACATAATGAGGGTTTGGAGAATTTAACACTCTCAGGACATTTTGAAGGCAAAAAAGACAGAAATGCATAACCTACCTAACAAGCTTTTGTAAATGGTTGGAAGAACAAGGATTAAGAAAGACAGCAAAAAAAAAAAAGCTTTAGCTACAAAGGACAGGAAATTGTGAAAAGCCATGATTGCCCACCTCCTGAAGGGATACAGAAATCTGAAGATGTATGAGAATGAATGGTTTCCAAAAACTACAGGGTGTAGTAGAAATACCCCCAACATTAGTGGCAATGGTGTCTTCATCTAGCTAATGTCTTATCACTATATGGGAGATCTTATATGGCTGGACTGTCTCATCATAGATGATGAGGAGATATAAAAAAAAACTGCGCTACATCCTGCCTTAGTGGTAAGGTTTGGTAGATACCAAGAGGAGACTTAAAGTAATTAAAATGTTATGTAATGAACTGATTCATTCTAAATTATTTGGACTTTAAATGAATATCCTCCTTTTTGTTTTTGGTTGACTTTTTTTTCATGACTTCTTCAGGTTAATGTGATCTCCAGTTATCCATGTATATGAATATATAGCATAGGGCTTATCGGAAAAGAGAAACTATCTCACACACACACACATATATAAGGTTAATGGTCAGAGTTGAATCAGACCAGGAAACAGTAGTATGAAAAAGTGCTCAATACACATATGAAAAAAAATAAAATAAAAGTCAAAATAACATGGAGATCTTTTAACTAAAAATCAGAAGGTCAGTTGAATCTGCTACCTTGGTTTCAACCTTATGGTATCCTCAGGCATATTTTATCAAATGGAGGTTCATGATAAAAATTGCATGGGGATACCATAAGGTTGAAACCAAGATAGTGGATTCAAGTGACCTCCTGACTTTTAAAGTATTTATATATATGTATATAAAATATCTGGTAAACCATACGATATTTGTATATAAGAGTCAGTCTGAAGAGTTGGGATCAAATCTTCAAGTCTAACAAAATAATTATCACAATGGTATTTTAAGTATTTGTTTTCACTATTATAATAATAATAATAATATATGTATATGGGAGAGAGGGTGCTTTTTATGATATATTGTGGTAAAGAGATTCTGAAATTACTTTGTCAGCATTATATCTTCATCAGATAGTGAATAAGCTTTAAATTTATGAAGATGTTAGTCGGCAAGTATTTTTTTTAATGTGTTTCTGTCTATGGTTTCTTTCTCTTTTTCCTTTAAAAGGAAGTAATTTGCAAAATAAAGATTTTGCAATATGAGAACTCTTGCCAGTTAAGAAGTTGTAACCAGTTTCTTTTTTTTTTTTTTTGTAATAAGGTTAAAAATGTACACATTAAGCACAGAAGCCATTTGATACTGATTAGTCAGGCTTAATTTATTAAAAAAGTAAGCACAAAAAAACTGAGTTTATTAGGAAAGTATTGATAAAAAAAATAGATAATCTCTAATACAAAAATGACAGGGTGTTGCATATAAAATTTTTGGTTTGTAGAGAAGAAAACACAAAAGAATTTGTTTTCCCCTGCATGTGTACATGGCAAACACATGTTGAAAATTACTAGGCAAAAATCATAATCTTATCAAGAATGGTGCCGCAGGGAATGGGAGCAAACTGAGTAATTATGTTGTAGCAGTCTACAAAAACCAATCATTAAACTGCTTCAGGGTAATTCCTGCAAATGTAATGATATTTTTTATTATTATGCAGTTGTTCTGTGCATACTGTTGAGTCTCTTGGACTAATTTTTGGATAATATATTTGGAGTACAATTTGTTTGTTTCTTCTTCATAAGCTAGCCTTTATAAACTGAGACTCCTGGATACTGCATATGTCAGCATGGAGAAAGAGTATTGTATCAGAAAATTTGATGCTATTTTTTACATTGTGAAAGGGTTGTCAGAAAAAGTTATTTTAAAGGCTTTTAATGTTTTCTGGGGTTTTTTTTGAGAGGTCTAGACTGCAAAAAGTAAAAATAAGCATTATGACAAAAAATCTGTAAAAAAATTTTCAAATTTGGGGAACAAGATTTTTAAGGGACATTTTTATTGGATTTTGGGAGGATTTTTCATTGCTTTTTATCACCACAACCTTTTTTCTTATTATCCTTCTCCTTAAACATATTTTCATAGGTATAACATTTTTAAAAACTTTGTTTTCATTTATATGTTCTTGATGGTACTTTTATTCCATTCTAATTTTCTGGTATTTCATCTTGTAAATTTTAGGTATTCCTTAGATTTTTCAATATTTTAATTGATAATTTTAAATTTATTGTATTTTTTAACTTTTACTTATTTTAGCTTTTAATTTAATTCTCTTTATTTTGTTTATTCTTTATATCTAAATTTCTTTATATTTTCCAAAAACTTATTTCATGTGCAATTCTTTCTTTTTTGCGTTTTTTTCATATTTGCTATTTTTAAAACATAATCTTGGTATTTTTTATTGGATGGGTGGATTTTTTTTGCTATATTTCAGTTTTATCTTTCTTTACTTATCTCTAAGTTATCCATTTTCTTTGTGCATAGTTAAAAAATACATAGGTAGAGATGATATTACAAAGTTAGACATTGAATGTTGTGCTATATTTCAATATGGCAAAGTGTAACTGTTTCTTATAAAAATTTAAAGATGCTTTAAATGAATATATTGTTATTTTACTGCTTGAGAAAAGTAATATTTCTTCTGCCTGCAAGTGACATTAGGTGATCACACACACATGAGAAAAAAATAAAGAGAAAAAGAAAATTACTTTTTATTCTTTAACCTGGTCTTGAAAAATGACCCAGACACTTGGAAATTAAAATTACAGTCCATTAAGCAGATTATTTCATCAAACCTATAAAGACATGACCAAAAACATGAAGAAGTTTTTTTTCTGATGTCCAGGATTGTAGTTTTCATTGAAATTTTTAAAAATATTTTTGTTGGTCTTTTATATCAATACAAGAAGTCATTTTCTTTTTTATATCAATACAATAAATCTTTTCTTTTTTTTTTTTAATCATACTTCATATTTGAAAAGAAATTTATTTTAACTTGTCCTAGTACTACTGTCTTTTCAGGTCTAGAAAGTTTATAGATGTATACAACAAATTGAAAGGACATTGGAGCTTATATATATGTATATCTGTATGTGTGTGTATATATATATATATATATACACACACACACACACATACACACACACACACTATATATATATATATATATATATAGATTTTTAAGATAGAGGAAAAATGGTTGGTTCCTTGCACTGATCCAGAAAGCACCTGACACCTCATACCATGCCACATCTGGTCTGGAGCTGCCCAATCTTTCCCACTTTCAACAGAGTTCAAAATCATTCATACGGCTTTCTGTGTGATAGATGGTTTTCAACCCTACAACCTCTTTCCCACAGATGAAATTTTGCTAAACTTTCACTACTCTATGGCTACTTTTATTGCAGATATTCAGGTGAACTATATTCCTTACTTCCACCAGACTATCACAGTCAGGATCCCCCAGGCTACATACACAGTCAACTAATTCCCTTTGTATTTCATTTGTGAGGAGGAAGTTCCATTCAAACAGCTTGTTCCCCAGAACTTTTGCATTGTGGAATGGACTCCTGAGAAGATGCTTCTTTGATCACTATAATTTTAAAAACCTCATGTCTACAGTCAACTATTAACTATCCTACATATCCTCATAATATGCCCCTTTTGTTCCCTCCCTGTATGCCCTTGCAACAACCTCATTGAATAACCCTCTGCCTTGAGGTGCTTTTAGGCTTTTTACTGAGTGAATGATAATAAAAAAATAATTTACAAATACACTTACGCACGCACGCACGCACGCACACACACATATATATATATATATATATATATATATATATATATATAGGGTGCATTTAGGCAGCAAATATTTGTTTAAACATGTTTTATTAAGTAAAATAGACCAATTGTGCTTGTTATATTTAAAAATATTTTTCTCTAAGTGATATTTTAATTTCCAATGTTAGGGTTGAAATTATGAATGCACCGTTTACAGTTCATCTATTTATTCAGCATCTGAAGCATTCAACTGACTTTGATCATTGTCACGAATTAATGTCCTGAGATGACTTTGTACCGTTATTTTAAATATGATGCATTAGTTATTTTTAGTTTTTTAATTTATTCAATTTATACGAAATATGATGTTATTTTTTTCATGTATTTGTGATGTCATGTGAATATAGTGTTTTATATATTTCTGAGAATTTAAATGTGATTTTTTAACGAAGTAATGATTTTTTCCAAACTTAGAGGTTACTGAGAATATGAGAGAAACAAATAATTATTAAGGAGAGAGAACAATAAAAGAAGTGGAATTAAGGAGATAACAATTGACATTGAATTTAAATTCTTGAAGATCAAAGTTAACTCGAAAGCAAGAAGAGAGTCCACAAGCAAGAGAAGAAACCTTTAGCAGAGAATTTATGGTTACATCTATCCATTTCAACTGTAAAATTATGAGACCCTGCCACCAATCTAGTACTGCACTTAATTTCGTAGAGTCTACGGAAAAGTTCATTAGTACAATTATTTTGAAAATATTTATAGAAAAGGCACAGGGAAGCTACGTTACAGTGGTGGAAAAGTGAGTGAAGCTGAGATGCCAGGTTAGGAGATTTTCTTATGTTGCAGAAATATATATATATATATATATATATATATATATATATATATATATATATATATATTTATGTGATAGGTTGTTGTGGAGATAATATTGTCATTATGCACATTATTTTTAGATAGGACATAGTGTAGTGTTTTGCACGGAAACTAAGAAGTCCTCCTGAAGGGGAAATGAGACATGTCTTGTCATCTACTGCATACTATGGTTGAAGAGAGAAAGAGTTTCTGCCCTTTTTTACTGCTTTATACAATGACACCTGGTGGGCAGTAGATGTCACTTGGCAGACAAGATTGTCTTGTCATTTCAAATCAACCTTTTATTCTTTATTTTAATGTAAAGGTCTTGTTAATAGTTTTCAAGTTTTAAACAAGTATAGCTTTGTACTGGTAAATATTATTTTTTAAATTTTGACATTAATAAGTATTACCAAAATGAAATACAAAATCCTTATTGTGTGTATAAAATCTTTTTCTCCATTATTTCTAAACAACTGCTTGTCACCTCACAAAAAAGGCAGTGAAAATAAAAAGTTAAAATGAAAGATTGTTGACTGAATTTTTTTTATACAATTCTGTTATCAAGCTTGATATTTTTGTGGGGTTGGGTTTTATATGCTTATTAGGCTATATGTAATGTTGTGGCGAATTGCAGTCCTGTGTTATACCAATGATCTGTGCACACAATCTGTACAAGTCCATAATTTGCAATTATAGCAGTTCAGTAGAGAAGTGTTTTCAGATCATTTTGTTTGTAAATATGACGGGGGCAAGATGATTTTTTTTTTTCTTTTTGTCAGTCAGTCTGTTGAATTAGTAACTTATAGATTTTTTTATTACACAGAGGTCAGTTCTGAAGCAAATCACTTGCCATATCTAATAACATGGGTATTAGACACACTACTTTATTCTCTGGCCTTAATGTAATATGAAAGTGAGTTTTAACTATTTTCTTTTTCTTTTTTTTAACACGGGTCACTGGGTGAGACTGGGATCTGGATGGAACTGTTCAGGTTGGTATGAATCACAAATAATTGATGTTTGTTGACAGGACTCTTCCCTAGCCCTCTTCAGGATCAGCATCAATTGGTTCTTTTGATGTCAGGGAGAAGCGCAAAAAAACAGAAATTGAAGGAAAAAATACAGGATTAAAATAAAGTGATGGAATGTAGAAGTAAAGATAAATTCATAAAGAAACGGATAAAAAAAAAAGAAGAGAAAGAAACGAATGAAAAATATTGGGTAAATAGGAAGAAATTTGGAGAAAGAATCAAAACAGATGGGGGGGGGTCGGAAAAAGAGAAAATTATAAGAATGAAAAGTGGAAGAAAAAAAAAGAAGAATGACAATGTAGGAATATAACTAGAAGTAATAAAATATATATATATATATATATATATATATATATATATATATATATATATATATATATATATATAACTAGATTGAGGATTAAAAAAATAAAAGAAAAAAAGGAAGGAAATTGGTGGCTTTTTTTTTTGTAGACTTTTTGCTCCTTTTTTCTGATAAGTATTACAGTGTAACCCGAATATAAGAGAGTTGTCGGGACCGAAGAAGAAGTCTCTTATATCCGGGTTTGGTCTATTATATATACATTAACACAGGCTCTAATTTGGGACCAGAGAAAATCTATCTTATATCCGGGTTTCTCTTATATCCGGGTTACACTGTACATGAAAAATATTAAGAACTTAAAATGTGTCTGAAAAACCTGAGTTCATATTTCTTTAAGATTGCTGACCTTCTGAGGGGGTAATTTTTTTTTCTCTCTCTGTCTCGCTTGTAATTAAAGTTATTTTCTTTACTTATATTCCCACCTATTTATTCATTTTAATTTCTGTTTTAACTTATGGCAAGATAAAAATAAAATGAAAGAATATTTCTCTATTTTTTTTCCTTTTCTCTTCTCTCTTTCTTCAAAAATAGTAATTATCATGAAGATAAAATCTTTCCCATTTTTTGGCAGTGGGTGAGTGCAATGGGAATTTGTCTAAGTGTCCCCAATGTAGTTCCTATGAGTCATATGCCGAAATAGATTAATGATGGCAGATTGAATGGGAGAAGACAATGGTAACCTGTCTTCCCTTGCATCTGTAAGATAGTCTCTCTTTCCCACCTGTATGATAATCTTTCTTTATTTTCTTATATTTTATTAACATTTTGATACTTTTTATTTCCTTCTTACAGATAGATATCTCTTTTCTTTATCTTTTCACTCCTTTTCTGCATTTTTCTCCTGTTTTCTCTCAGTGTGAAAGGTTTATCTCCATTCATTTATTTTTACTTTCCCTCCATTTTGTACACATAAGTTTAAACAGAATGAATTTTTCATAATCTTTTACAGGATGTAAAAAAATAAACTTATCTTAAATTGAACAAGAACTGATTCAAAGTTTTCTCCAAAGTAAGAAATGCTCTAAAATTGTTAAAAATATTATTTTTAAATCTAAACTTCTACCAAATCAAGTCAGAATGCGTGAAAATTTATTAATTAAAAAATATTATTTGATCATCATTCAAACTAATGAAAGTACAAGATTAAATCCCTCCTATTACCTTTTATTCGACTCTAGGCTTCATGAATTACTGTCAGCGTCCTGGGTATGATGTTAAACTACATCCAACAGCAAGGCCTCTAATCAGGAGGTTTTGAGGAAGCATGGAACCACCTCTTAATTACTGGTGTTCCCAGGTCCACCCTGACCCGGGGTGGTAGCACCTGTTGGGGTCCCAGTTATGAGCAAATAGTGAACTTCCAGGTCTTTTCCAGCACATTTCTTTTCAAAAAAATATTATTACCAGCTGTGCGTTTTTGAAAAAATATTATTACCGGCTATACGTTTTTGAAAAAATATTGTTGTCAGCTGTGCGTTTTTGAAAAAATATTATTACCAGCTATACGTTTTTGAAAAAATATTATTACCAGCTATACGTTTTTGAAAAAATATTATTACCAGCTATACGTTTTTGAAAAAATATTGTTGCCAGCTGTGCGTTTTTGAAAAAAATATTATTACCAGCTATACGTTTTTGAAAAAATATTATTACCAGCTATACGTTTTTGAAAAAATATTATTACCAGCTATACGTTTTTGAAAAAAATATTATTACCAGCTATACGTTTTTGAAAAAATAATATTACCAGCTATACTTTTTTGAAAAACAATATTACCAGCTATACTTTTTTGAAAAACAATATTACCAGCTATACTTTTTTGAAAAAACAATATTACCAGCTATACTTTTTTGAAAAAAAACAAAAAAAAAACTTTTTCAGCATTAAATGGCCCAACGAAGGTCAATATGCTGGTTAAACAAACAAACTATCAATTACTGTCAGCCAGTAGGTGTGTGGCTTTGGGATTTTCTCTGAACTTAGATTCATCATCTAACCAGGATATGAAAGTTTTCACTCATACTTCCTTCTTGCATGGGTACTTATAGAACGTTTTTCACCATGCATGTATATCCTAGGCACAGCTGGGTGGTTACATGTTAAGAGCAGATATTGAGTTAAGTACAGATATATACCTGATAGTGAGAAGATCACCTTTCATGTCAAGCTACTGATACACCTGTCTTCTTTGATGGACACTGAGTGCAAAGTCTATTTTGACATCAGCTGAGGTGAATCACATGCTGTAAAATTTTTTAACTCAGTTGGCCTATTTTACCCTACCAACCATATCCACCTAACCTTGCACTAACCAATTATTACCTTTTTTTGATCACTGTAAAACACTTTTATGAGGAGATTTTCTCTAATGAAAACCAGATTCAAGATTTTGTCAGAAACTTTTTTACATCAAAACCTGCAGAAGTTTACGGAAAATGTATCAAAAAGTTGCTTGATAAGTGGCAACAAGTCATTGCAAATATTGTTGTATATATAATTGAATAAAATGCAATTGTACTCAATTCTTTAAAGAAAAAAGTTGCTAAGCAAAAACGGAAATTATTTACAATTCAACATGATACTACAGATCATAATACAATATCCTAAGCGACATGATAAGAGAGAAGTAATTTGATTCCGATTTGGTAGCCTATTCCTGGGTGTGAACCCTGGCAAATACACTTGAGCTCTAAAGGATGAGGAAGACACTTGTAGAGGTGATGGATATTACAAGTTGAAATTTGTTAGCAAATAAAACTAGGATGAATTAAAGCTGAGTATGATTTTGGTCTGGAAAAGAAAAAAGCGACTTTCAAACAATCAATCACTGATTGGAGGAAAATGCTAACCCTAACCTTCATCAGGTTACAATTGCAACAACAAGATTAACGAGACTTCCGCACATAAATTATGTTTGCTCATCAGAGAAAAGGGGAACGTTCCTTCAGTATCATCCATTAATCATCGTCATTTCACTCCCCGCAATATCACCGCCACCACTACTACTCATGGAGCTGTCTGCAGGTCAAGATCCTTTGTAGAGAAGAATGACAACAATGAGAAGACCATAAAAGACAAACCAAGAAGAATAAGCATCAATTGGGCTGAAGCCGTACACAGTTTTTACTAAGTGTTTGCATTTCACAGTTTGTTTTGGGGGGTTTTTTTGGAAAGAGAGAGTGGGAGAAGTCAGAATTTCTGGCCCCAGTTAACTTTTAGATCTTGAATCTTGAAAATCTGAACTGTAAGAAGTCTTGCTATTGCATTGACAAAGATATAGATTTTTAAAAAAATCAGGCAGCAGGAGAGAAAGGAGGTGACTCATGAATTTGTTTCAATATAACTTCCTCGTCTTGGCTGAGTTTGATTAATTTCTGACACAATAGCTTAACTTTTCATTCACATTTAAACTTATCATTCTGTAGCAGATAAATTGCAGAGGCGAAGTTTTTAAAATTCATTAAATTTCTATTTACATTGCTTAGACTGTTGTCCTCATCTTTGTTGTCATATTCACAATATTTTGGCCATTGTATGCTCCAGCCTTACTTCAGGTGATTGGAATTTTGAACCTTTATTTTTCCACTGTGGTAGATTGTTCTAGTTCCACATGCCATGCCTCTTTCAGATTTCAGTTATTTTCCCTTAGTAACACAACTCTCCAAGTTTTTGTTCACAACTGCTGAATTTACAACTCTTTGGGTCAAGTCACCGGATTACTTCATTCAATGATTTATCCACTGGGTCATATGTCCTTGACACAAAGAGTTGAGAGTTCAATACCCGATCACAGCAGAGGTGAACAAAAACTTGGAGTTGAGATACTAGGGTAAATAACTGAAACTGAGATATCTGGAAGTGGCATAGCACGTGGAAGTAAAACAATCTATCCCAATGGACAAAATAATGGTTTCAATTCAAAATATCATTAACCTGAAGAAGGCAGGAGCATGCAATAGCGGAAACATCATGAATATAACAACAAAGATGAGGACGACAGTCCGAACAATGTAAATAGTGTAAATAGTTACAATACTTCATCTCAGAAATATAGACAGATATTAAATTGCTATTTATGACAACAATCTTTAAATTGTGTGTGTGTGTGTGTATATATATATATATATATATATATATATATATATATATATATATATATATATATATGTGTGTGTGTGTGCATATAAGTCACAAGTCATCATGACTGAGGGTTTGAACCTGCTACATTGTTCAAAGAATTGATCGCACTAGATTATGTGCTCTCTCTCAGAAAATATAGATGAGGTCTGCCCAGCATAGTTGCAATATAAACCACAGTAGCTTCTGTGAGCTGAGTGGGTATCTGGCATCTGTAATAAGCATTAGTTCAGTTTATTAAGTACATTTTCTACTTAATAAATGTAGAAACATTTTTACCAACCCTCTATGTATGTATGTATGTATGTATGTATGTATATATATATATATATAATATATGATATTACACATTGTGTGCTGATGTTAATAAAATAGTGCTTGATGTAATATAACATAGCTATAACATATAGAGTTGAGTCTCTACTCATCCCCTGAAGTTTGCTTTGTGCAAGAAATTCAGAGTTGTTCTACTGGTGAGGAATAATATGTATATTTATTAATAAATATATATATATATATATATATATATATATATATATATGTATATATATATATATATATATATATATATATATTATACACCGTGAATTTGAAAAGAAGAATATCAAGTCAATATTTTGATGTGCAGGTAGCATAACAGTTATCAGAATAGAAAATTGGAATTGGCAAGATGCATTCAAATTCTGGTTGATGCAGTTGTGCTCACTTTGCCCAAATGCTCCCCTTTCTTTCCTCACCTAACTCTAGGTTGAATAACTGGGTAAATACTAGAGCCTCTATCCCTTGGTTGCAACCTGTCTTGGAGAAAGACAAATCTAAATTCAAAACTGTGAAGAAAACCACTATCTTTTCCAAGAAGACATGACAATTCACAAATAATAGATAAAAGAAATCTGTAAAGAGCCATGATCGCTAACATTCTGAAAGAACATGGTATTTTTTTAATCATATTTTAAACCATGTCTCAGCATTTATTGTATACTTCTTGTTTAGTTTGGTTAAGTAAGATCTTGAGTAAATTTTAAAATGTCAAACCTAACTAAAAACCAAACAATATTCTGCCAGTTTAAATCATTTGACATGAGGAATAAGCATGATGAAGATTTGTTTCTTTGAATTTTTCATTTGATATTTGTTTGGAAATGAGCCAATAAAAGACAAAGATGGTCATATTTGAGATGAATGTGTGGCTAACCACAAACCATTCATACACTGCACAGGCTGTCTTAAATGATGGCACATGCAATGTTATGAACAAACACTATATTTCCCAAATTGAAAGGAAACTAATAATAAAAGAAGACTCTATTTGACATCACTTGACATTTAGAATTGTGGACGCATCTATTTTCTTTTCTGCTTACACACATTAAAAACAAAATCAAAAGTTGATATCATTACTTGAAAATGTTTAGATTAATTAACAAAAAATATGATTTATTTGGATTTGCAGAATGAAGAGTTATTATTTACATTTAAACTGAAATATTGTGAAAACAACAGAAATAAAGACATTAGTCTGAATGTAAAAAATGTAATTTTTGAAAGTATGGATCAACACTTTTGTTTAGGATCAGAATGTAGTATCTGTTCTACTTCCTCTGTTGTGTTCCAATCTCAATAGTGCATATGATCAATAACAATAGAGTAGTAACCTGTTTAAGGATAACAGTAACATTTGGCTGTTGAAGTTCCTTGAACTTTAGTGTAACCCTTTGTATCTTTTTGACAAAGCTTTATAATAATCATGTCATCATAGCAGAAGGTCAAATATGAGTGAAACATCTCTTGCTTTATGTCCAATGGAGCTAAATTAATTGTATCCACCAGCTACATTAAATTTATGCAGCTAAAGGAGACTGTCCCTTTCTGCAACCAGATTGTCTTAAATAACCATATAAGCTTATTAGTGGATTGGAATTTACCAGAAATTGCACTGTAATTATTTATTACCACCATTGTTGTCATTCTTCATGGCACTAATGACAGTAACAGAAATACCAAAGATGTAATTCTTGGTACCTTTGTTATTGAGAGTTGGTACAATGTAAGTAATAATATATATAAATGTGATAGTTCTATCATAATCTCACAGCTAGCCAGCAACAAGGATCATTTCTAAATAGAATCTTTGACGAAGAGAGATGTTCTATAAATTTGTGTTATTGATACTCTGCTGCTCAAAGAAATGTGCCATGGTGTTGAAGTAAAGGATGTGATATGTACACAGTGAAATACTGTAGAAGAGTTACATTAAAATGTAGATGAGCAGTAATAGTTTTCAAAGACATCCTTTACTATTGTAATTATAATAGCTTTATTGTCCATAAGAATTGTCTTCGTTCTTGACTACTGACAATTCACATCTGTTCACCTTTTTCTTGATTTGAAATGTATTTACAAACACACACACACACACAATATATATATATATATATATATTAAGAAATATAGTTTTAAGGTAGGCTATATTTATGGAATAAGGTGCTCATTATCAGGGATGGAGCATTATATAATATAAAAGTGAACATTGAGGTCAACACTCAGAGGTGACAGACTGTTTCATGCTAGACGCAATCATCAGGCCATTGCATCTAGCATGAGACAGTCTGTCGCCTCTGAGTGTTGACTTCAATATTCACTTTTATATATATACCAGCATGAATGCTTGAGAAATTTCATAGAAAATGTGTGTCCTCCAGCTGGAATTGAACCTGTATCCTACACAGAACCGTCATTTGGCCCAACATGCTATACCATTTGACTACAGAGGAAGCATTTGGTTAGCAAAGTCAAATTACTGTTTCTAAGCAACAAATTTTGATTATTATAAACAGAGCATTTACTTAAATATTTGTATATACAGTGTAACCTGGATATAAGAGAGTTGTTGGTACTGGAGAAGAAGTCTCTTATACCCGGGTTTCTCTTATATCCGGGTCTCATATCCGGGTTACACTGTATAAAAATAATGTATAAACAGAAAATATATTCAAATAATTGTCGGACTTAGTCCATTTCATAAGATATGTTGTTATTTGTTTATGTTAAGATACAGATGTAAATGTTAAAAAAAAATCATGGGGAATTACTGTTTAAAAACAGTAATTTGACTTTGCTAACCAAATGCTTCCTCTGTAGCTAAATGGTATAGCATGTCAGGCCAAATGACAGCAATCATCAGACCATTTCTGATGACTGCTTAAGTTTTGAAAATGACAGTCACCATACAGTGTTGATTTTTAAGTCAACAATATTTAGATCTACAAATGCTCTGATATTGAGCAATTCTCCCCATATATATATATATATATATATATATATATATATATATTATTGTAATTGGGTAGAAAAGGTTCATTTAAACATGTTTGTTTTATTAAGTAAAATTTTGCCAATTATATTTGCAAACATTTTTCTCTATTTAACAGATTAATCTGTACGTGTTAGGATAAAAATTATAAAGGAAATGTCTATAGTTCATATTTGTTTATTTCAAGCTTTCAAATGACTTCAGTCATTATTAAGAATGTAAAGTCCTGTTATGTATTTTAAATATGATGCTTTAGCTATTTTTAATTTCAGAATGTATTCAGTGTCATATGAACATAATATATCTTTTATATAAATGTTTGTGATGTCTTCACTTGAATGTGGCATTATATGGGTTCTAAGAACTTAAATACTATTTAAATTGCATGTTCTTAAGTTATTTTGCTTATTATTCATTGTCTTAAATTAATATAAATAGCTTCTAAAATTTACAATCTTCTTTTTGTTCAGTTTATGTTACTAAGTAATATTGTAGTATCACCAAGGAGCTGTCTTATTTTCTTGTAATTTTTATGTTATATATAAAAGCTTGTTGATTAATTCTGAATCAGTAACAATTTCTGCTTACCACCAACTGTACAAAGATATGTTTATGTACAAATAGATACATTTATGTATAATATACATATAAACATTGTCAATTTATTATAGATAATAGAAAAATAATCTTGTGAAATTACTATTTTTCTTCCTCTTTTTGTGTCTCCTCCTACACATCAAAATATTTTGTAAACTGCTAAACAAGATTAAAATTATGCATATAGTAATGCTTGAATTAATTCCTAATCACTGACCATATGTTTCTTCCTGGTATTTGATGTGGAACATAAAGATTTTAGAAAACATTTTTCATTAAAAATACAAAGCACAAAGTTTACTAATGGAGATTATCTTTCATTCATAGCCTTGTAAATGATGTTCACCTTCTTGTATTGAGACTGACAGCCACTTGGTGTGGGCTGTTATAAATTCTTATGTGAGGGACCAAAATTTACTATTTTAAACTTTCTCCACATTCCTCTGAAGTTAATATTCTCCACAAATCAGAATACAGATCTGTATTCAATAATCAGCTATACAATTCACACACTAAATGTATAAAAGAAATGTTTGATATTTACATACTACCGAGAGATACTTTTAGTATTTACTATGTTTTTTATATAATGTAATAATAAAAGTTTTAGTATAATCATTTAGTAAAACCTACCAGTAATATTGTATCAGATCAGCATGAAAACAATGATGAAGAAATAATTTTGGGAGGATCTTTCCATCTTTTCTTTAACAATATGCCTTGAGACTTTTCTCAAGTTGCAGAAAAGATAGGATTAACACTTTAGCTTGGATTTCATTAAAACACCAACTGTATTTACACAATACTTCCTGACAAGCAGGATATTCAGTTTACCTGAAGGCTTAGCATTTCGCATCTTAAAATGTCTGTAAAGTGTGGCCATTAATAATATCCTGTGTCAGGATATGAAAGGAGAAACAGACTTGCCCAAGGTGCCAGGTAATGGCTTGGCGTCATTCTTAGTCTGGTTTATTGGGTTATGGTCTCTGCTAGTTCCTCTCTGCTATTCACTATTACTTACCTGCAGAACCAGAATCTCTCTCAGATTTGCTACATTAATGGAAGTCATTTGCATATGATACAAATCTTGACTCAGTGAATATAAGATTATACCTGTCATTTGTTTGTAATAATATATTAATCCTTTTAGTCAACTATGCAAGCTGTTTGTGTCGTAATCAAACTACCTATGTATATAAGTGTTTAAGTTTTATGCTTTCTTTAGTTGTTTTCTTTTAATAAGTTCAGCTTAGTTTGACACAGATATCAGGTACCCAGTAAGGATCTGAGAGGTCAAAATGAAGCAAGTACAGAAATGTAAATATCTGGGAAGTGTTTTAACAGATGACAGAAAATAAGGCACAAAAATTCAAAGGCACATTGGAGCAAAAGATGCCTTCCAGAATCTAAGATAGATATTAAGCAACAGCATGATTTCATTAGAAACAAAGAAATGAGTATTGAACTGTGATCTCATATCAAGCATCCTGTATGACAGTGAATTCTGGACAATTTCCTCACACATGAAGAGGAGACTTGAGGCAACAGATATGTGGTTCTATGGAAGGATGCTAAGAATACCATGAACAGAACATGTGAGCAACAAGGAAGTTTTAAGAAAGATTTTTAAAAAATGCCAGTGCCAGAAAGAGACAATTGGAATTTCTAGGATACATAATAAGAAAAGAGGGCTTGGAGAATTTGACATTCACAGGACATAAGGCAAGAAGGACAGGGGAGACAATAAGTAAACTACCTAACAAGACTGTGTGAATGGATGACAGAAAATGGACTGAGAAGCATAAAAAAACATTGCTGAGAGATACAAATGATTGTGATGAGTCCTGAGCACCAACATCTTGAAGGAACATGGCACATAAAAGAAGAATATTTTATGAGCTTCCATTAGAATTAAGCAACATTTTAACCATCTCTTAACCAAACATTGAACAATTTCCTATTGACAAACCATTATCTTTTGAAGTACTATTTTCTGCCTCAACAAACAAGACACCAGGATCCATCTTAAAAAATAGGCAATACAAAGGTATGGTTTCATCTAGAGTATTATTACAAAGTCTTTCTAATAAATTTCAAGTGAGACGTCAGTAAATATCCATACAATGTAGGTATCAGATCAAGAAAGCATGAACAGATTGACTACTTTGGTATTAGCCACTGAGGAGAAGCTATCATGTGTTTTCTTTTTCTACCATTGAATCAGATGGTGATGAAGGCAATTGTGGGTGTAGTTGGACTAATGTTTAACAATATGGAAAATGGAACCATCAAGCTGAATTCAAATTCCAGCTGAGGCAGTTGGTGTTGACTTTGCACATATGCCTTTGAGAAATGCATAAATCTATCCTTTCTCCTCCCAGGTGTAGATTAAATACTATGGTAGACCTGGATCCTGGCTTGGTTAGTAGCCAGCCTAAGAGAAAAAAAGAAATTTTTAATTCAAAATTGTTAAGAAAATAGGGAACCATTCGACTACCTTTTTACAAGAACAATCATAATAATATATTTTATAGGAAAGTGTGGAGATCCATCACCTCGACGTTAAAAGGGACTAAAAGAGAGGGAGAGGAAGGCAGCATAACTAAAACTGATATTGAAAGTATGTGAGAATCTCAAAGGGGGGGAAAAGTGACATTTTTACTAAGTTTTAACAAACAGAATATTATATCTAAAGGCAAAAAGGTGAAAAAAGAAAATTTTCTTGGTCCCCAGAGGTTAATATAATTTTCTTTTAGTTGATGACTAGAATGCCTATTGACGGCTAAGGTAAGTGAAAACCTGAAATAAAACTCAAGCTGAAGACATCACAACTAAATATACTATGGTCATACATATTTATAGTAAGTCTGTGTGGTGACTCAGTGCAGATCTGGATAAGTTTAGATGTAAATTATAAAATAAAATACCTACTTAAAGTGTTTTAATATTACAGAAAAAGTATCAACCGGTTTAGATAAAGTAAAAAAAATATCAAGCTTTTTTTGTTTGAATTTCATTTGCACTAGAATATATTTTGAATTGTGTATGCAAATTTATATCCTATTTTTAAAAATAAGTTTTATATGCCCATAAAGGAACACTAAAAAGGAAAGGGATTTGTGGAGAGTGATTATTGCCCGTGTCCTAAAGGCAATAATCACAGAAAAAGAAGGTTTTATCCTCATAATTTGAAAAATTTTAATCTTTAGATAGGGAAGCTTTTGAAAAAGTACACTACTCAAAATTATTAGCCCCCACACTGTAAATATATTCAAGCAATTTTTATATCTTTTTTTCTTCATCAAATATCTTCTTCTGCATGGGTTTTTTTTCTGTAAAATATTTTCTTTGGCAGAGAATTGGTACTGTTAGTCTCTTTGTCTCTTGCTGATTCTCACTCATACAAGGGAGATTCATACAAAATGACTGGGTCGAATAAAATAAAGGAATTTTTAGAATAATGAACACTCCCTAACAAAACTTAAACCAGAACTGGTAATCTAAAGCAAACATCTGCAAACTGTCTTCAGCTTCCAGTTAATCCTGAGACATTAGATCCAAATTGTTGACATAGACCTCAACACACACGGCTAATATAAATAGATCAAGCCTAATTTGCTCTGCCCTTTGTATAGATGGACTCACGGTTTTGTTTGATACTCAACAGACGCTTCCAAATTTAAAACATTCCATTTTAGCAGGAGTTGTCACTGGGGCAGATTGGCTAGCTGGTTAGTTGGCTGCTAACCTGGTTGCAGTGTAGGGTGTCAGGTCCTGTACCCCTGGAAGTATTGTAGGGAAAGCATGCTTTGCATAAAGAGTAGTAAACTTGAATATGTTAACCAATTTCTTTTGACCAGTAGGGTTATAAAGAAAGGACATTTGTAGTTAGCACTTTGGAAATTCTTCCAGGAAATGAATCAAAGCTCACTTTGGAGACATTAGTCACTGGAATTGGAAGATTGTTTGAGAATAATGTCAGCCAATGTTTAGGAATCTGTTTCCTGTTTCTTTGTGAAGTGTTTGCAGAGAAGAAATTGTTTGGAGCTGGAATGGTTACTGAGCATCTTGTGTTATATTGTTAATGAAACATTAGCTATTTCTCTTAGTAAAACAAAAATTTGGCCTTGAAAAAAAAATGAAACAAAAAGCAATTGTTTATTAATTTATTTATTAAAAGATAAAAGGTCTGTTTTTCATAACAATGGGAGAAACTTAAAAAAAAATATAAGAAAATGTGCGTGTTTGTGATACTTAGTTATGTATGTCTATGGTGAGGCACTTTGATGTGGTGTAATGGTTAACAAGCTTGTCTTGCTAGATCAGTTATGACTGAATAGTGAGTTCAATCCTCTCCAACATAACAAATTTACTCCAATGAAGTCCTAAGCACATCACACAAAAACTGTCATACATTTTTCCCCAATATTGTTCTTGATATACAAAAATTTACATTTTGTTATCTCATACATACACACACACACACACACACACACACACACACACACACACATATATATATATATTTTATCCTGTGATCCATAAGGCCATAGTGGCACCATGTGTACTGCAGCTGCAGTAGAAGTGGTGTTTCTTGGGCAAGATAGCCTGAGGGAGCCCAACCCACGAATTGATCTCAATTGGGTCTCATTTAAATACTCATGGAAACCTACTGGACTCTATTCATAACATACTTGTTGATAACACAAATATATATATAATTTTAATCTTTGTCAAATGTTGTATGAGTATTCATAAGTATGTTCTTGTAACTTGTAATAATCATATGCTTTGAAATACTCTCTTATGAAATGTGATAAACTTATTTACTAAAAGATTTAAAACATAAAGATATAAGATGCTCAGGACACTGACCAATGTTATTTATTTAATATTTTTCAGCTATAAACACTCTTATATAAAAGGTACTTGACCAAAAGAGAAATGAAGAATTATAAAGTGCCAGTATCTTCCAATGAAAGTATTAGATGAACCCAATGAAAAATAACACATCCTGACAAAATCATATTATTACAGAAGCCAATGATTGGTCTTCAGGAGAAAGCCCAAGCAAGGATGAAAAATAAATTGCTCACTTGATCCTAATGTGGGTTCTCCTCGGTCAGAACTAGACAAAGATGCCTTCAAACTTGATAATGTTTCTGTGATAAAGTTCTTTCAGCTCATGAACAGAAATAGCCTCGATCCACAAGTAGAAATTTCTTACACCAGTATGCTTCAGATAACCTAGTAAAGTATGTTATTAGCATGTTCACTCAGTCCAATCTTTGTAGGCAATAATAACCTGAGAAAAGGCATAAGAGAAAGCTATAATTCAAAACACTCTTTTTCCCTGTCCTTTCTCAAGACTTGTCTTTCTTCCTGCTATCAACTGCTGTCATGGTTCATTGGAAAGGAAAGGAACCAGTGAATGGGGGTGGTAATTTAGAAGGTTAATGATTGGAACAGGAAGTGGGTTCTTATAAGGAGGAAATAAAGAAAGAGAGGGAGAGAAGAAAGAAAAAGCAAAAAAGAGAAAAAGAAATAAAATGGCTGTGTTGCAACCTGGTAGATTTCCTCTTTTTAATAATAATAAAAAAAAATGTTTATGTCACTACACAGATTAGAGCAGTTGTTTGAGTGCTGGTTTAAAAATTTAATTTTACCAACATGTAAGAAAAAATGTAATCAAACTTGTATTTAGATCTAACTTCTTAGGTAACTTTTAGAATATTATATTACTCATTATTTTTATTTCATTTTATACAATCAGTCTTTAACTTATCTACCTTTTACATTATTGAAATTGCAAAAAAACAAAGTGCCAAAAGAACTGTTTTTCTATTGATACCACTATTATTTAAACTACCTTCACATTTCAGCAGTGTTTATTATTTTAAAAGGCAATTATTAGAATTGTAATAAAACCTAAACATATGATGAAAATGAACTTATACATTTCATTTTGTTTTTGAGAATTTACTAGAAAAATATTAAACATTATTTATTTATTACATGGATTATTTACAAGAATAATTTCATTTTTACAACATTCTAAAACTAATACAATTAAAACTAATGCAATGCAATATTTATCATTTACCAATTTATCAAGAAATAAATATGAAAATTTTTATTCATAAATTTATAAACATTTACTAAATCATTAAAATATGTGAACCAACTATAAGGATATCCTGATTATTTACCATTTTATAAAGTTCAAATCAATCAGCAATTAACTGATGTATTGCCAACTATTCCAACAAACAATCTAATAAATATTGTTTAATATTTTTGTTGTCAATTTTCAAGTAAAAAGAAAATGTCTAAATTTCATATGTTTAGGTTTTATTACAATTATAATCATTACTTTTTAAAACAATAAACATTGCCTAGGAGTGAAGGTAGTTAAAATAATAGTGGTGTCAAGGGAAAAACTGTCCTTTTGACACAACATTTTTTTTTTTTTTTTTGCAGGCATGAAGGTCCAAGTTTGCCAACGTTTTATTCATAAACATGTTATCATCACATTTTTTGTTATTCCAACTTTTTATTCTGTTTATTGAATAAGATTTTTTCAAAATATGATTATGACCATTCCTGCTTGGTAAATGAGATTGTAATGAGTTTGCCTGCAAAGCCAATCTCTCTCCTCATAAACTGTTTCTTTTTTTATATATATTTTTAAGCATAAAGCTTATAAACATAAGTCACAGATTAATCCAGAAATTAAGTGTTTTTTAAGCATTGAGTGAGGCTGATATTTTTTTTAACTTAATGTTATCTGCTCCTCACAATTTACAAAAAATAAATGGAATTTTTAATTCTTGTTATATTTATAATTAAGCTTGAAGTTTTAATCAAATATGAGAATTTACTAGGCATGGCCAGGCTCAGTTAAAATTATCTGATGCTAAAAAAAAACAAAGTGTATTAGGCATGATTACAAATTCTGATTTTGAGAGCTGACAGGACCTCCTCACTTGGGATACTGGAGCAGTACTATGTTGGTCCTCAGGAATCATAGCATTTATCTACATATAAAATTTTCAAGGCTCACAGGATATCTTTAGATGACACACACACACACACACACACATATATATATATATATTAGATGACATATATATATATATCTACTAGACTGAAATGTCTGACGTCGACAGTAAAACAACATTAAAACAGTAAACTTGCATATTCGGATTTTCTTTTGTCTTTTCCATATTTTTCATCATACCGTCAGATCTACATCCACATATTTGCTTACACACATATATATATATATATATATATATATATATATATATATATTTAGTTGAATTGATGTGAGTTTGTGACCCTGAGTTTCACATTTTACATATATATATACAGATATTGTGCATATATATATATATATATATATATATATATATATATATATAGATAGATATCGGTGATATATTAATTCTGCCCTTTGACATTTAGCATTTATATTTTTTCCTTTTGTCTTTTATATTTCTAATTTCTTTTTCAGCACCCCTAGAAACCACCTTCTTTTATCAACCCATTAACTTCCCTATCCTCCCTCAATAACCCAGTGCTTGGATATCCTCCCATTGCACATCTACCTGCAATGTTTTCACCCCTACAACTCGAATGCCACCAACAAATTTCTTAAATTTCAACTCCAAAAAAAGGAAAATGAAAAAAAGTATAGCTTTCAGAGTTTATTGCTTGTTTTATTTTAGCAAAAACTTTAATCAATAAACAATGAACTTGGACCACCCAAGTCGGCAGGTTTTCAGATTTGTATTGACACTAAAGATGCAAGATATTGTTCAACCCTGTCTTGTTTGAACACATCCTGTCTACTTAGCTTTCATATACATCCCACCACTCAACCTGTCAGCACTGCTGGTATATAAGTACTTTATAGTATTACCTATTCTGTTCATATGTTACCTGATACATCCTAAAAGGAAAGGTATGAAATGAATGACCCCATTGACTACACAGTCATTCTCTAAAAAAAACCCTGCTCACTTGAATGTTAGAGGAAAAAGGACAGTTACCTGACACAGTAATTGAATTCTGCTAAATTTTTAATGTGTATATTTGCTAAAGTAACTACACACAAAATGTCCCATTTTTCTTTCAATTTGTCAGTAACATTACTGAAGAACACTCTGATGCAGTTGATTTAACAAAGTATTTGTTCCTTGAAAATATATTGTAAACATCTGTTTTTTTTTAAGTTTAGCTTTCACTGTCTGAATTTCTTAGATGAGTTATCAAAATTCACATAATTTACATTTGGACTAATGTCCTCATCTTTGTTGTTATTATCACTTCATTTTGGCTGTTGTACCCTCTAGACTTTTTTAGGTGTTTGTCAATTTGGGTAACCCTTTGAACCAAACCCTTTAATCTATGGGAATAGACCTGTGGTTTCCAAATGGTGTAGTGTACCTCATAGGTTTAGCAGAAGAGGATAGCAGGTGAGGTAGAATTATTGAAAGACAATCAAAGATATAGAAACTGTTTAAAAAAATTCATAAGCCAAAAATAAATATAATTTCAAAATTTAAAATATTATTACAGATTACTTGTAATTACATCCACGAATCCCAGTATAAATAGTTATAAATAATTACTGACTGATTTTATCACTGTGATATTTTTGCATTATATCAAGTATTAAGAATATAGTAACTAGAGTCTGCATATTGGAGGAGAGAGTTATCAATGATAATGTTCTAATTTCAAATGTGTGGTTATCACTCTTTAATCCTCTCTCTGTTTTTTTTTTTAATTGTAGTTTTTATCACATAATATTTGGTGAGGCATGAGTAAATTTTCATTCTAAAAATGCAGCCTGGAGAAAAAAGTTTTGAAACCACTGGAGTAGACTGTTCTCATTCTGCTGTCTATGTCTAGAGATATCTCTTCTCAGTATTGCTCAGTTATTACTAACCCAGTGTCCACTGAGTCTAAACCTGTACTACCTGGCCCAGGGATTGAACTCACAATTCCTCTGCTACCAACTTCATGAACCAATTCTTTAGTCCCCTAGGTTATTATTATGTGGATATTTTTAATGACTCCTTTCTGAAAGGTTTAATTGTTTGTGTATGTTACTGAAATACTGTATTTTTTTAGTGCATGTGTATAAAATGTACTGCTATTTTCATATATCCAGGATTATTTTTATGAAAAAATAAATTCCAAATAAAAGGTAACAATGCTAGTTAATCAGTTTTGTTTATATGATAAAGAACTAATAAAAATTCTCTAGATGGGGGTCAGAAATAAGCTGAACAAACAACTAAAAGTCAATCTTATCATAAAGCAATTTATTAAGTATTGTAATGTTTTTTTTTCTCAGTTTAATTTTATTAAATTGATTTCAAAGCAATTTTATTTTATTATCCTTTAACACACTGCATTATTCACTACTTTCCACTGCATTGTTTTTCAAGGCTCATCAACTTAATTTCAGTCATGGTCATCTTCTGTTGCTATAGCAGGATATGACAACACAACTGCACTATCATTCATTCATCTGAGTCACTTACAGTGGCAGGATAAATTTTTTTCTTTGCAACTAAAATCACCTCCGAAAAGTTATTCTTTTTAATGTACACAGCATGACTCTTTTGTAAACGTGATAATTAGGGTCCATAAAATGTCATCACGAAAATGCAGTCATTCTAAACTGTACTTCAAGCTTTCATTTGTAATCATAAGAAAATTACTAGCAGAAAAGGAAACACAAAATGAACTCTGACCCATTGCATTTTATTCAACTTTGTTTTGCATCATAGCATGTAAAATCTAAATTTCATAGCATTTTATTTGTTTTTCTTATTTTGCATTTATTACAATGTTTTTAATTTTTTGTTAGATTTACTTTTAATTTTGCATGAATAATTTTATTAAAACTTTTATTTCATTGTTTTTTACAGTTCATGAATAATATTTTTAACTTAATCAATCTTATTTAAATTTTTTTTTCCAGTTCACTTATAGGGCAAAAAATAACTAAGAACATAAAAAAAAAATAAATTAGCTATGTTAAGCCACAGGTTTTACATTTTTATGGATAAAAAGAAAGCAATGATGAATAAGTGCTTTATTGCAGATACAAAACTTCAGATACCTGAACTGAAAATTATTGCTCATCTGATTTAAGAACATTAATGCTATACATTCACAACATAACTTGATATTTCCTATCCAAGGCATACATTAGGGAATATGAGTAGGAAGATGTATTGTACTAACTCTTCAGCTAAGAAAGACTGGTTTACCTTGAAAAGCAGCATTTGAAATTATTGCAACTTACATGAGTTCAAATCATGATCTTTAGCATTAGTCGGAAATATGCATTTATAAAATGGTCTTTCATCTATGAGAAAACATTTTCATTATATTATAATGATTGCCTCATACTAAAAAATAAATTTCTCATGATTTGGTATGGTCAGCCAGCATCATATTTAAATAAAACTTTTTATATTGTTAGAGAATTCTACCAATAAAGTGCAAAAGAATTCTTCTCGATTTAATTCAAATTATTTCATAAGAGAATCTAAGAGTATAAATTTGAATGTCATCACCAACGATTATTTTTCTAAGTTTTACTAGCAGGCATAAAAATCCGAGTATATGTTTGTTTCTATTAATTTTTTAGAGTAGAATTAGTATGAAGTGACAGCTAAAAATGACATGTTATTGCACAATCAATGTGAATCAATAAACTTTTGAAGATGAATAAAGCATTTTAAAAAAAGATACTGAATTTACAAATAGTGAAAAAAGAAAAAAGAAAGAGAGAGAAAATAGTGAAAAGTCTGGTAAGGAGTTATGGCAAGCAAAAGATGAACTTAAGTATTTCCTTTGAAGGAAATTGCAGAAAATAAGTTTTTAAATAAATTTTCAGCTTAAAGGAAATTTTTTTCACCTTCTCGGATTTTTAAGACATCTTGTAAAAACTGTTTCATTGTATTCAAAATGGTTTTGCACTCTTGGAGTACAAAATAGAAAAGAATAAAATAAATAAATAAAAAAAAAATTGATTTTTATAAAAGGGAGGGATAGAAATTCCTCTACAATTGAGTAAAAATGGAGTCAAACAATATATGCTTCCTTCTTTAGTATTATTGGTAGGTAAATGAATAACAAAATGAAAAAAACATGTGACACATTTTGTCGTTTGAAAGGACTTCTTTGGACTAAATAATGTTCTTACTAATATATATATATATATATATATATATATATATATATATATATATGGGGGAATGAAATATAAGGGAATGAAAATATAACAAACTTAAATGCTGAAGATTCAAGGATGCTTAGATTTAAATTTAAAATTTCAGGCATCCAACGTGTCTTTTATTTATTTAGCCCACCTAGCCAACCCCCTTCAGTTTTGTACTGTTTTTTTTTACTGTTATTATTGCTGTTGTTTTTAAATTAGTATTAGTTTTATTTAGTGTTTATAAACTGATATTACCACTCTATTAATATGAAAGTTTTTCCAAAAGTTGTTTGAATGGAAATGTCTTTTTTTTACCTACCAAGTGACTACTTTCAAAGTTTTAAATGTTTTTTTTACTTTTATTTATTTATTTTAGGCCTCTTTTCAAATTATGACATATGTAAGTTAAAAAGAAAACATCCCAGTCAATGTAGATATTTTCACTTATCACTCCCTTGGTAGTAAGTATAAAATAACTATTGATTCTAATAAGATTTACCAGCACAAATTGTCAGACATGTGATTACAAAAGGAATACAATGAAAAAATATGCATCTTAAATTCCTTTCTGACAAATCTTAAATTCCTTTTTTTAAATATGTTGTAGTCAATTTTTTGTTTTTATGTCAAAGTATTTATTACTGTTTCATTTGACACTGGGCTAATTTGATTGCCAACAAAATGTTGGTTCATGCTACGAATAAGAAAGCAGCATTTCTTGTTTTGTTTGTTTCTTTCTTACCACCTCCACGCTTGTTGGTGCATCAAACTGATTTAATCTCAGAAAGGATGGCTCACTAGAATCACTAATCATTTGTGACATTCACTTGCAAGAATTTCCTTTTGGAAGTCTTTAGGTAATACCTGAATTACATGATTTTAACCATTACTAATAAAGTATTTTATTATTAACTAGCTTATCAAAAAGTTTATTTTTTTTGCTTCCTGAAAAAATATATCAGTGTTTATATTTTTTAAATAATCATTTTTATTTCATTATTATTTTTTTTTTATTTCCTTTGATATCTGCCATTTACACATTTATTTCCAGGTCCCACCCAGGGACCTAAAGTTAGAAATGGTATCATGACACTTTCCACTGAAAGAAAAAAAAAATTATATAGATAAAGCCCTTCGTAAAGTATTGACAATGGCTGTGATGATTTAACAAACAAAATTTTATGATTTTTAAATGTAAATCAGAAAAAAATAATCCAAAAGACTCGATATTATAAATATGATTGCCTCCCTGATTTCCATTTTCCTTCAAGCAGGGAATCAAAAAAGATAATGGTACCTGGTGATAATGTCTTTTCTTCATGATTCCCTCAAGTTTACCTTAATTGACAGACGCCTGAAGAAGGCTAGAGGGCAAAACAGCTGAAACAATGTGATGATAACAAAGATGAGGACATTAGTCTAGATGTAAATAATAATAACTAGCAGCCGTACCCAGCTGATTGATCAGAAAAAGCGTTCAATTAGAATGGAGCAAAATCAGCATCATGTTTAGATGTAACAGTGTCTATTGTCTTAAATTACTTTAAAGTACTTTCATTAAAAAGACATTTTGAATTAATGCAGTTATTGATATAACAGAAGTAGTGTGTATTTATTCAATCAAAGTTAGCTAAGTTCATGAAGGGATAAAACAGGCAACATGAATACCCACTTCTGACCACAATTATTTTGGAGTTTTTGAAATTCAATTTGTCAGTGTGCTGTCAAGGATGTAAAAGAGAATACATTTATAAAGCAATTGTTAAGTTTGATGAAAATTGGTTTAAAGATCAACAAAAAATAAGAAAGAAACCAGTAAAAATTGCCATTTTTCACTATTTATGCAGGTTTCCACTATATGGGTGGACTCAATTATCAAGTTAAATGACTGTTAAACAATCAACTTATTGTTGGCTACAATTGAGTGAAGTTTGTATTAGATTGATTGAAAATTGAAGGAGTTTTTAGTTTAAAATTTGTGCTGAAATAGATTTTTCATTTTACACAGTTTTTCACTAAACGCAGTGGCATAGAAATAAAAATGAGGTATTGTTGAGCTTGTCATGATGTAAGTAACCTACATACCAAGTTGGAACAAATTCAGAGGAAAAAAGTTATTGATTTTTGATTGGCTTTATCAAATATTGATTTTTTTAAAATTATTGATTTTTTTATACTAAACCCCTATCTTTTACATTGCACAATGTATGTGCCAAGTTTGGTCAAAATTGATTGGATGAATCTCAAGTGAAAAGGTATCACACAAAGAGACAGACACACAGCCATCCTCTGTTCTATATATAGAGATTAAGACAGAATATAAGGAATTAAGACAGAGTTTAAGTTTACCTTTAACTTGTCCCATCAACAAATTTATTTATTTGCCAGAAACTAAGAAATGTTTTTCAAAAATGTCTAAAGAAGTATGTAAAAATTGGAAGCAGAATAATTTAGAACATTTATAAAGCATTTATTGTTATACAGGTAACATAAAGTGTCCCAATTATTTGATAAATTTTGCAAAAATGTCCCCTTAACACATTCTATTCAATCTCAGTGAATTTAACCTGTGAGCAAAACAGCCTTTTCTTTTCTTTTTAATATTTTTTCTTAATCTGTATAAAATGTGCATCGCCCTCAGCAAAAAAACAAAAAAAAACCAGAATTTGCAGAAATACATATGCATTTTTTGTCTATCTAATCACCAACACCCACATGTGCACACAAAAGTTAGTAAACACATCAAATGCTTTATATACTTGGTGTGGTCACATGTATTCTACAGAAACTTCAAGATTTATTTGCTATCATTCCCCCACCCCAAATTGTAAGGCAAACAAAGTAAGCTGTTTATAATAGACCTTGGATAAAGAACTTTTCCTTCATCTTTTATAACTCCAAAGATTAACAAGGTTAAAAAAAATTCTATTAACATGTTTGCATAATAAATATATTGGATTCCTTTGTATCTTGAACATTCAGGGTAAAGAATGCATTGCTGGGTAGATGAAGGGCACCCAGGTGAATAGGGAAGTGATTGTTTATATATATATATATATACACACACACACACTACAGTTCAAAAATTTGAAGCCACCCCCAGAATTAGCATGGGATGAACTTGACAGAAGAGTAAAAAAAAATAAAATAAAAGAACTCTTAGAGTCAGTGAAAAAAGAATGGAATCAATTATCAAACTTATACTTTGAGAAACTTTTGCAACAAATGCAAAACATTTGTGCTGCAGTAATCAAGACTAAAAGATGATATTTTGATGAGAGTAAAATTTAATCATAAAATGCTTTTTTTTTGTCATGATAAAATTTCTGAGCGGTGACTTTGATTCTCACTAGGTGCCCTATACTTGAAGTTTTGCATCTATCTCAGGTGAGATAATCAAAATGTTTTGGATTCATCATATCTCCATGAAACTTTTCATTATATCAGGAATATTCCTTATTGTTTTTTTGTGGGAGTGGATTTTGAAAACATGATTCAGTTATATTTGAAATTTTTTTATTTAGCACCTCTTTAGCAACACAGATAGAATAAAATAAATATTATAACAATAACATTAAAGCAGTCTGGTTGTATTTTGACAATTCATTTATTAATGAACCAATTTCTGGAGATGTGTACCTGCTGGAAATGCA
The DNA here is from genome assembly GCA_964036315.1 of Acanthosepion esculentum. NCBI lineage: Eukaryota > Metazoa > Mollusca > Cephalopoda > Sepiida > Sepiidae > Acanthosepion > Acanthosepion esculentum. Next base: position 33,529,384 of record OZ038476.1, read on the forward strand.
GAGACATTTAATTTTCCAGGTGAGAAAAAGAAACTGTTAAATGAATAGCAGCAGGCATTGGAGGGCACCCTGCTGTACACAAGACTGTGGCTACTCTTGTTGATATAAGGTTGTGGAACCCCTTTCCCTTTCCAGGACATTAACCTACACCTGCAGATCCAATCTCATAAACTAAATTGTCAGCTATCATTTTCAAGGGTTGGTTTTGTTACTTTGTCCAGCAGGTCTTTTTTTATTTTATTTCCATTTCTTTTCTCTTTTTTTTGGAATTGTTGACATTTTTATGGGGCTCTTTTTGTGGGTACAGAGTTAAAAAGAAAAAAAAAACGGAATTTTGTCTCTGTGTGAGTACCATTTTTAGGTTTTGTTTTCCTTCTTATTCTTGTTCCATTCTCTAACCTATTGTGCAAATGTAAATTATATAAATAATTTAAAAGCCACAAAATGTCCTGCATATTCAGTTTGGACAATAAATCCCAAACTTGGAGCTTTTCATAGAATAAATACTAACAATATCATTAAGAAACACTCTATGCATTATTAGATGTTTTATTTCTTGCTTTGTGTCATTTGACAATGAAGGAAAAATATTCGATAGTGTCAGGAGAGGAATGGGTATGAAGCCAATGTTGTTGTTCTGATTATTCTTGTAGAGCAGAGTCTTTTAAATTTTATGTGCCCATAATAAGTGCTTTGCAACTTTTCAGCCTGAATATAAATTATAGACATCCACACGTAATGACCTGAAATAGCCAACCTTGGGAGGTGAGGTCATTTTCCTTTATGCTTGTGCAGATTTTGGAAAGAATGTTTTGCTCTGTGTCACCCACTTCATTTGTAAGAGGCAACCAAAGAATAAATCTTTTCAGTATAGATTTTCCAGAACAAAATGTTCAACCTAATGAACATGGACACACACACACACACACACTTTCTCTTTCTCTCTCTCTATATATATCAGCAACTTAGGATCCTGACCAGTACTTGGGTTGCTTAATATTAGTGCCAGAATTAGTACCTATTTACATTTTTTTATGTTTGGATATTATAACTAAAAAAATGTATATCTGTTAAGTTTCTTATTGTATTTTGTTTTTCTATGTGAACAAGAGATTTTTTTTTTTTTGTACTTTATGTGAGTAGAAATTGTATAAATGACTATTCATTCTGTGCACTTTTGGTGAATCTATTAAAATATTTTCAGGGATTTGGTTGTGCTATTGGAATTGGTGAAAAATGTGTAATACATTAAAAAAAAAAAGTGTTCATAATAAGCAGTAATTTGATTAATATCTACTCACACAGAGTTGAAAAAAGAAATCTCTTGTTTATATACAAGAAAAATACAATAAAAAACTTAACAATTATACCTTGTAAGCATAGTCATGTATGCGTACTACTCTCTGACAGCGCTTTATGACTATCACTATCTTATCAACATTTGTTTTTTTCTATTTACATTTGTATACATTACAAATTAAACTAAGCACAACTGACTATGAAAGGACGAAAAATCATTGCGGATTTTGATTTCATTCTGAGGTCATTTTTTTGTTCAAATTTGTTGTTCTTATGTTAAGTCTTAAGAAAACACAATATAAAAAACACTATCTTTTATCCATAATGTTGAATATGTTAAAATTATTCAACTTTTAACACAAAAAATTTCAAGTTGATGTTAAAAATTGCTGCAAAACATTGTTGATTTAAGATGGAATAAATCTATTATGATATGTCTTTAATTTGTATTTAGATACACTGCATTTATTTCTAACTTTTCTGGTGGAATTGTTAACCTACTGCATATGATCCATTGTTGTACATAATTAGATTACAATAAAATATGTATTTTATATGAATACTAACTTATAAAAATTGAGATGTAGTAGAGGGGGGGCATGAGACTTGAATTTAAGTCACTCTTAATGAAACAAATATTAGAGAGGTATTGATGCCTAAATACACAATTATTAAGTAGAGAAGAAAAACATTTAAAATGTAACTACATGAGAAAAATCGATAGAATTATTCAGTACAATATAAATTTAAAATATTTAGTAATTATTTTTGTTTAATTTCGCAATTTTCATATTTTTCTTTTCATTTTTTCATAAGTCACATTGACATAAGTAGTGGAGTTGTTTTAGTCAAATTTGAATACAGTTTTTTATATAAAAATTCTGGTATTGATCTTGATGAGTAAGATAGTTAACATTTAGCTGTTATTATGAGGTATTTTAAACTAATTTACCAGTTGATTAGTATCAGTTACTCAAAGAAGATATAATGCTATTAGATAATGAAATAACCAATAAGTACACTTACCATATTTCACAGATAATATGGTAACTGTTTCTTGAAAAAAAGAAATCACCCATTTAATATGCACAAGTATGTATAAGAAAGGTAAAAATTTTAATAGTTACAATGAAATGCCCACAAAAATTTAAACTAACAAATGTTTGTTGATTCTTATTTGGAGTTTCTCCATTTAAAGAGAGATTTTTACCGGTGATGATTTAATGTTTTGTTTTTATGATAAGGTGCCTGATATCTGTATTGTCATTTTCATTTTAGAAAGAATAGCTAAAGAACTAAAAGTATTTCTAATGCCTTTGCTAGTGTACTAACAGTGTTTTTAAGACAACTTTGTTTCACTTTCAGCTTAAATGATGAAGACAACTAGCAAAAATTTGTAAAACATCATAGAAATAAAAATAACAAGAAGTTTTTTTTTTAAGTGGCTACACTTTGGCGGCATAAAGAAATAGAAAAAATAGATAGCAAAAACAAAGTTTGTGAATTGCAACAATTTTCAGAAAAAAAAGAATGCATTTTGGAGGCTGATTAAAACAGACATAGATTTTAAGTCAGTGGCATGTAAGCAAACAAAATTGTAGCCTTTTCAGAAAATGAAAATTTCATATATATATATATATATATATATATATATATATATATATATATATTTGTGTATTTAAGCAGCAAATTCTCTTTTTTGGCATGTCTGATTAAATAAATTAGAGACATTATGTCTGCTAATTTTTAACAAAATCCAGTCATATTCATAAATAACCTTCCATCTATTGATATTAAATGATGTGATGTAAGAAATGTGCTATAACTGTTTAAACTACTTTTATTTCCAATTTCCCAAGTACTTTTGATATTCTTCCAAGATCATCTTCAGGAGTGCAAGTAGTACAAAACTGTGTGTTGTTCAGGGGTACAAGTTGTTATACGAAGCTGTGTGCTGCTATTCATTACTGTAATTTTTCGTTATGCTTTCAAATGCAATGGTTGACAGTCCTGCTTAGCGTTCATTAGAATGTAAAAAAATTATTCATTATTGAATTTTTTTTCAATGTTATACTGTCACAGTCATGCATGCATTAAAGCATGAAAAACTATTCCTTTATAGGCATTCCAGAACATTATTGCAGTATTCATAGTTGATTCTGTTCAGTGCCATCTTTAATTTCTTAATATAGATTGCTTTGAGGATCTATAGCTTGAATTTGTTATTTTCTTGGTGTAGTATAGTTGTGTTGTTGGTCAGTAATTGTTTATATTGTGTATGTTGACAGGAATGTTGTTGTAGATATATATATATATATATATATATATTCCTATACATTCATACATACATATATATATATATATAAAATGTGTGTGTGTGTGTTCCTATGCATTCATACATAGATATATATATATATATATATATATATATATATATAAAATGTGTGTGTGTGTGTTCCTATACATTCATATATATATATATATATATATATATATATATATTGTAGCATATAATAATGTCCCCATTCATATAAATACAGGAGTAAATACTGTATGTTGGTCTGCAGTTTGAGATTCATTGTGGAATTCACTTGACTCACTTCTTCTAAAAACAGCTGGTGAATCTTGTACATGTTGTTCTTGTCCTAAGTATTACCATTCATTATCAACCTTCATGTGATTATTATATTCAGTAACCTTCCCTAAGTTACAACAATATATATATATATATATATATATATATATATATATATATATATATATATATATATATATATATATATATAATTGATATATTGTTGCTGTGTGTGTGTGTACTTTAAAAATTTGTACACATAAAAAAGTATTTATGGGTTGAGAGATGTTTGAAGAATAAGAAAGATGCCTATTAAACCCCATTCTTCAACCTGACTTGGGGAACTGTTTGTAGTTAATACAAAGTTAAGCCATTGTAGCCAATAGTACTTCAAGGGATATTTTTGGTTTGTGTGTAAAATGGAAACAACTCCATTATTATTGCTTCATTGTGCAGAGAAATATTTTGTTTCTTTTGATCTATGTCATATTTTTTCAGAAAGAAAACTAATGAAATACTGATTATTATCCAGATAAAAATGTGTAGTAAATTTCATAGGATGACTTTCACAGAAAAACAATAACAATTATTTTATATACAGATCCTATATATTTACAAAGCTGACCTTTTAGTAAGCCAAATGAGATTGGGAAGTTGTGGGTAGGGACATTGTATTGTCCCAACCTTCAAGGAGAGGATGACGTTCAAAATCTTAATGTACACAGATGCATGCATACACAGAGATAATCCCACATGTAGGATACATGCACTATCACACACATATATCTCTTATTGTTATTGTCTTCAGTTTTATGAGTAATGATACAGCTGACAGTTTAGACATTTCTAAACAAATTGGATGCTATACATGACATCCATGTGAAAGCCTAGAACTGATGAGACTACTGAAGAACATGACTCAAGTTCTTAGGAGAAATAAAATATCAGTAAAAAAATGGAGAAATCAGCAATGCTTCATTAAAAAAATTTAGTGATTCTTTTCCTCCTCCTACTTTTAAGTACCATGTCCTTTCAGGATGTGAATGATCATGGCTCTCCACAATTTCCTGTTCTTTGAAACTATTGGTGGGATTTGCCTTTTCACTATCCTTCCCATTCCCTGTTCTGTTATCCATTTACACAAGCTCATTAGGTTGCTTACTTGCTGTTTTTCTTTAACTCTCTTGCCTTCAATATATCTTGTGGGTGTCAAATTCTCAGTCTTTTTTCTTCATTACCTGTCCCACAAATTTCAACTCTCTCTCTCTGATTCTAAGTATAAGCATCCTTTTTATTTCCATTTTCTGTAACATTTTCTTGGTATTCACACGTTGAGTTCACAGTATTCTCAGTATGCTTCTGTAGAACTACATTTCTGTTGTTTCAAGTCTCTTCATCTGTGAGGAGATTATTCACTGCCATATAGGTCGATTAGTATTATATATCAGTTCAGTACCCTTTTCTAACTAAATTTTCCTGTTTCATAATACTTAGCAAATAGAAGACATATCAAAATAGTAGAAATTCAAAACAAAAACTAATAATTGTCGCTCTCTCACAGATGCGATGTTGCCTCACTCTGCCTTTTTTACAAGTACTTTCACGGTAATTGCTCCGAGGAGCTGCTTTCGCTTGTCCCCAGACGTCGTGAATTTAAACGCTGCACGAGGCTGGCTTCCCGCTCCCACCCCTACACTGTGGAAACTGTTAGATGTAGACGTCTCTTCTGCTCCAATAGCTTCATGTCTCGCACATCTCGCCTGTGGAACTCGCTTCCCTATTACTGTTTCCCTGACAAATACAATCTCTAACGGTTTAAGTGTAGCGTCAATCGACATCTCCAGTTGCCTTGATCTATCCACTTCCCTTCTCCACATCCTTTCATCTTTCATTCCTATCTGCTCTCGCTCCAAATCTTCTGTAACCCCTTGCCTTGATCGACCCACTGTCTTTCTCTTTCTCCACATCCTCTCCTTTACCACTCCTATCTGCTCTTCCTCCAACCCTTCTTTAACCCCTTGCGTGATAGTGGCCTCCAACCTTGCTTGGGGTGATACACTTAAAAAAAAAAAAAAAAATTAAAACCGTGATAAGTCAGAAATTTTGTTTGATTGCTTATAGTCTCTAATATCCCAATGTGTGGGTGGCCTAACAGTTATCAACATAAAAAATGAAATCAGGGAGCCATGTTCAAATTCCAGCCTGGTCTGTTTTCTTTACATTACTAATACCTTTGCGAATGGCATGAATTCATTTCTTCTTTTACCCCAAGCTATGAATAAAATTGTTGGGTAAACTCAGCTCTAGCCTTAAGTCTAGGAAAAGGATAACTCTCAATTCAAAACCATGAAGAACATATTCGAAAACCACTCTACCATTTCTCAAAGAATTCATGGCAATTCATTGATAATAAAAAAAAAGTAGTCTACATACTGAAGTGATATGGCATTAAAAAAAGATCTAAAAAATCATTGACATCTCCTCATTATAAGATTAGCCATTATGATTACTTGATTTATTCTTCCTATATCAATAGAGTTTTGGGTTTTTTTGGGTTTTTTTTAACTATAAGCTTGATGTATGTTGGGAAATAAAATGATTAAAAAATTTCCTAGAGCTGAACCAAGACCCTAATGTTGGAGGCACAATTCCAAAGTGTCAGCTGGATGCTCGATGACCATGCTCTTTTGCATATAGTATGATTCACAATTTATAGCTGATAGTGTTGCTGCTCCTTTCTTTGACCCCATTCTCTTAAGATATTTGATAACAGACCTAATACATTAATCCTAAAGTTGCCTGGATTTTTTAATATCAGGGGATTTGAAGATATGAAACTCGACCTTCACTGTTTAAGCAGCAGGGTGAATTTGAGGGTCAGAAATTTAGAAAAAGAAAAAATGTTTTAAATATAACACAAAAAATAGTATTTCCAGTGTTTATTGTTTATCTATATGTTAGCCTGACACAACTTGCTATAAATTTTTTTTTTTTTTTAGCTATGATTTTTTTTTTTTTTTTTTTTTTTTTTTTTAGCTATTTTTATCTGTATTGTTCATTTCTTGATAGCTTAAAATAACTTTAGCAAACTTATCCTGTGTTAAATTTCAATGAATTAAAATTAGCTGTCTTACATTCCATGGAACTGATGAGGCAGGTGGTAGTTGTAAAATCTAACTAGTTTTTCTTCTTCTATATGCCATGTCCTTTCAGGATGTTGGCGATCATGACTCTCCACAATTTCCTACCCTTTGTAGCTCTAAATAATTTTTGTTTTTTGTTATCTCTTTTAAACCATTCATTTACCCCCAGCTCACTAGGTAAGGTTAGGCATTGTTTTTCTCAGCAAATTATTTTCATACATTTTAGTAATCGTGAGATGAAATCATATAAATTTATTATTAAAATAATCCAGCAGCTACTTATTTTGAATAGTCAAGTATCTTCCAAGGCTGAAAACAAGAATATATTCATATTTTTGTTTTCAGCCTTTCATTTTTGAATAAACTTAAACACTTGTAGTATTTTTAATCTCATGCTGTGATTTGTGTATCAAACTAAATATTCCTACATTTTTGTTTTGCTTTTTTTTTAGAATAATAAAAATTTGCTAATAATGCAATGTCAATCTTCATTTTCCATCTTCCTAAATCCTGTTCTTTTATTGTCTTTACTCCTTTACCAAGCAACGATGAGATCTTAGAGAGGTTGCAAACAAGGAGGAGGCTTATACTTAATATCAGGAAGAGGCAGCTGAAATTCTTGGGACAAATAATAAGGAAGGAGGGCCTGGAGAATCTGATACTCACGGGTCGAATAGAGGGAAAGAGAGACAAGGGAAAACAACACATGACATACCTGGCAGACAAGCAAGTGGATGACAGAATGTGGTCTGGGGGAGGAAGCAGAGAGAAGGAACTTGTTGAGAGCCACAAGGGATAGAGGGAGGTGGAGAGCCATGATCGCCTACATCCTGAAAGGACATGGCACATAAAAAGAAAAAGACTAAAAAGAGTTGATACTCATGGGGTGAATAGAGGGAAAAGTGGTGGGCTTGAGCAGGTGAATGATAGAACATAGTCTGGGGGAGATGGCAGAGGGAAGGAACTTGCTGAGAGCTGCAAGGGATAGAGGGAGGTGGAGAGCCATGATCGCCTACATCCTGAAAGGACATGGCACAGTAACCCCTTGCATCTTAGTGGCATTATAGCCTTTGTTGGGGTGAAATGATTAAAAAAAATTGCTAATTTGGTAAGAATTTCTTATTGGTTATATACACTGTATAATGTGATTATAGTTATATTTATTCCAAGAAATTTGAAACTAGTTTACAATTTTTGAGTTAAAATATGCACCAAGTATTTATAGATTTTTTAACTGGACTGAGTTTTCAATTACTTGAAATGCAATTATGGAACTTTACGGATTATCATGTCTTTAACTAAAGAATTTTCACAACTACAAAAAACAAAATCCTTGAAAATGGCTAAACTCATGAAATTTTTGTTTTAGTTTTCTTTTTAATAAAACATTAAAAAAAATAAAAAGGTGAATTTTAACTCAGATTCACTAACTGAAAAACGTTAACGTTTAAAAGAGGAGAATATTTGAAAGTTTGTTTAAAATTAAATATGTATCTTTTTTAACATTATTCTTGAATAAAAGTAATCTAGTAAGTATTTGTGCACATGCCACTCTTCCAGAACCATTACTGAAGGACAGCAGATATGCTAGCAGAGTCTGCAGTAAGTTTATTAAGTGTTACATTAAGCTAGAGTTGTAAAAATTCTGCTTACAAGGAATATTACTTTTGCTGTCATCCACGCAGATGACTGGCTGTTAACCAGTTAAAGAAGGGAGACCATTCAAAGAAATCTTCAGAAATGATTTGATGAAATATTTTCAAGACTTTGTCAGAATTAACATGTCAAGATGTGGCTTCATTTTGAATATTGTCTCCAGATATTAGTGACAGAATTGTTATTACGTCTACTTGGGTAAAGAATTTTCTCTTGGATTGACACAGAACAATGGATTGAAATTAAATAAATGAGATTCTTCCGTTTCTTAGATTGTCTTGAAAACGAGTTACAGAACTGTAAATGAAGATTAAAATAACTTTGCTGGCTTGTTGAATGATATATTTGCTGAAATTTTCATCATTCATTGGAAAAATGGTGACATTTCCAAATAAACCAATTTATAAAGATCAGAACGTTAGTTTAAACAAATTAAGTATCGGAATTTTACACTATACAAAGTGTAAGTTCTGACATTGTATAGAGCGTGATTATACAGTTCAGCTGAAATGCATGTCCAACTAACACTCATTAGTACTCAGTCTAACAGTAGGTTTAATCCTATCTACTAGTCTTCAGCCATAACATAAGGTTTTGTATTGTTATATTGTAACAACTCTCAGATTTTTACAATACTTAATAAATTCAAAAGACACCCTTTTATCAAAGTTTGTTACGGAAAATCTGTAAATGCTTCATCAGGCTTTCAATAAATATTCTTGAATTTCTGAGTATCAAATACATTTCAGAAGTGTCATTTTAAAATGATGACTGTTCTGGATGACCAACAAAATGCTAGAAAATGTGAAAAACTTTGTGAGCTCATTCATGAGGCACATTAATTGAAATTATATATGAAATATATTATTTATTGAATTAATAGTTTTTCATATATATATATATATATATATATATATATAAAGGCCTAATTGCTAATACCACCTCTAAGTTTGAGCAATTATTTTTTATTAGGTAATTAAATTTTTCATTGAAAGAGATATTGCTAAATGTTTACTGCATTTACATCAGATAACAGAATCTGTCATATTTCTTGGTATTATGCTGGACATCATTCCAGACATGAAATCTGTTATGATTTGCTGTATTTTTTGTTTTGTTTTTATGTAACAAGAAACAAATCGGAATTTATTTCTTCCCTAACCCTAAGAACAAACTTTATTTTTCATCATCAATCATATACACATTATGTGCTTGCCTCCAGACACCTTATCTTTTCATTTTCTATTTTACGTTTTTATATAATTTCCCTTCTTTTTTCTTTATTTTTTTTTTTTTGGCAAGTTTTCTAATGTTTGTCTTTTCTTTTAATTCTTTAGGTAAGTACTGTTTTTCTTGATTCTTCCAAACCTAATAATGAAAATTAGCAACAGGTAAGTAACAATTTTTCTATTTAGTATCCTGAAAATTATTGAGTGGAATGTGAAATTATTTATTTATTTAAAAGAAAATGGTAATAATTAAATTGATTGACTTTAATATTCTCAAAGAAATTTTCATATTTGAAAATATCACATTCATATAAAACACCATGTTTTTGTTTATAGCAGTTGTACTTTTGTTTTAGACCTTTCCAAGAAAAAAAAATGCTTTAGAGGATATGAAGGGTGATTTTTGCATGATTCTAGATGTTGCTAGAAAGATGCAAATTTATGAACATTTATGACTATGGGCACATAAGGTACAGGAGAATTTGGGACATTTTGTTTTGTGGCAGGGTAGAGTACATTTAATGTACAGAAAAACACAGTACTTGATAAAAACACTCCTCCCTGGTATTTTGAACAGGAGTAGAAGTTTATCCTTTGATTTCTGTTTCTGATAGGTGTTCCAATTCCTTCTAAAGTCTTCTCATTCTCTCTCACCCCTATTAGCCCCTTGTGGCAGTATCATCTTGCTTGGGGGGAACTGATTAAAAATAAAAGAAAATATTGGTAAGTTGAATTACTGATCAGATTTCTGATAGTGAGATATAAATTTGAAAATATCATTAATCTAAAGTAACGTAGAAGTCTTACCAGGAGTGATTATTGGTGGCCACAAATTTAAAACAGTGTTGATAGCAGACATAGAAAAGAAACTTCAAGAACTCCTACAGATGGTAGTGAAGGAAAGTGAAAAAACTAAACATCAGTTGCAAGAAGACAGAATACATGGTTCTTAGCAAAAGGAACAACCAAACATGCAAATTACAAATTGGAAATACCAAAATCTAACGAATACAATAATTTAAATATCTGAGAAGTGTTTTAACAGAGGAATGTGTGACACTGAAATCCGAAGACACATTAGGATAACAAAAGATGCCTTACAAAATCTAAGCAAAGTATTAAGAAGCAGAAAAACTTTATTAGAAAGAGAAAAAGAGCGCTGAACTGTTATGTAATATAAGTCCTACTGTGAGTGAATGCTGGGCAATGTCCTTGCAGATGAAGAAGAAACTTGAAGCAATAAAAATGTGGTTCTACAGAAAGCTGCTGTGAATATTATGGACTGAACATGTGAGCAATGATGAAGTTTTAGAGAAAATAGAAACAAAAAGAACACTAATGCTTAACATCAGGAAGTGATAGCTGAAATTTCTTGGAAAGAGGGCTTGGAAAATTTGATACTCACTGGATAGATTGATGACAAAGGGAGAGAGAAAAAGAATGCATAATCTACCTAGCAAGCTTGAGTAAATGGATGGCAGAACAAGGTTTAGGAGAGATAACAAAAAGACAAAATTTATTTAAATACAATTAAGAAAAAAAAATGTTGAAATTCCTAGGACACATAATGAGGAAAGGGTGCTTGTAAAATTTGACCCTCACATGACATTGAATACAAAGGGGACATAGAAGACGTACAACAATTTAAATATCTAGGAAGTGTTTTAACAGAAGATTGAAAGTGTGACACTGAAATCAAATGGTGTATTGGGATAGCAAATGATGCCTTCCAAAATCTAAGCAAAGTATTAAGAAGCAGAAAAATTTAATTCGAAGCAAAGAAAAGCGTACTGAACTGCTATGCAATATCAGTCCTCTGATGAGTGAATGCTGGGCAAAGTCCTTGCAGATGAAGAAGAGACTTGAAGCAATGGAAATGTGGTTCTACAGAAGGATGCAAAAGAACATGAGTGAACATATGCGCAATGACAAAGTTTTAGAGAAACAGGAAAAAAAAGGATACTTATTCATCAGGAAGAGAGCTGAAATTTCTAGGGCACATAATGAAGAAAGACGGCCTGGAAAATCTGATACCCACAGGACATATTAAAAGCAAGAACAATAAAGGAAAACAATGAATAACCTACCTAGCAAGCTTGATTAAATGAATAGAATAGGGTTTTGGAAAGATAACAAAAAACATAATTTACTAAGAGTTACAAAATTATGGAGAGTCATGATTGCCCATGTCCTGAAGGAACACTGGACATAGTAAAAGAATGTCTACCTTTTGACTGAAGGTTAAACTGGACCCTGTATGTACCAATTTATTCATCATAGTTTTTGTCTCTTAAGTTTGATACTAAACATTAAATAATCCAAAATGTGCCATTGATTTTGTTTAGGAGTATATCAACCTGTATTGCTTATTTAATGCCAAAATTTAAATATTGTATGTCTTGAACCACACATAAAATGTATTGTTGGTCATTTTTTTATATAAAAATATATTGCTGGTATTTTTACTATAAAAATGTATTTTTATACGTTCATAGCATTTTGTTTGGAAGTTCACTATTTGGCAATAGCTGGGACCCTAACATGTGCTACCACCCAGGGTCAGGTTGGATCTAGGAATAACAGCAATTAAGAGGTGGTACCACTGACATCAAAACCTCCAATCTTCCCGTCAGAGGTCTTGCTACCAGATGTAGTTTATGGTCATACCCAGATCTTCCAAAATGAGTTGATATATCATTAAATTAATGAACCTGAATATGAATGAAAGTTTAGCATTTTGTTATTTATGGTTTAATGTTAAATTTGCTGATTTTTTTTTTAATTGTTCAAAAAGAGAGACAGATTTTGAAATTTCAAAGGAGTGCAAACTTTAAAAAAGGTTAAGCACTTCAACTGTAGAAATATTAACTGAGATTAGTTTAATCTATCAGTCTCAGTCACATCCAGAGCACACCTTGCAATGTTTGATCTCCCTAAACTGTGTAATCAATATGCCTGTTTAAGTTGTAACAAGGTGCCTTCAACATGCAACTTTGTTATTCACTATCTTTGTTGCACTGGTATCATGTCAACAGACTAACCACTCTGTTTACTGCAGTGGGGAAAGTACTGCCCCACACTTGCAATCTCTAGGGAACAGATACACTCCCCCTATGATGAGTCTTGACAGAGCGTTGTGCACAATAGTAAACATGACCAAAAAATGTTTAATTTATGGCTCTATGGCAAAAATAACTGTTCCACTAGACTTTTTTGCAGGTATCAGGGTATACACCTAACACTATACTGTTAGCATCATGGGGATGTGCTGC
>OZ038476.1:33547557-33555057 GCA_964036315.1 Acanthosepion esculentum
CTTTCTCTTTTTCCTTTTGTCTCTCTCTTTCTCTTTTTCCTTTTGTCTCTCTCTTTCTCTTTTTCCTTTTGTCTCTCTCTCTCTTTTTCCTTTTGTCTCTCTCTTTTTCCTTTTGTCTCTCTCTTTTTCCTTTTGTCTCTCTCTTTTTCCTTTTGTCTCTCTCTTTTTCCTTTTGTCTCTCTCTTTCTCCTCTTAATCTTTGCTCTCTCTTTCTTCCTTTTCTTTCTCTCTGCTCTCTTGACTGTTTCTCTCTCTCCACCCTTTCTCAGTTCACTTACTATACACACTTTCTCTCTGATCCCTCTCCTTGCTCTCTGTTCACTCTCCTCCTCTCCTCCCTCACTTTCTCTCCTTCTCTCTCCATAATCCTTCTGATCTCACTACTTTGATTCTCACTCTTCTTTCTGTTTCTATTTTTTGTTTTCTTTTTCTCTGTTAATTTTTCTCTCTTTTTCTATTTTACATTGTTATTTTTGTCTTCTTTCTCTTCTTTTTTTCTCATTCTTCTTTTCCTTTTCTTCTGACCCTCTTCAGTTTCTTCTACTCCTCCTCTTTCATAATCTTTCCTTTCTTCTTGTTACCCTTTTTCCTTTTCCCTGGCAGAAATTTCTGATGGTGACTCAGCTGCCCGAGGCTATAGTGACTATATTATGGATTGACAAGGACCACCAACTCCAGCACAGTCACCCGCCAATAACAACTCCTCCATCTATTTCCAAGATCTCTCTGCTCCCCCACGACTCATTCACCACCCCTTATCCCACCCTTTTCAGCCCCACAATCTGTGTCTGTCCACCCAACTTACTTTACACACTATGTCTCTCCCATCAGTTGATGTGTACTCCTCTTTCTCGAAAATGGACTTGTGCAGAAAATTTCCTCTCCACCCAATTTCCACACTATTCGCCCCTTTTTGTCCACCTTAGTCACCACCCTCCCTTGCTCTCACTCTCAGAGTTTCCTCTGTTTGACATGCCCTACCCTACACTGTCTCCACCACCCACTAATTGCTTGCACTGTCATCTACCTTACTTATTCCATCCCTGCTCTAACACACCTTCACTCCAATTCTCCCTCCTTGTCTGTCTCTCTTTCTTTACCTGAAGATTGATTCCACTGATTTTCCCCAAGAACTGCTACATTTACTTAGCCATTCCTGCTCTTCTTTTGAATGGTTCATATCTTTCTTTTCCTTTTTGTTTACACTTCTTCCTTTTCCTTTCCTTTTACATTTTCTGTTCCTTTTCACATCTTTCTTTTCCTTTTCCTATCTTTCTTTTCCTTTTCCTATCTTTCTTTTCCTTTTCACATCTTTCTTTTCCTTTTCAGTTCTTTATTTTTCATTTTCTTTACACTTCTTTTCCTTTTTCCTTCCTTTCTCTTTCTGTCTTTTCTTTTCTCTTCCTTTCTCTTTCTGTCTTTTCTTTTCTCTTCCTTTCTCTTTCTGTCTTTTCTTTTCTCTTCCTTTCTCTTTCTGCCTTTTCTTTTCTCTTCCTTTCTCTTTCTGTCTTTTCTTTTACAATTGTTTTTTCGTTTTCTTTTACAATTCTTTTTCTTTTTCTTTTTCATTCTTTCTTTTCCTTTTTCCTTTTTTCCCCCCTTTCTCCTTCTGTCTTTTCCTTTTTCCTTTACACTTCTTTCTTTTCCTTTTCCTTTTTCATTTACACTTTTTTCTTTTCTTTGCATATCTCTTTTTCTTTCTTTCTCTTTTATTTCCTTTTCTTTTTATATCATACTTTTTCGTTTTCTTTCTTTTCATTTCTTTTAATTTCTTTTTTTTATCTTTTGTTGCTTTTCATCTTCATTTTATTTGCTTTAACTTTTTCATTTTTGTATCTTCTCCTCTGTATGCAAGTGTGTGTGTGTGTGTGTATATATATATATATATATATATATATATATATATATATATATAGCTTATGCAATTTTCTCTTTTCTAATTTTCACTTGTTTCATGTTATTCAATTTTCCTTTCTTTTTCTTTTTCTTTTTCTTTTTCTAAACTTTCTCCTATTTTCTTTCTTTTTACTTTCCTTTTTAAATCATTTATTTTGTCCCGCTTTCATTTGCGTTCTATCCTTCATTCCTGGATTTGTCTTCTTCTTTTATTGCCTCTCTCTATTCTATTATCCTATCATCCTTTATTTCTTTCGTTTTCTTTCCTCATCATGTCAGCATCTTTTATTTCTTTCTCCATCCCTCTGCGCCATCTCAGAATCCATTATTCTTCGCAATCTATTTCGTCATCATCTCAGTATCCATTAATTCTATAGCTCTGTTGTAGATGTCTTATTTGAAAAACTTACCTTCATATAAGTGATCATTATTCTTAAATGTTTCTTTTGGCACTTTTGGCATCATCTGATAGTCTCAACTAAGTGGAGGAAAAAGGACCCAAATTACATAGACATCTACATAAAAATAAGATTAGAAAAGTACTTTGAAAATTATAGGCAGTTATTTTACATTTTTCTTTTGGATAGTTCTTAACAGTTTCATTCTCAAGTGGATCACCCTTTAATGTCATAGGTTATAGAAACTTGGCCTTTGCATTTAATAGTAATAGTTTGAATTATAACAGCTCTAAATTATATTCTGCAATGATTTTTTATTATGCAAATATTTTAATAAAAAACAAAAATTAAATAAAAAAAATTAAAGATATACCTTGAATAATGCATAGGTCTACTCCTAATACTATTTTGTGGATACCCGTGTTTGAATAGACTCCCTGATTTTTTTAGTTTTTTTTTGTTTTTTTAGCAGTGTTATGAAGTGTACTTTCCTTAATATTTTATCAGTCCAGTGGAATTTGTTTATCTTGCATACCGAGAGCTGCCCTACCCTTACTGCTTGGGCATTTATATAGTCTATGCCTCAGTTATACTAATTAGGCAGTCATTTACATATTATGACAAAAAGTGTGAATTATGTCTACTAGTCTGCACATTATAGAGTCTAAATGAAGAAAACGTGCTCTCTAGCAGGATTCAAACCTGCATCTCCTCTTTGCAAGAGAAACCACCAAAGATCACAGGTTCAAATCCTGCTGGAAAGTCAAGTGTATCTAATGCACAAACTGGTAGACATAATTTACACTGTTTTAAAAAAAAAGTATCTCCACAAACATGGGTGTCCACAAAATAATAATTCTAGTCATAGGAAATGATTTTGTATAAAAAAAAACTTCATTGATTCCATAGAAAGAGTCATTAATTATATAATACATATATATCTATGGAAAAATGATATTTAAATTTTCATATATCAGAAGTAATTTAGGAAAATCTATGACAAAGTGGAAAAAATCTTTTGTGTGACATATTTCATCCTTTAGGATTTCAGTGGACTAAAGTGATATTTATGTTGTTGTTATTACACGTGCACATGCAGAAGAGGGGGGAAACTGAAATTTTAAACTTTTAAATTAAAATTTTTTTTTACTTTTTAAAATGTTTTTTGGGTATTGTTATAGCATACCTACAGATGATAATGGGTATATTCCCATTCACATAAATACAGTAGTAAATACTATATGTTGGTCTGCAGTTGAAAATTCATTGTGGGATTCACTTGACTCACTTCTAGCAGTTGACTACTACTTCTACTCAATGCTGGTGAATCTTATATGTGTTGTTCTTTTCCTAAGTATTATCATTCATTATCAACCTTTGAGTGATTATTCTATTCAGTAACCTTCCCTAGGTTACAACAGGTGTATAGTCTAGGTGATTTTATTTAGTCTGTTTTTTCTTTTTGTTTATGTTTTTTTTATATCATTAAATCTCCAACATTGTGAAAATAGATCTACCAAAAAAGGTGAAATGTTGTAAGAACCTGAACATAAATTTTGTCTTAGTAAATTGCTTTCTCTTTTTAATTAAAGTAGGATTTTTTTAAATCAAAATTATATCTATCCTGTATATTACTCATCTATTACCTATTATAGCAAGTTATAACATTTTTAGTTTGAGTCTAATATATTGAAGTGTTTATGGAAAAATAGGAAGAAGTTACTTTGATAGTTTATTTCAACAAGCAGGTCTAAAAGAAGCACATTTTGATCCCAGTGAGTCACAGGTAAAAAGGTCAGAAAAAAATCCCTCTTTTTTTAGATGACAAACACAACAGAAATACATATGCTTCTCTTCTTTTTACCCCAGCATGGCAAAAGAAGGTCATTATAATTAGTTGTGTGTTGTTCACAAAATACCTCAAGAACAGTTTGACAAATTTTGACTGATATGTTAGTTCAGAGAATGTTTTGTGTGTGTGGGATGGGATGGGATCTTCAGCTTTTTTTCTTTTTTCACCTGAGTGGGTCTATACCATGAAGAATTATAAAATATATGTTTCTTGGTCTACTGTTCACAAGAATATCAACATTATAAAAGAGTGCTAAACTGTTGTGTAATATTAATCCTCTTGTAAAGCTGGATAATCTCCTAACAGATGAAGAGAAACCTGGAGGCAGTAGAAATGTGGTTCTACAGAAGGATGCTGAGAATTCCATGGAGCACATAAACAATGAAGAAGTCTTAAAGAAAATGGAAACAAAAAGGATACTTATAATTGCAATCATAAGGAGACAGCTAAAAATTTCTTGGACACATTTTGATGAAGGAGGGCTTTGATAATTTGACACTCACAGCATATGTTGAGGGGCAGAAGAAGGCAGCAGGCCACTTACCTGATGTGATTGTTTGAATGGATAGCAGAATGGATGTGGGAAGCTTAACAGGGTCAAACTTTGCTATGGGTTACAAAATATAGTAGGTTGTGGTGAGTCATGATCACCCACGTCCTGAAGGGGCACGGCATATAGAAGCAGCAGCAGCAGCATTGTAAAATTGTTGGTTTGTATTTACCCATAATTACCCATGTTAAAATAGGATAAGACAGAATAAAATTATCCAGTAGTTTCATGATGATCTTGAAAACTGTTTTGATATTGGATTTGATGATCACAAACAAATCTTATAAAAACAAATGAAGGCTGTTTGCCAGCCCAAGACTGTAGATTGTTGCAAGGGAATATGCCAGAACTGGCAAATCTGGTTTAAGCATAGAAGAGAATTCACCCTCCTACTCTTCCAACAAACCCCATTTTTATGCATCCAGTGTTGCTCGTTAAAAATTTCCTCCCTCTATAAAAAGGGCTGGGTTGCCATGGTAGGGTTGAAATGCTTCACTGGATCCAATAGACAAAATACTGCTATAAATTTGCCTGAACAAAGTAAAAGATTTACTTGTTGTTGAGAATGTAATCTGTTCTGGTGCTAAATATATCCAGTTTTTGGATTGTGTACGAATGGACAAAATGAAATAAAAACTAATACTGAGTGAGTTTTGCATCAGAGAAGGGGAAAGAAATGACTTGTTCTTAGATTTATTTTATATGTGTACATAAATATCAGCAAGGTTACCTGGCACTGCTCCTGTTAAAAGCATTTGGAAGATAGTAATATAAAGATAGCCCAAATTTATTAGACTATGTCAAGGTTGAGCAAATTAGCAACAGCTTACAATTACTCATACACAGGAAGGTTATATAGGAGGCACGGTGGAGTAATGGATAACGGCTTGGATTGAGGAATCGGAGAGCCGAGTTCGAATTCCAGTCGAATCTATTACATTCACTTACGTGCTAATAGCCTTGCGAAAGGTGTGAATCCTCTTCTTCTCCCTCCAACTATGGATAAATAGCAGGACAGACTGGATTCTATAGCCTTGGATGGCAACTGGTCTAGGAGAAGGACAACTCTGAATTCAAAACCTGCGGAGGGTCGTTTGGGGACCTTGTGGCATCCGTTGCACCAGGTCCCTGTATTCGTCCCTCCAAAAAGTGTGGATGGCCCTGCACAAAGCCTTGACCACTAATCAAATCCTGTGCGGGTGTCGGGCTTTCAGTTTCTGGGACCTGATCTGTCTGACCCTCATACGTCGAGTTCGACGGGAGAGTCCATCATATATATATATACACACATACACACACACATACATACATACATATATATATATATATATATATATATATATATATGTGTGTGTGTGTGTTTAGGGGGTCCCAAAAATTGCATTACCATTGAAAAACAGTAACTTTTATATTTATTGTAATGTTTCTGCATATAACAATATATCATTTGGAAAATTTCTTGGTTTAATTATGGAAAATGATATGTCAATTTACTCCAGGTGGCGTTTCTCAAAAGTATATTCTTTTCTAATTCAAGTGTAAGATTTGTACCAGCATGCACATAAACACACCAGCTTAGAAATCAAAAGTCTTGACAGGAATCGAACCTGTATTCCCTTTTAATCTGGGAAACATGTTTGACTCCTGCCAAGAGGCATATTTTAAATAAGACTTTCAATCTCTAATCTAGTAAATATTAATTGCACTGTCTAATATATCTTTCTATCTCTCTATCATATATATATATATATATATTTGGGAAAATATGATATGTAAAGTTTTATGTATTGGAACAATATTATGAAATTTAATGACAAAGTAGAAAAACTTTTGCGCAACACGTTTCATCCTTTAGTAGGACTTCATCAGACTAAAATAATGTTTTTGTTGATGGAATTATATATGTTTAGGAAGGGGTGAGAGAATAGTAGCTGTCTACTTGATTTTGTGCATGAGCACTTTCTTAAATAAATCATTGCTTGGCTCTTTCATGATCTCTTAAAATTGTTTCCTGGAACTACATTTTTTTGGCAACAAACAAACAAATGTGACATAGATGTTTGGTATTATTACTGGGTAAAATGTTTTTGCTGTGGGAAAGATGATTTTTCAAGCCAGCATATAATTTGGTATTAAATTCATACACAAAACATGGTAGTTTTACACACACACACACACACACACATTTGTGTATGTATATGTGCAATTTGTTTGGGCTTTGTTATGGTTGACTATATAGTAAAGACATTTTACCATGACTATTTGGGAGATAAAATAATTATGTATCTGTCTATCAAGGACACATGGCACAGTGGATAAAGGTGTTAGTTAGATCCAGTGACAGGACCCAAAGAGTGTGAGTTCAATAACTGGTTAAGGCAGTGGAGAACTTGGAGAGGGGAATTAACAGGAGATATTTGATAACTGACATTCATTAGACATGGTACGTGGAACTAAAACAGTCTACCCCAATGAGCGAAATGAAGGGTTCAGTTCGATATTCCAACCACCTGAAGAAGGCTGGAGCGTACAATGGCCGAAACATAATAAATATGGCGACAAAGATGAAGACAATAGTCTGAATAATGTGGCGAATCATAATTTTCCTTGTCTAACACAGAAAAAAAAGGAGATACTGAGTTGTTCAACAAATATAAATAAATTCTGTTTTCTTAATTTTCATATCAGGTTTGTTTTAGATCTTTTTAAAAATTTACACCTGAGTTTATGAAAATAAATATAATTTTCATACACAGTATATCATTTAATGCTATTTATGAATCTACAGGTGAGATTTCTTCCTT
>OZ038476.1:33562557-33582557 GCA_964036315.1 Acanthosepion esculentum
CTTCAAGCAAATTGATATCCAGTATGCCTTCACATTTACTTTGTCCACAATCTGTCATTTTTAATGTCAATATTTATTGGCAAGTCAAAAATATGACTACGGAAAACATATCATTGACTTCATTTGAGGCAAATAACTTACCACATACTTAGATCTTCCAACACATCTTTTGAGTTGATATTTTATCTTCATCTGTCAGAAGATATGTCATTGTCCCAATTTGTTTGTTTTTTTCATCCAAGTCTGACATATTGGTTGACATTGATATACATAAAAGTTTCCTTATGCGTTCATCATTGAATAACAAGTAGATATAGTAAATGAATATAAGTTAGATGACTATGTGAAAATTTTCTTGAATTGTTTGATATCTTTTGAATTTTTTTCTTGCATATGCTGGCAAAAAGGATTTTTGCATGAATATGAACAAAAAAAGAAAGGAAAAATGTGTGGCAGTAATGTAAAGAAAAAGTCATGGTGATGTTCAGGTTTTGTGTAAATAAAAAGAAGAAAAAAGAGAGAATTACAGGGGGAAGAGGTGGATAGAAAGAAATGAATAGAAAAGAAAAAGGGGAAACAGGAGTGAAAAAGACAAAATAAAGAAAAGGAATGAAACAGAAAAAAAAGAGACAAAAGGAAGGAGAAGGAAATCAAAAAGAGGGGGATGCAAGAAAAAAAGACAAGAAGAAAAAATAGAAGGAATGAAAGGAGAAAAATGAAGAGGAGGAAAAGACAAAATAGGAAGCAGAATGAAAAAAACAAAAAAAAAATGAAAAGATGAGGAATGAAAGAAATAGAAAGAGGAATAAAGAATCACAAAGATAGAAGAGAAAAGAGAAGAAATAAAAAAAGGAAAAGAGAAAGTAGAATAAAATATAACAAGACAAAGGAGAAAGAATGAAAAAAGAGAAAGAAAAAAAAGAAAAGAAATGAAACATTAAAAAAGAAGGAAAAGCTAAAAGATGAGGAAGGAAAAAACAAAAATAACAAAAAAAAATAAGAGTAATGAAAGGAAAAAGAAAAAAAAGCAAAATGGAATAAATAAATAAGAAAAGGAATGAAAAAAGGAAAAGAGAGAACAAAAGAAAGAGTGAAGGAAAAGTAAATGAACATAAGAAAACGGGAGGAAAAGATAAAGAAGAAAGACAAAAAAAAAATGAAAAGATGACAAAATTCCCTTCAAAAATGTCTTCCAAGCATTCATCTTGTATACTTTAATAGAACCTTATATAAGTTATTTTTCCTACTTAAATCAACCTTTATCTTTCAAAATTACTCTTGTTTGTTTTCTCTGACAATAATAATAATCTAAACAAGAAATAAAACAACCTTTGATGAGAACTGACTACATTTGCTGACAACAGAAAGAATTACTTACAAAAGAGTACAAGAATAAATATTTACTAAAAATAACCATGAAAATTTCATGTATTTGAATTTTCTGATGAATCTTAATTTAATGATTGAATTTTCTCACATAGTTTTCTATGACAATAAAATATCCATAAAAGTTTTGCTATCACATCATTAAATATTTGGGCTTAGCTACTTTAACAAAATATTGCTATAACAATCATAAATATGAATGCTGGTGGTTATTTTAAGAAGTAAGGGGGTACAAATGAAAAGATTTGAAATTGAAAACTTTTCCATTTCACTGAAACAGCCATTAGACACTTCCATCTTTCTGTCTTTCTTACTTTCGTTTTCTCACTAAAACTAAGTAACGTCTTTCATATGTCTTTTCCATTTTTCCACATGATCAAAACATAATAGTCCATTATTTATATGGTATTGGCAGGTAGCGTTAAACATTTCTATCTCCCCTTCTTTCTTTCTTTCTTTTTCTCACTGAAACCAAGTAGCATATGTGATATGTCTTTTCCATCTTTTCATGCAGTCAAAACCGAATAGTCTATTATTTATTAAGTATTGGCAGGGTGTAACGGTCGTGCTAACCAAGTACAGGACAAGCATTATTATAATTCTGCTTGTCCCATACTATTCAGGTATGGATTCAAGCAAAGCACAATTAAAATTAAATATCTGGATAAATCAATTTTCTAAATAAAAACCTAAATAGTTCCAAATAATAATAAAGTAAGACTAAAACAAAAATTCCCTGTCGCACCAAAACACTGACAGGCCAGTTCTGTTCCCCCATAATTTTTTTCAATTTAGACTGTGCCCTGCTCAAAATCCTAGATCTACCCCTGCTGCTAGTGATCATAATACTGATGACTATTTAAAACAGGTTCTCCCATTGTACAATATCATTCAACAAGCTTAATAAAACTAATAAATTTTGACAGCACATGGCAGATACTGAAAGCTACAGTCACCACCATATTCAAGAGTAAGTGACAGATCTTAAAGCTAATTTATAATCTTTCATAACAAGCACACTGAATAGTGCATCAATAAACCATACAGACAAACATGTATAAATTGATCTTCTCACTCTAGTCAATCTCCAGGAGTTTGTCAACTGTAAGCTCTATTATACAAATTACTCTTAAGAAATCAATACCCTGTTTAGCATGACAGTTATTTTCTTGATAAGTGACTGACTGCAAGCAATAAAGGGATTTTCATTTATTTCTTTATCCTGATTTTTAATTATTTCTCTTTTAGTCAAGTTGATGTGTGTTGTTGGTGAAAATCTGACAATTTATTCCGAAATCTTGATGGTGAAAACAATTCTTAATATTTTATTCTTCCATTGATATATAAAATGGATTGATGAGAATCACCAGTTTGGCAGTGCACCCACTGAATAATATACCCCCAGGTGATTTCATTAAATAAGTTTTGTGGTCTGGGAAGTGTTTTACCAGATGACAGAAAATGTGACACAGAAATCTGAAGATCTATCAAAAAAGTGAAAGATGCCTTCCAAAAGCCAAATAAAGTATTAAGAAACAGAAAAATTTCCTTAGAAACAAAGAAAAGTGTGTTGAACTGTTATGCAATATCTATCATCCTATATGGCTGTGAATTTCAGACAATTTCATCATAGATGAAGAGAAAAACTTGAGGAAACAGAAATGGGGTTCTGCCAAAAGAAGCTTGAGAATACAATGGACAGAATATGTGAGTAATGAGGGCATTTTAAGGAAAAGAGAAAGAAAAAGGAAGCGTACGTAGAATCAGAAAGAGAGAGTAGAAATTTCTTTTGACACAGAATGAGGAAAGCAAGTTTGGAGAATTTGACACTCTCAGGATATACTTAAGGCAAGATGGGCAAAGGGAAATAGTGAGTAATCTACTTCATGAGCTTGAACGAATGGATGGCAGAATAGAGATTAAGAAGGATATTGAGAAGACAAACATTACTTAGAGCTACAAAGGATAGGAAGTTGTGGTGAGCTATGATCGCTTATGTCTTGAAGTGACATGGTAAATAAAAGAAGAAATCAAACTTTGAGGACATTAAAAACTTTTAATCATCTGATTTTTACTTCACAGATTTCATGGAATAAACTTCCTAAGTTGATAAAGTAGGCCTTCTGCAGATTCACAGGGAGGGATGGGTCATTATCCTACTGCACTGGTCCCAGTGTATGTTGGTAGGAGTGAATGTAACACATTTGGGCAATAATGTCTCTTTTTGATTCATGATCACCCAAGGGTAATGTAACAAACCTGACTGAAATTTGAACTTGGCACACCAATTTTCTCATTCCATGCTGTTAGCCATACACCCAAGCTTACAGCATTTGGTATTCCTAAGTGGTCACCCATCTAGATACTGACCAGGCTTGAAGTTGCTTTAATTCTACTGTAAATCCAGAGCTTGGAATGTCAAAATGGATCAATGAATTCTTAACTTTAGAGACTTTGATTGCAGCTACTGACTAAATCTTGCTAAATGCTATCTCAGAAGTAAACTAACATTGGTACAAAACTATTTTTTTTTTTTTTTCCAAATCATGATTTTCCATTTCCACTTAAATGCATTAAATAATAATAGATCTCTTCATTGTGCCCCACTCACCCTAAACATAAAAGTACTTAGAAGAACTTAGGAAAAAATATTTTTTCATTTGGTCACTATGAGGAACCTTTCTTTCCACTGGAAAACTTCCAAAGTCATTTCTTATTTTCAAACACAATTTACTTGTGCCTCCCACCCCCAATCTCTATTTTGTCTCTCCACTGACTGAAGAAGCAGTCATTCTGAGAAAAGAATGACACTTATTGTTGTCAGGGACTTCAGTTCCCTTCTTGCCAAAGTGAGGGTCCCTAACCTTTGAGAATTCAGAGGAAAAAGCTGATAAGAGTTAAGGCATTGGGGATCATGGTGCTGATCTGAGCACACAAAAAAAACCTGTCTCAAATTTCTTTGTTCATTTTGTTTCCTGAATCAACAAAAATGCACTCCATTCTCTCATATAGGAGTTTTGACTCTGTTCCAAAATTTACATTTTCATGTAACAAAAGGAAAAAATATTTCAAATACTTAAGATTTTTTTCTTTCAAATATTTTTAGTTTATTTTTATTTTTTGTTTGATTGTAATTCCATTTAAAAATATTGAGTTTTTAAATTGATTATGTTCTTCAAAAAGAAAAGCTGAAAAATTCTCAAATCTTGTTAATTTTGTATAAAAGTGGTATAAAAAAATCTTTTAGATTATCTTTTTGTTTTCAGTCTTATCAACTATGCAAAACATTTTATAAGAATGTGTTTTCTATTAGTTTCTTATTAGCACTGCATTCATTTACAGATAAATGACAGACATGAAGGCACATTTGTGGCTAACATAGGAACATTTATCATTACTATCTAGACATTTGCTTACATTGAAAACAGTTTGTTGGAAAACCTAAATTTTTATTTAAACAGTGTTAATATGATTAAAATTCAACTAAAATTAAACGGTAAAAAAATAATCATCTAATATTCCAAAAATTGTCAAACAGTTGAAATCATTTTTCCATTACTGATATTTTTTCACCAGGTATTAATAGTTTCTCATTATTGCATCTTAGTATCTTTATTGCATTGCTTGGGATTAAAATATTAAAAAAACATTAGTTTATCATTATACACACACACACACACACACACACATATATATATATATATATATATTTGTATTTAATGCTCCACCTGATGAGAGATTTCTGTTTTGAAAAAAAAAAGTTAAAAGAATTTAAAAAGCTATGTCTATGATTATATTTCTTTTAATAATGTCTTTTTTGTCATTTTCTAATCCAAACTTGTCATCATTCAAAGAATTTATATTTTCAAATATTTTCTTTTTTGAAGTGTTGAGTAAAGCTTGCCTGATTACTTGCAAGTAATTGCTCTAAAAGCAAATGATCAACATATAAACAAATTGGTCATCAGAAAAGTACTTTTATTTAATACTTTTTACTTTAATTTTTATCCTTTCAATTCTTGACATTTGTTTTAATAAATATAATAATGAATAAATATACAAAGAGAAAGATAGTAATCAATACTTACGATACAGAAGATGTCAAAATTACATCAAAAGTAATGATTTAGGAAAGTTAAAACTGTTCTCTACCACATACTATGTCTTGTTATCTCTTTATTATTGTTATATATTATTATCTTTGCACTATTGTGTGTTATTATATTTCTGTTATTATTATATATTATATATTATTATCTTTGCACTATTGTGTGTTATTATATTTCTGTTATTATTATATATTATATATTATTATCTTTGCACTATTGTGTGTTATTATATTTCTGTTATTATTATATATTATATATTATTATCTTTGCACTATTGTGTGTTATTATATTTCTGTTATTATTATATATTATATATTATTATCTTTGCACTATTGTGTGTTATTATATTTCTGTTATTATTATATATTATATATTATTATCTTTGCACTATTATGTGTTATTATATTTGTTATTATTTTATATATATATATAGTTGCCTGACGTTTGCACTAGCATGAAACAGACTGTTTCCTCTCTAAATGCTAACTTTCATGTCCACTTTTATATTTACACACGCTCTATCTCTGATATTGAGCACTTTATCCCATAAATATAACACACTTTAAGACTATATTTCTTCATATATATATATATATATTTAAAATTTCACCCTAAGCAAGGCTGGAGTGCCATTAGTATGCAAGGGGTTACAGGGAGTGAAGGTGAGAGAAAAAACTGGGTATAGGCAGAATTGAGGAAAAGATTAAATGAACGGAGGTTGACACTGCATTTAAATTTTTGAAAATTGTAGTTATCAGCAAATAAGTGGAAGGGAGTTCCAATGTCGGGAAGTGTGAGGAAAGAAACTGTTGCTTTGAATATACGCTCTTTAGCGCTAGAGGGCGTCGTCAGTGATGTTCTGAAATGGATCATTGGGCAGTTTCGGGTCTTTCAAACATCATACTGACCTCACCAAGTCGACCCCATCAGAGCTGATCGGACTCTGATACGCCCTCTAAAAATGCTTACAGACACTAACTTCTATAATATACCCCGTCAGGATCAATTACATTGGATTTTGTCAAGAACCTCGTGATGAACAGCCAGACTAGATCAGATATGGCAAGTGTATTCAAAGCATGAACAAATGGCAGATTTGTAAATGTGCAATATGGACTCTGATGAGAAAAACCTTCTGGCACAACACAATGAACCAACTTTCCTTGCAGTAGATGCAGTTTATGATTCAATGTAGTTGTTCCAATATGAGGCCAAGAAGGCGCAGTGAGACGTTCTCCTAGAAATGAGCATCTGTCACACTGATGGTGGTCAGGGAAGTTTCTCTATGGTGGTTAAATGTGAGCTATTTAGTTTTGAAGGCATTAAAATTTACAAGCCAACCTTGCCCTAGTTAACCACTGATTGGGGGTCTTTTTCAAGAGCAGTGGCCAGGTTAACATTGTCAATTCTGACGGATTTGCTATTGAGACAGGAGTAAATGGTAGTGTCATCTTCATAAATGCCTACTTGGGAACTGATGACATCAGAAAAAACATTGATGAAGATCAGAAACAGTGTAGGACCCAGTATAGGGCCTTGGAGGACACCCTCATTCATGTAAAAGGATCTGGAAGTGAGCCTGTTCAAGACAACCTTCATTTCACAATTTGATAGGAACGATTGGATTAAATCAAACAATCGTCCTGTAATACTGTAGCCCTGAAGCTTATGTAGAAGACCAGCATGCCAAACCCTGTTAAATGCCTTTGAGATATCTAGAGCCACAGCACAAGCCTCACTGTTATTATCACAGAGCTTGATATACATATTGTGATGGCCGTAAGCACATCAACAATAGATCGGGCAAAATTGACAAGAGAGGAAGGTAGACAGGAATCAAGAAATCAGAGGAGGGGATTGAAGAGTTAAGATTAGTTTTGCAGAGAGTTAGGATGTCCGGAGACTTTTCAAAGAGGAAAGATTCCACACGGCAGAAGTTGGTACAAATACCTCAAATGTTGGAGAAAGAAAGGTTAAGGAGTTTAAGTGTTTTGCTGAACTGGTTTAGATTTATATCTTTGGTTGTTTATAGTCATGATGTGTTATATTGGTAAAGGAAAGGCCTAGAGTAATAGTAGCGGTCAGTTATCTAATGTAACGTGCAGAAAGGGAACAATCACAGACTTCAACATAGTGTGTCTTCCGGGTTGCCCACTGGAAGTGCTTGCAGGAACATATTTCCATGCACAACATGGCACTGCAAGAACCCTAATATTATGCAATTGTTGATCAGAGAAGCCTCTCAAGACACTCGTTCCATTATTGTGTGTTGTTATCTTTCTGTTATTAGTACATATTATCTTTGCATTATTATGTGTTATTATCTTTGTGTTGTCATTATTATGAATCAACAAAATATATTTAACTATTCTATAAAATGTTCATCCAAATAATATATGAATAAACTGTTGGATGCCATGGGTTATTGCCTTTACCTCACCCAAGACTGTAGGTTTTCTCCAGTCATCATAAATGATTGCACTCTCAATAAGGCTACATGATTTGAAGATCTGTTGGTTTTCAAATTCATTCCAGATCTCAAGTGAAACATATATATGATGATAAAGATTCTGGAAAAATGGTTGGCTTATTCTATTGCACTGGGAGGTTTCTAACTCCTTCTGCCATGTTTTGTCTTTATAAGAATCAGATTAGACCAAATATGGAGTACTGTTGCCATATCTGGACTAGAACTGTTCCACCCCTACTTTCCAGCCTTGATAAAGTTCAAAATTGTTTATTCAATCTTTTGTGAGAGGAAGATTTATTTTACACTCTACAGCCCCTTTTACTCACGGACACATTTACCGTTTCAATAGCAAATGTTCAGATGAGCTCTATTCTTTAGTGCCACCAGTTCAGACCTTTACTACTAGTATGCACCATATCACTTCCATGGAATCTAATCACTCCAAAGGATATTTTTCAGCTTTTCTCTTAAGAACTGTAACTTTGTGGAATGGATATCCATGTGGATGCTCTGTGTGACCTCTTCAAGTCAAGGGTCAATCATTATCTGTCCTGATAATCTTCACTTCCCACTACATTCTCTTCCAATGAAATTACATACCTCATTCATCATTACCATTTTGACAGTAACCCTCTAGCTCGAATGGCTCTTAAGCCTTTTATTGGATGAAATTCAGTAAAATAAAAGAGGAGATGAAATTTTCTCTACTCCCAAATTGGTCCATAAAATATGTTTAGATATCAGATTGTGAAATGCCCACCCAAATTTATGCATGAAGAAAATTGAAATGTAATTTAACAATCAAGTTAATAAGATTAATTAACAATTCAGAAAGAAACTCAGGTTAATTACAAGATGGTGTGCGAAACTTCCTGTCTCAACCAATTTCCCAAAATCTGAACAGAGTTTTTTTGCTTTTTTTTCAATTTTTTTTTTTTTTTTGAAAAAGCCTTTTTTCTTTTTGTCTGTCAAAGCTTATGTTTCTACCATCCTTTGTAGCTTGACTTAAATTAATTCAGATCAACTCAGGTGGTACAATTTATTTATTTATGATAATATGCTAATATAATTTGTTAACCAGAATTGATTAATATGTTTGTTTAACAGGTGTCAGAATGAAAATACATAAACTTTTACAGGTGAAAATTGGCCTTGGAAAATAAAACCTGTAATGATTTTCTAACTTAATTGTGACATTTATCCGTAATTAAAATTATCGAATTAAAAAATATTTATATCCATGTGGATCAATCAATAAACCCATAGCCTGATGATGAAAAACTCATTTATTTTACACAATAGATACTTATTTTTCAACATAATCTTCTTTCTTGTCACTGCTCTTCATTTGGTGATGACTATTAATAACATGGCGCATTATACAGTGACAATTTCAAGCCCAAATTCTGCTATTAACTATGTATCAGGCTGCAGGATTTTTGTTCCACCATTATTGTGTTTGTATGAGTTAGAATTTGCATGTGCAAACTGAACTGCATATGTAATGTTGAGCAAGAAAATTAGGAGTGAATGCACACTTTTGCTAGCATTGATCCCACTGATAACATCCCCAGTCTTTCATACTCTGATCAAACACGAATATTCACTACCCACTTGTCTCTTTCACAAAATGTGATCACATTTGAGCTCACGGAATTTTAGAATAAAACCATAATCAAAGCCTCATGAATAAATGAAATCTCAGGAAGCCAGTGAAATTACAAACAAAGCTTTATATTCAGAGCATGTGACTGACTTTGAATACAAGGGCTTGTCAAGATCAGAATAGTGGGCAAATCCCAGTATTATTTTAACCTTATAGCATTGGTAAGTATAATGTTTGCAAATTCAGGGACTTGATCCAACTGGTGGTCAAACCTATAAAGTACTTACTTTGAATAACAAATAGTTTACGACTGGTTTATTCCTTTCACTGTGTATG
Source organism: Acanthosepion esculentum (assembly GCA_964036315.1). NCBI lineage: Eukaryota > Metazoa > Mollusca > Cephalopoda > Sepiida > Sepiidae > Acanthosepion > Acanthosepion esculentum. The sequence goes on from OZ038476.1 coordinate 33,572,465, forward strand.
TTTGAAAATTCTTTTAAAATGAATGCAATTGTGTTGCCCTTCTTTAGGTGTTCCAGAGATGTGAAAGTCCCAGAGGGCATTTGAAAAATCACAGATGCTTTTAAAAAAAATATGAGAGAAATCTGTCTCAGCTTTTTTGACAGCATATGGCCATTATATAGCAAGCAGTGTGCCGCCATCTTAATGACACTACTAATGAATTTATCGGTGTTTGAAGTAATTACAAGCACAATTTAATTCTCATCATCAAGTAGAGAAGACTTAATAATAAGAGAGCAAAATTAATAATTAAAAAATAAAATGAATCATAACATTAGGTATTGGTAAACAATATATAGTACCTTGGTAATTAACATAAATTAACATTTGTAATCCTAATTTAATTATTTATATAATCCCATTATTTACAATTGGAATAAAGCCCATCTTTCTTATCACAATGTTTCAGTTGTTGTACTCTCCAGCCTTCTTCAGGTGTCTGTTGATCCAGGTAATTTCACGGATTCCTTTATTTAATCTATTAATCTATAGGGGTAGATAGGACATTCCAGTTTCAATATCTGATCTTGTTCTTTTTTAGTATTGCTCAATTATTGTTTTGTCAGGGAGTTATAACTCTAACATTTATAATATATTTAGCCCCTAGTTGAAGATATCTAGCTAGTGCCAATAATATCTTACCATTATGCAGGAGATATATGTGGAAGTTATTTCTGTCACACCCTGTATTTAAAAGTAATATGATGAAATAAATCAACTTTGATTAAGAAAGCTATTTTCTTCCAAATAGTATTTGTTTATTTTGCAATATATTTGCTTCATGGAGTCTTTTTTTTTTTCAATTCTTCTTGTATTTTTTTTTAATGTCTTCTATTCCTTTTTATCGAGAGTTGATCGTTTAAAGCACCAGTAATATTTAATGCAAATATAAACATGCAATATTTGAAAAGTGATTTTCGCAAAGAGATTTCAGAATTGTTTTAAGTATGAGAAATCAAACGAAAAATCTTTTAAGACCTATTGATTTAAGGAATTATCAGAAATTGAATTCAGGTTGTTTTTTTTTCTGTCTTTATTTTTGTTTTTGCCACGCTACTTGAGCTCAGTATTTTGATGTGAGATTCAACCTCACACAGGCTCAGTGAACTAGAAAAAGACTTCACCTGTCTTTTTTCATTCCTTCCTCTTTTATTTATTCGCTTCAGCAAGAAGTGTGAATAACATGATTTTTGATACAAGATTGATATTGCGTTCATCAGTTCTGACCCCCACATGCTCAGGTATTAAAACTGTAATAATAAAAACAATAATAGGCAAAACAAAGAAGAATCTGATGTAAAGTGTATTTTTGAATGATCATCTTTATAGCTGTCAGTTGCTACACGTGTCAAACAAAACAGCAAATGTTTCAATCATTTCTGACACCAGAATTCAATAGTTTCCTCATAGGAATCTTCATGTTTACAGCTTCAATTGAATATTGCTTATTATTTTGTTTTTCCCATTCTTCATTTATTTATTTGAATTTTTGCCTATATCTTTTTAATGGCTGGGTTGAAAATTTAGAGATGAGGTAAATTATCATGAAATAAGCTTGGGTTCGGATTCAAATTTTTTTATTTATTTTTTATTTTTTTAGTCTTTGTAATTTTTCCATTTTTTACTGCAAGAATTCTTGCTTGAACATAATTCTCCAATTACTGTAAGCTTGTAGCTAAGATTAAGAATTAAGTCTTGGTTTAAAAATAAGGTTTTTCTTTTTGTGCAAATTAATTTTAATAACTTTTTTTTTAAATCATTAAGCATTTATTGATATTTTTCGTTGAAAAATATTTGGAAATATTAAATATATTTATTGACTCATCACTGATGTACCTTGCTATATCACAGGTAGGATTTTTTAAAACAATTTGTTTTAAATATTCAAATTTTCCAACTTCCTTCAATTTGTTTTAAATATACAAATTATTATAATCTATTTTAAATATCCAAATTCTTTCAATCTGTTTTAAATATCTAAATGCCTTCAATTTATTTTAAATATCCAAATTTTTTACTCAGTTTCATGATTACAATTATTCTTCCATCTATTCACACAAGCTTGTCAAACTTCACTCATGCATACATATATAAATACATACACACACACACACATGCATATATATATAATTGTGTATTTGGACAACAATTCCTCTTTTATGCAAGATTCATTGAAAATGACTGACAAGGTGTGGTGGCTGAGTTTTTTTATGTAATTTCTCATGTGCTTGTATAATTTTTTTCTTTTCAGGACATAAATTATATGAAAATTCTACAAATGTTTTCCAAGCACTTTTGGCTATACTTTTAGTCATTATCAAGGATGATATTTTATTTTACTTTAAACTAAATATATGCATTGTTTTATATGTACATCTAGAGATATAGAAATGTTTTATTTACCAAACATGGTCAGTACATTGTGGCCATGTTCATAGTTGATATTATTGAATGTTGGCTTTTTCTTTTTATTAATACTCAGCCACCACATCTTGTCAGTTGTTTTCAACAAAACTTGCAGATGGTGTAATGGATAATGGCTCAGATTTGTTAATTGGAGAGCTGAGTTCAAATTCTAGTAGGGTTTGTTCATTTACGTGGACATTATCTTTGGAAAAGGTACAAATCTAACTCTTCTCCCCCAGCTGTGGGTTAATTAGTAAGACTTGTATCACTAAAACCATTATTATCTTAAAAAAAATTAAAATGCATACAAAATATTTAGATTTTGGCATTAAATAATCGAAAACAATCGACCAACTAAATATAGATTAAAAAACAACAAAATGATGCAAAAAGGAACAAATAGTGAATGCTTATAAATTTAACATTTTAACATGTTTTGTTTTATAGAAGTTTAAATAAAAGCAAAACATGTTAAATTTATAAACATTTCCTATTTGTCCTTTCTTCTATCACTCATATATATATATATATATATATATATATATATATTAATAGCTGGCCACTCGTATTTCAGGACACCCGTCTATTAGGGCAGCTAGACAATCCCTACTGCAGACGCTCGCTCAAGCACATTTGTGTCTGTTCATCACCCACAGAGCCAACCTGTGGTTTATACTGCAACTCTGCTGAGCAGACCTTAGTTACAGTTTCTGGGAAAGAGAGTGTTATCTAGCATGATCAACAATCTGAACAAGGCCAGCAAACTCAAACCCTCAGTCACGATGACTTGTGACTTCGTGCTAGCACAGCTAACAATGGCTCTCAAGGGTCCCGTCTACCCAGTTTCACTCACAAGGCTTGGGTCATCCTCGTGGTATGGTTTTCAGGCACTTTCCAAAGGTGACACATGCTGGGATTGCCCCCTTCAGACTGATAACATCAGGAAGTCGACTTCCTGACAAATCAACCATGGTGAGATTTGAACCCGGGTCTCATGGTCAGAAAGCGAATGTTCTAACCACTCAGCCAGACATCCATATAGAAACAGGCAAACAATAATTGTGCTCCCTTGACCTGCATAGTGAAATAAGAACAATGTATCCCCATAGATTAAATAAAAGGTTCAGCACAAAATTTTATGAAGGTTACCCAGATCAGCAGACACCTGAAGAAGGCTGGAGAGCACAACAGCTGAAACATTGTAATAATTTTTATTATTTTAAAAGAAGAGTTGATTCTCTGTCCTTCATGTACTGTCTGCATGGGATTTTGTATGTGTTGAACACTAATGGGTATGTCCCAATTCTTATAGATATTTTTGACAAATGTTGTAAGTGGCGGTAATATGCTGTCTAAGTAGTCCATTACTTGCAGTGGTTTACCTAGCGAGTATTGTATATTGTTGTTGATATAAAGATTACCATTTCCTTTCCAACCTCTGTTTTGGTTATTCCTTATTCAGTAACCCTTTCTAGGTTACAAAAGTATGTAGATGTATATGTGTATGTCTGCATTGTTTGTGAGGGAGTTTTATGTGCTTATGTCATTTAATATACATGCACACACAATTTGACTGAGTGTGAAACAAGACATCGAAATAATACATTCTCCTCACACTCAGTTTGGACAAACCCCAACCTGGACTGAGCAACAAAATCATAAAGTTGGAGACAAAAAAAATTAATTTTTTAATTAAGATTTTATGGAACTTTTTGGAAATTATTTGGTAATAAATAATTCTTTTTTAAAGTTGCTTCTTTTTAATTTTGTAGAAATATTTTTTTGTTCCATTATTGAATTAAAATAACAAGCATATATATATATATATATATATATATATATATACACACAATTTGAATGAAATAGAAACAGGCATCTGTGTTGTGAGGGTAATTTTCTTTCTGTCTGGCAACAACTTCTGGAAAATAATATAAGTTGAAATGTGTGCTCCTTTGAATATCTTTTTAATTTTGTAGAAATATTTTTTTGTTCCATTATTGAATTAAAATAACAAGTATATATATATATATATATATATATATATATTATATATATACACACACACACATAATTTGAATGAAATAGAAACAGGCATCTGTGTTGTGAGGGTAATTTTCTGTCTGTCTGGCAACAACTTCTGGAAAATAATATATGTTGAAATGTGTGGCCCTTTGAATATCTTTTTTTAGTCCTGTTTTATTTAAACTGCATTTTAAAAAAAAAAGTCATATTTTAAATGAACAAAGAATTTAAATTTGATCAAAGCGACAAGACTGAACTAGTAAAAACAAAGATGAGGATATTAGTCTAAATGCAAATAATAAGGAAATTCTTTAGCATCACATTTATTGTATGAATTATAAGGTCAGGAAATTATGATATTACAAATTAGTTTTATTTGCTAGAAAGGAAAATAAAAAGTGAAATAATTTTAAACAGATTTCTAAATGTTATTCCAACTGTGATGCCTTGTTTTGGGGAAAATTCAGCTTGTTTGGGTACCAGAATTTTCAGTTGCTTTTGGCAGCTGTTGTACCAAGTGAGTCTAAGATTTGAGTTCAATAGTTACAGTAATGGAAGTCTTGGAGAACGGAACCCTAGAGGGAGGAGGGGTGTTCCTCATAGTTAAAACACCCAACTACCTACCCATCTGCTGTTGGCTTAATGCCACCCTGGCTGGTATCCAACTGGACACAGACAAGCCACTGTTCCTGTTGTATGGTCAAGAATAGGGAGAACCCTGACCTCTAAGACTATCTACCTCACCCACCCAATCATATTACCCCCTACCCACTGATGTCTCTGGCCAAGGTAATAATCTTAAGCTTGACTCAGGGCCAGTTATCAGCTTCATCCTCTTGCTCTTGCCTGGGGGGATTACCAGGCATATGTCGGGTACAGGTATGGAGTAAGAATGCATCAAATTTTGGAGGTGTGGGGTTGGGTGTGTCATGTGACGAAGAGAAACCTCATATGGATCAGATCAATAAATAGTCCACGAGATTGATCATCATCAAAATTTATGGCCCCTCAAACTAACGGCAATAAAATTTTCAGAATTGAGTTGTAATTATGAACAGACAATGACACTTGTAAATCCATTCCAGGGCAGGGTTTCAAATATAATGATTAAGTAAATAGGTGTGTTCTGTGTACACAATGATGGTCAGATGGTGGCACCAGGAGATGTGCCTGTCAGAATTACATAATTAATTGTCTGTGATTTGCTTGTTTGACTCAATTATTTGTTAGCATTTTCTGGGTCAGATGCTATACAAGTTTGGTTATATTTTAGTATGATCATTAATATAGGACAAACTTTTGGTGCACTTTTGAGACATAATGACCATTTGTTTCTTCAGAACAGAAATACTTCCCTCATTGTAATTGTATAATCTGCCAACAGTGCATCATTGTTTTTATTTTATCTCTCTGGGAAGTCAATAATCACAATTCCCCTTAGAGATTAAATATACAAGTTACTTTTTTTTTTTATTATTCAGCCATATTACTATTTCATTATTAATAGAGTTAATGGATTAAAACACTTGTTTATATCAGAATCCTCTTACATGAAGACGGAAGTAATAAGGAGCCAGATAGAAAAGGGAGAATATATAGAGGGTCAAGTAGATAAGGGAAAGATAAATGAGTCAAGCATATTAGAAGAGAGAGTTGAAAAGGGAGATAATCAGGAGCCAAGTCAGTGCAAAGAGACTTAATCAGGAGCCAAGCCAATACTAAGAGATACTTAATCAGGAACCAAATTGATACAAAGAGAATGTTAATCAAAGGAGCCAAACCAATAAAAAGAAAAAAAATAATCAGCAGGATCTGGCAAATACACAGAGAGTAAACTGGGAGGGGTTTAAGGAAAGAGTTAATTGGTAGGGTCAAACCAATACAAATAGATACTTAATCAGGTGGCCAGACAGATACAAAGAGAGTAAATCAGGAGGAAGTCAAACCAATAAAAAGAGAGAGTTAATCAGAGTGGTCAAACCAATAAAAAAAGAGTTAATCAGTGGTCAAACTAATACAAAGAATAAGTTAATAGGGACATCAGTCAGATAACAGGAAAAAAGACATTTGTGTTTCATAAGGAACATTATATTTTGATTCCAGGTTATTATGTTTAATGGATAGATTATTGTTCAAATTTATAACTATAGATAAACACAACAGTGAGCTTTGATACAATATCTTTCTTTGCTGTAAATGTATATTCCATAACTTATTTCATTCAATAAAGTGTATTGCAGCAATCTGTTAAATAGATGGCAACATAAGCCTTAGGGATACAGAAAGTTATTATCTCCCTTTGGTAGAGATAAGTTACATGGGGCATGTGACAGCCACTTAGTGATGTCTCTCTATACAGTAACAAAAGCAGCAGTCAATTTCAGCTTGTTTACAGCAGCCAAACTGAACGGTTGCTTCTTTTAGCCTTGGTCAAGTGACCCAGACTAAGGCTAAATCTACCTCTTCCATCTTTCTCCCATTATAAGCCAACCAGAATTATATATTTTCTTCCATGGCAATATGGTATCAAGCTGTAATGGGTGACAACTGTAAGCTTGGATGTTAAGGTGGTGAATGGTCTCAGAATGAAAAACCAAGTTCCAGTTCACCGGGTTTGTTAAATTCACTTAGGTGCAAACACCCTTGGGAAAGGTATGAATTCACTTCTTCTTCACACACCCCAACTCACTGACGAGCTATTGGTTAAATAGTAGGATTGTTTCAGAAAATCATTATTGTCTCAAAAAAATTCTTACAATCCAAAAACATGCCCCAACTTTAAATAGACTTCAAAAGGTTGATATTCATAAAAAACAAATCGATCAATAAAAATAATTTGGAAGGCTTATAAATTACTATAAAATGACCAAATTTGTTTCTCTGGAGTTCAGTGGTGAGGTAAGTATTCCAAATCTTTTGCGTTTATGATACATTTTTTAAAAATAAAACTTTCTGAAAATTAAATTTTGCTAGCCAAGCCAAATATATAGTTAAAAAGTTACCTAAAAAAAATTATTAAATTAAATATTTAATAATTAAAGAAAGAATTTCAAAAATGAACAATTATGACAGATAAAGAATCTCATAACATTCTATCAAGTAACATGAACATTATTAAAGACCAACAGATCAAAGATAACTTTAAGCCTACACCTTTGAATTATGAGAGATGCTCCAAAAATGATGCTTCCAATGTTTTCCCATGGAGACTGCAACAAATACAAGGAGTACAATAACACTGAGTTAGAGAAAGATTTCAATTACAAATTATTTTTTCATATAGTTATGACTACAGTCTTTGTATTTTCACCTTCAGTGAACATTTCCTGGATTGGGAGATGCACAGGGTCACCTGAAATGTGGCTCATCATACAACACTGTCATCATTGCTGAAATTCATTACCCTCTCCCTTACTGTGCTCATATCTTCTATAATCATATCAACTGTTGCATTTTTTCTCTTCCCTGATCCCAAAACAATCATAATTATCATTATTACAATTGTTTTTTTGGTGTTAGTGCAATGTTTTTGGATGATCCATTTTCTCATTTTTCTGAGAGGAAGAAGAATTGTCTTTTTTCAGTTAGTCTACCAGTCCCTTCATTCTATCACTGAAAATAGGTAAAAAAAAAAAGAAATACAAGAAACAAATTATAGCAAATACACTAATCAGTTGAACTTGTTTTGCAGTAAGTAACATGGGCAATTCCATTTTTATCTTTTGTTTTATTGTTTTCAACAGTGAACAAGAAAATTGGTAGATATTTACTGAAAAAAGAGAAATTGTTGTACCATATGAATTATCTACCAAAAGAAAGCCACAGAATAGATCTGCTGAAATTAGTTAAAAAAAAAAAAAAATAATGTGATCCATAAATTCAAGCAACCTTTGAAAATTACTTTTTTTTAAATTAATAATACTGAAATAAGTTTCATCCTCATTGAGGTTCCCCTACGTCTTTGAGCTGTACTAAACTATGCTATCCATAATTCATTTCTTTTATTCATCTGCAGAATATTTTGACTTGGTTCTATATTAATGAGAATTCTTTGATTCTAATCTTATCCAGATCCATACAGAGAGATTTCAAGATTGTTTCTTGTTTTAATGATTATTGCATAAAATTATTCCTTACCAAACTTTAGATTATCACCATTAGATATTGAGTAACTAGGATTTTTTATGCTATCCTCAAAATTGTAAATGTACCTGATATAACATCCTCAAATGAATTATTAAAGTTTTTTTTGAAAATCCACTTTGAACATGTGCTCTGAGAAGAAAGATCTTTAAATGTTTATCTTTCTCTTATTTCCTGAAAATTTGTACAATTTGTTTGTATTATTTAAATTTAAATATATTTATACAGTAGTAAACTATCATCCTTTCTTCAAGATGAATGATTAAATCAGTATCATTTTTTTAACTTCAACACTTGAGAGTTCCAATTCATTTTTACTGCAATTGTCCAAGATAGATTTTCATTGTCAAAATATAAATTTCAATGAAAAGCGTACAAAAACATTTACTAGGTAATTTGTAGATATTTATTCTTCTAAGTTGATGAAATCTGTCTGCATACTTGAGTCAGGGGAAAGAAGAAAGTAAAGATCCTCTTGGTGCTTCTCTCTGCTTCCTCACCTGCATGATTCAACTTTTTCCATTCTCATGCAGTTTCTCATTAGCTTTATCTACTCACCAAAATCTATCTTGCCTCTAGTGGTGATAATCTTTTATGGATGACCTCCCTTTGTGCTGTGTCTATTCATCTGCTGAACTGCTAACCTTTTGGCATATCAGACTTTGGTATTTGCACATTGTTGATCACAGCCATCTTGAAAATTTATCAAATGATTTCTTTTTTCTTTTTTAATTGTGGATCAATAACAAACAAGCAAATGAAGTAAGCAAATAAATTTAGACAGGAGAAAGAGAATTTGATATATATATATATATATATATATATATATATTTGTTGCCCACCTGAGGCTATCCAATAAATGCCACTTTCTTATCTTTTGGCTTTCCACATCTGAGGAGACATCCAATCAGCTATCAGATTAGATTTGCTGCAGCCTTGCTGGATCCGGATATGCTAATTTCATTGGATAGCAGCATTTGAAAAAATAACACTCACCTGATTTTTATCACTGCTTTCAAGAATGCGAATCATATTTTTGGTGGTATATGTTTTTGTATCTTTTCATCTCTGAAGATAAAAAAAAAAATAACAAAACTAATGTATTTTTCAATCTCCCCAAATCAATGATCAGCTTGTGCTGTTGTGTAAATCTGTAAAAAGAAGAAAAGCCTGAATAAGTTAACATAAATATCAGCAGACCAGATACATATCATAAATTTAATTTTGTGGATCATGAGATTTTTTTAGAGACAGGAAGCAAAATGAACTTATTTTTCTAAACTGACTGCCCTTTCCTGTGATTCTATGAAAATAGCCATTGTCAAAATTAAAGCAATCTTGAATGTGATGTCTTTGAAACTTAATCTCAAAACAGCTGATATAAATCTACTCTCAGTTTCAAAAAAAAAAAAAAAAAGACTTAATAGTTTAGCTACTAGACTGCTGGATTTAAAATGTATTTTAAGATGGATATATTTGCAAT
>OZ038476.1:33587557-33752557 GCA_964036315.1 Acanthosepion esculentum
AGATAAATCATTTCAATAAATTGTTTGTTTCAAAGGGAGAAGAAGGATCTTTTTTAGAAATTCTGTATCTACCTTTTATTTTATTTCATGCATTCCATCAAAGATAAATGAAGATGTGGAGTTTGGCATTTCTCTATAGAAAATGAAATATGGGTTTTATATTTTAGAGATGAATTTATAGATGATTTGGCCCTTTTTTTTTTTTTTTTGGATTTTGATAATTTTAAGATTGAAAATGGTCTCCAAATATATTCAGATTCACATTATCCAAATTTACATCTGCAATTATTCTACTCAGAAAATTTTTTTCTCTACCTTCATATTATAAATTAGTCATTCCAAGAACAGTTTTCATTAAAAAAATAAATATTTGTTTCTTAGGCATTGCTCATTTAAAGATTTGAATATATTTTGCCTTTGATATATCAATTTTTTCCCTCTGGTCTGCTTGTGATAAGAAGGAAAATGATATGAGAGGAAAATGCTGGGTCACAATTTAAAATAAATAAGACATTCTAAAGTCTTGTGGAGATATCTATTAACTTATTTCTTTTTTTTTTTCTTATTGTGTCTGGAAGACTAAATACATAGACATTTATTTATAAGATATACATCAGTGACATTAATTATATATCACTTGTATATTTTGTCTCTTTTTGTTATACTGAATATATTATTAATCTTTTTCTATTTTGTATTGAATTTAATATGAAAAACAGATCATTTTATTTTGTTTGCTTGTTGCTTATTTTTCTCAATTTGGTGTGCTTTGTTTTTTGTTTGGTTAACTGCCTTAACTATTTTACAAGTATACTTCCTGTTTAATAATGAATAAGAGAGAGAGAGAGAGAGAGAGATAAAGTAAAAATAAATAAAGAAATTGCATTTCTGTTTGAAAGCAACTTTTGGCTGAAATTCTTGGAAAGTTATTTGAAAGTAGAAAGAAAAACCCTAAATAATGATAATTGAAAGAGTGAGAAGAAATCATAATAATGTTACTGCAAATAAATATATCAATATATAAATATTCTTCTTTGAGAAAATTTGATGGTCTTGAATACATATTAAAATTCAATTCAATCTCATTTTAGTAAATTAACAGAATTGATATCTGTTTTGAGTTAATTGCAGATTTCTGGAATTTCCACCATTGCAGTGTGGCTACCACCCAAGGTTCAAGGATCCAATCTGCCCTACGATTTACCCAAGCCTCCAACTATGGGTAAATAATAGTGCAGACTGGGCTCTTCAGCCTTGAGTGGTAGCCAGTCTAGGAGAAGGACAACTCTGAATTCAAAAAACATATGTAGCTCTGACAAAGCACATACAATGCAGCTAATGAAAGGCTTGTGGAGTTTAAAATGATTCTATGATCCCAACTATGGTTGGTTTTAAAAATAAAAAGTGCTCTGGGTTAACTGGAGATGGCAGACATTTCTGTCACACTTAATAAGTATTTCTAATTTTATATTAGTATCTCTGTCCTCTAAAAGATGTTACATTCACATAGTTTTCATACAACTAAATGTACCAACCTTTATGGGACAGAAGTAGTACAAGTTATTTACTTTCATTTTTAGTGTTGAGCCCAATGTAGCTTAATGGTTACAATACAAAAATAGAATCAGCAGAGTTCAAATTCTAGCTAAGGCTGTTTGTGCTCATTTAGAACTTATGCCCTTGGGAAGGCATGAATCCAATTTTTCTTTTCATTCTGTCCAGTTGTCGAATAGTTTGCTAAAATGTTTTATCACTAATATGAGAGAAAGAGAAGAGGTGAGTGAGGACTTGGACAAAAATTTGCCCCATGATCACTGTATGCCCAGAGAGTTGAAACAATAGAAGTATTTAACACATGAAGACTTTAAAATATTTCACTTTTCACTTGGTCTGTTGAATTGCTATTCTGAACTGCAGTGAGAAATATCAATCATTACTACTTATATTTCTCCAAAGATGCAATAATTTTTATGCTTTGTTTCTATGTATCATCTCCATTCAGGATGTGGCTCTCCATAACTTCCTATCCTTTGTATCTCTTAGCAATATTTGTCTTTTTACTATCTCTTCCAACACCTGTTCTTCCATTCAAGCTCATTAGGTAGGTTATTTATTGTTTTCCTCTGTTCGTCTTGTTTTCAATATGCCCTGTTTGTGTCAAATTTTCCAGGCTTTCTTTCCTCACTATGTGTCCTAGAAATTTCGACTTTCTCTTTATGATCCTAAGTATAAGCATTCTTTGCATTTCCATTTTCCTTAAAATTTCCTCATTACTCACATGCTTCATCCATAGTATTCTCAGCATCCTTCTGTAGAACCATATGTCTGTTGCTTCAAATCTCCTTTTCATCTGTGAGAAAATTGTCAGGCATTCATTGCTCTTTACATGGACTGATACTACATAGCAATTCAGCACTCTTTTCTTTGTTTCTAATGAAATTTTCCTGTTTCTTAATACTTTGCTTAGCTTTTGAAAAGAATCTTTTACTCTCCTAATGTGCCTTTGAATTTCACTGCCACATTTTCCATCATCTGTTAGAATACTTCTCAGTCTCCAATATGTAGTTCATATCCTGGGATGTTTCTCTTTCTGGTAGCAATACATTCTACTTTCTTATGGCTGAGGGTTAGTCCTTTCTTCCAGCTTTCCTTTACTATCTTTTTTTAGAGTTTTCTTTCTGTGTCTGCCATTAACACTTGGAAAAACAATCTTTTACATATTAAGTGAGCAGTAATAAAAACATTACTCACATAATGGTCTGCAAAATAAGTTTACTTATTTCTCCATGGTGAATTAATTTTTTTTATATATTTTTAAAAGATGAAAACCTAATATCACTGATTTGGTTACTTGATATAAAAAAAAATGTAAAACAATAAAAAAAAAGTCTACTCATAAATTTTACATGTAATTTTTTTTTTCCAAAGAATGTTTATCCAAATGGGAAATAATCCAGTCCTCAGAGCAAGAAATGCCATTTTAAATGATTTTCTCTTCTTTAAAAATTTTTTCATGGGTATAAATCCTTAATGATAAAGTTTTAAATAGAATTTTTATTTTATTTCTAATCTTTATATTTTATTTTAGCCTCTTTGCTTCAGAATCCATTTTCAAGAAACATTTGGGAAGCAAGAAATTTTAAACTAATCCAATGAATGAAAACAACTTTTTGCCATTAGATGGATAGAATTTTGTTTATTTAAATTCTGTTTTTATTTTGTTTTTATATTAATTCATATAAGAATTCTTTAAAGAAAATAAAAGAAAAAAATTCAAACTTTGACTTACAATAGTTTATAATTTGTGTGTAACTAAACAAGATGTTGTCTTTCTGCCTCCAAAATGGGTGCATTAGTTATGTGAAATTCTGTATAAGTTAACCCTAATGATATGCTTCTACTCTTCACTAGGATTTTTTTACATTTCTGAAGAAACAAAAACTTTAAATATTTAAGTTACTTTTTTCAGTAAATATACTATGTTAGATTTTACTATGCAAGTTGATGTTTTCACAATAGAATTGGAATTAACCAAGAGATGATAATAGAATTATAAGGATATATTTTGATGATAAACAGACCATAATAGTTTCAGTTTGTTGTGGGGTAGTATATTGGTCTGCAAACAGATATTGAATGATGGGAAACAACAACAAACAAAACAAAGACTTGAGTAAAAATATATATTGCCAAGTTTATTGCTGTTAAAGAAAATACTTTGACAAAATATGGTGACAGTTCACTAGACAAAAGACCTCAGCAAATTCATGAAGAATGTGAGAGGAACGTTGTCCTGAAAAAGACAATTTTGTAGTTCAATGAAGAATGTTGTCCTGAAAAGGACAGTTTTGTAGTAAACATTTATTTTTAAAAATTTTCCAGGCATGTAAGAAAAGAGGGAAGACAAAGTCAGATATGTTTGTTTTTTTTAAAAATGTGTGTATCTATCTCGAGTGTGTGTTTGTATATATATCTATGTGTTAGTGTGTTTATGTATCTCTCTCTGTGAATTTTATTGTATGTTTATGATCAGTACTGCTGACTGATATCATACTGACTCAACACTACCCCAGTCACACTCCTCGTCCCAACCCTCCAGTCAACAAGTTAAGGCTGCCACTTTATTTGATTTTCACCAAATCTAAGGTCGGTCTAAATTTAATTTGTCCTTTCTCAAAAGATACATTTGGCTAAAAAAAAACGTGTTCTTTGAAAAACAGGACATACAAGTCATTAGAGATTTTTAAAAGATTATTTATAAAATTAAAGCAAGAAATACACTGCCTATTAAGTATGTTTCCAGCTTCGATCAGGGTCAAATCTGAAATCAAGAATGAAAACAACTCACAGCAAAAAATTTTTGTTGCTTTGAAATAGATATACTTGTATGTTGACTCACTCGGTCTAAGCCCAACAAGTCCCACCCCTGACATGAATACATTAGTATTTCATTATTTTGGGTGTTAACCCTTTGAGCCTTGACCACCATTTTACTGGTGGTAGAGAAAAATGACATAATGCCCAGCCACCAGTTGAACAGTGGTAGAGAAAAATGACTTAATGCCCTGCTACTAGTTGAACAATGGGTAAACACTTTTAACTATTTTCATATCTACTGAGAAACATTATATATGAATTATTTGCGAATTTTGACTTGGGAGCTCATGCAGAATGGTTAAAATTGTTCAGGAACACAGGGCTCAAAGGGTTAATATGAGCGTGTTAATATTCTATGACTTTCATCAATCTTTCATTCATTGATTTTTGTTAACTTTTTTTCTATTTCAATTTTATCTCCTGAAAAGTTTGCCAACATTGGTTGCTTAGTACCAATTTTATTGTGAAAACATTGACTTGCATTAAAAAAATCTGATATGGTGTATAAAAAGTTTTTCATGTCATATGGCAATGTGCTAGATTTATATATAAGGTTTGATAACATCAGGGTAAATAAAACATTTACATAGGAAAACAGGACGGAGAACAAATTTTACCATTTAAAAGTGGAGATCTCTTAGAAAGTGCACTAAATTATAACTAAGTTTTTATAGCCTTTGGGTTCACTCTGTCACCGGTAGTTCTTAAAGGGACATCAGAATGGTTGTGTCACTTCTGCTGTGTGTAGGAGAGAGAGATTGAATCTTGTTATAGATCATATTACATACTATCTTCTCATCATAATAAAGAAAAAGAAAATAAATCTTCACCAGTATAATGTATGTTCATATTTTAAACTAATACCATTAATATAATAATTTCCTACATGAAGTAATTGCCATTTATTTTTGACTGGTACTTTATTTTATTTTTGTAGCTTTTTTTAATTGCAACACTCAAATTGTCATTCTAGGATAGTTGTATTGTTATTTGAATTTCATCGATGCAGCATTGTCAGTTATTAATTGTTCTTCTCTTGTAGATGTGCAGTTGACAACACGGCCAATGCAATTTGCAAGCTAAGTGCATATTTCAACTGAGATAGTTTATATCCCCTCACACTAATGCACTTGAATAAAGCATAAATCTATCTCTTCTCCTACAGCTATGGGTAAATAACAATGCAAACGGACCTCTTTAGCCTTGCTTGGTAACCAACCTAATAAGAGAACAACTTTGATTGCAAAACCTGGAGTGGAAACCATTTAATTCCCCCGTAAATGTGTAAACATAGCAAAAAGCAGAAAAGTTGACGTTTTCAATTCTATAGCAGAAGAATTTATTTGCCAGTTTCCAGATAATCCCAAAATGTGATAAAAATTTGGACATGGCCTGACAATTTAAGCAGGAAGCAGACTGTCGCTGCTGGGTTTTGTCATCAATGTCCACTTTATATATATATATATATATATATATATATATATATATATATATAATTTAAATAAAAACAGACCACTTTAAGGTTCCACATAATAAATTATTACACCACAGCCCTTTTAAAGGACTGCAGATCATCAGACTTTACTTCCAAAGCTTGAAACGAAATATATATATATATATGTATATATATATAATGTTTTTGTGTGGCATTATAAATGATTAGATTAGAATTATAGATCAAAATAATGTTCAAAGATTAAAAAATTATATATTATTATGAATTACATACATATATACATACATATACATACATATATATATATATATATATATATATATATATATATATATATATATATATATATATATATATGTGCACATTTCATTAAATAATATAGACAAGTTTTGTCTATTTATTTTAAGCAAATTCCTTTCATATCGTCTGATAAGCTTAATAACATTATCATTGAAAGATGAAAGAAAATCACCGTATTGATACATGCACAAGTTTGTCATTGCTTGGAAATCTTCCATGCAAACAAAACAGACTATTATTGTTGCTATGTCCATGTATTGTTTAATTTATTGTAATGTAACTGCCATCTTTGATGATGGTTTATGTAAGCCAAAATCTTAGATAGGATTAAAAAACACGTATCAATATGGTGATACAAATAGACAAAACTTGTCTATATTATTTAATGAAACATGCATTAATGAAAAAATGCTTCCTAAATACACACACACACACACACACACACACACACACACACACATATATATATACATGCACACACACATACACAACAAGTAGATTAGTATTCTAAAATTTGATAAAAGCAAAATGTTTTTTCCCTTTGTAAGTTTTATGAGTTTTGCATACTCACATTAACATAATTACCTGAGCTACATCACTACTTGTTCTCACAAATAACAAGCCTCACCAACTCATCATCTACTTAATTTTCTTGTTCAACAGATAACATCTAGATTCAAAAATGTTACACATGCAAACACCAGTTCTCATTACTTTCCATATTCACTCAATTAGATAAGAAATCATCAAATGAAACATCTGTTCCTTTTCTGCCATGCATAATTTCAAATGCACCTCACAGTTGCTCAGTGGTTAGAACATCAAAGAGGAGGCTCCAGGGTTTTAGTTCAATTTCTACTAACCGATGAGTAATGCTTTGCAGCCATAATTTGTTTGAAAGGAATCTCTCTCATGGAGAGTTCTGGAAACCACTTCAATAAAAACAACATAATTTCACATTTTCTATATTTTGGCAAATAGTCATTATCTGTTTGGACTATCAAGCTCACTTTTCTCTCTCTTGCTTTGGTTGTTCCTACACCATTTTGGCTGATGCATTCTACAGCCTTCATCAGATGCACATTCCTTAAGGATAGAGTTTCTTTTTTTCTGAAAATAAGAACAAACTAACAAAAACTATTTGCCACTATATCTTCTCTAGATGTCACCATTTTCTGTAGTGTGGGAGGATACTTTTCTTATTATGGATTGTACATCAAATGTAGAATTGATTAGCTGTAATCTTGGGGTAACAGCAAAAGCAAAGAATGATCTTAATCATCCAGCAACTCTTGAAATAACAAATGATTAGGTTTTCACTTTGTTGTTACCACTATACTTTATATACTTGACAGGAATATAACTTAAACAAAATAACACTGTTTAAAATACTCAAATATAGATATCCATTAAAAATAATGTTTGAAGTAATAAAAATATATTGGATTAAAAAATTCATTAATTCTTTAGACATACATACATACATACATACATACATACATACATACATATATATATATATATATATATATATATATATATATATATATATATATATCCGATACAATGAGAGCGAAAATGATATATAAATATATATAAATTCTAACGTTCACACCATTAATTCAAAAGAGGGCTCGATACTGATAGTAGAGCAATAATTATTTATTATAGTTTACTCACTACAAAGATGTAACTTCGTTTTGGTGCATTTCAATGGCACCTCGACTGGTGAGAACGAAAATGGTTATGCACAATTCTGCTCGTAAGCAAGCCGTATATGGTGGACTCTCCTGTTGTATTTGATGTATGAGGGTCAAGCAGCTCAGTTCCTAGGTATGGACACATATGATTTGATTATAGTGGTGATGGCTTTGTGCAGAACCAACCAGACTTATTGAAGGGCAGAATACAGACCTGGTGCACTACGTGCGACAAGGTCCCCAAACAACCCTCCGCAGGTTTTGAATTCAGAGAAGTCCTTCTCCTAGACCAGTTGGCATCCAAGGCTATAGAATCCAGTCTGTCCTGCTATTTCCCCATAGCTGGAGGGAGAAGAGGATTCATACCTTTCCCAAGGGCATTAGCACATAAGTGAATGTAATGGATTTGACTAGAATCTGAACTTTGCTCTTCAGTTCCTCAATCCAAGTCACTATCCACTACTCCACTATGCCTCCATATATATATATATATATATATATATATATATATATATATATATATATATATATATATATATATATCGTTACAGAAATACAAAAACACTAGTTTGGCAGAAATAATTTATATATTTCCCCAATTACTAAACTATAATAATTTACTAAATTTAGCTTTAGGCACAGTGAGGACAAAACTCACAATATTAATGAATTTGTCAGTGAGCTGAGATGGCTCTCTCCACCTAATACAGTGGTTGCCAAAATTTTTCCCTCTGGGTTGCATTTTCAGAATGAAAATTTGCTCACAGCTCACCAAATTTTATGTGATAAAAGTATGTTTAATAATAAAAACAAAGAGAGGGTTAAAGTGAGATAACCACAGATTCTAAGTCAGAACATTATCATTGATAGCTCTCTCCTCTAATTTGCAGACCCAAGTTACTATATTCTTAAAACTTGATATAATGCAAAAATATCACAACAATAAAATTGGTCAATAATTATTTGTAACTATTTATGCTGAGACTCATGTATGCAATTACAAGTAATCCATAATAATTTTTTAAATTTTGAAATCATATTTATTTTTGGCCTATGAATTTTTTTAAACAGTTTCTATATCTTTGATTGTTTTTCAGTCATTCCACCTCACCTGCTATCCTCTTCCACCGCACTTATGAGATATACCACACTATTTGGGAACCACTGACCTAATAGTATCCAGGTGTTTACTAGGTTTATTGAAGTTTATCACGAGGTCATAATTGAATGAGGATTAAGCTAACTTCATTAGTGTTAACCTGCAAACCTTTCTTTCTAATTAGGAATCCATATTGAGATACCAAAGTTTGTTACAAGGCTCAGATGTGAGGCACTCGGTTAGAATTTAATTCTCTGCTTTAGCTATCATCTGTTTTGAACATTACTACTGAGTAGTGAGTTTGATCCTTGTTCGGTATCTCATATGTGTGGTCTTGTGCCAAGCTAAGCTTAGTAAATAACAAATGATCTCTGGTGAGTCAGCTTTCTTTAGCTTGAAGTGGCATATGTCTGCGATAGTGAGGTGCTCCCATGTGTGAATTGATGTGAAAGATCAGCTTTCTATGGTAGGTGCCCAGGTGTTGAGTTTAGCACAAGGCCATGAGAATGGGGTGCTAGTGAGAATTGTCCTCAATAATATTGTAATCACTTTTAACTCCTGTTTATTAATCACTGCTTGATGGCAAGAAACCTCTCTTGTCATGAAATTTCATCTTTTTGAAGCTGTTTGTAAGGAAAGAAATTATTAAAATTTTACTAAAAGAATATCTGCTATTTGTTTGTCTGGAGATTTTTTTTCCTTTTTGGCTCCATGTTTGTTTTTCTTTTCCCTCTTTTGGTTGTTCTACCATTTTTTTCACTTCAACATTATAATTACCTCTCATTCATTCTTTCTGTTTATCTTTCTGTCTATTCTCCACACACTTCTCTTTTTCTTTGTCATTATCATCTATTTCCTAAATTCCTTCACTCTCTCTTTTTTGCTTTTAAAATTCATTCACTCTCTTTTTTTTTGCTTTCTAAATTCCTTCACTCTCTCTTTTTAGCTTTCTAAATTCTTTCTCTCTTTTTTTTTGCTTTCTAAATTCCTTCACTCTCTCTTTTTAGCTTTCTAAATTCCTTCACTCTCTCTTTTTAGCTTTCTAAATTCCTTCACTCTCTCTTTTGCTTTCTAAATTCCTTCACTCTCTCTTTTGCTTTCTAAATTCCTTCACTCTCTCTTTTTAGCTTTCTAAATTCCTTCACTCTCTCTTTTGCTTTCTAAATTCCTTCACTCTCTCTTTTGCTTTCTAAATTCCTTCACTCTCTCTTTTTAGCTTTCTAAATTCCTTCACTCTCTCTTTTGCTTTCTAAATTCCTTCACTCTCTCTTTTGCTTTCTAAATTCCTTCACTCTCTCTTTTTAGCTTTCTAAATTCTTTCTCTCTTTTTTTTTGCTTTCTAAATTCCTTCACTCTCTCTTTTTAGCTTTCTAAATTCCTTCACTCTCTCTTTTTAGCTTTCTAAATTCTTCCTCTCTTTTTTTTGCTTTCTAAATTCCTTCACTCTCTCCTTTTGCTTTCTAAATTCCTTCACTCTGTCTTTTGCTTTCTAAATTCCTTCACTCTCTCTTTTTAGCTTTCAAAATTCTTTCTCTCTTTCTTTTTGGCTTTTAAAATTAACACTTTTTATTTCCTCTGTTTTTCTCTCCGTCTTTTGTTTCTCTCACTTTTCTCCACTCTTCTTTTTTCTTTGCCTTCTTTATCTTTTTCCTACATGCTTTCACTCTCTCTTTTCTTTTCCTTCACTTTAAAATTGACACTATTTCTTCTTCCTCTCTCTGCATCCCTCTCTGTTTCACCGCTTGTCTCTTCTCTTTTTGTTCATTTCACTTTTTTTTTTACTCTTTATTTCCTTCCCCCTCCATATTCTCCACTATTTTATTTCTTTCTTCCTAATTACCTGCACCACCCACCCGCCATGTTTCATTTTTGATTTCTCTTTCCATTTTTTCTTATTTCCTTTTTTTGACTTCACCTGATTTCATCTCTCCCTCTGTTCCCATCCACCAACATATCCTTAACTGATCTCTTCTCCTCACCTACCTCAGTTTGCATCACTAACAGGGCTACCTCATTCTCCCCACTCCTCCTCTTCAACCCATCTCTCCTCCTTCATCAGTCTGTTACTCTCTTCTCTCCGTCTCTCCTAATTTACTTTCCCTGTATCTTCCTTTCTTTTCTTTTCTTTTTTCTTACTTCTTCAAATGGTAGATACCTGGAGGCCCTTATTGTTGTTAGGTGTTTCCCAACCAGTCACATATCACTCACTCACGAACGCAACCTCTGAGGCAGACGTTTGGAAATGCAATTATGTACAGGCAGGTGTGCGGACGCACACACACATTCTCATACACACATTACTAAACACATCATCATGTATGCAGAGAGACATTAAGGGAACGTTTTTGCTTCCTTTCGACATAATTAAAAACAGCAGATACTTTTGCACACGCATGAAGTTGCATGACACCTGTTGTTGCACACGCACACACAATCTTGCTTGCATTTCGATTGAAAATAGGAGAAAATGTATTTCTGTTCTTAATATTTCTTTATGTATCTTCGCTTAGTCTGGCACAAGATCATAAATGCGGAGCACTTTGCGAAGATCGAGCTTAAACTGTGTAAATGCTCAATGAGATCTAGACTGCTAACTGTTAGTGTTAGAGACATGATCAGATAATCATGTATCATGTATGAGATTTAACTGGCTGGACATAGGTGATCACGGATCTCCACAGCTTTCTTTTCTGTGAATTCAGTCAGTTATGTGCCATGCATGGTACCCGCTTAGGCAGGCAGATTTTTTTCCCGCGGTAGGTTGCCATTTCTTTCTGCGGTAGACCAGTTGCGATCCAAGGCTATAGAACCCGGTCTGTCCTGCTATTTATCCATAGCTGGGGAGAAAAGAAGAGGATTCATTAGCAGAGTATTAGCATATAAGTGAATGTAATGGATTTGACTAGAATTTGAACTCGGCTCTCCGATTCCTCAATCCAAGCTGCTATCCATTACTCCACTGTGCATCCACACCACCTTGCTACATAAGATATCTCTGTTTCTGACGCACAAATGAATATATGTTAACAGGTGCTCTTTTTATAAGCACCCACTCTTCGCATATATTCAAGATTCCTCCGAATCTAACACATACAGTCATGATTTTACATACGTAAAACTCTTTAGCTGAGATCCTAATTCTATCATAGAGATCATGTATTTAAAGTTCTCACCATAGAAACACGTACACACTAGCAGACGTGCAAGTATTATTATCATTTACAGGTTTCTTCTTTTGGAGAGGTATGCCTTAGTTCTCATTCATATCCTGACATGCGTACTCGGTTAGGCTGAGGCACGCAGGGTCTCAAGTACTGAGGATCAACAGATAATTTCGTCACCAACCACGAAACGGTTGGGGAGGGTTAATACGCGGGTTAGGGAGAAAAAGGATCAGGAAGGGAATTAGAAGGAAAGGGAAAATATTTTTTTTAAGACTAAAAATAACAAACAATTCTGTAGGAAATAGGGGAAGATTATTAACGAGATGGTGGGAGTAAGGAGATGACAAAGAAATCTCCAGGGAAACGCACAGGTCGAGGGCGGAGAGAAAAAAGAAAGAAGAAAAAAGGGATAAAAAGAAGAAAGGATTTGAATAAGAAGGTTGGGAAGATTCGGAATTATTGATTGAACTGTGTATTCGACTGTACGTAGGAGTCCAGGTCGAGCTTCTGCAAAATATGGCTAGTCTACTTACAAAAGAGGAAGACACAAGGCGAACGCAACCTGTAGTGTTTGTGTGTGCATTGGCATGCAACTTGGCTGTGCACACACCTATATACCTACATGGACGTAGGTGCATGCGCATTTCTGGTACTCTTTTTTTGTGAATTAATGAATGCCCCCCCTCTCTCTCTCTCTCTATATATATATATATATATATATATGTATATATATATATATATATATATATATATATATATATATATACATACACTCACATACAGACACGATGGGAGTGCTGAAAAATTCTCATCCTGACAAAGAAGTCAATCTCTTGTTTCACGCGAGTTTGTTTAAAATTTGCAGTATTTTTATGGGAGAAGAGTGCTCAATATCGGAGATAAAGAGTTTATAGAAGATCTAGAGAGTGTGGACGTAAAAATCAACATTGCTTGGTACCTGTCAGTTTCACTTCATGCCTATGCCCACAGACTCTCTCCCACTCTACATTATATATGATCTGAAGGTCTCGTTGATTCCTATGATCACACTGTCTGTATCTTTATATTCTTAATCAATATTAAATACCCACCCACCACCGCCAAATAACGGTCGACCAGTGCATATCTGAAAGCTAACTCCTTTAAGACAATCGGAAAAGTCAAGGTTTCCTCTTTGTTCATATATATATATATATATATATATATATATATATATGTGTGTGTGTGTGTTATTTTATATGTGCAGTACTTATTGGAAAGTGCTCAATATCAGTGATAGAGTTAACATATTCAGTCGTGTGGATATGAGTTTTTGATCCGGGGTTTCACGCTTTTGTGATCATCAGACAAAATGGTTTAATTTCTTAAAAAGAAACCAGAATAAACCAGTTTGTCTGATGATCACAAAAGCATGTAATCCAGTGTCACAAACTCATATCCATACGACTGAATACACACACACACACACACACATGGGATAACGATATATATATTTTTTTATATATCAAGAACAGTTATGAAAGAAAAGATGTATGACAAATTGTAAAAAGGTTTTTTGTGATGCGTTCCATCCGTTATATATATATAGGCCTAGATTGGGAAGTCCTACTAAAGAAAAAGTGTGCCTCTGACAGGAATCGAACCGGCATCCATTTTTACATCAGATATTTAACTTTTTCTCAATTTCTAAAATTTGTGTAAAATAACTTGTTTCTATTTTGATTTTATATCTTTCTAATGACCCGTGACAATCTATATCAATAATAAAAAATAGAAAAGTTTGCAAAATAAAATTTCGCACCACCAAATAAGTTAGCGTAAATATTCCTGCTAAAAAACAGAATTCATAAGCTGAAATTAACATGCCTACTAAAGTGGATGCATATTTAGTTTTTTTGAATCAAATCGAAAAATCAATCTTCTAAAAATGTTACCAGCATTTTGGTCAATATCAATTTTATTGTGAAGACATTAACTTGCATAATAAAATCCGACAATGTAAAGGTTCAGATGTGTAACATGTACTGTATTTTGTAATTAAACTTACCCCTACTTAAAAAACAAAAACAAAAAAAAACTCTAATCTCTGCAAAGTTAAGGTCAAGCTTGAGGTTTACAAAATCTTCCCCCGCTGCTGCCCGTGACAGGCTCTAACAAGATATTCTTCTTTCTTTATCACTAACAAGAATTTCTCTTGACACTTAATTTTATTTATACTTTCAAAACAATTGTTTTGTAATTCCATCCACCATCTGTCTAAGACTTCTATTTCATTTTTTTTTTGTTCTCCTTTTTTTGCCCAGTCATGTATATGCTCTGAGAAATAAGTAATTTGTCGTGTCGCCTCGATTTGTCATGTTCTAGGAACAGTGAAAATAAACATAAAAATGTTTCACAAAGTCAACCCCCATTTCTTGTTAGGTTGTCAGTCAAATATTGATGATGCAAAAGCGTCTTTTTTTCTGGGTTAGTTACCGATAATATTCTCTCGTCATTTAATAGACTGGAGGTGTAAATAACATAACGGTGTGAAAGTGAAATATGCGTACCGAGTTCAATTTCGTTCAGTGCGTTTTGCAAAAAAAACAAAAAACAAAAATAACACAATTCCATCACCCCCTAGCTATGGGCTAAATATCAGGATGAGAAGGAAAACTTTGAACTCGAAACCAGCCTAAACAAAGATTGGCTCCGTCAGGTTATTTTGACCGCGACACACTAATGCTGCTAATGGCGGTTAATTCAAAAACGTGCCGAACAATGAGGTTGACCAGACCACGAAGTGACGGTTTAAAGAGGTCAGGCTGTATGTGTTTGACAACAGTATCCGCTTTTCCATTTGATAGATAGTAATGGATAGCGGCTCGGATTGGGGAATCGGAGAGCCGAGTTCGAATTCCAGTCAAATCCATTACATTCACTTACATGCTAATACCGTTGGGAAAAATATGAATTCTCTTCTTCTCCCCTCAGCTATGGGTAAATAGCAGGACAGGCCGGGTTCTATAGCAACTGGTCTACCATAGAAAGAAATGGCAACCTACTGCGGGAAAATATCTGCCTCGTCAGTCATATATCGAAAGACACATGATTGCCTAAGCGTGTAACACGCATGACACATAACTGAGTGCTTCTAAATTAATTTCTCTTTTTCATTGTTCAAAACAAGCACTTGATATTCTCGGCCATCAATTCGTTTATCATCAAAATGCAATGACACGTTCACACAGGAAAATCATGCCTATATCCTAATACAGGTTAACAAATAAATATGCATATACACACACATTCTTGTTAATACATATGCATATCATATGCATACAAGACATGTGTACACACCCAAACAAGACAGGTATACAGTGTGCAACAGTTATCTGACAATATCTGTTTATATTTCTAAGATGAAGAATTGTAACTATTTACATTGTTCGCATTGTTGTCCTCACCTTTGTTGGCATATTCACGACGTTTGAGCCGTTGTACGCTCCGGGCTTCTTAAGGTGATTGGAATTTTGAACCGAACCCTTTATTTCGTCCATCGGGGTGGATTGTCCTTGTTCCACGTACCATGCCTCTTCCGGATATATCAGTTTCAATTTCAGTTATTTCTCTTTATCAACTTCACTCTCCGAGTTTTTGTTCAACTCTGCTGTGGCCAGGTATTGAACTTAAAATTCTTTGGGTCAAATCACTGGTCCTCAAGGACACATGGCCCAAAACGTCGTGAATATGACAACAAAGATGAAGACAACAGTCTGAACAATGTAAATAGTTATTTGGCAGTATTTCTTTAGCGAGCTATAAATGGAGGATAGCCTAACGTAACATGTGCTAAATTTAAACATACTCGTTTTCTATTTCAAAAGTATTGAGAACATTAATACGGCAACTTCTAGTCTGACACAAAAAATAAAAAAAGAACATGACGCGATAAGACAGTATTTTGAAAATGGTCAGATGAAAAGAGGCTCTATGCCGACGACAAAGTGCCAACAATTATGCACACCAAGTCCGTGTCTTTTTTTCTTTTTATTATTCTGGGGATTATGGGCAATTAGGTTTATGCCTTTTGCATTCACCTTCATTGGGGGATTGTCACGCGTGTTCCAAAGAATTTCGGTTAACTCGTGGTATGGTTTATAGGTACTTATAAACCGTTCCGCAGGCCAAAGTTATCAATAAGTCACCTCTCTTACAAATCAACCATGATAATATTCGAAACTGGATTTTATGGTCAGAACCTAGACGTTCTAGCCACTTGACTATTAGAGCGACGAGTGTTTTTCTAATTGTTCCGTTAGAGAAAACAGTTTATAAAACTAAAAGTCATTACTCATTTAAGAGATGCCCCAGGGGATGCTAACTGATTTGTAATAAAAGAGAACCGGAAGAGCAGTGGTTCCTTTTGTTTTCTATGTAAAAAAAAAGTACCTCTGAAGATAAGGGTTATGCTAAATATGTGGCGGGTATGTGTGAGAAAGGACAAGAGTGTGGACGTGACATTTATATTGGCACACAGATCTATGTGCGCATGCGTGAATGTCCAGTGATGTATTAGGTGTCACTGAACAAGATGCAAGTGTTTTGTATGCACTGTGATCCTTTTAACGATTAGATCATTGCAAAAGTTTGTGTCTGATTTTCATTGCTAACATAAAATGGCCGAGTACTGGTATGTTCTAGATTGAAATCTTGCATCGTCCATTTGCAAATCAGACTTTGTTGAATTTTGACGTTTTCTTTGCGTATGAATGCCTTAAAGATGGAGGACGAAAAGGTGCACTTACGCCATATTAGGTATGAATTTCGGAAAGAAGTAAGTGTCGGAACTGCGGCAAAAAAAACAAAAAACATTCAGAAGGTTTATTTGGAATGTGCTCCAGCTCTTCGGGCGGTCAAAAAGTGGTTTCGCAGATTCTGTCAAGGTGACACATATTGATATTAAATGGTATTTAACGTGTATAGATTTTATATTTACATTGATAATATTCACTCGGGTAGATGAGCAGTTTCACTACATTTTTTTTTTGTTGTCAACAGGAGCTCACAGGAATCTTCTTTGTGCGCATGTCTGTACTTTGCCTGCGGCATACCGTACCTAAGCCTCCATATATTACTATAGGCATAACATTAATTTTAAGGTGCCACAATTTTTCCAAGTTCATTATAATTCTTAAAATAGATGCAGTTCGAAAGATGATCGAATATAAAAGTTTAGTTCATTTCACTTTCAAGATATGCATCTAAGTTCATTTCTAAGCCGAACGCTGAAAGAATCCTAGCCTCGATATTTCAACACACATCTCAGCATATAAAAACATTTCAAACTTTTATGTCATTTATATCCGTGTGAATTCGTAAGCCAATAAGACAGTGTATATACAGTGTAACCCGGATATAAGAGAGTTGTCGGGACCGGAGAAGAAGTCTCTTATATCCGGGTTTCTCTATTATATATACATTAACACAGGCTTTAATTTGGGACCAGAGAAAATCTATCTTATATCCGGGTTTCTTTTATATCCGGGTTACACTGTATATATATATATATATATATATATATATATATATATACACACACGCTTTCCCGAACTTTTCCGTCGCTAGTTACTAAATTGTATTCAGTTTAACTAACACAAAACCAGCTCCGTTAACAATCAAATTCGATTGAACTCCCTGCGATCGTACATTGATTTGCGAAACGCAGAATTCAGCTTAGAAACCATATGAAGGTAAAGTGAGACTAACTTGCCAGCCATGGATCTACGATTCTTATATATCGTACTTATGAACCCTAATGGGTACGTTCCAATCCTCATGAATACATTGGACACTATTGTAAGTGGGGGTAATATGCTGTCTAAGTAGTCCCATCACTAGCAGTGGTTTACCTACTTCACGCCGCTGGCGAGGATTGTATTTTGTTGCTGCTATAAAGATTACCATTTAATTTCCAACCTCCGATTTGGATATTCCTCACTCAGTAACCTTTTCTATGTTACAACAACGATGAAACACCTGACTTTTAGAAATTTCTATAGAGCGCTTATAGATATAGATAGTGTGGACATAACTCCTCGTCCTAGAAATTCAATTCTCATTGCTCAGCGTCTGCGCATATCGTCTAGTGAATTATAGATTAAAATCTCCGGTCTCCTTAAAGCTTTATGGTAATAATGATGATGAGACATTTTTTTTTTTAATTATAATGTTTTTTTTTAGTTTTATTATCAATTGGGAAAACTGGGCACTATAGCTATGGATACAGCCAATGCGGGGATGAAACAACATCGCTAGGCGGAGGGCCCCCAAGACGGAAGAGCGAAGGATACCTTCCAATGGAATCTACGGCAACGTGTCCGTGACCAAGTTGGACACCATCGGATTTGGTTTGGCCTGGAGAGGGATGGGATCCACCAGGTCTACCTGCCCAAGTTACGTGATGCATACCTCCTTAGTTTTATTTTATTTTATTTATTTATTTTTTTAAGCCAGATATCTGAAGGGAAGTGCCCAGGTGATCAGATGCTCATCAACCCTACGACCGCACTCGGTCATAGGACCGATGATAATGAATTTTATTATTATCTTGACTTATCTTGTTTCTTCATTTTTTTCTTCTTTTATTTTTTTTTTTTTTTACTTTGCAATAAAATGATAGAATTTATCATGATTGTTTTTACACAGATAATGAAAAATTAGTCTGGAAACCTTTCGAATTGGACAGGTAGGTCGGGTCGGGTCTGATACGTGAAAAAGTCTCGAATAGGAAAAAAATCGTTACAAGAGAGAAAATGTCTGGGTGAATGAGAGAAAGAAAACGTTTCAGAAAAAGGAAATTGGTTAGAAAAGATAAATTAAGATTTACGGAGAAAAGAAAGAGTAAATAAGGACCGAGTTGGCGGAGAAGATATTTTTCCTTATTTTATAAAAACATACTCTTTAAGTATTTATTCGTTTTTATCAATTATTCATTTATCAAGAAAATATTTTCTTGCAAGAAGTTCAGAAAGGGAATAATGTGCAAAAAAAGATCGATTTCTCCGATTTAAAATAAACGCGTTTTTAAAAAGCAAAGCCAATACTTATATGATACGCGTATATTTTAAATTTAAAATGTAGTGTTCCCCCACAAAAATTTTAGAAACAAAGAAAAGATTACTGAACTTGCGTAATATCAATTCTCTTATATGAAAATGAATGCAGGACAATCTCTTCATAGATGAAAAAGAGACTTGAAGTAACAGAAATATGGTTCTACAGAAGGATGCTGAGAATGCCATTACCCGAAGTACGAAGTTTTAGGAAACGATAAAGATACATACTTAACATTAGAAAGAGACAGTTGGAATTTCTAGTGCCCATAACGAAGAGAGTGCTTGGACAATTTGATAGTCACCGGACAGATTGAAAGCCAGAGGAAAAGAGGAAAACAACACATAACCTACCTAGAGAGCTTGAGTATATGGATGGCGGGGAACGGATTAGAAGATATAACAAAAAAGATTACATTTATTAAGAGCTACAAAGGACAGAAAATTGTGGAGAGCCATGATCACTAATGTCCTGAAGAGACACGGCACGTAGAAGTAGAAGCTAACAAAATATTTGGCTATAATACTGATAATACTTAGTTCTTGATAATGACGGATGGTCGAAGTACACAGGCAAAAATATGATCTTATTTGATTGGATTATTGATTACTAAATATACAGCGTTGTGCGAAAGTAAGTGTACCCCAAAGATAATATTTAAAATAATTGCCTCATTTTTCCAGATAATCAACAAATCTTAATTAAACTATATATTTATTAAGAAAAACTTTTTAAATGAATTACAACCACTTTCAAAGATTTTTTTTATCAAGCTGGAATAAATATTGAGTGTGTGCGTTTTCAGCTGATCAGAAGAATCTATTACAAGCATGAAGATGGGCGAATTGTCTATTAACTTTATGCAATGAACTCCTGTGGTGACGTAGAAGACAGAATTTTCTGTTACTCTAAAACTTGAAGGCTATATAATTTGTATCAAATTACTTTTAGCATTTAAATTGTTTTAGCTTGTAGATAAATGGACAGTAATTTTGTAAATGCATTGTAGTGATCAAATATTTAAAAAAAAATAAAAACTTAAATAAAGCCGTTATTTTTGACGGCTCTGGTATTTATCGCTTCACTGGCGCAATTGTAAAAACAAGAATCAGAATGATTCAGTTTTTTGGTTTAAAACATTTGAGCTTTTAAAAATGTGTTGTATCATTTTTCAGTTTCGATTTTATTTTCATTTTGTTGGTTTCCGATAATTCTATATATGTTCTTTCAAAATTGTTTATTTGGTTGGTTTATTTTCTTTTTTATTGTTATTTTTAAAATTTCGAATTAACTATGAAAATTTATTTTCATGCATTTTATCTTTTACAATCGTATTTTAAAATTTCTTTTGCTTTATTCTTTTACTTGTTTTAAATTTTAAATACTTCCTGTTTTTGTGATGTATCTTTGGATTTAAAAAATGTTTATCATATATATCATGACAATTTCTTTCTAAAATATTTTTAATTCAATGCGTGTTCTTGAAAAATTATCTGTGAAATTTCCGATTCCTTCATTCTTAATTATTTTTTTATACAGAGTAATTTAAAAATTATCACTAAAAAGAAATATTTGATGAAATATAATTTCAACATGTAAAAATAAACTCTGTGCAGAGTGTAAATATTTTTTTTCTTTAGAGATGTTCTTAATTTCTGGTTTCATGATTTTCGACATTTAATTTCCTAAGAGTAAGAGATAATCTGGTGTTAAATTTTATGCCTGAGCGCGTTCACGCGAGTATACACACAAATCGCTGGCTCGTATAAAATTGACATAATTGACGACGATGCCTATAAAGTGTATACGTGTTTCCTCTTGTGTACAGGGACAGTTATACGAATTAAAGTAGCTAACAGCCCATGGAAAGATCATCTTGGGAACTTGGATGTTCTCCAACGCATATTCGCCAACTGCATGAAAATTACAGATGGATTAATTGAATAAACTTTCGTTCAAAGGGATGCATAATAGATTTAAAATTGATTCAGGTTCTTTATTCTTGTAGGATATGGGAGTTCTTATATGCCAAACACTGAATTATATTTTTTGAAAATGATATAAAAAGACATATGCTCATATTAATTTTATAACTTAAATGTGGTAATTTTTTTCAGAAAAATGATTTAAAATTGAATAGAAAACTGGCGAATTATTTTACATTATTTTAATTAGAATGACGAGAATCAATTTAAATAAAATCTAACGGGATTAGCCCTTTTCGTTTAATCTTACGATAAACTTATATTCTTTATTGTTCGGGTTTATTTAGTTGATAAGAAAATTAAATTATTTTTCAGAACTAAACCAAAAAAATCATAAACATGTTTAACAAAAAAAAATAAAAATAAATAAATAAATTAAATGATGGGATTTAAACCTGTATTTTGGACTTTGGTCCACCATTGTTGAGTCTTCCATTTTCAGCCCGTGTTTGGGTTTTCATTTCATACTCTCTCAACATTTTCCCATTTATTTTGCATTTGTTTGTCGTTTAAAAGATTCTCATCTTGGTTTGTGATGATACAGTATCGAGATTGTTGAATTGAAATATTTAGTATCTGTCTATATTTCTGAGATGAGTTATTATGTACATTATTTACATTATTCGGTCTATTGTCCTCATCTTTGTCGCCATTGAAATATTTATTTAATGCAAAATGATCCTTAACTAAATGAAGCATTTAGTTTGTTTTTTGTTTTTATATAAGTGGGAGAGAGAGATGGACAGTGGTGGCATTCTACTGGTTCGCACGAAATGATTCTTAAAATTGTATATAAGCTCAGCGAACCGGTTATTGGATTTTCCAAAAATTATCTTATAGCCGATAATACTTAAAAATATAATTAATACCATTATTGTAAGTTCTGCGGAGGCTGAAAAAGGATTTTCTGTGATGAACATAGTTTATTCTGACAAAAGAAATCGTCTTGTTGGGATTGCTATGAAATTAGTGTGAAATCAGGTTTTTTGGTTTGAGATAATAAGCGTGAAAAGCATGTTCTTCATATTAATCACAACAATTAAGCATAGACATACAAGTTGTGAATAAATCTCAAGGCAATATTTAACAAAGAAACAAAGGTAGTCGTGAATTCAATTAGAAAAAAACACTGAACATTTACAATAAATTATAATGTACAATTTGGAAAAGGTTGTGTTTCAGTTTTGATTATTTGGATGTTTGACGAAATGTGAATTAAGTATTTTTATGAATTTAAAGTTCAGGAATGTTCCTTTGTTTAGCAAAAGTGTTCACATGTAAATTTAAGGAAAATTTATCGAGGGTTAAATTTTAAAGTAATTGCGAGATTTTTGTTGATTTTTGTATGTTCTGGTTTTGACAGAGTTATTCACCTTGGACTGTATTTTTTTTACCTTAATGCTTGAATTGCAGTTTCTGTTTAGTAGTGTAGATAACACTTTTTTTGGAATGTGCAATGAATTCAGAGAGAGACAGAAAGAGGTTGAAAGTTGAGTCAGGTGTTGACGCGCGAAAAGTCCTTTAGTCAAGATGTAGACACACGTGGATCTCTGTAGAAATCTCTCTGAAGGCGAATTACTGACTGGTGAATTGGACTGAGATTTGTCCTTTTATTTACTCTGAGAAGTTAGAACAGGCTCCAGGGACTTTTGGCGGCAAAGCCATTCTGGGGTCGTCTCGACTAATAATAAGCCGAGTTTCGCAATGTGTGGTGCTGATTGGTCGAAACTAGCTCTTATGGAATAGTCTATTTTTTTAACGGGGGTGAGTGGAAAAATATGGACGATTCTACAGTCTTGAAGTTAAGAATGTTGCATAAATTTGATAGATCTTCCACTGGATCTTTGGGATTACAGCGATTCAGTTCGAATGTGGTTAAGAAACGACAACACTAATATAAAAAAGAATCAAACTTGTGAACAGAAATATGATGAGAACAGAATTTTAATCTGGAAATGTTAATAAATAAGATTTCTGTTAAAATATCAAAATGGTTTAATTCTTTTGTATACTATAAAGTGACGTTTCCATTCTCAGACTGAAAAGAAAATAAGCAGAATAGGTTCCTAAAGAATGCCAGCCTTTATAGAACCGGTTCCTGGAAATTTGGGATGCCATTATTGTATACAGAGGAGAAATATAATAATCCCCCGTTACAGTTTTTCATCGAAAACATCAAAGATATAAAGACGCTCAAACTTTAATTTGTTTCTATTTATTTATATAGTTTACTACTGGATATATAATCTTGTGGAAGTCTGTCTGTCCGTCTGTCTTGTTAAGTTTGGATAAGAATCAATTTTACCTTTCTTGTTAAGTTCTGATAAAGATTCTAAATTCGGGTAAAACGTTAACACTAAGAATACAAAGTATAACTTGCAACTATATTAAAGTTTATTTTCAGAAAGTGTTTTCTCGTTATGCTATTCAAAAACAGTTTGCGAAAATACGAAGAACTGGTTAATTAAGCGGATAGCACATAAAAAGTAAAACCAGGTGTGCTTTAAAAACCAAAAATAAAAACATTTAAAAAGAGAGTTTCATTGTGTTTTGATTAAATTTTTTCTTGGAATGCTGAGCTGAAAGATTTGGATTCCAGCTGGGTCTGTTAAAATGGTTTGAAATTGTTCCTGAGATCCCATGACTCAACACTTCTATTGTCTTGTTATTTAGGATCAAGCCCGTTTCAGACATAAATGGTTTTGTTTTTCTCTTCTAAAACATCGGGTGTTTTCTAAGCGTACTGTCATGTCTGTGTGGATGTCGGCCGGATTTTCATTAGACGGCGTATTGCTTCTGTGTTTGTGCATATATATATATATATATATATATATTGTGTGTGTTTGTCTTAATGTATGTGTGTATATTGTGTATATTATATACAAATTTAAGTAAGTGTGTGTGATAGAGGTCATCTTATTTGAATTTAGACTTAAAAAATTAAAAATTCCATGTTTAATTAGAATTTATTCATTAACACACATTCAATCATTATCTGTATCATCCTTCCAATTATTAATGATCTTCGTAATACCTTTTTTTTTAATTGTTTCGGAGAAAAGCATTTAGAGAGGATTTACTACATTTACATCATATTTTCAGGACTAATTCCTCAACATGGCTCTGTAAACTCTGAAATATATACATATATATATGGTGAACTCTCCTATCAGGAATGATAAATGAGGGTCAGTATTGGATGGTGCTTTTCACTTATGCATGCTAGCAGGGGTTATTGTGGAGAAAATCGGGTAAGGGAAAGACACATTTCATTTGTGCTTTCTTAAGTGTGATACTAGACCAGCCTTGCTGCGGGCGACAAAGCCACACTGACAGATGAAATTTGTTAAAGCAGGATTTTGATGGCGATATATATATATATATATATATATATATATATATATATATATATATAATATATATATATACACACACGCACATAGACACACAATTTTACTCACAAGGTTTGGTTCAACCTGTAGTATTCAGACACTTTCATAAGGTGTTGCGCGCCGTCGTTCTCCTAACCCTGGTCGATAATATCTCGATGAACAGTCGACCGTGGTGGTGTTCGAGCCGTGGTCTCAAGGTCAGAAAACAAACGTTCTAACCACGGGATCACGCGCCGTTCGGAAGTTATCGATGGTTGTGTTCGCATGAAGTCGCAAGTCAGCGTGACTGAGTGTTTGAGCGTACTGATTTATTTTTTTTAATAAATTGAGCACGTCAGCTTATAAGCTCTCCTTCAGAAACTGTAACTAAGGTCATTTCAGCAGCTCTGCATAGATGCAGTATAAACCACAGGTGTGCTCTGTGTATTAAGCAGGCGTCTATAATCGGGTTTGGCTAGCCACCTTGGTAGACGGTTGTGCTCGGAAACGACTAGAAGTCGGTCATTATATATAAGTAGTGTGGACACATAGTTCAAAACGGAATAGCGGGAGTCTGTTTCATGCTTGAACAGACCATCAGATTATATATACATACGCACTATCCCGGATATTTAGCCATTTTTCTCTATAAATATAGCATATCCGAAAACTATATTTTATCATATATATATATATATATATATATATATATATATATATATATTATTTACAGCGTTCGGACTATTGTCTTCATCTTTATTGTCATATTCATGATGTTTCGGCCGTTGTACGCTCCGACCTTCTTCAGGTGATATACGTTGGAATTTCGAACCGAACCCTTCATTTCGTCCACCAGGGTATATTGTTCTAGTTCCATGTGCCATGCCTTTTCTGGATATCTCAGTTACAGTTATTTCCCTTTAGTAACTCAACTCTCCAAGTTGTTCAGATATTGAACTCACAACTATTTGGATGAAATCACTGGCTTACTTCAACCACCGCTTTTATCCACTGGGGGCAATAGTCTGAAAAATATAAATAGTTACAATACCTCATTTCACAAATATATACCAAACCAAGAATTTGGAAGAACTTGAAGGGCGAATACAAGAAGTAATGTCTTCCATGCCACAAGAGTTCCTGGTGAAATCAGTTGACGCGATTCCTGGGCGGCTCGAGAAGCTGGAAGCGAAATCTGGTGACCATATCGAATGTTAAATAAAACCTCATGCTTAACGCTTTCCTCTCATATCTATTTTTACAAAAATTTTAGCTAATAAATAAATTATAAGTATTTTAGAATGGGGAGTGTCACCTCTCATTGATCTTGTGCCTCCCACCCAATCCCAAAGTTTTTCTGTGGCCCTTATAAAATATATCAGGACACCTTTTTGGCCATGTGGTATCCGGTTAAGAATCCATGCTATAGACGGATACTACAAAATCACAAAAGAATTTATCAAATAATAAAAAAACACATCATTTAAACAAGTTCAACAGTAACAACAACAAAAACGAGTAGCCCATGTGACAAGAAGAAAAACTAATGATATAATCAGTACTTATCAAAAACTAATGATATAATCAATACTTATCAAAATGTATGCTAACTTTCCACAAAACCATAAATAAAATAGTATTTGAAGAAACTATAACAGTTAGTGGACTTGAGAAGTCTCGTTTCCTGAAAAAATGTTTTCATGAAAATATTTATAAATGTCAACCTACAGAAACGCTAACTGCTCGGTCAATAAATGCCGAATGTTTCCTGTATGAAAACGGCCATTGACTGCATCACTTTATATACTTAAGATATCCATTTTTCATTGTCAAGTTCAACAGAGTAGAGTGAAGTGTGGATTAAGCACTTCTCCACGTTCTTAGAGATTGCGCAGTACCATTGAATAACTTCAGTTTTGAAGCTAATATTTCAGCCATAACACCAAGATTTCTATCAAGTTCTTAAAAAAGTAGGTCATCGTTTAACTCGGCTGGACCATCTGTTCGTGACGAATCTCTTATATTAAAGTCACTTTTTGAAAGCCTTTTAAGTCATCTTCAGCAATTACTTTCGTGTAAAGTCTCTCTCCTATAAACACCATGAATACTGAGATTGCTTCTGTCGCTTTATTGTCTTCTTTCAACTCCTAGAGCAGTACAAGTTTTATGTGCTCCGTACGCACATATTTAGGAGGACAAGTAAGTTAGTAAGAATTTGATGGTTTAAAACACGTGCTCGTACGAAATTTTGTCATTTAGGCATTTTAGATTATCGAAAATATTCGTTATCACATTTCATACACCATTTTTTATATGATCAGCTTATGGAGATAAATCAATCAGTTCATAACTTAATAATGAAAAAGAAAACATTTCCCACAACGAATATTTTTGAACATAATCTCCTTCTTGTCATTCAACTTACGTCGTTGATAATATTTACATTTTTTAACATTTTACAGTGAACATTTCAGCTCAAATTTCAGCTAATAACGTGTCATATAATGGGTTTTCCACTCTTTCATATATATATATATATATATATATATATATATATATATGTGTGTGTGTGTGTGTGTGTGTGTGTATTTAGGCAGCATATCTTCATCCAAGCATGTTTCATTGAATAATATAAACATATTATGTCTATTTTTATAATAATCTTTTCTAGATCTCTAATTATCTTCTGGATGTTGAAATTCATCAAGGAAGGCGCCGTAGTTCTTGTTAACCCAAGTACTTTCGATTTCCTCTGAGCTAATCGTCAAGGGTGAATTGCGAATACAAACTTATATATAAGATATTTAAAAGGTTCTAGCCAGATCCACTCGCAAAGATTTTCCCAATAACCAGACATTACGATTTGGCCGAGGGAAGAATTTCTTGGGCGGGCCGATAACTTTTCAGCACCCTCATACAAAACGATTTTTCTTTTTTTTTCATTAGCTTTTTCTAATCATAAAGTCAAGGTTTACATGTTTCATTAAGATAATTTATCAGTAATGGTGACAAAAGAACAGCCCTATTTGCTAAGTGCTGTTTAAAATGAGACATCGTCATTTCTCCATTAATTATTCCTAATAAAAATATCACTCCCACGTGTGTATATATATATATAAGAGAGAGGGAGGGAGGGAAGGAACAAAAGTAAATAGACGTGTCCATTTATAAGCAAGATTCTTTATTCAGCGATCTAATCAATTCAAGAATGCAATTCATTATGCAAATAAACATTTGGTAGATTTGCTATTTTGCCATGAGCAGATTTTAAAGTTTCTCTTTCAGAAACCGAATTTATCCGATCTGTTCTCTTTTCTAGCATGTCCGACCGGGATAGAATTTTAAAAAAATATATTTGTGCAACGTTCTCCTTATTTCACGATCGAAAATGATCCAAATGTATTCAATAGGCTTCCTGTCAGGAAACAGACTTGACCATGAGAGTTGCTTTTAAGACGTTTTCTGAGCTGTCTCTATCTACCCCTTGTATGGCTTACAGCTCAATTCTACATGAAAAGAGCCGTGTTTTTCTAAGTAAGCGTTGGTAAATATTGGTAAAACGGCCAACTGTACAACAACATTAAACACAAGAAAGTTTGGGGCAGTTTCGAAGAATTGGCTAAAAATTGTAAGTTGCTGGCCTTTTCAAAACTAATTTAGTAGCTCAGCTCTAGACATTCTCTTCCTGAAGAGTTTTATTACTGCATAAAGTAATTATATTATTATGTTTTGCTACATTCGAAAGTATTCGATGGAAAAATAATATAAAACAAAAACAAATATGAACTTTGGTTAATTTACTTATTGCATGGAACAACTAATTCAGAAGTTTTAAAAAAGTTAATAAGAATTCTGATAGAAAAAAACTTGTCGATATTATCCAACCAAACATATTTAAAAGAATTATTACTTATATATATATATATATATATATATATATATATATATATATAATTTAAAGACATTTATGTTTAACGTTCTTTTTATAGATACAAGTATTTAAGCAAATGCTCTGTTTTATAATAAAACAGTATTAAATAACATTTACCGGCTATTTTATTATAAAACAGAACATTTGCATAAATACTTGTATCTATAAAAAGAACGTTAAACATATTATAAATGTCTTTAAATAAATTGTCGGACTATGTCCAATTCAAATATATATATATATATATATATATATAAAAGTGGACATGGAAGTCAGCACTTAGAGGCGACAGTCTGTTTCATGCTAGTGCAATCGTCAGACGATTGCACTAGCATGAAACAGACTGTCGCCTCTAAGTGCTCACTTCCATGTCCACTTTTATATTTACACACGCTCTATCTCTGATATTGAGCACTTTACCCCATAAATATAGCACACTTTAAGACTATATTTC
Organism: Acanthosepion esculentum; assembly: GCA_964036315.1. Lineage (NCBI taxonomy): Eukaryota > Metazoa > Mollusca > Cephalopoda > Sepiida > Sepiidae > Acanthosepion > Acanthosepion esculentum. The sequence continues at coordinate 33,616,490 of OZ038476.1, forward strand.
TGCATATATATATATATATATATATATATATATATACACACACACACACAAGTATAAGATTGGTGTATACGGAATAAATTTCAATAATCTGAAAATACTATTCTTAAAAGAGTGCTCAATACAGAGTAGAGTAAATATAATTTATTCGAAAATTATAACAGAAATATGTTATAAAATCACTACAAAAATAGCCCTTTTGTTTCAACACTTCTGGTGTCTTATCAAGTCATGGTATTGAATGAAAGTTAAAGATCAAATATGAATTGGAATTCAGCAATATGATAAGATAAAGAACAAATAGGAAATGTATATCTAACATGTTTCACTCTTTTATTAAAGCTTCGTCAGAGATTGAGAGAAAACATACAAAAAGTCTTTTTGTCAGTTTTCTCATATATATATATATATATATATATATATATATATATATATATATATATATATATGTGTGTGTGTGTGTGTGTGATTCCTGAGATGATATTCAACATATACTCCAGAAAATGATGATTAGTGCGAACAGCATCAGCACAAGTCTGTGATGTTTGATCGTGGGCTGCATGTGCTTCAAAATTCTTGAAGTAATCCCCTGAAACATAGTCGCCGTCTGTCCGAAAACCGAGCAATTGATAATTCATCTGAAAAGTTGACAGTGTATCGATACATTATTTGAATTGCTATACCTCATAAGCACACACACGCACGCACACACACACACGCACGCACGCACCCATATAATGGCTGGATGTTCGTATCAGAGTATATTTGTCTACTAGGGCGGCTAAAAAATCACTGACAGCTGAACACCCACAGAACTCACCTGTGGTTAATACTGCAACTCAATAGAATGACCCTTAGTTACAGTTTCTGGGAGATAGCACATTATCTAGCGTGATCAACAGTCTGAAAAGGGACAGCACTCTCAAACCCTCGGTCACGATGACTTGTGATTTCGTGCTAGCACAACCATCGCCAGATCCCAAGTAGTTTCGTCTACACAATTTCATTCACAAAGCTTGAGTTGACTCGTGGGGTATGGTTTTCAGACTCTTTCCAAAGCTAGGAACGCTTCTCCATATATATATATATATATATATATATATATATATATATATATATATATATATATATAATGTATGTGTGTTCTTTAATGCAAATATTATTAAAGACAACAGACATATTGTGCCGATTAATTTTACTCATCAAAGTTTTCAACTTACCAATAATACCTCTCAGACAAGGGGGGGAAATTCCGTCAAAGTTCATTTCGGAAGAAATAGGGTCCGAAATTGATCGACACATAATGTCTGTTGTCTTTTATAATATTTGCTTTAAAGAAGTAGACGTTTATTTATTGTTTCGTGTTTAGGATTGGTTTTCTGGTTCCTTCTAAAGTTTATTTCAGCTCTATACTCCTAACACTTGTCCTTTCCTACGCTAAAAGTACACACAGTAACCCTCGATCTTGAGTGGCTCTTGGGCCTTGTATTGGGTGAACAACATTTGCTGCCTAAATAGACAACACAGACACACACACACACACATATATATATATATATATATATATATATATATATATATATATATATATATATATATATATATATATATAATACACTGTTACATTAAAACATGGCATTACTACAAAATTATACATTTTGTTTCGACGTTTAAATAAACATTTCTTCAGGTAATTAACAATGATGGTTATATATATATATATATATATAGATAGCAAGAATTCGCTTCAAAAATATGTATTAAATTCAAATTCAGCTACGGTCTGTTCAATTTTTTATTGTCTTTTTACAGTTTAACTTAATTTGGCTCAAGGTTACAATTATCAAGGCACCTTGTAAGGATTGAATTCACTGCTTCGTATGATAGCAACACCAGATGTCTAGCCTCCACGGTGAGGTGCATAAATATACCATAATTTTCTTAATCCACAATGTGCTTTCGAGTAATAGCGTTATAAGATTTGGACCCACTACCTACCTACCTTTGCCCATAACCTCTTAATGTTTCGTATCAAGTGTCTTAGCTTCCTATACAAATTGACTAGATTTGGGAAGGTAGGCAGTCTGCGAACACTTGGCGTTGAATGTTTATGTTAGAGTTATGCCATCCAACAATATATTCTCTGTTACATTATCTCGACCTCCTCTGAATTTCTATACAGGTCAAAAACTGCATGTCTGCTTCCGAATTACCATAACTAATATTCCGGAAAAATAAATAAATACATGTAATCAAAATAGTGCGAATGAAAAGCCCACCCTAGCGAAGTTTAACTCCTTCTATACGTTTCTTTTCTTTTTGTATTATTTCATTTCTTGATTCTTTGTTTATTCAGTATATCAGCGTAGACGTTAGTTGCTACCTTATTTATTTATTTTAAGAAATGGTTTAGCTTGTTTTGATTTTAGGTGTTTTCTTGTTGAATTTATTTTGACAATAAACGTTCTGCCCCATTTTTATTCTTTACTCATCAAGCGCCACTCTTTTTGGAACTATTTATTTCTCTCTAAACCAATGATCTCCATACTTTTCAATATGAATTCCACATTATATAAAAAATGCCGTTTTTTAACTTACCAGCCACTACGTCAGCCTTCTCACACACACACACACACACTTTACCGATCCTAATATTCTGTTCTGATCAATTACATTTGTGCTGGAAATAAATGTCAAACTAGTCAATTTTATTGAACACAAGAATAGCGTTGGTTCGTGCCTACGATAAGGTAATCCTGCAGTCAATGGAATTGATAAGTTGAAATATTTTTGTGAGTACAAAATTTTATTAATGCAATAAAAACCGACATATGAAAATTTATAACAAAATGTTAAGTAACAAAAATATATACCTGGAATCTGTTTACATTAAGTCCGACCAGCCATCTCTCTATAACCAGAAGGTGTGGTTGGTGAGCTTTCCTTGTTGCCCCATTTTTTGTCATAAACTTTCTTCTTTTAATATGTGCATTTTTATCGCACTTGAAAATGTAAGAAACTATGAACTTTTCTTCTTTCGTAATTGTTTTTTATTTAAGAATATTTTCTGTGTTTTGCTCATACACCACATATTGTTTTTAGTACTCATGATAAGTAAAGAATAGACTCAGCTGATATTAGTCTGGCACAAGGTGAATGAGCATAGAAATATGTTCCACCAGTCATGCAAGAGAAAGGGGCCTGTCTGCCTTAAAATCAACATTCGAGATCTTAGATTTTACTCGGGTTCAAATAATGATCACTGCAGTCAAACGTGGAAATACACAACTGTTTCAGCCAACAAGTACGCAGACGCTTCTATCAGATAAACAGTTTCTTTAATCGTATCGAAAATTTACAGAACAAAAGGTTGGAGTTTTCTTCCTTATCGCCAACATGATGATATAATTTTTTCTTTAAACGTAGGTTAATTGTTTCTGTTTTATAATGAATATTTATCATCAAGGGCAGATTGGGAGAATAGAAATACCCTAGCAAACAGGAATGAGGTCAGTCAGATTATGATCTTACTGACAATGTGCCAAATGGTACCGACCCACAGAGATTGTGTCCGCTGTCCCGACAACACAATCCGTTTTTGTTGCAGTTTTACATTTCCTTTTTATGACTCCAAAAATTGTTAATTTGCGGTACTGGTAAAAATTGAACCGCTGTAATATAGAATGAAAAGATTTTTCCCCTGAGTTTATTATTTAATTTTATCTTTAATTTTGATTTTGAAATCGGTGTGCATTTGTTTTGTTTCTATAATCTTTTTTTTTCTTTTCTTTTATAGGTAAGTATTATATTTCCTGATTTTCTCTGTCGATTCAAAGAAAAATTAGGTAAGTAAATTTAACTTTTACTCTCTCTTTTTTTCTCTTCTAGAGAAGAATGTTCATTCCCTTTGCCTTCGCGGAGAAAGTGCTTCAACATTATGTTTTATCAGAAGAAATATAGGGTACCCATAAAAGTCTCTTTATAATTTAAAAAAATATTACAAAGATATCACTCCTCTGACTTTTTTCCATGGGGTTATGTTAAAGATATCGTGCATCGAACAAAGATACGGGACATCACTGATCTAAAGCCATTGCCATCACTGATGAATCTATGCTACAAGGAAAATGGCAAGAAATCGAGTACCGTCTTGATGTGCTTCGTGCAACTAATGGTGTCCATATAGAGGTGTATTAAATTAGTTAAAAAAAAAACTTCAATATCTACTCCTCATTTTGTAACAATTTCCTCATATTTGTCTGATCGTTTGCTTTTGTAATAATTTTTTTTAATTGTAAAGAGACTTTATGAACAGTCTATACATTTCACAAAATCAATGGATGAACGACTTAGAAAACTCGTTAATGGAGCATGCATTTCATATTCAATTTGTCTTTATTACACTGATATTGATTTCTTTTTTATTTCAAAACATTCGTCTTTTGTAAACTTTGCAGACGTTCTATATACTTTTTCAACTGAAATGTGTTTCTTGAACTGTGAGTAATAATGTGAAACTTGGAAAATCCTGCAGAATTCATAAATCTGTGGCCATATTATAAGAGTAACATTTAGTCGATTCTAATTTATATGAAATCTCAAGCACATTAATAGGGTAAATATTTCTGAATACTTTTATTAATTTTCTCAAAATCAAGGAAACTTAAAAAAATAGGTAATTATATGAGTGTAGTGTAACAGGATTAGGAGATTAGTGTGTTATAGGCAGTTTGTAGCGGTGTTGACTCGTTTGATGAAGAGGAATATTTTCTTGTGTTGAATATATATATATATATATATATATATATATATATATATATATATATATATATATATATAATATATATAATCTTAAGGAGCCAGGAACTAGCTACCTAGGTTTCACCTAAATGGATCTTCAGGATAAATTTAGGTGAAACCTAAATGGATCTTCAGGGTAAGCTTACCATGAAGATCCATTTAGGTGAAAACTAGGTGGGTAAATTCTGGCTCTTTTGGAATATTTTATTCCTTTGCTCTACGTAGTGTATTGAGCACTCTACGTTTTATCTTAGTTACTTACTTGAGTTTTTTCTTTGGACTGGAAATTTAAGGCACTGGACGATTTTTTTTCGCCCTGTTTCGGGTGTTTCTAGTTCATTCTTTTATTTGAGATTTTTTTTCTCGGATACCAGTTTGTTTTGATATACTTGCAAATTGTGCCATCCGATTTTTTTTTTTACCAACCGAGTATAATTATTAGTATAATATATATATATATATATATATATATATATATATATATATATAAGTTAAAGATGAAATACAGATCGGAATCCGACAGGATGATAAAATAAAGAGCAAATAGGAAACGTTTATCAATCTAAAATGTTTCACTTTTATTAAAGCTTCATCAGAACATTTTGTCTGTTTTCACTCAATCTCTGACTAAGCTTTAATAACAGTGAAAAATGGTTGATTGATAAACTTTTCATATATATATATATATATATATATATATATATATATATATATAGTGGAGATATTATTCTGGTCACATGATTTTTTTTTTGTTCGATCAGTAGACAGCATAGTGATAGAACTGCTTTGTTTGCGACGACACGTTGTTCGTCGGAGTTACAGAAGTTTCCTTGAGAGAAAGTGAGACACGTCTTGTTCCTTGGGCATCCTACGGTTGAAGAAAGAAAGAAATGAAAAAGGAGTTGTTCCCTTTCTTTTTATACTATATTCAATCTCTCGTAGCGAGCGTTAAGAGAACTTTCTTTGGCAGATAACGTGGAGTAACGTCGTAGTAGGCATTCACTTCTATCAAAGGATGACTGAGTGCTGTAAATCTTCCAAACCATAAAAAACAGCCTTTAGAAAACAGTATTCAAAACTTTTTTCTAGCATTATTAAGTAATTTGCAACTATCTCAGCCACGAAGCTGAGCTTCACACTTAGTCCTTTTTAATTAACAAATATCCTTCTCTTGTTTTAAGTATTCCTTTTCCCACTTTAATCTACCGCTATATCTTTGCTGCCAGTCAGACATACCCACATGCACATTTCTGCTTCCTCCTTGTGTTAGTTTTCCGCACACAATTATTCCCGACCATTTCTATTCTTATTCTTTTTATTCCAATTATTATGAAACTATTTATCGTAAGTTTCGTGTTTGATTAGTATGTTTAGGTTTTTGGTTGTATTTCAATTAATCATATCGTTTACAATTGTTTGCTTTGGATTTCTTTCAGAAGAAAGGAAATGTATGATTATAAATTTTGATAAGAAAGTATATCCTTACCATCTTAAAATAAATTTTGCTTGTGTGTGACTCCGCGTGTCAGAACCTGCAAATCTGAATGTTGTGATGTGGGGTCTGGCAAGACACAACACTTAATTCGACAGTCAGTCGTGATAGTAGTATTCAGTACTCAGCTAGACAAGTCACTGCAATAGTATTATCTTCTTTGACAATTATCCAGGACTATGTATCATGAATGGCCTGATCTGTTCATGATAGTAAGGAGAGTAACTGGCTCTTAACATAACACTAATTAAATAGTATTGTACCGTCAAGGTCAGCGAATAAAATACTTTGTAAGAGCTTGAGTGGCAGTCAGTCTACGAGAAGTTCAACTCTGAATTCAAAACCATAGAGAAGACAACGAGAAACCATTCCAATATCTTTCCCTATAAACTATGGTAATTCACATAAAATAAAGAAAACTCGTGGAGAGCCATGATCAACTCTGTCATGATGGGACATAGCATAAAAAATACTCAAATCAACTAGCCTTTTTTTTCTCTTTTTCTTAATGTTGAACATATTTTTCTTTTTAGTACAAATTGAACAAATCTAAAATCTAGGAATCGAGCAACCGATATGATACGAACATTTCAACAATGAATTATTGTGAAGTTCGAACCCTACCCTTGAGATGCTTTCGTATCGTAAATATGAGACACATCAAATAGATTGATGAAGCTTAATGATGATACACGAGGCTGTTATAAACTGGCTGATTCCACATAACCCTGCGACCTTTTAAAAAACTCTGGCTGGGAAAATTAAAGCTGCTTCCGCTCTGAGATTTACTAAAAATCTCAGATCAGTTGAACATAAAATTGTTTGCTGGATTCATTCAACATTAGCTTTATCAATTTTATATATTAAAGTAAACATGAAGAAAGAAATGAATTTGAGGAAATCAAATACAGCTTCTTTGGTCTTTGCGTCTTTTCGCTTTTTTGTTTCTCTAACATTGAATAAATATATTTTCTCCTGTAGAAAGGTATTTTGATAGAAAATCAAATTATCTTTTATTTTTTTAAGGAACATATTAGTTTGTATAACTTGCTTTTTCACTGCTTATTTGAATTTTTACCCGTTTTGGTTTCGAAGCGTTTTTTATGATAACAGGAAAAAGTGACAGAAGGAAAATGATAAGATGAGAAAAAGATCATAAGAAAAAAAACATGACTTCGATTTGTGTGTAAGTAAAAGGTAGCGCGATAAAAAATAGCGCCCTGTTTGGTCCAAATTCAGTCCATTAGTGGTCAGACTGGAGTAATCTCTCCAGGGTAAAGGCTAGGGCGATGGTATATGGAGGCTGCGAAGCTGCTCAGACTACATGCCCTCCCTCTCGACTGTACCGACAAAATCCAAATGAATACAAGGCATAAAATTTGGGTCTGGCTTGGTTGCAGGAATTGCCAGAAAGTTTTCAAGTGCTGACAGCCAAACGCCTTCGGGTCTCCACTTCGGATTTTCTCACCGGATTTACTTCCATAACCTTTTCCGTGTTTGGATATAGCCGCAGGTCAGCAGAGATTCAAAATCAGGACTGCCTTCTCGGGTTGACGAGCTCCGTCTACCCGACGCAGCTGGTTATGAGGCGCCAGATGTCTGCTATTGACCCTTCTCATTGCTTACTTTCCTTTATTCCCATGCTGTGATCTAAGTGCTCAGCTGGTTACCAAATGCATGGCAGAAAATATCTATAACAGCAAAGCAATTTAATTAAAAACCATAAAAACAATCGCTTATTTATAAATATCGTAAAACAATAGGTTTGTAATGTAAAGCAAAATATTTCTTTAAAAAAACAATTTCCAATTTAATATACAAATTATTTGTCTCCTACACGCAAGAAGCGCTAAGTTGGGCAAATTACAAAACACACACTGTCGCGTTTATATAAAATAACCTCATTTAATTAATGAAACAATTTTACGTAATATCTACATGCACGTATTATTATATTTAATTGTTTGTGTTTCGACCAGACTAAAAAAAAATGAGATTTGAATACTTGATAAATATTTTTTTATGATTTCTTATATCTTACTTATTTTTCCACATAAAAAAATGTATTTACGTCGCCCTGTATATTTTTCCATTATGTTTGTTATACGTTATAATTTTCTTGAGTCAATATTTTTCTTTATTCTTCTGCTAGTTTCCTTCCTATTACAAGCTAACAAGTAAATATTCACGCCATAAATGCCTAAACAATATTGTCATCGATGTAACTGCGTTACAAAACATGTTCGTCATTTAAACATGAGACCTCATTCGTTGGAAAGGTGAGACGGAAATGCTGAAATTGAATAGATGCATTCTTCATAACTCACATTTTCTGGTAGTGCTAGTCGTATCCTTTATTTGAAACAAAATCCACGCTTCCATCACAAGTTTCTTCGTCGTTTCGTTGTTATTGTTGTTTGTTCAACCGTAAATCCCGTTTCTCTAGGACGTCGTCCATTGAAAAAGACTACGATGTAGACTAAGAAAACTGGTTTTACTATAAACATCTCTCTCTCTATGGTATTTTTAATGGTTTATTTATTTTTATTTATTTACTGAATGGTCAATTCTAGTTTTTGTGCAATAGGTTTACATGGCTTCGTTTCTTTCTTTCTATTTTGTTTTGTTTAAACAGGTACACACACACACACACACACCTCACACATGATAAAAATAATAGTTTTAAGGCATGCTATATTTATGGGTGAAAGTGCTCAATATCGGGGATAGAGCGTATGTAAATCCATAAGTGGACACTAAGCAGTGACAATCTGTTTCATGTTTGAACGCAATCTACAAGCCATATATATATATATATATATATATATATATATATATATAATAAAATATTACCAAAATCCATTCATTATTGAAACGGTTTGGTCTGAGGAAGCGAAATCGAAATCTCGATTTCGCAAAATAAAATATTACCATGGATTTCTTAAATATCCGCTTTCTTATATATCCGATGCAATGAGAACGAAAATAATATATAAATTCTAATGTTCATAGCATTAATCCAAAAGATGGGTTGATACTGATAGAGCAATAATTGTTTATTATAATTTTTCATATAGACAAAAACATTTACTCACTACAAAGATGTAACTTCTCACCAGTCGAGATGCAATTGAAATGCACCGAAACGAAGTTGCATCTTTGTAGTGAGTAAATGTTCTTGTCTATATGAAAAAAATATAATATATACAAACATAAAACTTCTCTCTATTAAATTTTAATCTCCACCTTCACTTTTAGGCCTTCCTGTTGTTCTCTCATCTGTTACCCCTCTCTAGAGCTTTCATTTACCTATTCCCCACTCTCATACATACACTCTCACAAAATTTTATCTTTTTATTCCCGGAGTTATTTTTTCTGATTTCTTTTTGAATTTGTAGGTCTGATGAATTGGATCGTAATTACGATTCCAATATAATAAATTATAACCATGGAATATTAGTGTTTAAGCCTTTTTATTATATATATATATATATATATATGTATATATATATATATATATATATATATATATATGTATATGTATATATATATATGTATATATATATATATATATATATGTATATATATATATATATATATGTATATATATATATATGTATATATATATATATATATATATATATATATATGGCTTGAAGATTGCTTTCAAACATGAAACAGATTGTCCACTTCTGGATTTGCATACGCTCTGTCCCCGATATTGAGCATTTTCACCCATAAATATAGCTTACCTTAAAACTATTATTTTTATCATAATATACAGGGGTTGGACAAAATAATTGGAACAGGTGCAAATTCAAATCCTATATTTCAAAGACCTATTATATTAAGAACTTTAAATAAAACTTCGTAATTGCAGGTTATATCTATTGTAAATACGTTTATCTAATTTACTGTCTTTGTCTTATTTATTTTTAGAATTTAGGCAAATTTAAGCTAAATGCGTGACCTCTCCGAGTTTGAAAAAGGGTAAATTGTTGGAGCTCGCATAGCGGGAGCCTCGATCACTAAGTTTGCTGAACTGTTTGGTTTTTCAAGAGCCACCATATCAAGAACTATGACGCAATTCGAGAAACAGGGCAAAGCCTCTAGCAACCGTAGCAATTCGGGATGGACTTGCAAAGTTACTGACAGGAACCGACGTGCATTGAAACGCAATGTGGTAAAAAATCATCGGACTACTGCAGCCAAGTTACTGCTGAATTGAATAATCATCTGAATAGTCCAGTATTTACTAAAACTGTTCGTCGTGAGCTCCATAAGGCTGGATATCATGGAAGAGCCGCCGTAAGGAAACCTCTTCTTTCCACTCGCAACATTCAAAAGAGGTTGAAGTGGTGCAGAGAACACAATGCCTGGTCTGCAGACCAATGGAAGCAAGTTATATTCTCAGACAAGTCCAGTTTTTCTCTTTTCCCAACTTCAGGGTGAGTTTATGCGTGGAGGCAGCCCAAAGAAGTTTACAACCCTGACTGCCTTCTTCCAACAGTGAAACATGCAGGTGGATCAGTGATAGTTTGGGCTGCCATATCATGGAAATGTCTCGGTCCAATAGTTGCCCTGCATGGTAGAATCAACAGCAAAGATTACCTGAACATTTTGGGAGATGATGTTCATCCAATGACCCAGACTTTATCCCCTGATGGTGACTGCATCTTCCAAGACGATAATGCTCCAATACATACCGCTTGAGTGGTTAAGAATTGGTATGAAGAGCATGAAAGTGATCTAGAACACATGGAGTGGCCTCTCCAATCTCCAGATATCAATATTATTGAACATTTGTGTTGCATTTTGGAGCAACAAGTTAGGAGCCGCTATCATCCACCGTCGTGTCTTAAAGAGCTGGAGCAGGCGTTAATGCAAGAATGGCTGAAAATTCCTCTGGATGAAGCCAGGAAGCTGTATGATTCAATTCCTAGACGTATTAAAGCTGTATGTGAGGCTAAAGGAGGACCAACTCCATATTAAATAAATTTTCTTTGAATTTAACAAGTGTCTCAATTATTTTGTCCAACCACTGTATATATATATATATATATATATATATATATAAGAAAACTGAAACTAAATATAACCTTCAGGGAATTTCCAGCTGAACCCTTTATTTAATCTGCAGGAGGACTGTCCTGGTTTCGCTAATCATGTCTACAAATACCTTTTCTTACTCTTATTTAGTAGTGCGCACTTATTGTTCGCACTGTCCAATCCAGAGATTGAACTCACAATTATTATGTCGACAAAATTACGAAACAACTTTTTAATTAATTAGTTTCGTATGAAAGTAATTGGAAAATATGTGAAAACAGTCAGTAAATATCGTTTATTTTATTTTATTAGAGGTCCTAATAGATCATTCCATAACAGTTTTTAACATCAACTTGAAATCTTTAAAAGTTAATTCATTTTAACACATTCAATATTATGGATGAAAAAAATATTTAATTTTATAGTGTTATTACGAGACTTAGCATGAGCAAAAACAAATTACAGATTTGGTAAAAAAAGACCGGAGAATGACGTCAAAATCCGCGAAATTTTTACATCCTTTAATAGTCAGTTATGCTTAATTTAATGTGTAACGTATGTAAATGTAGGTAGAAAAACAAAACAAATGTTCATAAGATAGCGAGCGTCACAAAGTACTGCCCGGAGTCCCCAATCAACCTTTCTCTCCCGGTTGGAGGGTTCGGGAATAGTACGCACTGGCCCAATCTGACTGATGTGATCATTAGTAATGATTTGATATATTTTATCAGATTGCATTCTGATCACCGTCTGAAAAATTATCTGATATGAAATTGGGTAAAATTGATTAAATTTTTTAATGTTAGGAAGCACGGTAGAATAATGGATTGCGGAATTGGAGAGCCGAGTTCGAATTCCAGTCGAATCCATTACATTCACTTATGTGCTAAAGGTATGAATCTTCTTCTTCTCCCTCCCCCAGCTATGGGTAAACAGCAGAACAGACCGAGTTCTATAGCCTTGGATGGCAACTGGTCTACCGCAGAAAGAAATGTCAACCTACTGCGGGGAAAAAACTACCTCGTCAGTCATGTATCGAAAGATTATGTGCTATGCCTATCACGCATAGCACATAACTGACTGAATAGAAAGGGGGTGAAAATTATAATGATAAACTAAAATTAATGCACGCAAAAATTAAATGGAACAAAATTGTTTCTTCTCTTTACTATCCGTTCAGTTTGGTGTCTAATTAATCTTAGGTGAAATTAAATCTCCAATTATCTCTGGTTAATTCCGTAGTGGTTAATCTCAGGAGATGCTTTTCAGCTGGACAAAAAAAATCAGATGTTGAAGCCCTGAAATGACCACTCCTTCTTTGAAGATTGTAATCCGACACCTCTTTAAAGGCTGGAAATATCCCACGGTGACAACGACCCAGAAACTTCAGTAGCTGTCTTAAGGGGATATTAGTAAATGATGTAGGATGATAGAGTTGGGTAATGTTTAAGTTTTTTTTTTATTTTTACTTTCTTATTCTTTTGATGCGCTTATTAGGAAGCTTGAAAAATTATTATCCCAGCCAAGAAGCCCTACATTGACACTTCAAAAAAAATCTGATGTTTGGTCAGATTTTAGGTAGCTGATTAGGTTGATAATTTTTCAGCACCTCGTACAATTTCAGCATCCCTAGTAATAATGAAACATTGAAATAGTAATGTAACAACAAAATTGTTCAGTCTTTTTCAGATTCTTTTGGTTGACCAACGTTCCATTTTCTTTCATCGCTTTGTTATGAAAAAAGGCGATTGTCACCCAAAACAAAGCTTTGCCAGGACAAAAGATGTATTCAAAAAATAAGATTTTCTTTTTTCTTAAAAATCTCTAGAAGAAAAGATTTATTAAAATTAGGCTTATTTATTTATTTTAACAATGAACACTTCCACTGCTGTGGACGTACATACATACATATAATATATATATATATATATATATATATATATATATATATATATATATATATATATATATATATAATGTATAGGGTGGTCCGAAAGTTTTGTTGCTCTTATATAATATAATTTTCTACTTCTGATCGCTGACACGAACTCCTACAGTTTGGAAGTGAGGTAGTGGGTGATAAGACTTTCGGACCACCCTGTACATTGCATGCTGTTGGCGTATACGTTTACAGACACTGTAAAATGTTGGTTCCTAGCGTTTATGCTATGAACTGACTAGCGCTTAGTGCTATTTTCAAACAAGTATAGACGTATAGTAACCTACAGTACGATCTGTTTTGTGGCGTATTTTTATGATATTATGTGTTTTGGGTGTCGTTTAGCTTAGTCTGTACTACAGAGTAATATATATATATATATATATATATATATATATATATATAAGCTATGAAGTGGTGGCACTTTGTCTGAAAATGGTCATTGATGCGCGAAACCGACAGTCGCCATGCAGAGTCGATCCCTATGTTCACAGTATGCGTGTGTGTATAAAAACAGTTTTTTTTTTAAGAAAAATTCAATTCAGTTCATATCATGTAGAAATTAAACCGAAACATAAATTTTTACCTTTAAATAATTAATATAAATTGTATATATTTTCCTAACAATACGTACCATAAAATTAATCGCATGCATTAAAATCAGTATTCATTTTAAAATATGATACAGGAATATTTGTTAAATTTTCACTAAAAAAATCTTGGCTTGCAAATAGCGGAATTTGTATACAGTCTGTTTTAGTTTTATAACTGTCGAGAAAGAATGAAAGATTTGTGTAAAAACAACACAGCCTTTTTGAAACTGCAGTCTAACGTTCTCATCAGATGAGCTATAGTGCGAACCCCTATTTATTCAATTCAAATGACTGGCTGATCCTTGTTTCTAGCGTAACTAAGACGGTCTGTTTGCACAACTAATGATGGCTTTCGTAACCTTTTGGTAACATTAGCTGAAATGTTCTTCCAACCAGTGCCTTGGATACCATTTAATCCTGAAGCATTGTACACACGGGAGACAACTCCTACTAGCTTCCTCTGCTGTTGTGTTATGCGGCAGTGTTGATGATAAGGGCCGGGGTTTTGGTTGTGTAAAGGCTTGAAAAAGGATGCAATGTTTATATGCTTTTTAGTTGGGATGTATTTCTCCCTTAGAGCCAAAATCAAAACATTAGACTGCCCTTCTCTCCACTGTTTGTTTTGGTTGTTAAAGACTTGGGTAAACAAGGGCAAGTTTGTAGGTTGGTTCATGAAACAGAATGGGATTTAAGTCTGTCCCGAATGAAATGGCGGGAAGTAACCTGTGAAATTAAAAGAAGTAGGAGAGAAATTTTCTTTTTCTTTTTTTTTTGTTGTTTATATATTCCTATGTTGCCTAAGATTCTTTTTTGTTTTATATATTTTAAAGACGAAAGATAAATATTTCAAAGTGCTTGTTTATTTTACGATCTATAGACTTTCTTATTTTGCTTGTCTCTTTTTAAAATTTTTCTCTGTTTCTAATCTTACCTTCCAAAACCACGTTTACCTTTCTTTCTTCTTCTTCTGATTCTTACTCCACCCCTTTCTATCTTATTTTTTTTTTATAGTTTTGCTCTATTTTACTTTTTCGTGTCTCTTCCCGTAAAAATCATGACAGGTATTAAACCAATTTTCTCTGTAGCAGATTTAGAAGGGGGCGACAAAATAAGCTTCGTTCAATAATTATTTGTCGACACAACAGGAAAATAGGTACACTACTCCATCTTCTAAGTTTATTTTAACAAAGATTGACATCTGTGTGCATATTCAGTTAAAATCAGAGAAGCTCCAGGTAATTCTTTGTACTGATATAATTACCGCAAAAGCACAGGTTTCATGTTTACACTATATCGAACTAACATTTTCAAACTGTATTCTCACCAGTATTTTAAGAATAGTGATAGCTGTCTTTTACGTCAATAAAACATAAATACATATAATATCAGCTATTTTTCACACACGCACACACACACACGTGTGTGTGTGTGTGTGTGTGTGTGTGTGTGTCCATTTAACATTACTTAGTTCAGGTTTAACCTCTATTTTTCTTGTTTGAATAAGAGACCAAAGGGAGAATTTTATTCAAATATTTTTCAGTGCAGAAGAAAACTGAACAGAACAAGACGTAAACGAATGTCAAGAAAAAGATGAACTTGTAGTAAGATGAACTATGTAGGTGTTGATGGACCAAAGCATTTTTCCTATGAACAAAACTTATATATTGAAATTGAAAGAGGTATTTGCACAAAACAGGAGAGATAAGCTTTGAATACTCTAAAGGAGAGCCGGGGCGTACTACCCCAAATACCCCAAACGGAGTGGAGGTGAGATCAAACGTGACTGGGGGCCAGAAAACATTGTTGATCTATTATGACATGTTTCTAATCTCTATTTAGATACATTGTATTTATTTTCAATTTTTCTAGTTGAATTGTTCACGTATATTGCACATAATTTAGGTTACAGTACAATTTGTATTTTATATGTCTGCTACCTTATGACAATTGAAATGTAGTAGAGTGAGGACTCCATATCATAGATTTGGGGATGGACAAAAGACCCTTCCACCAGCTCTACCCAAAAGAACCTTCTTAACTTAAAGCTCGTAATAAACCCAATTTAAAACTCGTAGTCCACGCGGTCTTCGCCACAATTGGGTAATCAATGTCAGCTAGAGAATTTTCTTTGGCAATAGTAAACGAAATTAAGGAATAATGAACAAAACCCATTAATAATGAGACGTAATGTTGTTGTTGTTTTTTTTAACCAGCGGCTAGAACGGAGAGTTCACCAGATAATATCAGACACGTGTCTGTAGCCAAGGCGAACCTTCAAATTGGAGGATATTGGTTACTTTACCTAGAAATGGATGGGCTCCGCCAGGTCTACTTGCCCAAGACACGCTACGCATGAATGAATACCAATCTGACTTTCAACTCAGATATTTAGAGGAAACTGGTCAGTTGCTCAGGTACGCAGGTTCCCTACGACCACGCCCAGTCATGGGACAGATGATGATTGCTTTCTTCTGTCAATAACACTTGCCTTAATTCTGGATCAACGGGAATTATTTTCTTTTTCTTTTTTAATTCAATTCACAACAAATTAGCTGTCAATACATTTAATCCCGAAATGACAAAATTCAGTAATATTCATCATTTTTTTTCTCTACTGTTTAGTTCGTTAATGCAAAAAATTACTCAAGTGGCAGGTAAATGGAGTAGTGGTAGTGTCAGTGAACATCAGTTTAAAAACGTTGCAACCTTTCCATTGTTTGACTCCCCCCTCTCTTCATTATCAGAAAATTTGCTGTTTATGTCTAATGTTTAAAGTGTGAGGTTTAATGAGGGCAGACTGGCATCTTCAGCCTTGGTTGGAAACCAGTTTAGGATAAGGAAAACTCTGAATTCCCAAGCGTTGGTAGATAGAATTCGTTAGGGTGGGAACAAGTAATCATCTAAAGGAAGAAAATCCACCGACAGAAAACCAACCCTTAATCAGAGTACAGAAGTTGGTCGCGGGGATAATACAGAAAACCACGATGCACTAGGTAGATAGCGGATATATATACATACACACACATACACACACACACACACACACACACATATATATATATATTTATTTTCGACGTATGAGAGTTAAGCAACTCAGTTCCTAATAACCGACAGCCCAGGCACCTGCACAGATGATTTGGTTATAGTGATGAAGGCTTTGTGCAGAACCAACCACACTTTTTGAAGAGTCAAATACAGAGATTTGGTGCACCGTGTGCCACAAGGTCTCCAAGCGACCCTCCACAGTTTTTAAATTCAAAGTTGTCCTTCTCTTAGACCAGCTGCCATCCAAGGCTATAGAACCCAGTCTGTTCTGCTATTTATCCATAGCTGGAGGGAGAAGAAGAAGAAGAAGAAGAAGAAGAAGAAGAAGAAGATTAATACCTTTCCCAAGGGTATTAGCACAAAAGTGAATGTAATGGGTTTGACTGGAATTCGAACTCTGCTCTCCGATTCCTCAATCCGAGCCACTAACTATTACTCCACCGTGCCTCCTATACTCCAAAACAAACAACACACACACACACACACACACACACACACACACACACACACACACACACACACACACACACACACACACACACACACACAAAAAAAAAAATTGGGCCTACGTATATATCGGGTTATATAAATTAAATAATAATTATGGATTCTGTGGAATGGGAAACCTTATTGTTGTATCTTTTATTACATTTCGGCTGGTGTACTCTGAAACCTTTCTCAGTTGTATCCGATAACCCGAAAGGGACTTGGAAGGAAACCCTTGATTTTGTCCAGTAGCTCGGAGTATGTTGTTCGCATCATTTGCTTTTGATCTTGTCCATCTTCCTCCCATGAGATTTGGACTCGTAACTCCTCTTTTTCATTAGCTTATTCTTCTTGTGGTGTCACTATTCCAACACCGAACTGACTCAATCACTCACAGTCTCGCCCAACAGCAGAATTCATCATTCGATGAAATGAGACGAGCTTAACGGTCGAAGTATGAAATAGAAATTTTCTGGTTCTTATATTCATTCTTATTCATTGACGGCCTCTTTTTACCTTCTTTGCAATCTCTGTTACCTATTTCTCTTTTGATTTACGACATTTTATCTTCATTACTTTATCACTGTTTCCTGTTGCGAATATACCTTAGCCCTTATAAATAATATCGTATTTTGTCATTTTTTGTCATCCATACTTCAACCGTTTATAATTTTAAGCGAACTTTAATTATATAAAATGCTATCGGAAAAATTCCAGGACTAGGATCTACTCCATATCTGTTTCGAGTTATGTGAAAAAAAATAATGGATCTTTCGGCGATTGACCTCATGGGTGAGTTCACGAAGCTTTTCTGTGTTTTTTCGTTTTGCTGATGATCGATCATCTTAAACGCTCATTATCTTACCGGAACTTGATCGGCCTTGAGTAGTGCGTGTCACTCAGAAAGTCAAGTTCGACGGAAATAATGTCCGCCAAAATGCTTAAGAGAGCATTTTATAAGCTTGCTGGACTTCTCAAAATTTGACACAAGCACGTTGTTCGGGCTTGTCAAGCATCGAAACGATCACAGAACGGTTCTAACGGATCGCCGAAGTTAAGCAACATCTAGCCTGTTCAATACCTAGATGGGTTACGGCTTGGGAATACCAGGTGCTGTAAGCTTTGATGTGCAGGGGCTGTAATGAATAATGGCTCAGAATTGTTAATCGGAGAGACGGGTTCTCGTTCCAGTCGGGTTTGTTATATTCACTTGCACACAAATACCCTCAAGAAGGCTATGAATTCACCCTTCCCTCAAACTATGGGTTAATTAGTAGGACATGTATCAGAAAATTATTATTATCACAAAAAAAGTTCTTACGATCTAAAAATATTTTCTGGCTTTAAAATAACCTGCAAAATGTTGATAAGTCGTTAAAAAAACAATCAGTTACAATATGATTTTACAAGGATGCGGTTTTGACTGCTCAATTACTCCTTTTCTCTCTACTTGTTTGTTGCGTCATCCAAATACAAGACGATGCGAATAACACACCAATCAACAACGCTGAGAACAAAACGTAAAACAACTATAAATGAAGTTAATCGCCTGAACAGATTCAGGAAACTAAACAGAAAGGCTTTTCTCTTTTGATGAAGGATGTTTTAGAAAAGACAAAACTTAGCTAATACGAAAGTATCCCTAGATTAACTTTGCAGCCCGAGTCATCCTTTTGTGTGTTGCTAACCCTGGTTGGTTATTCATTAATTATTCTTGGTCTCCTTACTTTTTTTTATCTTGTAAGGGAAGCAAAGCCAACTCTACCCTTAAATGTGTAGGTTTATGCATCGTAGCATTTGTCGCGTCCAAAACCATAATAAATGGCACGGCTCCAACTGGTCTGCTTTTTCAGTCCTAAATTTTTTTTTCTTTGGACCGGTTGAATCAAGACATCAGAGAAAAGGTAGCAACACATGTGGTAGTAATTAATTCCTTCTCTTTCCACTAATTGAGCACTCTCCTCCTCCTCCTCCTCCTTTTCTAACCGTTCCACCCGAGAACAGAATTCTCTTTACGACACAAAGGAAAGATCTTGCTCCTAAACCAGCAAAGTTCCTTTTTTGTTTTTTAAGACGAGTGATAAAATGACAATAATGCTCTTTCTTCCCAGGAACCAGACTTATGTATCTTGTAATTGTAACTGAAAGAGACCTCTGCACGAAATAGGGGAGATAATGATATTTGCATGAAAACCTTGAATCCCCAAAAGAATGTTCGTAACTTGAAGCCCATGATAAACCTGTTTTATAACTCGGAGTCCGCACAATCACCGTTCTTCGTCGCAGTTTGGCAATCAAAGACAACTAGAAAATTTTCTTCCGCAAAAATAAACGAAATTAAAGAGATTGTTTTTATTTTGTTTTTTCTTGTTATCCTGCTTTAAGTAATAATGAATGAAAAGCAGGAACAACTAAGCATAATGTTGCTTTCTTCAATTCGTATCACTTGTCTTAATTCATGATTAATGGGAATTATTACAAATTTAAATATGACAGTAACAACGTTTTTGCCTCAGAAATTCAAACAAAAAATAGGAAAATATTTGTCAGTTTTTTTTAACAATTTAACTATTTGGGAAATGCTTTAACAAAAAAACGGAAAGTGCAACACTAAAATACGAATGCGCACTGAGATAGCGAATGTTGCCTTCCAAAAGCTAAACAAAGTATTAAGAAACAAGAAAACTTTCGTTAGAAACATAGAAAAGATTATTGAACTGTTACATACCATCAGTTCTGCTACATGGCAGTGAACGCTGGACAATCTCCTCACAGATAAGAAAAGAGAGACTTGAAGCAAGAGAAACGCGGTTCTACAAAAGGATACTGAGAATACCATGGAGCGAACATGTGAACAACAAGGAAGTTTTAGAGAAAATGGAAAAGAAAAGGACACTTATACTTAACATCAGGAAAAGACGGTTGAAATTTCTAGAGCACATAATGAGGAAAGAAGGCTTGGAAAATTTTACAGACTGTAGATAAGAGGGATAGGGGAAAACAACGCATAACCTACGGAATAAAGTTTAGGAGAGATGACGAAAAGACAAAATTTAGTAAGAGCTACAAAGGACAGGACAATTTGAAGAACCATGATGGACAACGTCCTGAAGGGACACGGCACATAGAGAAGATGGCCTAAATAACTCGTCTAATCTTTTAAAAGTAAGTAATCATAGCTCTCCACAACTCCCATGTTTTGCTTTAATAACTATATTGTAAATCACTCTAACTGTACTGACTGAAAAGTCGTAGAGTGGCTTCCTGATGTTTCTTCACGATTTTAAGTTCGGTTTTCCTTCTCCCAGACTGCCTAAGGCTAGAACGCTCAGTCTGCCTTACTATTTAGCTGTGAGGGGAAGTTATAGATTCATGCCTTTCCTAAGGACATTAGCGCGAAGTGAATGCAACATTCAGCGGGAATTTGAGTTCAACCTGCCGGTTCCATGTTCTGCATTGATGACTGTTACACCACCTGCACATCTGACACCTCAATCAATACTTCGTGGAAAACAGGTACTTTCGAAATATGAATCGGCTCATCTTACATTCGTAAATATTTATGCGTTTATATATTGCGTTGCCGAATTCAGAAACTAAAAGACAGGTTGGATATACTGCACCAATTTGTAATATTACTTTTTGAGAACAACTTATTACGAATCAGATTGATATCTTATGATATTTCAATGTAAAAACATGTCAATTGAACGATCCGTATTTTTTAAAAAATAAACTAACTTATATATATATATATATATATATATAAATATTTTTAATAATCTCGTCAGTTTTATTTCAAGGTATATGCGTCGGAAAAATGAAATCGTATTTTTTCATGAAAGATTAATTACCAACTGATATTTATTTTGTAATTTCATTTAACTGCTAAAAATAGCAAAAGAAATTTTCCAGCCTACAACCCCTTTCCTAACAGACGAAACGCTACTATCCTCTCGATGTTCAAACAAGATACATTCCTTAGTTCTACCAGTTCAGACCTTCATAGCAAAAACCTGGATAAATTCATCTTCATTTCTTTTATATTCCATTGGTAAGGAGGAAGTTTCCAGGAACTGTTATTTTGTGGGACGGACTCCCGAAAGGATGCTTCCTCCAGTCTTAACTTATTCAAGTCTAAGGTCAACCGTTATCTATCCGACATATCCTCATAATATGCACTCTTTACTTTCTCCCTTTATACACTTACGACAATCTCATTTAGTAACTCTACCTTTAGTGGCTCTTGGGCCTTGTAGTGAGTGAACAAGAGTATGAAAAAAAAAACGGTGGGGACATAGAAATCAACAATGCATAGTGACTTACAGTCCTGATCTAATGATCGGTTAAGGCGTGAAAACTTGTCACTATGCCGTGTTGATTCCTGTGTCCACATTGTCTATATCTACAAATGTTCTATCTCAAATATCGAGCACCTCCCATAAATATAGAAATTATTTACATGCTTTTAAAGTAATGATAAACAAGGTAGCTTAGGCTGTTAGTGTAGTAAGTTCGATTCTCAGTAACAC
Source organism: Acanthosepion esculentum (assembly GCA_964036315.1). Lineage (NCBI taxonomy): Eukaryota > Metazoa > Mollusca > Cephalopoda > Sepiida > Sepiidae > Acanthosepion > Acanthosepion esculentum. The sequence goes on from OZ038476.1 coordinate 33,638,423, forward strand.
ACCACACTTCTTTCTTTTTATTTGCCGTGTCCTTTCAGGACGTAGGCGATCATGGCTCTCTACTTTACCCTATCCCTTCTAGCTCTCAATAAGTGTCGTCTCTCTGATAAGACCACGTTCTGTCATCCACTTGCTTAAGCCAGCCAGGTACGTCATGCGTTGCTTTCCCTTGTCTCTCTTCCCTCTATTCGACCTGTGAGTATCAGATTCTCCAGGCCCTCCTTTCTCATTATGTGTCCCAGAAACTTCAGCTACCTCTTCCTGATGTTAAGTATAAGCCTCCTCTTCGTTTGCTTCCCCTCCAAGACCTCATTGTTGCTCACACGCTCGTTCTATATCTTCAGCATCCTTCTGTAGAACCACATTTACATCGCCTCGAGTCTCTTCTTCATTTTTGAGGAGACCGTCTAAGATTCGGCGCCGTAAAGGAGGACACCACACTTATATGTGCCATACCAAACAAAACTGAATAATTAGCTATAATCATACAGCTGTTTTATCCGGTAAGTATAAGTTGGCGAACTGTTTAGCTTAAATGAACTTCTTTTTAAAAGATTGCTTTGGAATATCAGCTACACTCTACGACTTTTCAGTCATTACTCATTACAGTTAAGAGTGATTTGATTTACAATAGTTATCAGCGTGCATTTTTATTGATGAAATTGGGGTGTTTTTTAATTAATTATAACAATGAAAGTAGAATATGGTAAGAAACATTTTCGGTATATTACGATTTTTAAATTTTTTTTAAGGAATAGTATACTTTTTTTCCTATTTCGTAATTTTACGCAGTTAACAATGTCATGAGCACTGTTTCAAACTTGAAAATTGTAAATAAAAACAAAGTGTAGATAACTCTTTAAGAAGTCCGGAATCGATTTGACTCTGTAGTTATATAAAATGGTTTTTAAAAATCAATATTTTTCGATTCTGAGAAATGTTAAAGCTTGAGAAACGTCTAATGAATGCTAAACTGAAAAGATTTTTACCTCAAAAAATGTTTTCCTTTTTTTGTTTACACGAGAGTCCCAATCAATTTAAGCAGTACCGTTAGTTTTTTTGTTTTTTTAACCACTAATGGTATTATGATAAAAGTCTTGTCTCTAGCATGTCACGACGGTTGACGGGAGAGAGGAAGGATTAATAGACTTTTAATGAAATCCACTCTTTCTAATCAATCATATCTGTTCATAGAGAAGGAGTAAAATCTGATACACTAATTATGAACTTTTAAATCATATTTACTTGATAAAGTTTTGTTATTTTCAGTACTAAATCCTTTATCTATTTACAGTCAACGCTCTCAAAGTTTCTTGTAAGGCACTGGTTCGCAAGAGAGATCTCCTGCGAAGGAACACCTAGAAACAATTGGTTGCCTCGCATGATTTATACAAGAGGAGTTTAAATAAATTAAACTTAATTATTTATGACGGCGTTAAACGGATTTACATTACCTGAAATGAGATTTAAGTTGGCTGTACGAAATATAGTATCAAATATTCCCTTTGATGCAATATGAAGAGAAAACTACTACTACTAATAATAAAGATAATAGTATTTTCTCAGATAAGATCTTAATATCTAGTAAGTAATGCATATATAGTTAACCACAACCAGTAGCTTTAGGTAACACGCAATTTTCCTCAGACTCTTAGCTGTTCAACAGTTTCCTGTTTATGTACGACGATAAATTACATCCGTGTCTTGGGTAAGACGATAACCTACATCCGACAGCAAAGCCTCTGATCAGGAGGCTTTGAGGAACGTGGAACTACCTCTTAATTGCTGGTGTTCCCAGGTCCACCCTGACTCGTGGTGGTAGCACCTGTTCGGATACCAACTATGGGCAAATAGTTGACCCCCTCACAAACAAAGATGGGGTCAAAACCCTAAAAAAATGTGTAAAAATAGGTTTTAATACCAGAAATACTTTGTAAAAAAATGATCACCAGCAATACATTTTTTAATTAAAAATATTACCAACAATACATTTTTGAAAAAAAAATTATTACCTGCAATCCATTTTGGAAAAAAAATTATTACAAGCAATACATTTTTGAAAAAAAAAATATTACCAGCAATACGTCTTTGAAAAAAGAATATCACCAGCTATTAATTTTTTTTTAAAATATTACCAGCAATACATTTTTTTTTTAAATATATTACCAGTAATAAAATTTTTTCGGCATTAAATAACCTATTGAGGTTGATATGCTGTAAAACAAACAAAACCTAAGAAGATTCCTTTCTGCAAAAATTCCACTGGGCACACAGTACCAATTTTCTTTATCCATGTTTTTTTCTATACAGTCAGTCATTGTATCAAGTGCACCAATGACAACTGGTATGATTATAATCTTTATCTTGCAAAGAATTGTATTTTCAAACTTCAACAGATCATCGTTGATTAATTTCTCTTCTTCCTTTTTTGCTCTGACCGTATATGAAAAGGGCACAACGGATCAATGATTAACTCTCCTTTTTCTATTTTATCTTCCACCAATATGCACGGTTTGTTGTATTTCTCGCAAAATATATTTCTGACTCAATGAATTTCTCAGGTTTATCGTTGCACCATTCCTTTTATCGTTGAAAACGAGGAATTATTATTATCATTATTATTTGCTGCTCTCTCACCTGGGCAGGTAAGGGAGCCATGGAAATGTTGTTTACCCAAGCGCTCACTCTCCTACACGTTTCTCCGCCAACCGCTGTGATATACCAGTGACGAGACATTTGCCAAGATATCTGGAAATGAGACAGTGCAGGAAGAAATTAGTTCATGCCTTCTCAAAGGAAATGAATACGATGCTGAATTAAGGAGCTTCAGTCGAAATTAAATTCTGCTTTTAGCTACCGCGATGTCATTATGCATTTTAATACATTTACCGTCACTCAAAGCACACGTGCGTCTTGTAGCGTGTTGAGTAGGGCCTCTGACACACATGTGCATCATACAACACAATGGAGAAGTCAGTTGCAAGGAGGTACATTCGCATCATACTTTATAGTTTAATAAATATATGTTATTTGCCACATTAAAGTATTGATAGTCTTATATATGTGACGGACGTACTAACGGAAGTCACAGAATTTTATATATAGGGTGCCTAAAAAAAGGAAATTTTAGATTAAACTATATGATGAAAAAATATTTTAAAAAGTAACTTTTTTAGTTTGAACACCACATCTAAAATTTGTGTTTTTGTTCTGTTTTAAGCTACTAAGTTTCTGTCCTTTGCTTTTGTTTCAAATAACTGTAACAAAATATCCAACAATTAAATAAACTGTACCAAATTTCTTTCTTTTTTTTTTTTTTGGTAGCCTATAGAAAGATATACTAATTCTTTGTTGTTCAATTCTGTTGTAGTGGCCAAACGTGTCATATATTCCCCCCTAGTGCTCATCGTCGGTATGACTAAAAACTATGATTTTGTGTGTCTGTATTCAAAACAGTATCTTTACACTTACAAATATGACAGAACACATTTGTACTACTATTTATTTGAACCTATGGGGTATAAAATTAAACTTAGTAATAACCAAAACGCGAAATATTCATTGTCAAAAATAAGTGATCTGAGAACTGTTTGTATGGAATCTAAGACAAAAAGTAAAAAATAGAATATAGTTTGCAGAACGGTCATTTTCGTCTATACCTAACCTCATTAACCCCTGTTCTCAAACCTACCTACTGGTCACATTTCTACTGCTACTTATCAGATGCAAAGATGATGTAACTTAATTGTATCGGCTTCATAGTTTACTCAAAAGAACGTAGACAGGGTGGGAAGTATAGGTGTTTGCTTTCTCTTACTACTATGTAAGATGAATGTTAATAACCCCAAAGGAATCAGTAAGGAAAAAAACGAAAAAGAATTCGAGGAAGAAAAGTCATCTCTGCTCCCGGCCACATGCACAAATGAAAAAGAAAGAATGAAAGATTAGCAGGAAAGATTACAAGAAAGCCAGTGCACCTAAAATGTTTTGAGCTGGTTAATATAGGAAGACTATGCAATTATAAGAAAAACATGAGCACGTCTGCGCTTGCGCATTGTTTAGCTACTTTTCTATTGGTTGATCGCCTTTTTTTAGGCAGGAGTAGGGAGTCCCGAAACTTAAGCCGAGACTTGTTATGGCACTTCTGCAGGAATTACAAATAAATAACACGCGACCATTTTATTAATCTCACTATGAATAATTAATTTGTCTTGGAGAAGATTAAGCATTTTTCCTGGAAATGAGGATATTTTTCTCAGCTCTCTTTTGACAGTGTCTGTTTTTACACCTTTATTATTTAGGCGCGATTACTTTATTATTATTTTTATTTTTGTGAAATTATTTCAACGACACTCCTTTCTAACTGCAAGCTGATCCTATTTGTCTGATTCTAATCTGACAAAAATCCCTAATTCAATGTTTATTACTCCGTATACTGCCTTAGCGAATATCACTTCGGGCGGCCATTTTGTTTTCTACTTTTTCGTTTCAAATTAACCTGGTTGAATGCAGGGAGTCAAAGAAAAAGAACTCTGAGTGTTTGTCGTCTGTTTGCCTCGGGTATGTGGATTTTGGATGAAAAATATTTGCAATTTTTATATACTTGGAAAAAATGGAAAATTGACTTTGATGAAAAATTTTTGTAAATTGAAAAATGAGGGAAATACATTTAAGTAGGAATTCCGCTTACCTTTTCCCCCAAGTTCGTATTGCTCGCATAAATAACAATATTAAATAAATATTAGCTGCAATGTTTTTTTTTAATATATCGTCTATAATTGATATATGAATTATTATATATTACTTCTGATAACATAAAATCCACGAGTTGACGGAATCTCGATTGTCCTCGAAATTAATATTCCGTGAAAAATCAGAAACATAATGTGAAATCCATTGTCTTAACAAACAATAGATTTGACACTATGTTAGATTTTTCAAGTAATATTAAACTAGTTTATCTTCACTAAAAAAGAACGTTTATATTTAAATAATTTTACAATTGCATTGGTCGTATTTTTTTTATATGAATTGTCTCAAATATTTATCTATAAACTTAATACTTTTTCCGCATGTAAAGAAGAATTCTGCTTTGTAAATTATTAAAAGTAAAAACATCCGAAGACATTTAGCATGAAATAAAAAAAAAGACAATATGTTAACAATCTCTTAAGAGATATTCCGCTGTCATGGTAACAAGAGACACGTTAATTCATTACTAAGAAGGGGAGATCGGGCTGCGAAACCGATATTTTATGTATGAATCAGGTACTATTTTTATCTATATACTTAACTCTTTTATCAAATGTAATGAAGAATTCTGCTTTTTAAGTTAGGAAAAGTAAAACACCCAAATAAATTAAACACGAAGCAAAAATATAACCCAATATGTTAACAACCTGATTTATCCTACCTTACTAAGGTGTTATTCCGTTATTATTGTAACAAGAGGTACGTTTGTTTCGTTCCTTACTAAGTAGAGGAGATCAGGCTTCGTTACCGATAAACATATGAAATCACACTGTTTTAAATACCTTGCTTTCGACATTGTTTTTCGAATACATGTCACATGTTGAAAACAAGGTATTTAAAAAAGTTACTCAACCTAAAATATGTCCGCTATGTAGGTGATATTTTTATTTTAGTTGAAAATAAAAAGAAATTGACTCTCAAAACTACATTAGGTTCTTAACCGCAGTACCTTGTTAGTCGTTTTTAACGAAACTTGCATAAAAGAGGGATTGCCAAATACACAATTAGACACACACACACACACATATATATATATATAGAGAGAGAGAGAGAGAGTTGTATATTTAGGCAGCAATCCTTCGTTTATGCATGTTTCATTAAAAACGACAGACAAGGTACTACGATTGAGCTTTTTATTTAATTTTTCTTGTGTTCGAACAAGAGCTTTCTTTACAGGGCAAAGGGTGTGCAAGAACTGTCCAAATGTTTTATGTTTCCGAGCGCTTTCGGCTATACCTTTAGCCATTATCAAGGATGATTCGATTTTTCAACTTAATTGAGTGTGTGCATTATGTGTATGCCTTAGTGTGTAGTAGAGATGTTTTTAATTTCGGAATACGGTTAGCACATTGTGGCTTTGTTCATAGTTAATATTGTTAAGAGTTAGCTTTTTCTTTTTTATTATTAAAGCCTCCATTATTTTTAATCTTTTTTTGCAGGTGGATGCAGTTAATATATTTGTGTTTTCTACTATGTTTCTAATGGAGCCTGGTAACTTTGTGTGCGTGTTTAAATGCGTTCTAATGGAGCTGTGGTCAGATAGGTGTAACGTAAGACGTCTGGATAAACATGTATATATATATTTCAGACAAATATTAGTAGAAATTATTATATTTAGAGAGTAGAAAAATAAATGACGTTTACAATAGTTTGGTACCTTTTAATACATCATTTTAAAACCAGAATTAAGTATGATTATTCAAAACAGAAATATTTTTAAATATAATTTTTATTTTTCTATAATTTTTATTGTAATGAATTTTATTTGCCCTGCTTTATTTTAGAAAGTCATGAATCTACACTTCCCTATATCCAGTTGTTTTGAAGTTTTCTTTTTTTTTTTTTAAATGAGTGAAGCTTAGTGATAGAGTAGAAGAAAACAAATTTCTCTGGTTAGCAAAGACGCACACGCTAAGTTTTTTTTTTTCTTGTATCGGGACACGAAAAAATCCCTGACAAAACATTACTGAGTTGGCGCATATATTCCCACTCAGAATGCATTCTGGTTATTAATAATAATTTATCAAAGGTAACAGATAGACGCCATGCCAATTCAGGCAACATAGCTGTGGAAACCCGTATCTTACTTTACCCGTCAATTAAGATAAAATACTAGATCTCTACCAAAGGGGAACTATGATAGATTGTGCTCAACTTAATTGCCGAGGATTCGTTCATGAAAGATGAGAACTCAATATGTCGGATGGGAATACAAGTCGCGTCATAATCTATATTGTTTCGGGTTTGACCTTGTTTCAAAAAAGGTATATATCCACAAAACCTAGTTCCATTGGCATTATTCCGCAGGTGTCAGGACATGCCTGTTATCCTTACACACTTTAGCGTAATGGGGAGGTGCTGTCTGTGAGACGGATCCTAAGGAATTGTACGTATCGCTTTAGACGATAGACAATGACGAGCAATTGGGACTGAAAACTGCAGACCAATAAATTGTTGTTCCTGTCGACTTAGAAAATTGTAACAAAAAAGATAAGACGGAATAAAATTATTAAAAAAGTAAATAAATAAAGAGTATATCGATTCAGTGTGTTGTCTTAAAAAGCAACAATAATAAAATGGAATAATGATAAAATAATAGAAACTTGAATGGAAATGACAGACAAGAACAGCAGAGTATACCGTTGTTATTGCTGCTGTTTGGATGTCCACTGGCAATAACAATCATTCGCCAAATAGGCTGGAGTCACCGAACCTTAAAAGACCTGACCGCAGCTGTGAGTAAGAATCACAACTCAGTCGGCCAATAACAAGTTTTACAAGAAATTTGACACCACAGCTTGTCATTAGACACTTGTATTTTTTAAGGGTAGGGAAGAAGAGAAGGGTTGGTCCGGTGAGGGAGCGGAAGGGAATGCGATTTTTAATGAGAGTACTTTGTAAAGCTAAATGAGATGAACAGGAGGAGAGGGACAATAATTGACAGGTTTCATCTTCATCTTGAGCACTTGTAAAAATTGAATGAGATTTTGGGAAGCCTCTTTTGCTGTCTTGTTTTTGTGCTTGTTGTTGGGACTCCCACTTCTCCTTTTAGATCTTCCATCCCGAGAAGAGATTGCTTGGGGATAAGGAAGATAGAAGAGAACTGGTCAGAACTTGAAAGCATAAAGAAAGGCAAAACGAACATTTGGGAGGCTTCTGTTTGTCCCTTACAACTTCGGAACTCTGCGTCTTTTCTTTTATTTCATTTTTCAATTTCTGAGAAGCTTGTCCACTTTGAGCATTTTTTCTGTAGGTTTCTTTCTTTTACGAATGTGATGACAGCATTTTACAGGCTTTCTTTCGCATTTTCTTTATCCTGCAAGCTAAACTTCTATTTTCTAATATGGCCGAAATTTCTAATTCAAATATTTCCATTTCACTTCTTACTGGTTTCCACATTCATGAATAAAAGTATTCGTGGATTTGTTTGTAGACTCTGTTTACACTGTTCTTTATCTCTTCCATATATTTTATTTTCCTTGATTAAAAAATAAAATAAAGTAAAACTTCTTCCAACACAACTTAAGTGGTAGTAATAAAATTGTGTTGTGCAAATTTTGCTGTTGGAAACGCCTATCTTGAAAATCAGCATTCAAAATACATTTTTCCTCCTCTGTATAAACCTAGGATTGAACTTCAAACACTAGCGCTACTGGGAAATATACAATTATCTCAACCAGAATTTACTTAAATTGTTTCATCTACACTTATTTTTTCTTTATTTTTTTACACGCCATGTCTCTTCAGGATGTAAGTGATCATGGCTCTCCACAGTTTTCTTTTCATTATTATTTGGGAATCGCTTTGAGTTTTGGGGAAATATAGTGGTGTGGTTTTCTTCTGCCTTCTCCGTGGTTTTGAATTCAGAGTTTTCGTTCTCTTAGATTAGTTGCCGCCCAAGACTAAAGAACTCAGCTTACTCTGCTATTTAATCCATAGCTGGAGGGAAAAGAGGGATCCATAACTTTTCAAAGAGCACTTATGCTAAAGTGAACGCAATAGACTGAATTAATAATAAAAACGAAATATTTTTTCAATGGGTTAAAGCAAGAATTATTGTTTACTTATAATATTTTTCAAAATCTAATGCGATATTTATTGGTTGAAAAATAAAACTTAAAACCAAACAGCATGAAAAAACGCATTAAAAATCGTGTGAAACTCACAATATAAAGCAATGTGGAAAAACAACAACAAAATATAGAGTAAATGTTGTCGATAAAAGGTACGACTTTGCAATATTTATAAATAAATGTTTCGACATTTATTTTTAGGATACAAGATCGGTTTTTCTGCCGTTCACTAGGGCATTACATCTTCTACTTCCAGAGATGAAGATATGCTTAAAAGACCGCTCACAAAACTTCCTCTTATTTATTTTTCCCTGTTCCCACCATAACTTCTACTGCATGATGCTTCATCTGACCTCGACGTAGTTGTGAAAATATTTTCATTTCACCATCTTTATTTTAATGTGGCATGAAGAAGACAATGAGCCGTGACTTGCTGTCTACTTGGTGAGCTCTGGGCCTTGAACTATGGAAACCAACAGAGCAGAGGTCAAGAAGCTGAAATTCTTCATTTGGTGATTGGGGAGACTATGAAGGATTCATCAGTATGAGGAATGAGTTTTTATTTTGTTTCATTTGGTAGCTTTTTTCTTTTTATGTGCGTGTGTGTGCGCGCGTTTATTTCGGTGTCCGTTTTTACAAGTCTTTTATTTAAAATGTAGTATCTTGTTGAGAATATCCTTGTTTTACATGTTGGTTTCTGTATTTACTTTAAATGTCATGTCACTTCACGACGTAAGCGGCTACGACTCTCCACATTTCCTTTTTTCATAAATGTGAACTGCTATGAGCTTTTAGGGAAGTTCAACAAAGTAGTAAGAAACAGTAAAATTTCGTTAGAAACAGAGAAAAAAAGTGCTGAATTGCTATGTGATATTAATCCCCTTGTATGGCAGTGAATACTGCACAATTTCACCACAGATGAAGAGGAAACTAGTGGCAACATAAATGTGTTTCTACAGAAGGATACTGAGAATTCCCTGGCTGAAATGGGTAAGCAAAAAGGAAGTCTTAAAGAAAATGGTAAGGAAAAGACCGCTTATACTCAGAATCAGAAAAAGACAGCTTAATTTTGGGGGCACATAAAAATGAAGGAGGGCTTGGAAAATTTGACACTCACAGGATATATCAAGGGCAAGAGAGTCAGTTGTAGGCAGCGGGCCATTGACAAAGGAAGAAATATTGCAAAGGCCATAATGGAAAGGAAGTTCTAGATAGCCATGATCACCCAGGTCCTGAAGGGACATGGTACATCAACGAACAAGTGGATGTTTTTTCCTTTCCACGGTTTTGAATGTCACTAATGAGAAGGGCTGCTTCACACCACGAAAAATAATTTACCCCTCCTTATGAGAATGATGTGAATTAAGTTTTTGTGGGAGTTAAAACTATGGATTAAATCCAACAGAATTCTTACCCTCCCTCAACTTGAGCCCCCACCTACTCACACGCACGCACATTTAAAACACTTTGACAACAGGCCTGATTTAAAATCATCCTTTTAAACTGACTGGCTTACAGAAAGCTGGACAGCCAAGTCTACCCTACTATTTAATTACTGTTGCAAGATCGCTTGAAAACATCTCTTTGTTACAAAACACATTTCTCTCTTTGTTGTAAACACTTTTGAAAAGTTCATTAATATTGTATAACTTTCTTTAATGCCATGCATCTTCATGTGTGAATCAGTACACCCGTAATGAGCTTGACCCTTGATGGCTACTAGACGAGTAAAGCCAGAATAAGCGGAGTAAATGCTTAAGTTTGTTGATTTAAAAATTCGCTGACGAACCGTTTTGATTTTTTTTCCTTTTTCCGCGTTGAACAACAAATTCTGTTTAATTGCCTCGGCGGTAGCCAGCCTGTTCACAAACTTGTAAAAGAAAAATGTCACTATCAAGGCTATATAAATGTTCCCAAAACACTTAAATAACTGTCCTTAAACTGAAGCTTCTGGCTTCTAAAAACAAGTTAGGGGTTAGTTTTCTGTTTGATAGCATTGGGGGATTAAATTAGGGCCCCTTAGTCCGTAAGTGTAAAACTGGTTCTTCTTCCCTTTCCGTTTTATTTACTATCTCTTTATACTCTTTGTTAAAAAAAAAAAAAATGAAAAAAGAATGTCGTCTATCATCTCTCTCTCTCTTTTCTTTAAGATCTATTTAGCAGCTTGCTTACATACTCTATAGGTGTCACCAGTTTCTTTATGATATTCTAAAGTTACCTACTCTTAAAAACGTTTTGCACTCAGCACTCATCAATTCAAATCATAAATCAGAGTTTTGTCTGTTCTCTCGGCTCTTGGAAATAGTGGATGAGGAGATGAAAGTTGTTTGCGCTACAAGATTTTAGCACTGCTATAAATTGAAAATGCTACTGTCAATGAGATTGGGGACGCATTTAAAAGATTTTAGCCATTGCGTGTATTCTATCTCCTGTGGGTCATCCATAAAAAATAAAGACTGAATCTTCCTCTCTCTCCTTAACAAATATATTGCAGTTATGACTTGTATATTTTGCGATATAAAAATACAGGATCGCTTAAGTGTACTTATATCAGTTTTTTTTTAATTATTATTTCACTCCAAACAAGGCGATAAAGCCACTAAGACACAAGGGGTTACAGAGAGTGAAAGAGAATGAAAAGACTTTAATGGGGAGAAAGGACACTAAAAGGAAGACAGAAGATGGCGATTGGCGTTGAGTTTAAATTTTTGACATTTGTAGGTGACAGGAACGCAAGAAGTAGGGAGTTCCACAGGCGAGAAGTGCGTGAAAAGAAACTGTTAGAATAGAACAAACGATTGTATCTAGCTAGTTCAACAGTAAAACGGTGAGACCTAGTTGCCAATCTAGTAGCATGCTTAAATTCATGCAGTTGAGGCGCCAAAGAGGAAAGCTCATTTGGATAATTGCCATGAAAATATTTGTAAAAAAGTTAAAGGGAAGCCACGTCACGTTGGTGAGAAAGTGACTGAAGTTGAGATGCCTGGTGAGGACCGATTACATTGCAGACCCTTCTTTGAATTTTGTCGAGAATCTCGAGATATATAGTAGAAGCGCCAGACCAGACATAACAGCAGTATTCAATGCACGAACGAATGTGCAAGATGGATTCTGACGAGAAAAATATCTGGCAAAACACAGTGAACCAACTTTCCTTGCAGTAAACCTTGCAATTGATTCAATATAATCACTTTATGTCAATGGAAAACGTTTGTTAGTGTTCGTTAGACATATGTACAAACTAATATATAACAGTGGGTCATTGACGAGTGGTTAGAACGTTAGTGTTTTAGCCATGAGACCAGGGTTCGAATATCACTATGCTCGATTTATGAAGTTAACTACTTGTTAATATCAATCTGGGTAGTGCCTGAAAATCATACAGTTGGCTGACTCAAGTCATGTGAGTGAAGTGTTCGAAGTAACAAGTCATCTTTTGAGTATACAGACCTAATTAGATTATGCGCTTTCCACCATAAACTGTAACTAAGGTCCGCTCAGCAAAGTTTCAGTATAAATCACAGTTTGCTTCTTTGGGTATTGAAGAAACGGTGCTTGAGCGGACGTCTGCAACAAGGACTGATTAACCATTCTATAAGATGAATGCACACAGAAACGAGCAACCAACCATTTTAATATATAATAGGAAGTTTAACACACATGTGAAATAAAATTAAATATTCCCAGAAAAATTAGCTCAAAATAAGCTTCAACAAATGAAAATATTAACGCAAGAATTTAAAGTACTAATTCTAAAAGTAACCTCCATGTGTGTAGACACAAATACACATTAAAACTATATATAGTTTGCACCTGAACTGACAGTTTTTATTTATTTTTTATACAAATGAAGGAATCTATTCTATAATATAAAAAAAAGAACAAAATGGGACTTTTATGTGACTCTAACGGTTACGCTCTCTGATATTCCCGACTTAGGAATATTTCAACAGGAGGCATTTTTCGACATGAGTAAGTGAACGTGCCTCGTGTTATTTCATATCATGTTATCAATTTTGTGATGAGCTTATTGCTAAGTGGTTTAATGTCAACATTCCGACTATGAGCTCCGATTTATCAAGGTGGTAACTTTTTTGATAATATCATTCTCGAAAGAAGATCCTATTGTGCCACGCCGTTGAGAAATGTTTGATAAATTATACTACGAATTAGTATATATATATATTATTGAAAAAAGTTTTGATGGTATAGATAACTCCTTGGTGTGTGTATATATATATATATATATACACACACACACACCAAGGAGTTATCTATACCATCGAAAATGTTGAAAACGGTACATAACAAAAGTAAATGCACAAAGGGTTGAAAGTTTAACAAATATTTATTCCATAAAATATGAATACAAAATAATAAAGTCTGGATGTGGAGATGGTACGCCTTTAGTTAACAACAGAGTGAGTACATTTCTGACCAAATAAAGGTATTACTTACTGACTGGCTGGAAAGGAGCGCTTCCCGTTAGGCTTGTGACCCTACGCATAGGTGAAAGAGAAGAGATAGTTTCTTTTTAAAAGTATGCAAAAGGTGACTCTTAGAGTTTGCTGCTATTACATATCATCTCTACAGTCAATCGCCTGTGTTGTTACCTAAACTCGCTACAGCTGGTTAACCCAAGCTTTGTAAGTGAGATCATAAACCGTTTGGAGGTCGTCAATGGTTGTGCTAATGTAAAGTCACAACTAGAAAAGTAGTGATCACATTAGTAAAGAAGTATTTTAATATATTGATCTTTTATTTTTGTTTCATGTTAGCTTTGTGTGATTTATAATTATTTAAAAAAGAAAGATTCTTTTGTACATGTATCAGTAGAGTTAATTGTATAGCGGAAAAATGTCCTGAAGACGTAAAGGACAATTACAAGATTATATCACCGTCATTCTTTAAACTAATTCATTAATATTTCTTGCGCATTAATAAAAGAAAAAAATATTTCAGTAACAACAGTGAATCTCTTCCTGTTTCTTTTTTTTTTATGTGTGTGAGATTTAGCGCCGCATTTGTGTGCATCATTTTAGATATGAGAATTCGTTTGCATTTCGATGAGCTCGATTAAAGTGCATTTATTTAACGCTGTTTGAGAATCAAATTCGGAATGAGCCAGTTTCGACTTCTATCCATTCTCTTTATCCGCACACAAATACACTGACGTATTGATATTTCTTCTTTTATGTGCCGTATCCCTTCAAGATGTTGGTGATCATGGCTCTCTACAACTTCCTGTCTTTAGTAGCTCTCAATAAATTTTGTCTGTTTGCTAACCCCCACCAAAAAAAACAACCTTGCTCCGCTATCCGTTCACTCAAACTTCACATTCTCAAGAGTAAATTAATATATTTATATACCACACGGTGATGTGTGCGTGTTGGCCGGTGAACGAATTACATTCGCGCACATTTACAGTCAACTAGACACGCATGCAATCACACATCCATTTTGAATTTAGACATAAGTTAAATTAGTTAAAACGCTCTCATTAAAGTATTCGTCATCGAAAAAGTAAATTGTTAATTAAGAAAATCTTTCTAGAAAAATTATTAACCATTTTATTCTTGTTAATTTTGTATTTATATATTTTTTCATTTATCGAATTTTTAATAATTGTATCATTGCGCGGGTGAAGAGGTTTTCGTAATTATTAGAATCACGCAAGTTGTAAATCGATTACTGGTTCATACATGAACTAAAGTTGACAAACAAACGCATACTAACTTTCTACAAGTAAACACACCTATGTTGATATGAAACACGCACGCACGTCATATTCTCTCAAATCACTCAGACACACAAGTTTACACTTTAAAAAGTAATCTTGTGTATCAAATACAGGTGCCGTTTGGAATAGTCATGCCGGTGGGAATTTTTTCAGCTTATTAAATAAAAGGAGAATTTTTATTGTTGGAGCAAAATGATCTTCGTGGGCAAAATTATTTTAAAATTAAGCGTATCAAACCAAGTGCCAGGTTTCGAGATTAATTGTGGTGGAATTTGTCTTTGGAACACAAGAGTACCGAAAACGTACAGATGTTCTGTTCTAGTGTAGAAGTAAATTCTTTCTACATTAGTATAACTTTTTTTTTAATGGCATGTCGCTTCAGGGCGAAGGCGCTCATGCCTCACCATAAATCACTTTTCTTTAATACTCGTGAATTGCCATGAATTATTGGAAAAGACTGGTATGGCTTCTCATTGTTTCCCCACGATTTAGAATTCAGAGTTTTCCTTCTCCAAGACTGGTTACCACCCAAAGTTAGGGAGTTCAGTCTACTCTACTATTTATATAACCAGAAGACGAGGGTCGGTGAAGAGATGGATTCATGCCTTTCTCAAAGACATTTGTAGGAAAGTGAGCGCAACACTGTAGTCTGGAATTTGAATTTGGCTCGCCGTTTCCACCTTCTGCCCCGGTATCCATCACACTACCCGCACATCTCCATCTCATAAACGAGTCAATAAAAATACATGGACGTGATGGATGACTTAACAAAATAGATTAATTAATGAACTAAGTTCCAGCATTTCAGCTCTCCACCCCCCATATGTATATATTTTCTGTTTATACGTTACATTTATAGATACAATTATTTAAGTAAATGCTCTGTTCATAATAAAAAGTATTGATTACATTTACCGACCTGAATGTCCGAGAAATTTCGTAGAAAATGTGTGTCTTCTGACAGGAATCGAACCTGTATCCTTTGCTTATCAGACGTTTCCGTTGTAGCTAAATAGTATAGCATATCAGATCAAATGGTGCTTCCGTGTAGGACACAGGTTCTATAAAAATAACGTATAAACAGAAAATGTATTAAATAATTGTCTAACTTAGTCCATTTCCTAATACATACATACATACATACACACACACACACACACACACACACATATATATATATATATATATATATATATATATATATATATGAGAGGGAAAGAGAGAGATATTCTTTCTTTCGCTATCCCAGGAAAACTCATACGGAAAAAGGAATATCTGCTGATACACATATACCTAGACAAAGGTTGTCAGGCAGCAAATTATACTAATGGACATTAACCGACTTGGAGAAAAATCCTTTTATAATGTGACTGCACTTTTGTCAGCTCCAAACACGTAACAACTATTTTATACATTTACACTGATGAAAGAGAATTGCTAGAAAACGGGCCGTTACGCATTGTCCCCACCACCACCACGACACACACACTACGCCTATTCATTTACGCACTTAAGGGTTCATTCCCTTCTTGAACAAGAGTTCTAGGCTCAATTGATGAAACCTGACTATAAGTCTTGTTTATGGTAGAATTACGAGAGTTTTTTTTTTGCCTTTATTGTAGATTACAATGCCCCAAGTTGACCTCTGGAGTGGGCAAAGTAGAAGAGTAATATTCTGGCTGTAGGAGTTTGGGCGGCTCCTTTTGTAGGTGAGATGATAGCAGGTGATAGCCTAATAAAATAAGTGTAATATGAGAAAGGATGTCTACAGGGTATACGGTAAATGGAAAGAAAAACGACTGTAACGTGCTGGGCGTAGAGGGGATGTTTCTGGCAGGGGTGGTAGCCAGGATCAGGTGTGAAGGACTATTCTTTCACTCTCTTTATATTGTATTTATTAGCAACTGATACAGGTACGATGGCATTCAAATCGGGCTTGTTTATCGATTTGACCAGGAATTTTTTGTGGAATCCGAACGTAAACTATTTTCAGGTTTGTTTTCGTCGACATTTCAGCTATCTTCCCCTCTTCCTGGCAGTTGTTTTTTTAAACATATTCCTTTAGTTTTCATTTCTGGACTTTGTACATGGCTCTCTACTGTTAACCGTTTCATTTTCATTACTTGCGTTCTTTTTTGTCTTTCCACTCTTTTCCTTCTCGTCGTATCTTGACTACAGTTTTTAAGGGACAGATACATATTCCTTTTATAGTCAGTATTGATATGAAAATAAATATTGGACAAACTCTTGTAGATGTTGATATGCCAGAGAATCATGCTAATCTTACAATTATTCTTTCCCTTTTCTTTGTTCACACTTGAAACGTGACCCTTTATCTTACTTTATATTCTTATTCTAACTGCTTTTCTCTCTAGAATTTGATTTAGATTAACTAATAATTGGTTGATATTTTCTGGAACAATACATTGTTAAAACAATCTCGAAATTCAATTGTAAAATAGCCTCCTTGCAAAGGGTTTTTTTCTTTTATTCGAAGGTTACTATAGAATTTTTCCAAGGGCTCTTCGTTGGTGGAAAGGACACAAATATTAAGAAAAAACTGTGGGTTATGCGATACCTGGCAAGAAATTGATGAGCATAATTTTTTTTATCATTTCATCCCAAGTAGTGAAGCCACTAAAATGCAAGGGCTTACTGAGTGTGAAAGAATCGGAGAGAAAAAAAAACATTAAAGAGTGAGGACACTAAAAACAAAAATTAATGACATTGTAGTGGACCGTGGGGGTGTAGATGTGAAGAGATATCAGAAGGTTAAAATTTCCTGTTGGCCGGTCCAGCTCCATGAGAATGTTGAACTTTTATTAAGTCCAAAGAAGACAAAGAAAACAGACAAGACCGATACATATGGGTAAACAAGTATATATTAATAACAAGTTACACAAAGACATGAACAGTTACATAGTGTTTGTATGGAGAAATTATGTGTGTGTTGTGAGTGTTCGTACGTACGTATATTGTTCTTAGCGCGTTCCCAGAATTTGGGAAACGCTGTATCTGTGACAGGTCACATATTGGAGTTGGTTGAAAAGAGAGATTTTACAACACGAAGTGGCGGCCCAAGGCCTAAGTCGAAAAAGAGAGAGAGAGGCGATGGGTCAGCCAGTATTTATAGCCAGGGGAGAGCGACCCTGTTGAAGGATTAAAGAACTGAGGAGGAGCTAACTCCGACAACATAGAAGATGACGACTGACATTGAATTTAACCTTTTGAAGATCAAAATTGAATGGAAAGCAAAAATTCAGAAGAGATTTTCACAAGCGTGAAGTGCGAGAGAATAAACTGTTAACAGAACATATAGTTCCATCTAGCAATTTCGACTGTAAAAGGATGAGACTTAACTGCCAATCTAGTACTGCGCTTAAATTCATCATGTCGAAGTACCAAAGAGGAAAGATAATCAGAACAATTAGGATGAAAATATTTATAGAAAAGGCACAGGGAAGCTACGTTACGGCGGCGGGAAAGTGACTGAAGCCGAGATGCCAGGTCACGACCAATACCATTACAGATTCTTCTTCTGATTTTGTCAAGAATCTCTAAATATACAGCAGAAGCACCAGCCCAAAAGAACAGTCTAATAATAATAATAATAATAATAATGGAATTTCACTTCACTTTACAGTTTATATTTTTTTCGTCATATCGTCTGTAGTCTTTATAATTTGCTTGAAAAAATGACATCTCTCTTTCATAGTGTTCTGAATATGTTACGAATGATATGATCTATCTTACATGGGTTTCTAAAGGCTTTTTTATTCAAATCCATTAACAAAGAGATTTGTATGATACCACAAAACTATCTTTAATAAAAAAAACAACAGACAGAGATAGCAACTCAAGCACATGTGACCACTAAAAATAACGTTTATAGTAATAAGAATATATATATATATATATATATATATATATATAATAGCGTACAGTGAGTGTTAATAAAACAGTGGTCAATGTAAAATAACAGCTAAAATTCATATTAAAAAAAATGATATATTTGTTCCTCAACCTATATATAGATAGAGATATCTGAGCATAGGAAGAAAACAGATTACAGTTTATGTCTGAAGATTTCGATAGATTTTTAATTTTATTCTGAATGATCTTGTTGACGATCACAGTTCAAACCCAGCTGTGGATTGCCCTAGATTTTCTAAATGAGCGTCTCTCTTTTCCTGACTCTGTAATCTGAATTTAGTTTCTACGAGTACAACGTAAGTAGAAAGATAGGTCAGATATTCTTTATTAGATTTTATGTCATTTATTTTACACTGAACCATCTTTTATAATATCGAGAAAACAAACCTCTCTCCCCACCCACCACCATCACCACTTACCATTCCTGTATTTCTGTGACAAATCGGAAGATATGATAAAGTGGACGTTGTGGATGGGGAATGAAAAGGAATTGACGTCTCCTCCGCATGTCGCTATTGTCTTTCATCATTGAAAACTTTTCGCCTCTGTTTCATTCTTTAAAAAATGCTAGCATATTTTGGGATATGATTATATGAATCATTGCTCAGGAGAAAAACTGGCAGAAAAGGAAAAGGTCACAACTGAATTGGCTTTTGAGAGAAAGAAGAATCCGTTGGCTGTCACAATTGGTCAAGCTCTTTTGTATACGTTTTCGTCTCTCCCTCTCATGCACGCTTTCTTTTAGTCTTTCCTCTTTCACTTCCTATCTTTGTCTATAAACACGCAAGTAATTTTCGCTTTTTACTCTTTTTTTTTCACCATTTTTCCCGTTTGTCTTTTTCCTTCTCTCTTTTGCATCTTCTTTTTTTTTTACCCCTATCCTCTTTCTGTTCTCATCCTTTCCGTTACCCGCCTTTTTGTCCTCACTTCCTCTTCTTTTTTATTTCTCTTTTTTTCATCTTTATTCATTGTTTCTCTTTCTCGTCCTTTTCCATTGTCTTTCTCTTTTCGCCCTTAGCCATTTCTCTCTCTTTCTCGTCATTTTTGCGTTCTCTCTCCTTTTCTCCTCATTTTTGCATTTTCTCTCCTTTTCTCCTCATTTCTGCATTTTCTCTCCTTTTCTCCTCATTTCTGCATTTTCTCTCCTTTTCTCCTCATTTCTGCATTTTCTCTCCTTTTCTCCTCATTTCTGCATTTTCTCTCTCTCTCATACATTCTATCACTTTCTCAATTTATTTTTTACCTTTCTCTCTCCCTCTTCGCCCTCCTCGTTTCGCTTTGCCTTTCTTTGCACCGATCTACTACAGCATATGTTCATCCCGTTCCTTTACTATTCCTCTATTCGTCTCTCTCTTTCATTTTACCGTTCCCTCTGCTGTCAACCTTTTTACATTTCTCTTCGTATTTCATACACTGGTTTTTCCTTCCTTGTTTTCTATTGGCTGCGCACGGAATACCTTTTAATTCAAACATTCCCATAATTGTATATTGAAGTTGAGAGGTGGAAAATGGTGGCTTCTGATTTATGTCGCATTATTTAAATATCGCACAACAAACACAAAAATTAACAAGACAAACTTATCACATCTACTATTTTGTCTCATCCAACTTGAATGTATTTACAAAGAATATTTGTACCTTTCTTTTACATGTCTTCATAGAAACATTTTTCTTTTTCTTTCCTTCCTTCTACCGGTGTCTAGATGACAGATCTTTAGATGCGCCTCTGAATCTTCCTGTCACATGATTGTCATCCCACAATTATACATTTCACTTTTGATTAAGGGAATTTTCCCGCCTTTTATACATTCTTGATTTCAACTGCCAGGGTTTCTGTAGATTTCCAGAAAATATTTGCCATTTTCTTTTTATTACGCTCGTCTGCCTTAATCACGTCCCCATTCTTTGCCCCATTTCTTTTTCTTTCTTTTTTCTTTCAAATACTTATTCTAATTTACTTTCTCGATTTAATTGTCTTTCTTTCTCTTTCACATTTTCTTACCCTACTCTGTTGTTCTATATCATTCTTTTCTCCTACATTTACTCTCTCTTGTCCGTTCTCTCTGTCTCACAGTTCTTGCTCTCTTTCTGTTGTTTTCCGTTCTCTCTCTTTCTCTGTTTGTTCGTCCGTTCTCTCTTTGTTTGTCCGTTTCTCTCCCCCTCTCCTTCTCTCTGCTTGTTTGTCTGCCCCCCCCCTCTCTCTCTCACTTTGTGTTTATCCGTTCTCTCTTCCTGTTTGTTTGGCCGGCCTCCCTCTCTCTGTTTGTCCGTTCTCTCTGCTCCCTGTAGCTTTCACTTTCACTCTCTAACATTTGTACCGCGTCTCTGTCTTTGTCTTTCATTTTGCTGTCACTTTCTCTCGGTGTCCAATTTCGCTTTCCCACTTTTTCTATCTGTTAAATGTTGCTTTCTCTCGCTGCCTTCCTACCTCCCCCTCTCTCTCCTCCCACCTCTTTTATTGCTCCTGTCACTCTTTTCTGCTTTTATTTTTCTTTCCTTAAATCGTTGTCTTGTGATGTATTTTCTTTCTAGTTCCTTTGTGATTTTTTTTAATATTACTTTCATATTTATGCCTTTCTTTCTTTCGCCTTATGTCTCTCCAAATTACTGTCATCTGTCCTTTCTTCTTCGTTCTGCGTGTTACTATTTTTCTATTTGTTTTCCTTCCATTCTTTTTCTCTTCCTTGTTTCATTTCCTCATTTTTACGCCAAGGGTTCCATCTTTTCAAAACTTCCTTTCTCTGCATTGTCATTCTTTCGCTATCGACCTAACCCCAACCATCTTCATCCACATCATCCATCAACGGTAATCGTTATCCACTAGCCATTTTCAGGAACCATATTGAAATTATCTAAAATTTAATATTTGAGTAACGGATCCACACATCATTTCTGCGTCCACACTCTAATAACCTTAATTGACATATATTTTTCTTGGTTTCCAACCCCCTTGTCATTATGGCCTAACAGGTGGCTAATAAAGCTAGTCCTTTCTTCATTTCAGACAGCTTACAAATCAAGTTAAAGTTGTTTCGATTTAATTAGTCTTCAAGCAGTCATTTCATTTTTCACCCAACTCCGTAAATTTGGAAAAATCTAATAAAGTGAAATCGGATAATTGTTTGATTATAACAAAGTCCACTCGAAGGAACATTTTTTTCTTGTTTAGGAAGAAAAAATGCTCATTAGATGCAAAAAGGGAGATTTTTTTTAATCAGCATTTCCAGAAGTTAATGTGATTGTCAGTTGAAGCGAACAGGTAAAAAAAATATAGAAATTCGAAAGTTTTTTTTTTCCTATCTGGTAATTCAAAAAACATAAAGCGTGTATGTAAAAGAAACTCTAATAATATTAATATAATCAATCACCGTTTTATACCAAGCAGTCTGGATTTAAGTACCTATAGAAAGTATAGTAATAGCAAAAGAAACGGATGTTTTAAAACAAGAAGTAAAAAAAATAAAAAAAGTAAAAAAATTACATTACCGTAAAGTGGTAATATTCAAATACAAAAACACATTTGGCTTTCTCAATGGTACGCCTAATTTCATGAGAAAAATAACCTTTATTAACAGTTTTCTTTCGTCCTCACTTATTCACTCACACTTGCTCTCATACATAACCACATAAACAATGATTAAATAAAATACTTCTTGACTTTGTAACTTTTCGTTGAAGGTAACGTTTTCATCATAAATCATTGGCGATTTTTACTAGGGAAGATCATGTGTGTAATAATCTTTTACTTTAGAAACAGGACATTCGTTATCATCTTTTTCTTTGGAGAAGAAATACATATTTTTTTTTATTTTAAAGATTATTTTTGTATTTTCGAATGAATAAATAAGAAACTCACAGCAGTGTGTGTGCTAATCACAATTATTTGTGATGATATTAAAGCGAATTTTCGTGTTACTGAGAAATTTTTTCTCCAAAAAACAACCTTTTTTCAAAGTCAGATTATTACGCGTATGTTATTCTGTAGTGAAAATGGCTGATGCTTTTTCAACGAAAAATTAAGTTGAATCTTTTTAATAGTGCAGCCTGTCTTATGATAAGCCGTATCTGACGCGGCCCACTTGTCGTAAAAGGTTGCCCATGCTTGATTTAAACATGTTTTCTGTTATCTGTGACTTGTGTTAAAATTATAATGTTTTTGTAGAATTCTTTAGGTTATGCGAGAAACTGAAAAATTAAAAGGTCGATAGTTTGGTGCTACTATAGTATTATCTCTACCGAAGCATTTGCGACCTACCGTAAATGAAGATGCATTCATTATTTCTGGAAAATGCTCAGGAAAAATGATGCCCTGATTACTATTTGCTGCTACTATAGTACGATCTCTACCGAGGTATTTGCGACCTACCGTAAATGAAGATGCATTCATTATTGCTGGAAAATGCTCAGGAAAAACGATGCCCTGTTTACTATTTGGTGCTACTATAGTATTATCTCTACCGAGGTATTTGCGACCTACCGTAAATGACGATGCATTCTACCCCACTCAACAACCCACTTACGGCCTACGGCAATTAATTCCACAAATTACATACAGTGTTATGTTAAACGAAAGAGTGGGGTATTTATCTACTCTGTATTCATAAAGGAGGTATTTATGTAATTCCGTTACAGAATAGACAAGCTAACGTCAGACAAAATAATTCTAGCCCATTTAGTTGATCACACCAGCACCATTCTGACCAGAGACTTTTAGAAAGTAATTTCAACTAAAGATGAAGTGGTGTCCTTTTTAAGAGTTAGGGTTGGGGTTTTGAACATTTTTCATACTTCCAACAGTTGGTAAATATCACAACATAGCAGAAAATAAATAGTAGATATGATACTTGTAATGACAAATGTACACAAGTGTAGGCTTTAAGAAAGCTTTATTCAACTGAGAAACAATATTCGCGTATAGTGTCCTTTTATAGTGCCAGTAAACAGTAATAACTCTCTCAAAGAGGAGAGTCCACTCTTGATTATTCATAACAATACTATAGTAGAAAATGGATGGTAGATATCATACTATAGTAACATTATACATTCTTATATTCGCTTTTAGCATATTACAAAGCTTCTATTATACTTCATTCCTGATCCTGGTTGGTTATACGATTCTGGGGGTGTAAGATTATTCAAACTATTTTCTTTCATTAGACAGGTGTTGTCTGAATGAAGTATAAAGTCTAAATTTCTTTTCTTGCAAGATTAAAAATATTATCTACAGAGGTCGTTTATCCGCTTGAACCGGAAGTTGAAAGAAGAAAGAAACAGTTTCCCGTTTCATCTTTGTTTAGATAACAGGGAGTGGTCCCTGTATTCAGTGTCATCTCATAATACTCCCAGTGTTACCAAAAAATACCAATTATATATTAGGTAACAAAAAAAGGTTTTAAGTTTTTGTTTTTTTTTCTGAGTAGGTAGGGTGTTATTTCTCTATTGCCAAGATGTTTTTTCTGATGCCTTGCCGATGCAGATGTATGACTTGAGTATGTGTGTTGAAGTATTTGACAAATTTAAAGCAGATTATATTCAACACAAGTCCTCAGTATGTCATCACCAATACTTAACAATTTACGAGGTGCATCTTCGATTGACTCATTTCCATTTAAAAACTTCCTAAACCTCTTTTGAGTAATACAGTCACTATACTCACTTTCGCCAAAGAAACAATAGCCAACGGGATGTTTCTGATGCTTTTCTTTTCTTTTCTTCTAAGTTTAAATTCGTTATATTTAAACATTTGGACCGCCATGTTGATTTCACTTTTTTCGTTTCTGAAATGTATCTGGTAGTAAATAATAGTCTTAGCGACTAAAAACATTTTTTATCATTTCTTCTTCTATTTTCATTTTTTAAGAAAAAACACCTTGATTACAAGTATCAAACTGAGACATTTTTTAGCAGCCGTTTCTTCGTTATATTCACTAATCTCAACTCAACCTGGCACAACGTCAAAGACAAGATAATGGTATAGGAATACTATATATGTGATAATCTATTTGCGTTGAAAATCAGCATTCGAAATCCGATCTTTTACTTGCACTCGAACCTAGACCACTTATGCCAGAGGTAGATATGCAACTCTCATCCACCAAGAATCCTTTTTTTTCTTTCTGATCTTTTCTTAATTAGATGTCGTTATTAAAGTCGGCCTGGGTATGACGATAATCTAACTCTGGTAACAAGGCCTCTCTGATCGGGAGGTTTTGAGGAGCTGTTGTTCCCACGTCCACCCTGAGCCGGGGTGTTAGCACCTGTTAGGGTCCCAGCTATGGGCAAATAGTTAACCCAAACTAGTGTCAAAACATTATGAAAGTATAAAAATACATTTTTATAGTAAGAAAAATTACCATCAATACATTATTGGAAAAGAAGAGAAAATTACCAGCAATACATTTTTGAAAAACAAAATACCAGAGCTCCCACAAAAATTAAATGACCCATAAGGAGTTGATATGCCATTAACAAACCAAACCGCTATTAAGGACACACAGTACAGCTGCAGAACATTAACTAAAGAAGACCAGGGATTAAAAATGTGTATGGCTAATTTACCTTGCAAGTAGTCTCTATAAGAATCTCTCTGAATTAATTACAGATATCGATCAATATCCCTTTTCCATTATATCCAAGAGGACATTAACCATCTTCTTAGATTTCATTAGAAACATAAAAAAGTATGCAGTTAGCTGTAAGTGCTGTTTTTTTTTATTGATTGTATTACATAAGGAAACACTTTTCCCATGATCCTCTACTCTCGACTAAGCACTCTTTTGTTCAGATTATTAGGGCAATACATTTGTGACAGAGACAATATAACCACAGCTTTCCAGTTACCAGATCTATTGCGACTGAAAGCAAATTTTATTGTTTCACCAATATCCAACATTGTTCTGAAGGGTCATAAAATTCTCGGACGCGTATGGTCAAGAATTCATTTATGTGCGTGTGTCTTGAGAGGATTTGTGGTTATTTTCATTCGGACAAACGCCAATTTAGAGCTGTAGAAAGAGGTCCTTGATTCTTTTTGAGAGAAATATATGAACATTCCTCTGTCTTCCTCCCTGCAATATATATATATATATATATATATTTACAGTGAGAGTTGTCTGTGAGGCATTTTGTAGATTGAAGTGCTTTGTCTTGATGGAAGTAAAGCTTCTGTAAAATCATTTTGTGGTGTGTTTTTAATATTTTTTTATTTTGTTTTCTGTTTTCCGTTGGGTGGGCAGCAAAAAAGATGGAATGCGACACATTTAGAGTAGAGGGCGAAACATAAATTACTGGAAAACAAATCATCCATATCTAAAAAAAAAGAAGATATTTTCTATTTTCCTTTTCTCTAACCCTTTTTCTCTGTCCACCGTTCTCACACCGTCGTCTCTCTGCCCACCCAACCCCCTCGTCGTCGTCTCTCTGTGCTCACCCGGCTCCATCGTTGTCGTTTCTGTGTCCACCCGGTTCACTCATCATCGTCTCTCTGTACACCCGGTTCCACCATCGTCGTCTCTCTGTACACCCGGTTCCACCATCGTCGTCTCTCTGTACACCCGGTTCCACCATCGTCGTCTCTCTGTACGCCCGGTTCCACCATCGTCGTTGTATATCTGTTCACCTTGCTCCGTTGTCGTCCGTCTGTCCACCCAGCTCCGTCGTCGTTTCGCTGTCTACCTCTCTCGTCGTCATTTGTTTACCCTGACCCCTTATCGTTGTCGTCTCTTTCGCGCGCTCCCTTGTCATCGTAGTTCCTCTCTCTCTCTCTCCTCCGTTCCCAACCTATTATATTAAAAATTCAAAAGAACAAGAATTTATATTTAAAAGTCAAAAGAAATAAATCTCTCGCTGTCATCTCCTTTGTTTACTTAAATTTAGAAATTGTCCATTTGACTTTTAGTTTTAAATATTCATTCTTTGCATTTTTACTTAACGAAAAATGTTTGTACATCTACTTCTGTTTTTCAGTATATTATCAAAATCACAAAATACATAAGTTTTTTTTCTCTCGATCTCAAAGACCTCTTTATGAACTTTACCATTAAAAAATCTTTTGACACATTCTTTTTTTTTTCTTTGCCACTTCCTTCATTAGATTCCGTCAAGACTGTCACCATTAAAATAACAATCATAGAATTCTATATCTTTTTTTCCTTATTCCCATATTTTCCCTACAAGGCATGACATCTTCAAATATTTAACGATATTAGATATACTGAAATTATATTTAATATTTATTGATGCAACTTCAAATAACTAAATTGGGTAATTTAGCAAAATATGCCAAAAGAGGCAATACCATTTTGGCTTGGAAGGAGTTAAAATGTAATTGAAAGAAATTAAAAAAAAAATGTTAACAAAACGAATTATTGTTAGCTTGAGAAACGGTTAAAAAAAAATAAGAACTCTTTCCTGAGAAGATTTGGTAATTTTTATATAAAAGGTTATTTTTTTAAATAAGGAATTTCAAAGTTAATCGATTAAGAACATTTTTCCAACCGTTTCTTTTAAAAAGATTTAACAGCATTTAAAAGCCAAAGCTTAGACATTTGAGAGCACGCAATTTGTCTATCAATTTCTAAAACGTAGTCAGGAAGCGCACTTGTGAAAACTTATTTGTTTGCTTTGTTTTAATCAGGGGGTAACTTTTAAGGTCATATAAAAAGAATGTCCAGAGATTAAAAACTCAAAGTCTGAGACGTTCAGGAAATTTGAAACCCCACTGCAAAAATTAAAAAAATATAGACGTGTTTCTGTTTTTGTTTTTTTTAATAGATAATTATTATAAAATATACATGCAGTGTCTTTATCTTTATGGCTGGAGATATTTCAATAAGACTACATCATTTATTGTATTGATTGCTATGTGAATTTTACAGCAGACAATTACTTTTTTTTCATTTCAAACAAGATTCCTTGTCTGATCTGGGATACTTAAAATTTCAAGACATCATAAAATTCCTCAAAGAATTCATTAAAAAAACAGGATCATTCTATATGATATAGAGTTTAACTTAAATGTAAGATAAGGTAAAAGAAATCCAAGTAAATACTCTAATGACTTGAACAGTAATGCTGTGAATTTATATGAATAAAAATTTAGCAAAAATAATTGCTGGAAACATTTAACATATTCTGGGAATTACTCGAACTGTATCCTCATCCTTAGAATAGTGTTGAAGAAGCTTGACTTATAGGTTATTACTACTGCATTAAATATGAGTATCATTGATTGCTTTACATCTGTGACCATGTACCAGACTTAATAAGAAAACAATAATGGAATCCTTTTTCTCAAGGAATTAGTGATTTGCTTTCAATATCGTAATTTAAAATTTTTATTAACACCAAGCAAAAATATCTTCAAAAATTGTTCCTTATCACTCATACTTGTCATCTTTGTCAAAAGTTTTAAAAAGTGGTTAGCCCTGACTTTCAAGAAGTTCCTTTTCGCATTTTATTTTCTTTGACAAACAGATAAAGCTCCTAAGTTCTTCATCAATCTTTCGGAACAATGACAAAAATTCCCTTGTCCACAATAGAGATCGTATTGTGAATGCGAGTCATTCACTTAAAATTTAGTGTTCATTATTTTTAAGTCAAAATTTTATTGGGACATTTTATGCATCTGTCCATCAGTGCATTCCTGAATTGGCAACGTTTCCGAGCAAGCAATAGCTTGATGTGTCTTGGAGAGAAGCTCAAAGAGTTAACTTCCTGCAAGACAAAATCATCCTCTCATTATTTCTCAGACTCACTCAAGGCCAGTTCCATCTCCTTCCTCTCTTTCTGGGTATTTGTCTGTTTGGGTGCTCAAACTAATTCCTCTCCCCCAGTACCGTAATTTGAATCTTTTATTTTATTCTATTTTTTGACAGAACTGGTGATAAAATACATTTCAACATTTTTTCTTAATTATACGGATGGCAGCCAAGTAGTCATGTTAGTATTTTAATTTTTCACCCTGACTTATTTTAATTTATTTATTCAGTTTTGTTTTTCTTTCTTAGTCAGATGAAGAAGCATTTCTTAAATTGATGCTGTCCAAATATTTTTTGTAAACCTTTATCTAAATGTTTCCCTATCGGTCTCTTTATCACGTTCATCTTCCTCCCTCCCCACATGTCCAATGTTAGCATTCAAAATGAGGTGGATATACCCAGGCAGGGTACAGAGTGAATACTTTCAAATATCTGGGGATTTGTCAACCTGCAAATACTTGTCCCTTATTCAATTGAAGTGACCACAAAAGAATGAAAGTGTAATGACCAAGAACAGAGAAATAGGTAAAAAAAGAACAATTAGTTTATTTGTATTATTAGTAAATAAATAATAATAATACTAAATATTATTATTATTTAGTTTGGCACAAGACTACTATGTGTGGAGATTCCACTGAAAAGCAAGTTCATAACAAAGTGATCAACTCAGCAAGTTCACTTCATGGCAGGTCACTCAGAGTCTCTGTTTCAAAAATTGTTTCTTTTGCCTGTTGCAGGTGAAGGTTGGTA
Source organism: Acanthosepion esculentum (assembly GCA_964036315.1). Taxonomy (NCBI): domain Eukaryota; kingdom Metazoa; phylum Mollusca; class Cephalopoda; order Sepiida; family Sepiidae; genus Acanthosepion; species Acanthosepion esculentum. The sequence goes on from OZ038476.1 coordinate 33,667,429, forward strand.
ATAGTTACTATGACTTTCTTGCAGGAATGAATAGTTGTGTGTGGTGCTATTGTTATAATCGATGTGGTGTAATGGTTAGCATGCATGTCTTGCTAGATCAATTATGATTGAATTGTGAGTTCGATCCTCACTAGACGCTCCATATTTTTGGCCTTGTGCCACATATAAGCTGTGCTTAAAAAATCGCTATAACAGTGTTAATCTCTGCCAGTTTTGCCAAAAGGGCCAACTTTTGAAAAAGCAGTGTTACTAAATTATGAATTGACTCTTTCCCATTAACAGTGCAGGTGAGCACAGCTTATCTGAAAACTAACCCTAAAAGTCGCTAGTAGCAAAATTCAAAATCTAGCTGCACTCATCCAACCTGAAAACTCTGCTTACAAATCAATTTTCTAGTTTAGAGAAATATTCGAAATCTGTTATAGTAAACGGTAGGAGATGTCTTTATAATTTGGTTATAAAACCAAAATGATGCCCCTTTTATTCATTACTCGAATATTGACGATATCAAACCAGAGTTGCTAGATCAACCATATGTAAAATTTGAATTTACTTACTTGCCATCAGCAGGGAGTCATGGTGGAGTAATGGATAGCAGCTCAGATTGAGGAATCGGAGAGCCGAGTTCAGATTCCAGTCAAATCCATTACATTCACTTATGTGCTAATACCCTTGGGAAAGGTATGAATCCTTGTCTCCCCTAAGCATGTATCATACTAGCGCATAACTGACTGACCATCAGTAGCCAAGGTTACACAAGTTTGTTAAGTAGATTAATCACTGTTTCCCTCTGTAATAATTGTAAATTTTATGTGAACCAACTTTGAATTTGCTTTATACAATTGTTGAAACTGAAGGAAAATAGATTTTTGGTTGTGTGCAAAAGTTCATGGTACCTTCTTTTCTGAAAACTACAGATTGAGAAAACATTAGAAAACTGTTTCTTTTAATGAAGTGAATAATAGAAACTTGGACATACATGTAAGAATTTGAAAAAAAATGAAATAAATGATGAGATTAAGAATAAAGTAGAGGGATAATGGAATAATAAAGGACAGAAAGTTGTGGAGAGCCATGATCATCCACATGAAAGAAATACATTGGTCAGTTTTATAGAAATTCCTGCTATTCAGAAAGTTGGAGTGTCTTGATAAAAGTTAATGGTAGTGCTTGAGAAATTTTGTATAAAAAGTTAATCTGAGAAAAAGAATGGAAAGAAAGTATAGTTTTTGGGTTTTAATGGTCTAGGCTGGAAAACTGGGTTTAAACGCGATAAAGTTGATTATTTTCCCTACAAAAGATATTTTGATATCAGTGAGATGATCAATCAACAAAGGTAAATTCATTTGATTTTCTTTTTTTAGAAAAGCATCCTAAGAGATATTTATTATTTATGGCATCCAGACTACTTTAAAATAAATTGGTAAAATAAAATTGTCTTCTTTCACTTACAATATCTAACAGCAGGCTCTCTTATAAATGCCTCTTTATACGCATGAGTTCAATTTTCTGAATTTAGCAGGAAATTCCCAGCTGAGCAACAGAAATTCACAGAAGGGCAGAATATGAAATTACAAGGAATTAATCAATGTTTTGTTTCAAGAAAAATAAATTCAAATGGGATTCATTCATGGAAATTCTTTCAATCAATTGAAATGTAATCATTTGCTTTAAAAGTAGTAAAGAATGATCTCAGTAAGAGCTTATGGAAAAATATGACAAAATGATTGGACAATAATATTGTCTATTGTTGAAGATCAACATCAAAATTTATACTGTTTTCTCTTTTCTTTTTAAATATTTTATTTTTGTTCATTTTTCTCTTTTTTTCATTCATTTTAAATAATGTTTCTTTTTATTATTTTTGTTTTATACTAAAAATTTTGTGTTTTGCTCCTAAATTAGAAAAATAATAGATGATCCACTTTTTATAAGAAGACAAGTCCTTAATAAGTTACGTATTGCTTTGTGCAAATAAATGATGAATCTTAATTTTTTAGTGATTTAACCTTATCTCATCAGTTTTTCAAAATTAAAAAAAAAAATAAATAAATAACTTTTTCATTGCTGCCTTGTTATAGCATTGTTGCCTGGCTGTGCTGAACCATTTTGGGAAAAAAGGAAATTACTATGTTTTTTTTTTTAATCAATTCACTCTAAGCAAGGTGATAATACCACTAAGGTGCAAGGGGCTACTGAAAGTGAAAGAGAATGAAAAAACATTAGAAGGAACCATAAACCCAATCCTAAACAGAAAACAAGGGATAAACCTCTACTCCAGTTCAAAAGATTAGAGAGGACTGTGAACTGAGCAATAGGCAAACCAATCTAATCCTACTGGAAATAAAAAAAAAAACTATGAAGATTTTATATATATATAAATAAATATAAAAGTGAACATTGAAGTCAACACTTAGAGGTGACAATCTGTTTCATGCTAGATGCAATCGTCAGGCCAGACGATTGCTTCTAGCATGAAACAGACTGTCGCCTCTAAGTGTTGACTTCAATGTTCACTTTTATATTTACACATGCTCTATCTCTGATATTGAGCACTTTATCCCATAAATATAGCACACCTTAAGACTATATTTATTTATTTATACATATTTATTTATACATACATATACATATATATATATATATATATATATATATATATATATATATATATATATATATATATATAATAATGTCAACAGCAAGTAAGATAAAATTCATAAAGATGTATGTCCATCCACAGCTGAGGAAGTGTTAATAGACTTTTTTTCTTTCATTATAGAAAGTAAAATTGATTCTGTTTTTCTGCCAAAAGAATATTCAGTTATTTAAAACATGGTTAAGTCAGCTTTTGCTGAGGTATTACGAGGAGATGTTGAAAAGTTCTCTTCTTGCTGCACTTCCCAAAATCTGACCAAATGATCAAACATCAGAATTTTATTGACTGTGAACTTTTCAGCACAGCTCATATTAATCTCCTAAAAAGAATCTTTAGTCAAGTTTGGGAATTTTTTTTTAGATTTTATTTTTAATACACCATATTTCTCTGTAAGTTTTTGCTGTAGTAATATGGTAATCAATTTTCCTTCTTTTTTTTTTTTCTTTTTTTGTGACACTGGTGGACTGTATTAAAATATTTATGAATCTAATGAGTGAAATTCTGTGAAAAATGGTTTGTGGAGGAGCTGTAATATAAAACAACTATAATTAAAAATTAAGAAAATGAGGCAGTCTAGTTAATTTCTAATTCAGTGAATTGAGAATTCAGAATGAGATGCCATAGCTGTTGATTAATGCAACCATTAAATGTAAAACAGTGAAATTATATCATCTTCTAAAGTATTTCTCATAGTGTTTTCTTTCCTTCTTGTTTCTAATTTGGGCCTGACAAAACCATGATAAGGATGTGCATAGTCATCTTAACCTTGATGATGAAATTCTTACTTCATAAGCAATCAAAATCATGTGTTTTCTTCTGCCACAGAATAAGTAGCAGTTAATTTCAAAGTAAAAATTTTAAGCTAGAAAGAAATACTTGCCTTTGATTTCAGTCACTCTTGCTTAGCGCTTTTTTTTGCATCTGTATTCAAAGAAGAAACAATTGTTTCCTTTTTTCTGGTTTTTGGTTGGAAGATAGCTAAAAAGATGAATCACAGAAGTCTGTAAAAACTGGAATTTGAATAGATTCTCTTACTTTAGAATTATTCACAAGTGTCATTTGTTTTGTTTTTCTTTAAGCAAAGACAAAAGACTTGCATTTGTGGACTTGGCTCAAATGACAGTGAACAGGGCTAAATAGAGAAAAGCCTGAATTCTTCAAACATATCACTAAAATAAACTTCTAACAAAACCAAAAAAATAAATAGAATAAAATAATTCAAAGGAAATATGATAGATCAAGGAAACGTCTACATGACAACTCTCAGCCTGCATTTGATCATTATAATTTTTTTAATCAATTCATCCCAAGCAATGTGATAATGTTAGTAAAGGAGCTACTGAAAAGGAAAGCAAATGAATAGGAAACAGGGGATAAACCTCTACTCCTGTTCAAAAGACCAGCAAAGAGTGTGAACCGGGTAATAGGTGAACATATCTACTATATTCAAAATGAAAATGAATTGCACATTTTCTGTCTGAATTTCAGGATGAAAAGTTATCATTATTTAAATTTCGACGATTTCCTCATTTTTGTGATTATTATCAAAATGTTTCAGTTGTTATGCCATCTCTCCTTCATCAAGGGCTTGTTGATCCCCAGGTAACCTACAGAGAATTTTAGACTGAACTCATTTAATCTATAGGGGTAGATTTTTACCTTTTCACTAGCCATGTCTAGGGATATATCATCTAATTCTTATTTAGTACTACTCAGTAATTGCCCCATTTCTACTAAGTCTAAGTACGCACTACACAGTTCTGGAATTGAACTCACAATTACAAGCACCTGATGAAGGCCGAAGAGCACAACAGCCAAAACATTATGATAACAACAAAGATGAGGACAATATTATAAGTGTAAATAATGTAAATAATAATTATATTCTCTAATTCTCTTCATCTCAAGTTTCATGTTTTCTAGGATTTACTTTGTTGCCATTATTTTATACATGTAATATTCAGAATAGATTTCAATAAGCTAAAATTTTATTATGGATTCTTTTATGTGCCATATGCCTTCAGGATATCCAAAGATTGTATAACAAAAACAGACCTTAATTTTATCTGGTTCCTTGCATCCATTTCCAGAACACCAACCAAAAAATACCAGCTATATAAAACATATTTTCTGACCAATCAGGAAAAACTCATGTGGTTTTCACAGCAGCCATTTTTGAGCCACTCACTCACTCACTAAAAAATTATAAAGCCAATGCCAATTTGACCCACAAAGACAGATCTGACCAGCCTGGTATTAGCAATAGTCCTCTGCAGCAAACTACATGGCCATCTGCAGCAACTCCAAAGCACTGCCATCAACATCAATGCCTTCGGTCAGCAATGAAACCAGCAGCAGCAGAGACTAAGTCCTTGTTACTTCAATGCAATAATCTGTGGAATATTTCTCCCTCAGGTCTATCTCAATCAACTATATATGCATGTTGATATTCTTCATGTGTCTATCTTGATTACTACCTTGGGTTATACTTTGTACAAACTCTCAGTCTCCCATGATCCCAAAATGAGCAAACAATTGAACCGTGTAAATAAAATATTAAAAAGTCTTTTACTTATCATATCCCCATTTGTTGTTTACTTACTTGCACATATTTTCTTTCTAATAGTAAGACTGCCATTGCAGACTCATTCAGACCTAATAACAAAAAATACAGAGTAGCAGTCTATATCCATCTAGTATATAGGTAAAATATTTATATTATTTGTTGATACTTTCATTTTAGGAAAACTATACAAGGTTTTAAGGAAATAATAGTTCCAATATCATTGCAGGAAGACATTTTGGTTGGTATGATTATAAAGTAGTCTGTGAGACTTGAAGTAAGTATAAGAAATGGAATTGGAAAAATTCTTTACATGAAAGAGAATTTTTTATTGGATGAAATATCTTTCTTTGATGTGCCTGATGAAGATCTGAAAAATTGTTTTGTTTTTTTGTCATTGGTAATTGGAAAACAATTTCCAAATCATCTGTGCTTTTTGCCTTGCAAAAAATATATTGTATATGTGAAAAAAAATGGATTTGTTATTATTGATATATAAGCCCATTAAGTAATAATATTAGTTTTGGTCATTTTTGTATAACAAATAGGTGACTAGTGAGACAAATAGACAGGTACATCGAACAATAGGCAGTCAAAAACATAATTTTAGAAATAGATGGCAGTAGCAAGTAGAGACAGATAACTCCACAAGTTGATCCATCTGGAGAAATTACAGTTGACAGAAAGAGAGCCTAAATTTGTAATGGTTGATATTGATAGATTAAAAATAGCAGAAATATTTTAATATTATAATTCGGAATGAAAAAATAAAAAAGAATTATTAAAAAAAAATCTAAAACTTAAATGTTATCTTTTCATAGCTTTAGGCTAAATTTTGATCTCAAAGAAATAACACTTGTTTCACTTTGAAATGAAAGAATTCTTTATGTAGGTGTCACTCCTGAAAATCCTAGTAAGATTTCCAATTTCTTGGCTCTTTATCAAAATTCTAACAGGGGGAGAGGATTAAAGTTCCATTTCCAGAGGTGTCAAGTAATCTGAGATTAAATTACTGAGGATTATGAGATTTCAACCACAGCTACTAATTTCAGGGATTTGATACAAAGTAACCTGAGAAGCTAAGTTTTATTTCAGAGAAGTTTGTGAATCCTGGAGATTAACATAATTTCCGGAGACTTTTCAGAAAGAATCTGTGTCCAATAAAACTTAGCATTCATGATGAGTGGGGGGGAAAAATGCCACACACACACACACACACACAGCATATCTTCATTCAAGCATGTTTCATTGAATAATATAGACATATTATGTCTATTTTTTTCCTACTGTTCCTTTTCAGTTCTCTAATAAGTTTTTTGATGTTAAGATGAAATTCATCAAGGAAGGCACCGTAGTTTTTTCCTACCCAAGTACTTTTGATCTCCTCCAAGATCATCCTCAGGTGTAAATTACAAAGACAAACTTATTGTAACTGCAATAAAATCTGCATTTCATTTGTGATGGTGATTTTTAAAATATGTCCATATTATTCAATGAAACATATATATAATTCGTACATGCAAAATAAGGTGCTGAAAAGAAGGAATTTAAAAAATTCTTATGGTTAGTCATTTGGTCAGATTATACGAACTGGGTTAGGCATATGATTTTTCAGCATCTCCTGATATTTAGTGTGTGCAAAAGTTGCCAGGACTTTCTAAAAAAAAAAAAAATGAAAACTAGTGACTAAAATGTACAGTAAAACACAAATTTCTAATCAAAGAGAAAAAAACATTTAGAATCTTTTGCACACTCTAAATGCACACAATTACACATTTTCTTTGAAAAAATAAAACTGAAAGTGTTTCAGCAAATTAGCTATTGTTTGTATAATCTTGCCAGTTATTTCATCAATAGATTACTTATGATTTTGCTTACATTATTTATATTTGAACTAATATCCTCTTCTTTATTCTTCTTATCACAATATTTCATTTTGCCCTATGGTCTTCAGGTGTTTGTTGAGCCAGGTAACATTCAGGAAATTTCCAACTGAACTCTTTATTTAATCTAAGTGGATAGATTGTTCTCATTCAGCTGTTCCCATCTAGGAATATCTTTTAGTACTGCTATTCCTGATTCCAAGTCTGACAGCCCAAGAATTGAACTTATAACTTTTATGTTACCAAATTCACAGACCATGACTTTAATCCATTGAGATAGCAATAGTGTTAACAACAAAGATGAAGACATTAATTCAAATGAAAATAATAATAATAATTCCTAGAAAATCAGACTATATTTATAATGCTGGTAAAAATTTTTGGAAATTTTCTTCTGTTAAATAATTTTGAGGAATTTATTTTCATTTTAAATAAAATAATTTTATGCTATATGTAGAATTTATAGCAAGCAACACCAGGATTTACATATAACTTACAAATCAAGCATTATTTAAGAGAAAATTAAAATATGCCTTTATATTATGTGCACATATATATGTGTGTGTGTGTGTGTGTGTGTGTGTGTGTGAGTGAGTGTGTGAGAGAGAGAGGGGGGGTGTTGATAGGATTTATGTCAGAATTGTAACCTAAATTGTGAAATAGTTATTACAAACAAGAAACCTGATAAACTGTAGACCACATGTTTCAACTGTACATAACCTTTAAATAAATAAATATAAACATAAAAAGGAATATTTTAATGATGTGCATGTTTGTGTTTGTGTGCGTGTGTGTGTGTGTATGTATGTATGTATGTATGTATGTATATATATATATATATATATATATATATATATATTTCCTGCTTTCCTCTTTCCTGCTTATGGCATGGCTGCTAATCCATAGCTTAAACCAATTTCCCCTCAACCAAAAAGAACCAAACCAGTAATGACAACAAACATACTTGTATCCAGCTGAGATGTCTCTGTGGGTGTTACATCCAAGAAGGAACTGAAGAACTTAGTTTCCTTTTTAGCCAAAGAATACTTAAGAGAACAAACCACAGAAATCACCTTGTTTCAATCAACTCACCACAGAATCAATTTCAACATCTAACATTAAAATGTGTTCAACCAAGTAACGCCTTCCTTAGTGAAAGGGTTAACAGAATTTCTTTCACTTTCAATTTACATATAAAACATACAATGATCCACTAGAGTTTGAGGTTGAATAATAACTGCAGTGAGGTCAAGAAAATGCCCGATTATATTATTAAAAATATTGCAAGGAAAAGATTTGAATGTCGCCTTGGTACAAAGATTCTCTTCTGAGAATTGGTGGCTCTTCATTTTGGAAATACTATTTCATTCCAAGAAATCAAAATTCCATTTCTTGAAAGCTGAGAATGAAAGAACTTGCACACACACACACATATGTAAATGTCAGATAGAGTATATCGGTAAAAGGATAATATGAGTAAAGTCGAAAGGAAAATGCATCAGCTAAGATTATTTTTCCTTTTGTCTTTATTCATAGATTATATACTAGCTTAAAACCACCCCTATCAGGCAGCATTTAACCTAGCACCTGCAGAGGGCTCTTGATTGGACCTTCATCAGGGAGGAGTAGATGTGACAGGCAACAATAGACTACAGAAGACCTCAAAATTGATTGCTGCATTTAAGTATTGCATTAATATTTAAGCTTACCTTTTAAAAGATTAATGATAATTCTTCTGCCATCACTTAAAGACAATTTGATGTACGTAGGTCCTTACTTTCTGTACAAACAATTACTTTTATTTCATGGGTAACTTTTGCTGGATTTTGCAATTAATTTTGATTATTCCCAAATTTATTTACAAGTTATAAAAATTGTTACTGTACAAAAAAAAATCATAAAAAAAACCATAATTTCAGGATTGCAGGTCTGGATTTGGTTTGGAATGCTTTTAATTTGCTGATTCAGCCTGATTCCAAAAATATGTTGGACTATGACTTCTAGGGTTAAAGTTAAAAAAGTGTGAAACAGTGACATTCACATTTATTATATAAATAATTATTACTAATTTTTAACTTACCTTTCTTTCATTTTACTTTCTGTGACTTTTTATTTAGCTTACAGTCATATCCTGTTGAAACACTAGTTCTCGTACAATCATCAAAGTTAAGCAACACTGAGTTTAGTTAGTTCCTAGATGGGTGACTGCTTGAGAATACTAGGTGCTGTAAGCTTAGATGTATGGGGATTGTAATGTATCGTAGATCAGAATGAGAAATTAGAGGTGAGTTTGTTACATTCACTTATGTGCAAATACACTTGGGAAAGGTATGAACCCATCTTTTTGCCCCTAGTTATGGCTTAGATAGCATGACAGACTGGGTCCTATAGTTTTGGTTGGCAGTCAGTCTACAGTAGAAAGTAATGGTAGGCTACCACAAAAATTCTTCTGCTAAGTGAACCATGAATTGAAAAGGGACATGATTACCCAAGCATGAATCACACATAGTGCTTAAGGAAGGCAGTTTACTATTCATTCGTTAAGTAAGAAATAATTAGAAATTAATAAAGTAAGATTTGAAGATCTGTTCTTGGGAGCTCATTTTAGTGCCTTTCCCACTACTCATGGAATAAAAATATGAGAATTTCAATGAAAAACAACAGAAATCAGATAAAAGGAAAAGGAGTTAATAATGAATACTAATAACAATGCACCATCAAAGTTAGGCTAATATATGCAGGTTGTGTAACATTTATCAACACTGAAATTAGAATTGGCAAGCTGAGTTCTAGCCTTGTATTCACTTTAGCACAAATGTTCTTGGAAAAGGCATGAATCCACCTCTTCTCCCCCCACTCCAGCTATATGTTAAACAGCAATATTGACTTTGCTCTCTTACCTATGGTGGTAGTCAGTCTAAGAGAAGAACTACTATATATTCAAAACTGTGGAGAATACAACAGGGAACTGCTCCATTACCCTTTCTAAGAATTCATGCCATCTGTGGAAAGTCAGTATCATCTGATGAATACTGCAATTTCAAAAAATGTATAATCGAATGATTACAAATATCTATTATGTTTATTAGACCAAATTTAATGTAGAAACCAGTGCAATTATATATCTAGATTCTCTACAGTGCCACATGATAAACAATTAATAGAAGCATCTTGGAATAAAGATAATGAAAGCTTTTGTTAAGGACAGTATCAAACAAGGCTACAAATCAGATTGACCATTTCACAATCAGGGCAAAGTTGATGGCATTGGTGTTTGAGAATCTTGAATATTATACTACAGTCTTTCTTTTAATGAGCTAAGAGGGAAAAATCTGTACATGTCTATGATATGAATAATTAAAATCTACACTGATCTTTTTATTTCTTCCGTATTGATTGGCTTAATTTGTTCTACAGAATATATTGTGGGCAGACTGGTTTTGCTTGGTCAATATGGCTTTTGCATATTGAACAGTAGGTGTGGTCCCACTAGTTAGTTGTGTGTCAAACATTAACACAACAAAAGATATTAGACATCCTTTGTACAATAAGCAAACATGTTTGCAGTCAGTTGGGTGGAGAACAAGAAGACATTTTTTGTTTTATTTTTTATATGATTTTAATGTGGTTTCTTTTTTGTACACATTTTGTATTTTTATAGCTGTCTTTTTTGGTTTTATGGTGTTTTGTCTTTGCTTTTTATTGTTGTTTTTCTTGTGTATTATTATCTTGTTATATTTTTCCTTGGTTTTTGCTTTATTTTATACACATTTTTTTGAGTTGTCTCTCTTTATACCAGCTTCTGTTAGGCTGTTGTCTGATGACAAAGTAATGTTAATAGTTGTTTGTTCGGAGCACAAATATTTGATCTGCTGAAGCAATTAGAAAAGTTTTATGGTCTCTTAGTTTTCTTCCTCATTGTCTTCTGAATGTTTTGTTTTTATACAAAAAGAAAAAAATTACTCCTTCACTCTGGCCATCTCTTCTCTATGATATATATATATATAGAGAGAGAGAGAGGGATGCCAAAAATTTCTTATTCCATTTCACCAAATTTGACCAAATTTTTCTTAAAATATTATTACAAAATATTTCGGTAAACACAATTAAAATCGGTGATCTCTTTTTGAAGACAAAAGTCAGATTTAGACTTTTCACAAGAACTTAGCTTAAAATCCATGCATTTTTTTATTTTGCCCAACATTCCCTTCCATTTCTGATTATTCCCATCGTTCTCCTCCAGTTCTGATTATTCCCATCTTTCTCCTCCAGTTCTGATTATTCCCATAATTCTCATCCATTTTCTATTATTCCCATCGTTCTCCTCCAGTTCTGATTATTCCCATCATTCTCCACCATTTCTGATTATTCCCATCATTCTCCTCCATTTCTGATTATTCCCATCGTTCTCCTCCATTTCTAACTATTCCCATCATTCTCCTCCAGTTCTGACTATTCCCATCATTCTCCTCCAGTTCTGACTATTCCCATCATTCTCCTCCAGTTCTGATTATTCCCATCATTCTCCTCCAGTTCTGATTACTCCCATCATTCTCTTCCAGTTCTGATTACTCCCATCATTCTCTTCCAGTTCTGATTACTCCCATCATTCTCCTCCAGTTCTGATTATTCCCATTGTTCTCATCCATTTTCTATTATTCCCATCGTTCTCCTCCATTTCTGATTATTCCCATCGTTCTCCTCCAGTTCTCATTATTCCCATCGTTCTCCTCCATTTCTGATTATTCCCATCGTTCTCCTCCAGTTCTGACTATTCCCATCATTCTCCTCCAGTTCTGATTATTCCCATCATTCTCCTCCATTTCTGATTATTCCCATCATTCTCCTCCAGTTCTGATTTTGCCAAACTTACCCCGACTCTCACCTTTTCTTTTTTGTCTATTTCTATCACTTTATCAACTTCTCTTTACTGAAACCTTTTCCCAAAATCTTTTTTCACCCACATTTTCATGTTCTTATTTCCTTTTATCCCTTTTCAACTATTTCTTCCTGTCTCAATCATTATCTTTTTTTACTTTCATTTTCCACTTTCTTTCAGCCTCTCCTCAAACTGGTTCTTACTGCCTATTTGTCCTTTTCACTTTTCTGTTTGTTTCCATTTGACTTTTATACCCTTTGTGTTTTGTTTGGGTTTTTCTTTTTTCTCTCTTTTTCTGATGAATCCTTTTTCGAACATTAAACAAATTATCCTCATTATGACTGAATCAAATGACTGAACAAAACTTAATAGGGTTTACTGATGAGCTGAACAGAAACTTTGCCTCACTGAACTGACTTTAGTTCATCTGGGCTACCAGGTCCAGGATCCTCAAAACACATTTATTTTCAGGTGAAGCCTGTGCCTAATGCAATCTTAGATTCCAGTGAACAATGTCAGTCCACACATAATTTCTTCACCATGACAGAATCAGAATCCTCTCACTTCTGTTGTCAGTCAGACATCAAATCACTGCCCAATGAGATTTTCGCTTGTTTGAGCAGAGAATCAAATATAAGAGTAGAGTTTCTGTGGGGAACTGAAGCGAAGTTGCAACCAACTTCCAAAAATAATCGATTAAGAATTCTTTAGTTTATTGTTGACAGAGTTGTTTTGGCTATGGGAATTCCAGTCACTAACTACAACTTGGCGTTGCTCAATTTTTCAACGCTCCCATAGATAAGCCTCAGAGTCAGCCATTGTTTAACACAAACATCTTCAAACTTAACACGATTAGTTAAAGATTAGTTTACTGTGATCAATAGAATTGCTCAGGCAACTAGTTAAAGAAAGTAGTGAAGATTTTAGTTTCAAACTTGTACTTATTTTTACTTATTGAAGGTGAGTGACATATAACTTTGGCAAATGAAGGTTCTAGGTTACAGACAAATTTAATATCATTCAGTGTAGAATGGTATCTTCAGAAATTAATCTCAGTGTAGGCATTTGCTAAACTGTACTTAGAACTGCACAAGGCTATATGTGTGCAGCACCTAGTAAAGAATGAGCTCACTTCAGGAAAAATGGTTTGTGAAACATGCTTTCTAACCACTGCGCTATGGTGAGGCTACTTTTATAATCATTATCATCTCTGTGGCAATAGTTTCCAGGAAAGATGGCAACTGAATTTACCTTTCTACAGCTAAGGTCTCCACTAAAATATTTACTCAGCTGGCACAAGTATAGAACATGGTAGTTTAAGGATCATATACACAACATCAGTGGATAGTATAGCCGATCTGACTTTTTAAATGCTACTGGATGCCAGGTATCCAAAATATGAACTAAACTAAGCATAGACTCAAACAAGACCACAGTAACAGAGTACGTTGTAAATATTCAACTCTCTTCTTCTTCCTTCATGTATCATGTCTTCTAAAGACATGGTCGATCACAACTCTCCATAACTTCTTGCCTGTTGTTACTCTAAGTAATTTTTAACCCTTTAATGTTCCTCTTTGTCTCTGTCCTGCCATCCATTCAAATTACTTGTTAAGTACTGCCTTTTCTATCCTAAACTCTAAAACTTAATAAAAATTTTAAGCTTTTATCCTCAAACCTAAACAGTACTCTCAATAGCAAACATATTGGATGTTCAGTTTAGAGGAGTTATACTGTATTTAGAGATTCTTGATAAAATCCAAAGAATCTACAATGTTATTGGTCCTGACCTGGCATTTTAGACTCATTTAATTTCCCACTGACATAATGTAGTTTCTTTGCAACTTTTCAATATATATTAGGTTGGTGCAAAAATAATGTCGTTTTTTGATGTTCAAGATCATGTCAAAAAACGACATTATTTTTGCACCAACCTAATACTTTCATGGTAGTTGCTTTGATGAACTTTCCAGTACTTTATGAATTTGAAAACAGTACTAAATTGACAGTATGATCTCCTCATTTTACAGTTGAAATGGCTAGATGTAACCGTAAGTTCTATACTAACAGTTTCTTCACTTGCACTTCTCACTTGTGGAACTCTCTTCTGGCTTCTTGCTCTCCAGATAAGTTTGATCTTCAAAAATTTAAATGCATTGTCAATCATTATCTTCTGTCTTCTTAATTCTTGTCCTTTTATTGTTCTTTCTCCTAAATAGAGATTTTTCTCATACTCTCTAATAGTCAGTAACCTATTTCATTTTAGTGGCTTTATTGCCTTGTTTGAGGTGAAATGATTAAAAAAAATTGTCCAAAGTACTTTCTAGAGAAATAGAAGCACTGAACAATTTTTCTTTCAACTTCTTCAATAAATCTACTTATTTAGGCAACTTTTTATTCCAACACTGATTACCTAAATGCTGATCATTTTCAGCCTGGTGCATTTTTAGGCCACTTAAATCTGTTGTAATTTTTTTTCGAAAGAAGTTTTTTTATATAAATATTGCTAACATTTTGAATATTTCCATAAATGTATTAAAATATCAAAATGATTCTCTTGAAGAGGTGAAATAAAAGAAGTTTAAAATATGGCCAAGCCAGGAAATTATAACTGCTTTTAAAGGAACTTGCATGAATAGAAATTAACTTTGAAAAATATCCTTAAGGATGTTGAAAATTTAAAAGCTTTTATTAGCATCTTTCACTTCATTCTTGCCCGAGAGGAAAATACATCCGCAAAACTTAATCCAGTCAAACAATACTAAGATTATTCAAGTAGTTTTAAATTACTCCAAGTTTACACTTTCTTTATTTTGTTTTTAAGTTTTTTCCTCTTGTTTGTTTATAATGGACAATGAGGCATTTATGCTCTCATTGCTTTTTTACTTTTTTATTTTAAAATCTAATTCAGAATTAAATGATTTAAAAACATTTTTGAAAGCTTCTGTTAGCACACCCCCACCTCAAATGATTTGTATTTGCTGTTGTTTGTTCGTTGATTCAATATATACAGTACAAATTCTATAATCTTGTATTTATGTGTCTTCTCCATTTCTATGTGAGAGAATTAGGATGCTCAAATGCATTATGGGTATTCTCTGATGCAAGAGATTGAAACTCAAAGAACTGAGATATAATTTGAGTTCAAAGAAAAAAGGTGATTCGGAAAAAGAAAAGTTTGAATACAGTAAAGATTTGTTTGCTTTGTTTTGTTTTTTGTTGTTTTACAGCATATCAACTTCAATGGGTTATTTAATGCCAACAAGATTTTTATTGTGGGCAATATTTTTTATTTCCAAAAGTGTATTACTGGTAATAATTTTTTCAAAAAATGTATTGCAGGTATTTAAAACCCATTTTTACACTTTCATACCGTTTTGACCCTAGTTTGGTGGGTTGGGGTTAATTATTTGCCCATAGCTGAGACCCTGACAGGTGCTACCACCCCAGGTCAGGGTAGACCTGGGAACACCAGCAATTAAGAGGTGGTTCCACACTCATCAAAATCTCCTGATCAGAGGCCTTGCTGCCAGATGTAGTTTATCATCATACCCAGGACGTAAAGTTTTGTAATTGGTTCACTTAGCATTGGTAATTAATAGTGGTCATTAATTATTGTTTAATTTCAAGAACTTTATATTTACTGGCTGGATGTACATGCATAAAAGTTCTTAGTCCAACTCACTTTGCAAAATCTAACCAAAACGTTGGAACTTTTCTTTAAAATCTATTCTTGACCAGGTTGAAAAACTTTTAGTACACCCTCATATATTTGATAATTCAAATTTTTTTTTCTTCCATCTGTGTACTTGTGTTTCTTTGTTCATCTCTGTTTCTCTCTCACACACACACACTCTCACACACGCACACACACTCTCTCTCTCACTCACACACACACACACACACACACTTTCTCTCTGATTACTCTCCTCTTTCTTTTTGGTTCTTTCTCTTTTCCCTGTTGTTTTTATTACTCTTTTTCTTATTCTCTCACTTTTTCTCTCACATGTGTATTTTTTACTCTTTTCTTTCTTTCTTCATTTCTCTCTTTTTTTCTCCTGTCTTTATGCTCATGGCCATATTATATTGAAACATTGGTTCCCATCCAATCACCAAAGTTAAGCAAACTCAAGCTTGATCAGTACCTAGAATGGTGACTGCTTCGGAATACCAGGTGCTGCAAGCCTGGATATGTGAGTGATTCAATGGATAATGGTTCGGAATGAGAAATCAGAGATCCAAGTTCAAATTTTAGTTGGATTAAATGTATTCACTCATGCACAAATAACCTTTGGAAAGGTATGAATCCACTTCTCCACCTGAACTATAGGTTAAATAGTGGAACTTTTATCTGAAAATCATTATTATCTACAAATACTTTTAATACAATATTCACTCACAAAAAATATTCTTACAATCCAAAAGTATGTTTTGGTTTTAAATAAACTTCAAAAGGTCGATAAGCTGTAAAAAGCAATCAATTTATCAAATGTCTTTATTGCTCTCTTTGTCATACTCTCATTTTCTTTTATTTCTTTCTCTTTTCATCTCTCTTTTTCCTGTTGTCTTTCTCACTCTCTTTCTTTCACTTACTTTTTGTTTACTTTTTTATTTTTGTTTCATTTTCTCTCTTTTTCTTTCCTTTTCTAATCTTCTTTTTTTCTTGTCCTTTTAACTTTTATTTGTCAATCTCTCTTTTGTGTCTTTGCATCTTTCATGCTTTTTAATTTTTGGTCTCTTCTTCCATCTCTCTCTCTCTAATTTATGGTCTCTTCTTCCTCCTCTCTCTAATTTTTGGTCTCTTCTTCCATCTCTCTCTCTAATTTTTGGTTTCTTCTTCCTCCTCCTCTCTCTTATTTTGGTCTCTTCTTCCTCCTCCTCTCTCTTATTTTGGTCTCTTCTTCCTCCTCCTCTCTCTTATTTTGGTCTCTTCTTCCTCCTCCTCCTTTCTCTAATTTTTGGTCTCTTCTTCCTCCTCTCTCTAATTTTTGGTCTTTTTTTCCTTCTCACTCTAATTTTTGGTTTCTTCTTCTGTCTCTCTCTAATTTTTGCATATAAATGTTGTAGCTCCTTTAGATTTTTCACTGATGTTTTTTGAAAATCTCTTAACACAATTTCTTTCCATTTTTCTCTTTTTAGGTAAGTATATCACCTCTTCAATGAAATTCTACATGCAAAACAATATGACGAAGCTCAGGTATCTATCATCAGTTTTAACTTTATTACTTTTTAGTCTTTTTCTTTATCTTTACAACTCTAATATTTTAACTTTTTGAAGATACGTTATTCAAATGTTGATATGTGTGTACATGCAATCATATTCATTCGAAAGAAAGAAAATTATCAATATATCAATCAATGTGTTGTATGTGAAGATTGTATATTGGTCATTATTTATGCATGTATAAATATATATGAGTGAGCATATATATATTGTTTTATTGAATTTAATGGAAAAGATGTACCTATTCAATTTTTTAATGAGTTTTTCATTAAAGAAATATTGAAAACACAAAACATGTCCATCAAATTCAGTGAAATGTGTTTGAATGAATTTTTACCGCTGATGTACACATTCTATAGTCATTCATATTTGAGTGTACATATATATATATATATACACACACACACACATACATACACATACTACAGATCAAACATTTTTGGGAAAATATTATTACCAGCTATACGTTTTCGAAGGAATAATGTTG
Source organism: Acanthosepion esculentum (assembly GCA_964036315.1). Classification (NCBI taxonomy): domain Eukaryota; kingdom Metazoa; phylum Mollusca; class Cephalopoda; order Sepiida; family Sepiidae; genus Acanthosepion; species Acanthosepion esculentum. Next base: position 33,685,124 of record OZ038476.1, read on the forward strand.
CCAGCAGTGCGTTTTTGAAAAACGATATTACCAGCTATACGTTTTTAAAAAAATATTATTACCAGCTATACGTTGTTGGAAAAATAATATTATCAGCTATATATTTTTGAAAAATAATATTGCCAGCTATATGTTTAAAAAAAGAAAGATATTACCAGCTATACGTTTTTTAACAAAACCTTATTCAATGGAATTGTAACTGGCGTCAAAACACGATGAAAGTGTAAAAATAGGTTTTAATACCAGAAATTCTTTGTAAAAAATTATTACTATCAATACATTTTTGAAAAACAAAAGTTGCCAGCAATATATTTTTGAAAAACATATTACCAACAATATATTTTTGGAAAAAAGAAAAATATATATTACCAGCTATACATTTTTTTAAAAAAAGAAAAATATTACTAGCGATACATATTTGAAAGAAAATTATTACCAGAAATGGAAGGAAAATTATTACCAGAAATGGAAGGAAAATTATTACCAGAAATGGAAGGAAAATTATTACCAGAAATAGATTTGAAAAAAATATTACCAACAATAAAAATTTTGTCAACATTGAGGTTGATATGCTGTAAAACCAAAGCAAAGCAAAAGTTTGAAGTCACTTCCAGAATTAGCATGAGAGGAAATTGACAGAAGAGTGAAACAAAAATGAAAAAGTGCTCTTAGAGTCATTGAAAAAAGAATAGAATCAATTATCAAACTGATACTTTGAGAAATTTTTGCAATGAATGCCAAAGATTTGTGCTGCAGTAATCAAGACTAAAGGAGGATATTTTGATGAGAGCAAAAATGAATCATAAAATGATTTTTTTTCTTTTTGTCATAATAAAATTTCTAATTAAAAATCATGTCTCACTTTTTTTTAACCATGTATAATAATTTTCTCTTATTTAAAGTACAAAACTACTTTTTGGGTCAATTTAAAATATCACCAGAGGTGGTCTCAAACTTTTGAACTGTAGTGTGTGTGTATAATATATATATATATATAGAGAGAGAGAGAGAGTGGATGTAGAAATCACTACAGGTTATATGAAACTAACAGTCGCTATGCAATGTTGATTTCTATGTTGGCCCAGTATATATATATATATATATATGTGTGTGTGTGTGATTGTTTAAGATGTACTATAATCATGGAGAAGAGTGCTGAGTATTAGAGAAAGAGAGAGCCTATGCAGATATAAACATAAAATCAACACTGTATGTCTAATGTTCACTTAAGGTGTGAAACTGCCACTCACCATATAATGTTGATTTATATGTTTACACTCTTAATATATATATATATATATATATATATATATAATCTCATGATAATCAAGAAGAGATTGTTAAAAGAAATTCCAGTGTTTAGTCATTTGGTCAAATTTTGAGAAGTTGACCATATATATATATATATATATATATATATATATATATAGATACTAATAATAAATATGCATTTTGTTTCTCACCATTTAGTTTATACATATATGTGTGTGTATATATATATATATATATATATATATATATATATATATATATATCCATGTGTGTTGGTGCATTTACAAAAGCTCTTATTTACTTAAATATATACATATTTCTTCAGTAGTATACCTATATTGCTATATAAACATATTTTTAACATTGCATGCATATAGATGTTCACTCAAATTTGTCCATGCAATATTGTAAATATATATTTATTCTTGTATACATTTAATGCAATGTTTTTAAAAGCAATTCCTACTGTCAATTTTTTAAAAAATAGTTCAGACTATAAGGAAAAAAAATTATGTCTTTGTGATTCAAAATAATTTTGACAAGGAGCAAATTTCTTTTGGAAATTTTAGAAAAAAAAAAATAATAATAAAAAGCTACAAATGCCAAAGAGATGGGTGGCATCTAAGTGATGAGGGTGGAGCACATTTTCAAAAGCAGATTTCTTTCTCCATTAAGGCCCCTCAGCAAAACAGTCTATCAGAACATTGGTCTTCGGTGGAATGACTTGTGGCAGGTATGGAAATAGCTTTACCGTTTTTCTTTGTCATGGCATTCAAGTTTGGTAAGTACCACATTTTGCAGAGCACTTGGGTCCTTGGTACTTCATTCATCATAGACAGGAAATGCGTGCAGACCTTTTTTCTGGCACAAAGAAATTTCCATTAAAACGGCTTTACAAAGACAGACATCAGATCAAAGAGGGTTGGGGCGAATAGAAGTTAGCACAACTTCTTATGGCTTGGGTGGGTATTATAAGAATAGAAAATGTTGTTGTATTTTATATGTTTGATTTTATTTGTTATTCTTATTTAGACCTCCTATTATCTTGCTAAAAAAATGCTATACAGTAAAATAAAATGTCCATCTTAAAATGTTTTTATATCTGCCATTTTTTAAGAAAGAATTTCGTTTTTTATTCCAAACAATTAACTACATAAACATCTAAATACATTTATTTTGTGACAATCTGATTTTTGCAGATATAAATGTATATAAAAGCAGTAAAAGGAAAAAAAAATCAATAATTCTCATGTCCTTATCCCTACCCCCAACTGGTATTTTTTTCTTGTTTCCTCAAAACAAGCGTCGGTTAACCACTAGATGGTATCAATACTTATGTTCTTCACACTGGATGGGAAAACAATTTTCTCACACATTTTTTTTCTCTAATGCTTGACTGATATATAGAAAACAGGTGTTTTATTTTTTTGCTTGGCTTATTAACATAAATCCTTGTAAAAGCTACAAGTGAAATAGCATTCTGAAGAATATTTCACCATTTTCAACACTTACATGGATTTTATATATATTTATTTTTATACAGGCTTAGGTGTGACATAGCTCAGAAAAAGAGAGAAAAATCCATGCTTCAACAAGTTACAAACTTTTTACACTGGATGAGAGAGTGACCGACACTATGTTTCTTTGAAATATTTTTAATGATCTTAAGTTACTAGTTTATTACAAAATCATCAATTTGTAACAGTGTTGTCTTATTCATTGAACTGGAATATTTTCTTGTGCTGGAGAGAGCTATATATCTATACTCAGTGGTGTATTGACCAGGGTATCAGCTTGTCCAATGACAAGTGGAACCCCTATATCAAATAAAAATGCAATAGACAACTGTTTTACTAATAAAAAGAATAAGAATTTTATAAAGTCATCTGCACACTATCAATTAGTCAAGTCCAACGTGAAAAGACATTTTCAGACCTAATGATAATAAAAAAAAAAAGTTAAAAAAATTTGCTTTCCAAGGAGAATTTGGAATCATACATTGCTGTCCATTGAAAAGGAATTGTTAGCTGAACTGGATGCTGAAGCAATGATTTGGACATTCAGACAATCATCTAATGTGCACAAACAACTGCTCACAAGGGGTTACAGGGTGTGGAAGAATTAGGAACAGAAACATTAATGATGAGCAGAAAGATAAGATAGTAATCAGGTGGAAAGTAGATAGCGATTGACATTGCATTTAAATTTTTGCAGATTAAAGTTGGCTGGAAATCAATGTGCCAGTAAGGAGTTCCACAAGTGAGAAGTGCGAGAGTAGAAACTGTTAGCACAGAATTTACTGCTACATCTAGCCAGCTCAACAGTAAATTGATGAGATCTCGACACCAGTCTAGTGCTGCACTTAAATTTAAAAAGTCTTCGTACCATAGCAAAGAGCTCATTCAAATAATTACCATGAAAGTATTTATAGAAAAAAAAAACATGGAGAGGCAACCTTACAACAGTGGGAAAGTGACTAGAGCTGAGCTGCCAGATTAGGACCAATAATATTGCAGATTCTCCTTTGGATCTTATGAAGGAACTCAAATAGCAGAAGCACCAGACCATATGTGGGAGCAATATTCTAAGCATGGATGAATAGTAGACTTATAGATATGTAAGCTAGATTCTGGAGAGAAAAATTGTCTCGCCCTATATAGTGAACCAACTATTAATGTTAATGTGTAAATTGTGCATTAAACTATTTAAAATATCAACCAGTTATTTAAAATTAAAAAATAAAGACATAAAAATTTCAATTATTATTATTTGAAAGAAATACTGTTGAAAAATGAATATTTATTGGAAATGATTCATCTAAAACAGTTCTTCAACTTTCTCTTGTGTACCTTTCATGCTGCCCAAGTGAGGGTTGGCATTATGGCTGCCATAGAATAAATAACAGACAAGTAGTTTTTATAAATTTATTCAATACTTTATTATATATTTAATTAGGTGGATGAGCTTGGCTTTTATAAGCATATGAATCAATACTAGGAAATGTTTTAGAGGTACACCCATATACATATATATCATTTCCAGTTGACAGTCGTGAACAAAATTTGATTTGGAAAAACATTGTTCACAACAAAAGACATTTAACACATTTCTTAGGCACAGATAGATTTGGTCTTTTCATAGAACAACAAAACTTTTGCCTCTGATCAGGAGATAGGAGGTTTTGAGGGGCATGGAGCCATGTCTTAATTGCTGTTGTTCCCAGGTCCACCATGTCCCAAGTTGGTAGCACCTGTAAGGATCCCATGTATGGGCAAATACTGAAACCTCAAACAAAAATCAAAACGTTTTTTATAGTAAAAATACCAGCAATACATTTTTATTTAAAAATTTACCAACACTACATTTTTTGTAGTGAAATTATCAGCAATACATTTTTATTTATAAAAATAAAAATTATTACCAATAATACCTTTTTATAGTAAAATGATCAACAATACATTTTTATAGCAAAATGACCAACAATACATTTTTATAGTAGAATGACCAACAATACATTTTTATAGCGAAATAAATGATCAGCAATAGATTTTTATAACAGAATGACCAACAATATTTTTATAACAAAATGACAATGAATGCAATACTATAAAAAAGAATAAAAATACATTTTTATAGTAAAATTACCAGTAATACATTTAAAAAAGAAATTATCATCAATACATTTTATCATCTACAAACTATATATCTGAAAAATATACATTTTCCCTGAAAGTATAAATTATGTACAAAATATCTCTAGTTTAAGCCATAAAATTGCATACAAAATATTTAGATTTCAACATTAAATAACCCATAGAGGTGTTGATATGCCACTAAACAAAAACCAACCAACCAAAACTTTGGTTGCAGAGAGATTTCAAAAAGATCTTTGACCATCAAGTCAATCAAAAATTCTACAAATTCATTTTTCAAATTGTCTTGAAGAGACCTGGAATTAATTTGAAAGGAATTCCTAAAGAGATCATAATCAAAGAGTAAATACAGAAAGCAAAATGTGTCTTTCTGTCTGAAGAAAAAAGAACAAAGTTTTGCTAACTTCTAATCTTGAAAAAGGGTAAAGTGCCAGAAGTGCAAAAAACTTGATCATCTGCCCCATAAGGTTCTCAAATGTATACCCATGGACACCAATACCTCAGTGTGAGAATTCCTTGATCTAAGATATTTAAAATTGAATATGCATTTTATATTTTTATTTGTTGTAACAAAAAACAAAATTGTAAAACATTTATCTGTATTATGTAAGTATTTTACTAGACAAATGTTTGTATAGGAATATAAAAAAAAAAGAAAGGACTTATAAATGCAGGAGAATATCTTTCAACACCTACCTCATTTGAATATTGGCCTAATTATGCAAAAGAATTAAAATTTTGAATTTTACTTAGTTAAAAAGAAACAAAGAAAAAAATATATCTTTACCTATTTTCATTTTGCCTGACACATTGCTGCGATAATATTTTAAAGTTTTATGCAACGCTTTCCTTCCACAATTGAGGAAAAACCCTTTGGACAAATTAAAGATTGGCGGACAAAGAATATATCTGAGGAAGTCCAAATAATAGACCAGCCAGTATAATGTGACAAATATGTTGGAAAGATCAGAATACGAGTCCGAAATAAACAAGTAATCGCCGAGTCAAATCCATTACATTCACTTACGTACTAACACCCTTGGGAAAGGTATGAATCCTTTTCATCTCCCCGACAACTATGGGTAAATAGGAGGACAGACCAAATTTTATAGTCTTGGATGGCAACTGGTCTACCGCATAAAGAAATGGCAACCTACTGCGGGAAAAAGAATCTGCCTCGTCAGTCATGTATCTAAAGATTCTGTACTTCTGTGCAATATCAGTCCTATCAGTCCTGGTCCCACAGAATGGTTTTGAGAATACTATGGACGGAACATGAAGCAGAGAGAAAGCCTTATGGAAAATGACATCAATGAGGATAAAAGGTGGAGTAATGGATAGAAGCACGGATTGCGGAATCGTAGAGCCGAGTTCAAATTCCAATCGAATCCATTACATTCACTTACATGCTAATACCTTGAGAAAGGGATGAACCCTCTTCTTCTCCCCCACCAGTTATGGGTAAATAGCAGGACAGACCGGGTACTATAGCCTTGGATGACAACTGGTCTACTGCAGAAATAAATGGCAACCTACTGCGCTAAAAAATCTGTCTCGTCAGTCATGCATCAAAAGATACATCATCCCCTAAGCGTGTATCATTCATGGCACATAACTGACTGAATCATTTTTAAGTCAAACACTTGAAATCAAAATAAACTGGAGGTAGAACATAAAATTATATCAGAAATTGAAGATATGAAGGCCTGAATCTGCATTTCCCTTTGCTCTTCCTCATTGCTAGATATCTTGACAAAATAACTTATTATTGGCTTTCCAAAATAGTTAACGAAAAGTGGGTGAATGAGTACATGGGAAAACCAATTTTCAATATCTATCTTACTTGCCTAGGTGGTATCAGTAAAACTTTTACTCTCATTGTCAACCTTGACAGGGTTGATTATCAGAAAATTAAAATTATATGAAGTGATAATAACTGATTTCAAAACTTGAAATAAATGATTGTTTCTGCTCACAGGAAGGACCACACCATCTTCACCCACCAGTTCAACATTTAGGACGAATTTGATAAATTGGATTTTAATGAGAGAACATCTCATTCTGTTACTACTGAATTTTTCATTTGTTCCTTACTCTCTTCATTTCCAGAATATTCATTCAAATAAAAAAAAATTAGAATTTGAAGCCTAGTGATATAAGTTAATGATTTTAGATTTAGAATGAGTTGAAAGTTAAGTTGATCTGATTTAAACAATTTATATTATTATGAATGTGTGACTAATATTTAAAAATAAGATACAACTTGATCAGCTTTAATGACATTTTATACCATTGGGATTTATCGAGATATTGGAAATATGTTAATTTCCTGTTTGAAGTGGTTATTTTAAAATGTACAAATTTTAGGTAGAAAAATCAATTTACTGCAAACTAGACGTAATGATGCCTTTATAAATGTGAAGAAGCTTCAAGAAAATAGTATTATTAATCCCCGGAAAGATCTTTATTTCTTTATCTTTGCTTTTGAATTATCATAAAACGTATGAGAGAAAACACCACTTGAATATAGGGATGGTTTTGAATGCTCTTTTAACTATAAGTGATTTTCTAGCAAAATCATACTCAAATTTGGATTATCAAGTCATTTTAACTAAAAAGTTTGATGGTTTTATTGAAACGAAATTATATTTTTTTAATTTCTTATCTAGATAAGATTCTATTTAATAAACATTTATCTACTACAAAATATTCCAAAATTATTATATTGCTTATTTTTTGACATATAGAAAATTCATAAAATGCACACTGCAGAGGTGAATTTATTTTTGTTTTTCCTTGAATCATTCTAAGCATTAACGAAGTGGGTCATTTTATTTCCTGAAGCTCAAAAATTAACATATAGAATCCTAAGCACTGAAATAGTATTTTTTGTTGAACTGAATAAGTCACACAAGAGCTCTATCAAGATAGACAAAATTTCCCCAGGCTAACTACCCCAAAACTGCTTTTTTTTTCTCCATTTTTTAAATTTTTTCTTGAAAAGCAGTGTTGTTGATCATATCATTTAAAGAGAGTAATTTTAAAAATTACTTTTAAAGATGGCAGATATTAAAATGGTTACACATATACTGAGATCAAGTTTTTGCATCAATAACAATTAGTTTCATTACATGAGACAATAAATATACTTGATACATGAGACAATAAATATAAGTGATAAACTAGAATATAATTGGAACATAATATTTGTTGCATTCTACTTTATTCTAAAGTTTGCAATGAGTGAATGAATAAATGAAAGAAATTTTTCTCACTAAACCCTCTTATAAAACTACCATCTGTTCATCAGATATTTCTGACACATTTGGTCTGGTGCTTCTGCAATGTTATTAGTCCTGACCTGGCATCTTGGCTTCAGTCACTTTCCCACCAATATAATGTAGCTTCCCTATGTCTTTTCTATTAATATTTACATGGTAATTGTTCTGATGAGCTCTCCTCTTTGGTACCACAACTTCATGAATTTAAGTGCAATACTAGACTGACAGTTAGGTCTCATCATTTAATAGTTGAAATTGTTAGTTAAAACCATAAATTCTATGCTAACAGTTTCTTCTTGCTTTCCTGTCAACTATGATCTTCAAAAATTTAAATAGATGAAATATTATACTCTCTTTACTTCAGAACTGATTTACACTATTTACATTGTCATCCTCTTTATTGCCATATTTAAGATGTTTTGCCTGTTGTACACTCCAGCCTTGTTCATGAATATGGCAATAAGGATGAAGACAACTGTCCAAACAATGTAAATAGTAAAACAGATACAATAACTCATCTCGGAAATATAGACAGATGTTCAGAACTGATCTCTGATAAGATCTGAAACTGATCTTCCTAAATTTAATCTCAAATAATCTCCTCTCGGCCTGTATGTATTTCTGGCTTATTCTATTTGCAGTGGTGAAAGAATTTGAGAGCCCTGAGCACCATCAGAGTGAATATGTATTCAATATTTGCTCTGTAGAACTCTGGGTATGCCCTCAGGTTAGTTTAATCTAATATACAAACAGATTTATGGGTACACAGTGAGGATCAAGCTCATTAAACTAGCAATGGTCTGTAAGTTTAGCTTGATAGCCATTACTATACATTAGGTTTCCAATAACCATTTTGTTCATTCTTATTCTATAATAAGAATAATTAATAAAAAGCATGTTGATTTCTGCAATAAATATCCTTTCCACTTTGACAGATTGTATTATTTCATCTAATGCAACCATTCATTTCATACTGGCTTCACAGTTAACAATGTGATTACCATTATTTATGTAATTAATACTTACGCATTGATAGCATAATTTTGATTATCATAATATAATAGTTAGCTAGCCGATCTTATCAGATATGGGTCAGAAGTTCAATTCTCACCAACAATTTTTTTGTTACTATATGTTCACCCAATACAAGCCCCAAGAGCCACTGAAGGTAGAGGGTTTGAATCTTAAACTGAACATTAAGATCAATAGCATTCTGTTATAGATCTTGGCAATATATCTAAGATTTGTAACAATTTATAACTGCTTCATTCTTACTGGATTGTAGAACTCTAAGATTTTCCTGAGTTTCCAACATTACTGAATATTAAGAATATCTCTGGTGCCATTTTTTCTTTTTTATTCTCTATCACACTTTGCTTTCTTACTGACGTTTCATTCACCTTTGATACTGATAAAGCAAAAATGAGTTTAACATTCCACATGATACAAAGATATTTGAACATTGCAACCAAAACCAACAATCATAAAGCAGTCATCTTCAGATGATTCCTTGCCCTGGATTTTCGAGGTAACATGCTAGCACAGATTTTGTATAAACAAATTTATATACATCGCTATTAATTCTGAGGTTAACTTTGATTTTTGGAAATGACACAATGGCATCGGAAGCTTAACTCCTTTTTTAAATATATGCCCTCACCAAGCTTCCTTTTTATTATAATTAACTTTTTTCTATGACTGTTATTAGCAAGACAATTACAGTGATATTATCATTCCGATTCCTACTGCCATTGTTATTACCACCTCTCTTACTAATACAAGTACTATTACAACTGAAGCTTATATCATGAACATTATTATCAATATTATGACAATGAATGTTAATATTATTATTTCTATGATGAAAGAAAAATTCAGGGTATAAATTTCCCTGGTAATTTTCTACAAATCTCACCTTATTTTCTATTATTTTGCTCACTATGGCTTTGGCATTTCAGCAAAAGTAGATTCTTGGGGAAAGAACATTCATGGGGCATAAAACTCAAGATGGCAGGATGTGTGATTGTTCATGATGAGGGGTTGAACTCTGCTAATATAATAATAGCAGCTCTATCAGTCAGTAACAATCAACTCAGTGTGCTGGCCACAGCTAACGAGGAGACAAAAACTGGTAAGGTGGCCCCAAGCTACCTGGACCCGCTTTTGTATGTTGTTGGTTTTCATAATCTAACTGGACTTTTATGTCTGGACTCTGAGATGAGAACACCTCCTTGATGCTGATGCCTGGAGTGAACTGAAGTCTCTTGTGCAATGATTAGGGCTTGTGTGTGTGTGGAGAGAGAGTGAGAGAGAAACAGAAAGGTTAGATAGGGAGAAAGAAGGATTATGAAGAGATTTTGAAAAAGAGAAAAAAAAAAGCAGTATTGTGGTCTAATTACTGATGGCTTACACCTCAGTGACTTCCTAGATGGTGTATAACAAAATTTATGACCTACAGGAAAGATTTCTAGAGACAGGAGATTAGACAGTTTGTGTAATAGAAAGAAAGAAAGAAACACTGACAAATTGAAGAGAGGTTGAGGTGAGGACAAAAGAAAGAGAGAAAGAGAGGCAGATAAAGATATAAAGACTCACATACAAAGACAACTAGATAGATAGAGTAGAAAATGTTGGAGGCAGGAAAGATGAATAGAAAGATAAGTAATGAGATATCTATATAAAGAAACTGAACAAGATTAGACCGTCAGAGATTCACTGAGATAGAGTATGAAAGTGAAAGATGAATAAAGATAGAAAAAGTACTAGTTATATATATATATATATATATATATATGCGCATTAATGTGTGTATATGTATAGAAATATTAAAGCGTGTTTGTGTGTGTTTATATATATATATATATTTTATGTATTTTTATGTATGTATATATATATATATAATCAGAGTGTGTTTGTGTGTGTTTGTATATATATGTATTAGTGTGAGTATATATATATGCATTAGTGTATACATATATATATATATATATATATATGTTTGTATATATATATATACACACACACACACACGTGTGTTTTATATATATATATATATATACACACACACACATGTATATGTGTATATAAAAATAAGAAATAATTGAAAGAGAAAGTTTTAGAGTTGGCTATGGATAAAAACTTTTGAAAAGACATATATACATAGAGAGAGGAGACAAGTATTTTTTTTTTTTTAGAGGAAGAAAAAGTAATCTTGCATCAAATAGAAAAAGAACAAACACATGTAAAGGAGAAATGTTGATTTTAAAGATGGTGGAGAACTAAAAATTGACAAAGAAAGAGGAAGGGGAAAATAGAAAAATGATGATGGTGTGTGTATGTGTGTGTATGCATATACTCGCACATATAGTATTTCTTTACTTCAAGGGCACACTCCAACTGCAAAATTTTGGAAAAAAAAGTTAAACATATCATTAATTAGGAAATGTCAATGGAAAAAAAGTAATGTTCATCCTGTAGGATTAAGGCTAAAATTTTTAAATTTATTTGGGTGGAAAAATGAAATCTTCAGTGACAGGAAATACACCACACACACACACACACACACACACACACACACACAGAGAGAGAATAGGCAGAAAAAGTGCTACCTATTCATTTATATCAGCAAGTGTAAGTGTATGTATTGTTGTGTGTGTGTATGTATGTATATATATATATATATATATATATATATATATATATATATATATATATATTTTACTATAACGGCATCTTTCACACTTATTTTATATTTAATATACACATATATATATATATATATATATATATAGGATTAATACAAATATAAAATTTGTCACCTAGATGATTGAAGTAATCATTCCATCCACTCGTCAGGCGGTATCACATATATATATACATATATATATATATATGTATATATATATATATAATATATGTATGACGTAGCTATGGTCTATATTTCTCCCTCTCTCTCTCTCTATATATATACACACACACACACACACAATAGGATAAGGAACAGCTAAGAAACATATATAAATTTAATATGTTTAACTTTTATTTAAGAGTAAAACATGTTAAATTTATAAAGGTTTTTTATTTGTTCCTTATTATATCATTCTATTCGATTCTAATCCATATTTGATCCCAATATCTGTGTATGTATATATATATATATATATATATATATATATATATAGAGAGAGAGAGAGAGAGAGAGAGACATAGACAGACAGACATATAGATAGATATATCATGTGTGTGCACCAGATAATGATTTAAATATTTATCATTTTCATAAGGAAAGGAACAATAAAACTGGTGTGAAGAAATATATATAACAAATCGAATCGTAGTCCTCTTTTCCCCCCAACTTATATGAAAGACAAGGGGTTAAAGGTTTATGAGACCTATTCAGATAACAAAAAAATTTTATGATGCTGAATAGATTGGCCAAGCAAATGAAAGAAAAGCCTAGACATTGAGAATACAAAAACTTAACTCTCTGATGGACAGGCCAGCAGTACAGGCTCCAACATTGGTGGGAGAAATTACCTTTTTTTTTTCTTTTTTTTTTACCCTCAGATGATACCAACTACAGAATCTATGATTTGGTGCTATACATTTACACCTGAACAGAAAGAAATGAGTAGACAATAAAAATAGGAAATGAAAATTCATCTATATATTCTTTTTTCTTTAGCCACGTCTCCCTCACAATCTTACCCAGCCTTTGTGGAAACAACCCCTAATTCCACCAACTGTGTGATAAGCCTTACATCCCTTAAGGTTTGTGCATTAACTTGGAATCGCAGTATGAAGAATTTTTACTGCTTTTCTCTGTGTTCTTTGTTGATGCTCTGAGGTGATTGGCTTACCTTGAAACTGCTTTTGCTTACACATATCACCCACATTTGAGGCTAGACATGAAATATTTGAATGCATGTGTGTGCGCATATACATATATAATAATAATTAGTTCTTTGTATGTTAAATATATATTTTTCTTAAAATCTGACCAAATGACGGAACATCACTTCTTTTTGGGAAAACCACACACACACACACACATACACACACACATATATATATACATATATATATATATATATATTTCAGGCAAATACTATTAAAAACAACAGAAATTTTGTGTTGATTATTACCGAGTGACTTTTCAAATTAGAAATAATCCTTCTCAGACAAGAAGGAAATTCCATCAGAAATTTTCAGAAGAAAAGTACAGGAAATATGGTCCACACTTTAGGCTTTCTTAAGTGACCATCATGGTTGGTAGAGACAATTGGTGAGTTTTGTAGAACCAATGAGTGTTGTGGTGTATTGGATTAAAATTAATCAACACAAAATATGTTGTTTTTAATAGTATTTGACTAAATACAGAGAATATATATATATATATATATATATAGTTCTATGCCCAACCCACTTCTGACCAAATGATCAAACCTTATTAGGAATCCCATATATATATATATATATATCCCATATATATTATTATATTTTTATTTTTAAATATATTTTTGTTCTTTACTATAAATTTTTTTTTAAATATATTCTTACTTAAATTTTATATAAATTATCTAAATATAACTTATTTTTAATCTTATAAATATATCTTGATCAATCTTTGGAAGAGTATTTTTAAGTAGGAACCTAACCATATATATATAAATAATTTTATAAAACGGCCCTGTTTTAGTTTCAAATTAGCATCTCATTCTTCATATAAACACAATTTAATGTCATAAGGTTAATATCCAGGTTTAATTTTAAGGCTAATACCTTCCACCCTCCCCTAACCACCGTCTTAGGCAGTTCATCTGACTGAAACATCAAAATGGTTAAATTATGTTTCAATTTTTCCATGAATGTCAAAGTGAAACATCGAAATAGATAAATTCTGTACCATTTTTCAAAGGCTGTCAAAATTAAATTTCTAATTTCAACACGAACTCAGTCTGTACACTGGGGTTGAATAAGACTGATGTAGTTTTCATCGGTTGAAATAGATCTATCCCCACCGCCACATGAGGTAATTTTGGATTTTGTTGTGTAATACTATATATATATATATATATATATATATATATATATGATGAAAAATATGAAAAGACAAAACAAAATCCGAATATACAAGTTTACTGTTTTAATGTTGTTTTACTGTCGACGTCAGACGTTTCGGTCTAGTAGACATATATATATATGACATACATATATTATAAATTAATTGATTTAAAATATGGTTTTTTCGCTACACAGTGATAACCAGGTTTCAAAATTAAATTCAGGGGCTTTAGCTTCCATTTCTGAAACATGGTTATCACTGTGTAGCGAAAAAACATATTTTAAATCAATTAATTTATAATATTAATGCTCTGTAAATTTACATTGAGCACTATTGTGTAAAAATAAAAATATCTGTAAGAACACCAGATTTTATATCTTACTGTTCTTTCTTTTTATTTATATATACATATATATATATATATATAAAGACTTGGAATTATTCACTTTGTGCTTTCTGACATTATGTTCAGTAAATATATATATATATATATATATATATATATATATACACATACATACACACACACACACACACAGTTATTTGATTAATAACTAATGAAAGTTCATTGTTAAGGATTTTTTATTTTACACTGCATATCATTTTCTTGAATTTTTTGTAAGCATTTAAACATAAATTGTTCAGTATCTCAGTAATTTCAGCCAATAAAAAAATTCTTAACTCAGAACTCTCATTAGCCTTTAACCAAACTTGTATAAAAAAAAAGCTGCTACCCAAATATACATTTGGTGACATGGCAATTGTGAGTTCAATCCCTGGGCCAGTTAATGCAGACTTAGACTCAGTGAAAATGAGTAAAGCAAAAAATGAGTCATACTAAATAAGAACAAGATGAGAGACCCCTTGACATGTATAACGGAATGGAAACAATCTACTCCCTGTTGATTAAATAATGGCTTCGCTTAGAAATTGCCTGATGGTTACCTTTACTGATAAACTCCTGAAGAAAGCTGGGGAGAACAAAAGCCAAAATATATAATGTAATGGAATAACCTGTCACTACCATGAGTGACTACATTATAGGTAGTAACTACCTATAAGTATCTGTAAGTCAACGGACTACAGAGTCTAGCTGGGATTTGTTGAGTATGACTCAGACGTATGCGAGAATTACCAACCTTCCAATAGTAGCACTCACAACTGGATTGACTTGTGAGGGAGTAGATTGTTTCCATTCCGTTATACATGTCAAGGGGTCTCTCATCTTGTTCTTATTTAGTATGACTCATTTTTTGCTTTACTCATTTTCACTGAGTCTAAGTCTGCATTAACTGGCCCAGGGATTGAACTCACAATTGCCATGTCACCAAATGTATATTTGGGTAGCAGCTTTTTTTTATACAAGTTTGGTTAAAGGCTAATGAGAGTTCTGAGTTAAGAATTTTTTTATTGGCTGAAATTACTCAACAATTTATGTTTAAATGCTTACAAAAAATTCAAGAAAATGATATGCAGTGTAAAATATGATATGCAGTGCATAACTGTTACCTTTATTATTGTATTGGTTTTTACAATAAACCTTTATTATATCCACCATGTTTTTCAAGTATATATTCCTATTAGCACAGAATATAACAATATAATAATAATTATAATAACAAAGATAAGGAAAATAGGATGAGTGTAAAGAATGTAAATAATGATAACTCCTCACTCTAAAAATTCAGGCAAAAATTTTTTTTCATTAGATTTTTTGCAGTTGTTTTGATCATGCTTGTTGTGAGAGAAATGTCAACAAGGAAACCAAAGAACTTAAACATCCTACTGGTTTTCACGTATTCTATCTTACATACTATGCCTTATAAAATATACAAGTCATATTCATTTATAACAATTTACTTTCCAATCAGTTTCTTAACACAGAATGAAAATAGTTAAACTCTCTAACGTAAACCATCTGCCCAGCCATTCTGTTTATTAAATTTACTCTTGATTTGCTTTTGTCTTGTTTTATATCCACTTAATGCAAAGTTATCGTCACTAATTCACCTCTCAGCATCAAAAAGTTTCAACACTTAAGCAATCTTGGCATGAATGACTGAAATCTGATAGATAACTTTTAAGAAAGGGAAATATTTTAATTAAAACCAACAGTAAGTACTTAATGGTTTATGGAGCCCAAAATTCTCGATCCAGCTTTACTTGACTCTTACTTCTCCAGCTGACTTTTTTTATAGTATATTTTATTTTATTACCAAGCAAAAAAAAAAAAAAAATAGTTCACCAACATTTAATCTCAGTTTTCTTGGGGACTATTTGCTCTTAATTAGACATATATCAGATGTGTGCCTATTTATACTATATCTACATGACATATGTAAGTGTGTGTGTCTGTTAATATACCTTAAATGGTTCTGTATATGCTTGTTCTTGACACAGGGGAAGTGAAAAATTATAATTCCTGTTGATGTTTATAATTATAAAAATAAACTGCATTGAACAAATTTTATTTAAAAGAAAATGGATACGTTTTAAAGTTTCAATATTTTTGGCCTTCACTGTTGAGATATATATATATATATCTGTGTTGCAAGTGTGTGTGTCTCTCTTTCTTTGTGTGTGTGCATATATATATATATATATATATATATATATATATATATATATACATACAAAAGCTGTTTCTTCCAAATGATTCTGTAAGCTACGAAACAAATGGTAGTCTGAAGGAGCAAGGTCGGGAGAATAAGGTGGATGAGGAATTTTCTCCCAACCAAGTTCTTCGATCTTTTGTGACGTGATTCTTGCTGTGTGTGGTCGCGCATTGTCCTGATGAAACATCACCCATTTTCGATTCACTAGAGCAGGTCTTTTTTTCCTCAAAGCTTGGTTCAAACGCTCTAATTGCTGACAGTATATTTGAGCATTAATTGTTGCATTAGGCGGTAAGAATTCAAAGTGGATTATTCCTTGGCAATCCCACCAGATTGAAAGAAGATCCTTTTGCCCATGAAGTTCCCTTCTCGGCTGTGGCTGGGGTCCTTCCCCTTTACCAAGCCACTGTCTACGATGCTTAACATTTCGATAAAAGATCCATTTTTCGTCGCCAGTCACAAGTCTATCCAAAAAAGGTGAAACAAGTTGGCGAGAATGGAGAGAAGAGCAGATGTCAACTCGGGATTTGAGGTTGTTTTCAGACAATTCATGAGGCACCCATTTTCCAAGTTTAGGAACTTTTCCAAGTTGTTGAAGATGATGATGAACAGTTGTATGGTTTTAATTGAGAACCACTGCCAATTCCTCAACTGATAAAGCAGGATTTTCTTCAAGGGCTGCTTCAAGAAGCTTTTCATCAAACTCAACTGGATGTCCGGTTCGATCTTCATCTTCAAGGGTGAAATCTCCACCTCTGAATTTTGCCAACCATCTTCTTCAAGTTCTTTCATTCACACATTCCTCTCCATAAACTGAGTGACTGTTTCTAGCTGCTTCGGCTGCTGAGTTTCCTTTCTTGAACTCATAAAGCATTATGTGCCTCAAATGATTCTTGGGTACTTACATGTTAGCAGGGTTTTAATCAAACAAAATTTAATTTTATTGTTCTCTGAAGTAAAATTCGATCAGTTTAAATGCATCTAAACATAAAGATAATGTTCAGCTCCATTAGTCATTATAAAATACTCTTTAAATTTTGTTCATTTTAACAAAAAGTTAGAATTCAGACAGAACTTATGGGATGACCTAATATATATATGTGTGTACGTGCGTGTGTGTGTGCGCATGCATATGTGTGTATGTGTATAATAAAAACATACTAAAATGGATGATTTCATTTAGAATTTAAAAACCCGCAAGAGATCTATCCCATGATGCCTCTGGATTAGTAAATACTAGTGTTTGATTTTTATATTAAGAAATTATTAAATACAAAATGTTTCCTCTTTAAGGATTTTGATTAGAGTCATCCAGATTATGTCAGAGATAATGGAATGAACATTCTTCATGAGACTTGAGTGTAAACGAAAATTCTCAGCCATTCAAAATTGCTTAATGTCTGAATTCAACAGCTCGATACCAGTTTCTAATTTGCTTACCATTGTGATAACTGAGTGAAACTGAAAATAGACGCTCCATTGATTCTGAAATTTGTTTGGCACAGTTTGCATCAGCACTGGAGTATTGAACTTAGTAAATAACTGATGACACTGTTTGTTATGGCTGATTAAAAATGTCTACTCGGGTAACCTCCAACACCTTAGAAGTGTAGTTGTGGCAAAAAGCACAAGAATTGGTTTGGACATAGGGTGGGCAGTGTGAGATAATGATTGTGGAGATGTGAGGGCTCATAATTGCTTCATCAGCCAATTCTTTCTCTTCAATGTGTAAATAAGAAAGTGAAAGCCAGAATTATGAATTACCTGCCAAAATAGGTGGCCTAGGTTATTTTTGCTTATTAAAAATGTATCTGAGTTAATTAAGTGATAGAGACTTGAAAAATGAAATGTATACATCAATAGAATGACCTTTGAACGTGAAGATATTTGATAGATTGAAAGATTGGAGATATTATTTTTATTTTTTAAAATCTTTGAATGATTTTTGTCACCCTATTTTAGGAAAGGTTTGCATTATTGTGTTGTGTTTCATATATACTACATCCATATATATATATATATATATATATATATATATATATATATATATATATATATATATATATTAAAGCAAGAGAGATTTTCACAATATGATGTATACTGCACTTTAATCCTGTACTTATTTTGCCTCCCACCACACAGAGGGCTAGGATATTATATATGGTTGGGTTCGTATAAGTGGAGGGTGTGCATATGAGCCAAAAGCAAAAATTGTCCAGTCGTCTTGACTATTGTCACAAACGTATCAGATTACTCTGATCTCCCACTTTAGTGCAATAGGGGAGGTACTGCCACAGGGTAGGAATCCCGAGGGCTTACATCACTGTTTTTCTGAAAACCAAAAAACAGAAACATAGGATACGACAAAAGGTAATGTGGGTTGCCATATATAGAGGTTAAGGCAAAAAAATTACCCAGTCTCTGCCCCACTGTGCCATGTTAGCATTGGTATCCACCAAATGTCGCTCTTTAATGCAATGAAAAAGGTGTTGCTACTGAGTTTGAATCTCCAGGACTTGGCATCTCTCATAACTTTATTCAAAAGAGAGAACAGATAAACTATTTATTAGCAAAATACAGTACTTACTAGTTATTTTTTATAACTACGATATACGTACTACATATGTAAATAATATATCTATTTGTATAATTTTTGTTTTTTCTCTGTAATCCTATGTGTGTGTGTGTTTTATCTCAGTGTCATGTTGAGTATTTCATATTTATTTATTGCTTCAATTGAAACAATTGTGGCACAAGGCCAACAAAATGAGTTTCTA
Organism: Acanthosepion esculentum; assembly: GCA_964036315.1. NCBI lineage: Eukaryota > Metazoa > Mollusca > Cephalopoda > Sepiida > Sepiidae > Acanthosepion > Acanthosepion esculentum. The sequence goes on from OZ038476.1 coordinate 33,704,786, forward strand.
AACAGAGCTTAGATGTGGCACTAGGTGAAAGTATAGGGAATCCAGTGAGGACTGAACTCACTACTCAGTCATAATTCTTCTAGCAAGACAACCTTGCTGACCTTTATGCCACGTCAATGTGCACTATGATTTACTAAGCATAGCTTAGTTGTGGCACAAGGCTGAAAGTGTAGAGCACCCAGTAAGGATCGAACTTACTACTCAGTTATAATTAATACTAGTAGGATAAGCTTGCTAACTATTACGCCACATTGAAGTGTCCCATGCTGAGTATTTCATATACTCTCAAGTATTTTCTGGGTTTTTTTCTCTGTTTATTTGAAAGGGTTTTGTTCATGTTCAGCAACCTTTTCTTTATTTTATCCTTATTTTTTTCTGTCTAGATTCAACTTATTTTTTAATACATTTTCTTTTTTTTTCTTTCCTCTCTTATTTTTCTTTTGACCATATATTTTTTTTAAATTTTATATATTATTCATTTAAAAAAATCTATTTATCATTCCTTTTCTGTAGTTTGGTATTTTCTAAACTCATTTCTTGTTTGTTCATTTGTAACCTTTTTGTGCCAGAGAGAAAAACTATTTATTTCTAGCTGTCTAATCATGTTTTGTTTAATTGAAATACTCAATAATGCTTTGATCAATAAACCATTTTGCCAAGATTTTCACTTGGCTGTTGACTGAATGGAACATTGATTTTCAACCTCTTGCAAACATCTTACTATTGAAGGTTCTGCAAAAAGGTGAATACTGCATCTCAGAGTTTTGATCTATATGCTTTGATGAAGTTGATATCATGTAATTTATAAGAGTCTTCAGAACTGGCTCAATGGAACAATCTGTAACAACCATGTTGCAAGAATAAATGAGCAATAAGTATCAAAGAAAGATCTCAATTTAATTTTTTTTTCTTTTTTTCAATCAGTGCCATTTTTAAATGCTAGGGTAAAATCTTTTAAATTCTGACTTTTCAACATGTCTTTCATAATAACTTACTCTCACCACTATTTATTTAGAATCCTTTATAGATCCTTTTTGACTGTCCTGGTTTATGATGATAAACGATATTTGGAGGTTTTGAAGAGCATGGAACCACAGCTTAATTGTTGTTGTTGTTCCAAGGTCCACCCTGACCTGTTAGGATCCTAGCTATGGGCAAATAGTTAGCCCCCAAACTGAAGTGTCAAAACTCTTTGAAAATATAAAAAAATTTATATTAAAACACCAGCAATATATTTTCATAATAAAAATACATATCTGTAAGAAAAAAATATTTCCATCAATAAAAAAAAAGAAAAAATGACCAGCAATAAATTTTTTGTCAAAGAAATTACTAATGCTCCCAAGAAAATTAAATTTCAGCATTAAATGACCCATGAGGAATTGATATGCTGCTAAACAAACAAACAAATATCCTTTCTGAAGATTTTAAGGTGTTGCAGAATGGAAAGACTCATCGTTTTATGACTCCTGATATTATTTCTCCAGCAAATGATATTTTGCAGACTCGGGCAAGACATGAAATTTAAGGATGCAGAATTAATTTAAATTTGGAACTAAGGGTTAGGGTTTTTAAATTGAGTTTAAATTAGTTCTGAACTCAAATTTAAACATAAATGTATTAAGAAAAGGATAATAAAGAAATGATCTTCATTGTTGAAGTTAAGTTTAGTTCAACACCATCTTCAGTTGATACTGCATGTTCTATGAGAGGAAGGAAAAACACTTGTTGCCACTCAGAAGTAAAAGGAAAAAGTAACAAGCCTTTAAAAAATCATGCCAACTGTAAGTTTAGTCAAAGGCAGTAATCCAACAACGGTTAAATTACATTTTACTTTCAGTTCCCTTTATTTTTTTTTTTTGCAAGGTAGGGGGGGGGGTATTCTTGGCAAAGTGCATTTTCATGAGTTCTAAACATGCTAATGTGTTATTATATATATATATGTTATATTTTGCATGAATTTTCAAAGTGAAATGAATAGGTGTTAACTAATCTTTATAAAATGAAGTTTGTGAAAGTTGTCCTGGTAGAAGTCAAGAAACATTTGTAATGCCAGACATTGCGTCTTCATTCCCAAAGTTAGAGCAAAATATCAAGTGATATTATCAAAAAATATCACCTCAAGAACACAGTTCATCTTCACTGCAGCTGGTGTGGAAAAGAAGCTTCTCACTTGGAGTATCACCCCATTTTGGCAGCAAAAACTTGCTTTGTGGATATTTTAGAATTATATAGACTCTATATATATATACTTATATATGCAAATGCATATTGGACATAATTTTCTTATTATATAAAAAGGACTTTTAAGTCAGTTCACTGAAAGTATTTTTCTTTTGTTACCTCTGTTATTTTTATATTTGAAAAATCAGTTGAGTTCTTTTTATTTAGTTTTTGTGTATGGATATTTTCTTTTTTATCTCACTGACAAAATTATATTGTATTTCTAATTCTGCTTTATTTTATTTGGGAGAGAAATTCTTGACATTTTTTTTTATTGGAAATAATAATTTGGTTTCATTGGCCAGTTCATTTTTTTTCTTGATTATTTCTGGACAAAGTTTTCTTTCATGTCATTAGCAATAATTTTGCTTTTCTTTGATTCATAAATAAAACATAATTACCTACTACTTCTCATTAACAAGGATATTGATATTTTTTCTTCTTGTTTTTAGTATACAAAAAGGTGTTATTTATTTATGCTTATTTAATTAACATCAAATTAGTGAAGAAGTTTTTTGGGTTTTTTTTTGTCGAAAGAATCTTTTCTTCTTTTTCTTGTCTGTCTTGTGGCTATGGTTCAATGGTAGTCTAAGTATTGTTAGCATTTCAGGGAGTCATTCAAGATCAAAAAGTGAATACAACTAGCATATCTTTTCTTTCTTTTTTTTTTTTTTACTAATGTTCACCCTATACAAGTTCAAGAGCCACTCAAGGTAGAGAGTTATTCAAACAGTTTGTTGTGTAAGTGGTAAGAGGTAAGAAGTGCCGTTTGAGAGGATATATGGGGAAGATAACGGTTAACCTTAGACTTGAACAGGTTCCGATTGCAGTAGTCAGAGAAGCATCCACTTGGGACTTCGTTCCATAATGTAGCTGTTTGTGGAAAGATGAATCTGTTCCACAATGTAAGTGTTCAACATATACAAGGCCTACGAGCCACCCAAGGTAGAGTGTTATTGAAGGTTGTCATTGTGTGAGAGTTAAGCGGTGCAGTTTGTGAGGATATGTAGGAAAGATAATGATAAGTTTAAGGTTGCAGTGCTTGAGAAAGCATCCTCTCAGGAGTAGGTTCCACAAAATCGTAGGAAGAAGCTGTTTGAGTGGATTTACTTTTTAAATAGTGGAACATGAAGGGAATGACAGTCATTCGACTCCCTGTACATGGTGGGGTGGGTCTTAGCTGTGTAAGTTAGAGTTGATGGAGCATTTTCCATGGAAACAGTGATAGAGTGGCAAGAGTCTTAGAATGTTTTGTCTGTGGGAAACAAGTTGCAGGGTGAAAAATAATTCATTACCCACAAAGCTTTATAGATGCTTGTTTACTCTATCAAGACTGGAAAGTGAAGACTGGACAGCTCCAGATAGGAAGTTGTGGTGAGCCATGATCATCCATGTTCTCAAGGGACACAGTATATAAAAAGAATATATTTTATTTCTGTATTGAATGCATTCTTAATTTTCATCTTAAGACACATGAATATATTTCAGTGTATAATGTGATTCACTCCCATTTGACTAAGCAAATAATATGGGATATTATTGGTTTTCAGTATTCACATGTCCTGTGAGTCACAAATTTTCTAAGCCTTCTTTCCTCACTAAGTGTCCTTGGCATGTTTTTAATTAAGGTTTGGTTTCGTTTGTTTTGTTTTACAACATATCAACCTCAAAGGGTTATTTAATGCCAACAAGATTTTTATTGCTAGTAATATTTTTTCCCCTTCAAAAATGTATTGCTGGTAATAATTTTTTCTTCAAAAATTCATTGCTGGTAATAATTTTTTTACAATACTGTATTGATGGCTTCAAAATCTACTTTTACACTTTTATAGTGTTTTGACTCCAGTTTGGGGGTTAAATATTTGTTCATAACTGAGACCCTGACAGGTGCTACCAACCCATGGTAAGGTTAAGAGCAGGGAACACCAGCAATTAAGAGGTGGTTCCACCTTCCTCAAAACCTCCTGATCAGCAGCCTTGCTGTTTTCTGTAGTTTATCATCTTACCCAGGACACTTCATTGGACAGGGGGTCTTACCCCTCTACAGAGTTGCAGTCGATGTATTCTGAAGCCCCAATTAATTAAGAATAGGAGGATACTTTATACATAAGTAAATACAATAATAATATTTCTTTCAAAGTAGGAAATTCTTTGTCAGTGCTTAGTTTTACTTTATTTTTAGCCCTTTAAAAATATTCAGCAGTGTATTTTTAATCTGATTACCATGAAAATTATTATTATTTGTCTGTTTAAAAGAAAAAGAATGAAGAACCAAAAGATTTATAGAGAAAGATGACTTCCATTTGTATAGGTCTTGCGGGAGAAATCAGATTTAAGTTCCACTTCTGTATACAGAATTTCCTCACAAGACCTTCCCTAAGACTAACTGGTTAAAGAATTCTTTGATGCTGAAGATAGCCAATATAACTCAAAGTGGCACTCTTTTAAACATTTGGAGAAGACGATTTTTATTACAGGAGAAATGGTAATAGATCCAAGCAGACATATTTGGCCGAGTCCTAATCCACAAAAGCACATGAATTTTACCTTTTCACTTTTGTGATAAACATGACATTGCCTTCCAAGAAACGTTAATGGCAGATTAATGGGAAGACTCATAGCTTCAGGAATGTGCAGTAAAGAGAAGAGAGAAAAAGACAAAGGAAAAGAAAAGGTTATTTCAGAATTCTTTCTAAGTTGACACATCTCAGGTGAACATAATATTGCTAAAATTGTTGCCACTTTGTGGTTTATATTCCTATGCTGTAATTTGACGTTGAAATAATCAGCAGAAAATTGACATTGATGAACAACAAGAAAGGAGAAGATTGAATATTTGGTCCATTTGATGGGCCTTCTCTAGTATCTGTCCAATGTAGATGGTATGACAGGAATCGGACTTCCCAAATCTCTTCCTCCCAGCGCCAAACCAACCCTTGTCTCCTATCTTTACATGGAAATTAAGCGATTTCTGCTGTGTGGATATTAGGCAACTATCAGTTATCAAGTCTGACCATCATGGCCAAAGCTATATCTGCAAAGAAGGAATGGAAGCCAATTCCTGCAAGAAATTATCTCTGCTCTTGACTGCCTCCCTTCATAGATGTCTCAGGAATGTGTGTGCATTTCCCTCAGCCAGTGTGTGATAGGAGAGAGATGCACAGAGAAGAATGAGAAAGGACCTTGTTTTTCAAACACACACAGTGAGGGTGCAGAGATGGTTGGTTATGGGGAGATGGTGAAGAAAGGCTATTTATTCAGCATTATGTCACAAATAGATTACAGATATATCTTGATCAACTCACTTAAAAGTCATTCCCTGACTTTAGTAAAATAGCAAAAGAAGAAATAGATACTTTAAAAAGAATCATAGATTGAACAAAAGAGAAGGCACTGCATTTTCTTTTGTTTTTTAGTTTGTTTTTTGTTTTTTTTAAAGTGGTAGGTCAGAATATTGGCAGCGTAGATGAAACTGGATGACTGTTGAATGAGAGCACAGAATAAAAGATCATATGGTAAACAGGGCAGGAAAAAAAGGGAAGCCTTGAAAAAATTGAAAGAAAGGTTGATCCATTTTTTTAATGCAGGAAATGAAGAAAAATATTTTCTGAAAGAGATTGAATAGATTTTTACTTTGTCAAAATGACTAACATTGTCTCTTCTCTTGTACGTTCTTCAGCTTTCTATTTTTCTGCACACTTTGGGTCTTAATTTGCATCTATATCACTCTCTCTCTCTATATATATATACAGGGGTTGGACAAAATAATTGAAACACTTGTTAAATTCAAAGAAAATTTATTCAATATGGAGTTGGTCCTCCTTTAGCCTCACATACAGCTTTAATATGTCTAGGAATGGAATCATACAGCTTCCTGACTTCATCAAGAGGAATTCTCAGCCATTCTTCCATTAACGCCTGCTCCAGATCTTTCAGACACAATGGTGGAGGATAGCGGCTCCTAACTTGTCGCTCCAAAATTCACCACAAATGTTCAATAATATTGATATCTGGAGATTGGGGAGGCCACTCCATGTGTTCTAGCTTACTTTCATGCTCTTCATACCAATTCTTAATCACACGAGTGGTATATATTGGAGCATTATCGTCTTGGAAGATGCAGTCACCATCAGGGAATAAAGTCTGGGCCATTAGATGAACATGATCTCCCAAAATGTTTAGGTAATCTTTGCTGTTGATTCTACCATGCAGGGCAACTATTGGAGTGAGACAATTCCATGATATGGCAACCCAAACTATCACTGATCCACCTCCATGCTTCACTGTTGGGAGAAGGCAGTTAGGGTTGTAAGCTTCTTTGGGCTGCCTCCATGCATAAACTCGCCTTGAAGTTGGGAAAAGAGAAAAACTGGACTTGTCTGAGAATATGACTTGCTTCCATTGGTCTGCTGACCAGGCATTGTGATCTCTGCACCACTTCAACCTCTTCTGAATGTTGCAAGTGAAGAGAAGAGGTTTCCTTATGGCAGCTCTTCCATGGTATCCAGGCTTATGGAGCTCATGATGAACAGTTTTAGTAGAAACTGGACTATTCAGATGATTATTCAACTCAGCAGTCACTTTGGCTGCAGTTGTCTGATGATTTTTTGCCACATTGCGTTTAAATGCATGTTGGTCCCTGTCAGTAAGTTTGCAAGTCTGGCCCAAATTGCTACAGTTGCTATAGAGGTTTTACCCTGTTTCTCGAATTGCGTCACAGTTCTTGATATGGTAGCTCTTGAAAAACCAAACAGTTTAGCAACCTTAGTGATCGAGGCTCCTGCCATGCGAGCTCCAACAATTTGCCCTTTTTCAAACTCAGAGAAGTCAAGCATTTAACTTAAATTTGACTAAATTCTAAAAATAAATAAGACAAAGACATTAAATTAGATAAATGTATTTGCAATAGATATAACCTGCAATTACGAAGTTTTAGTTAAATTTCTTAATATAATAGGTCTTTGAAATATAGGAGTGGAATTTGCAGCTGTTCCAATTATTTTGTCCAACCCCTGTATATATATATATATATATATGTGTGTGTGTGTGTAATGACAGTTGAAAGTACTCGGATTAAAAAATGATGAAATATAGAAAGTTTATCAGACAAAACAACTTTGTTGTAAAAACTTAATTAAAAGTTGAACAGAAGGAATTAATTGGCATTGTTTAACAAAACTTCTTTAAAATAATTCTTGCTGCCTAAATACACTTTATATATATATGTATATACACATATATATACACATATATTTATATATATATATATATATACACACATATATATATATATATATATATATATATATATATATATATATATATATATATATACACACACACACACACACACATATATATATATATATATATAGTGGTACTGAAATGTCCTCAGTATGACCATATTCCCCAAAATCTAACCAAATGGTCAGAAATTAGAAATTGGGTGAACCTTATCTTAGGCGGATAAAACTTGAACATCTATCTATCTATCTATCTATATATATATATATATAAAGTTTTGTCAAGTATGCAGGCCAGGTAGAGAAAATAAATCCTGTTTAAAATAAAATATGAGTATCCACAAAAAATAACATTAGAAGTCACACACACACACACACACACACACACACACACACACACACATATATATATATATAGATATAGATATATACAGTTTAAAATTTGGTATGTTCTAGGGATGAGTGCTCAATAGCGAGGAGAGGATTGTGTGCATATATATATATATATATATATATATATATACACTCCCCCAACACCTCCATAAACATAGCAAATTTTAAACTGTGTCTTGTGTGCGTGTGATTTTGCACTGGTATAAGTGTATAAATGTGCATGTATTTATTTGGGAATATATGTTTATTTATGAGATGCTAATCTACCTACATGTGCATGTTTGAATGTACAGGTATATCTTTTCTATTCCCACCTCCCTTTGCCTACCATTTCCCTTCATTTATCTTGTCCATAGATCTTGAATATTCCAATACTCCACAGACCTTGCCAAAGCTAGCCAGATGAAAAGAATTGCTGGGCCATTTGTTGTAGCTGTTCATACATAGATGTCTACAAATATTGGATTCCTTTTAACTTGGCTATAACTGTCAGCCCGTATTAACAAGTATTACCTCTATACAAAAATGTCCATTCAGGTTGTCTCCCTTGAATACTCTTACTCTCCTCCCACCTGACTCTACATTTCCAAACATCCCACCTCCAAAAGCTTGCTGGAATTTTCTCTTCCTTTTATTTATTTATTTTTTTTTTTTGGAGGCTTTGCCATTCTTTTAAGAATAATTACTCCATTCAACATTATTATTGGATTTATTATAATAATAATAATAATGATAATAATTATTATTATTATTATTATTTATTTCTTCTATGCATTTTGCTTATATTTCTATTTTACTTGGATGGAGAGAGAGTTGCGTCCATTTATTTTTTCTATCTTTGCATTATGTCTGCAAATATTTATTTCCCTTTCCCCGTCACTTTTAAGCTTTTGTCACACAGTAAGAGGAAAATAATTGTAATATGTTTAGATGTAATCTCTATCTGGTTTCTCTCGCTTTCTCTCTCTCTCTCTCTTTCATACACATGCACACATACCAATAAGACAGAAAGGAATTTTGGTAACTTTCATTTAAAAAACTTCTTTCATGCAAGTCAAAATCTACATACATACATACATACATATGTTATAGATAAATATGAATATATGTGTATACATATATATATATATATATATATATATATATATATATATATATATATATATATATAAACTTCAAACATTATTATAGTGGATATTTAAAAGAGTGTCCATATTTATAACAATTATTTGAATTAATAAAAATGTTGGATTAAAAATAAATTCATTAATACTTTATAAATATGTATGTATATATGAGTGTCTGTGGACCTGTATGTCTGTTTGTGTGTATATATATGTGTGTGTGTGTGTGTATGTGTGTATATATATATATATATACACACACACACACACATATATATATATATATATATATGTATATATGTATTTACTCTTTCCTATTTCAAGATGTTTTGAGATGTTAGTGTTATTTTCATTTTTGCGTAATTTAGATGACAGTTTATCCATCGCACCCTGTTTGTAAGGTGTGGGAAAATGTTTCCAGTATTTTTTTAATAATATATTCAATTTCTGCTTTTCAAAAGAAGGGTTCTAGGAACTTTTGCAAACACATAATAAATGTTAATGAAAGGTGTGAGCATGTGTGTATTTTAAATATTTGTATATCTACTTGCATGTATGAAGAGAACATCATTATATATATACACAAAAGCATTATATTTTTTGCTATTACTGTATTAACAGAAGTAGGCAGTTGAAAATTCCTCAGACGCATAATGGGGAAAGAGGGCTTGAAGAATTTAATACTCACAGGGCTTACTGAATGCAATAGGGATGAAAGGAAACAGCGAATAGCCTACATGACAAGCTTGTGTAAATAGCAGAACAGAGACTGAGAAGAATGATAAAAAGACAAACATTGCTAAGAGATAAAAAAGATAGGAAGTTGTGGAGAGCTATTGTCGCCCATGATCTGAAGAGACATGACACATAAAAGAAAATTATTGTTTTGCTAGGATTTATCAAAATGTTATTTGTTGTTTACTTGATTGTAGTTTTTGTCTGTTTTGCTCCTTTGCTTCTGTAGAGAGGACAAATTTACCAATATAAGTACTTAGCATTATTTAAGGTTTCCAGCAAGGATTTATTCCATTTATTTCCCACTTTTTTTTTCTTCACATAAATGAATTGTATTTCCCCACCCATACTGAGAGTCAGGACTTTACACAGAGGCCCATCGTTGTATTACATCAGAGATTAGGAAAGAAATTAAAGAAGGGTTTTCAGAATTTGTCATATGTTTATAAACAAAAAATCTAAAATATCCCATCCATTTTTTTCTTCTACTTCTTGTCTTTCTTATTTACTTTGCTACCTTTTTAGCTTTTAGTCCTAACTACTTTAAGATGTTTGATTGGACAAAATATAGTTTAACCATGAAATGCTTCTTATTTTCTGCTATTACTAGTCAATAAAAAGAACAAATAAAAGATAAAAAAAAGTAAATTCATTCTCTCTCTCTCTATCTCTCTCTCTCACACACACACTCTTTTTTGGAGATAAATAATGGACATTGTCTTTTATTAGCAAAATAAATTGTGAAAATAAATTTATTTTCAAACATAGTTATTTTCAGTAAATAGGACTTTCAAAAATATTGAGAAATTATTTCTACCTGATAAGGAACCGTTCCAAATATTAAATAAAATCTAAACAAAAGTAATAATTTCAAATGTAAAATAATAAATATAACCGTTTTTTAAGCATACTTGTAGTTTATTTTGTATAGTTGATTATTAAGTAGGAGTGTACTTGATCATTTCAATATTTCCTGTTTGGAAATTGAAGTACAGTTTGGTAGAAGTTAGATACGAAAACTGAAAGTATTGACAAACTGAAAAAAAAACAAAAGAAGCTCCTTCAATATGTCAGTCATAAAGATGACAAAGGTTGCAAAGTGAATTCTTTTCTAAAATGGCACCAATCTATTTATAATATATTACAAATTAGCACTAATAGAAAAGGATGAAATTACAGAAAAATTCTTAATTTAACTACAATATGCAAGCACCAAAAAAAAGAAAAAGAAAGCTAGTTATTAACCTGTATATGACTTCATTTGCTGTACATTTTTCCTGTCGTTGAATTTGACTCTGATTCATGAACAATAGTATGTTTGAATTTCATAGTTGTGCTGTCATATCCTACTATGGCAACAGAAAACTGAGTGAAATTAACAATAGGGATACTGCAATTGAGAGGCCTTAAAAAAGAATGCAGTGGAAAGAGAAGTAATATTAATAATGCAGTGTGCTAAAGGTTAATAATACAAGTAAAAATAGCTTCATTTCACTTGGCATATCAGTGTTGTATCTGTACAAGAGAAAACAGAGATAATCAGTTAATATTTCAATTTTTTATTCATATTTTCATTATATTTTTGGTCATTCAATTATTGATGATGTACAAGCCTGTTTTATGTTCATTTTCTCTACATTTTTTTTTTACTTATTATTAATCAAGTTTTGAGAGAAGACTCAAACTAGTAGAGAAATTTAACTATCTGGAAAGATACACTGATTTGCATTGCTTTGCATAATTAGTATTGGGCATTCTTCGCATCTTGGTATAATTTAGTATCACCAGGGTATTTGATGTACAATGCATTGTGAAAATAGATACATCGATTTGGAGACAGTTTCCCGCTGCATTTTTATAGAATTGTTGGCTGGCTGTGCTGGCCTCTTTTTGGAGGGAGAAATAGGAAATAAATAACTATAAAGAAATTGATAATGATTTCTCAAAGTTGCTACCATTCAGGATACTCTGCAGTACAGACTAAAATAAATGTCACCCTCAACAACACAATATAATAAAAATACAATCAAGAACCGATTATATTGAACACTATATTGGTTTTGAAAATAACACTAATTAGTTTAAATGCTAGTGACTGATATTTCACTTTTTAAAACATGTGTGTGTATGTACATATATATATATATATATATATATATATATATATATATATATATATATATATATATATATATATGTATTTGTGTGTGTGTGTGTGCCAATATATGTCAACAGAATGTAATATTAGTTTTGTAAATATGTTTATATACATCCACAGCAACTTCTGCTGTGGTTTCATACTTATACGGTTTCTGTTAAGTTTTGTTTTCTTTTCCTGCAGAAATGTTTTCTTTGTTTTCATAGATTACACATGAGAAAGGTTGAAGACTGGTTCAATGAAAAGGTCGTGTAACAACAGTAGTTATATTTGAGTGTCTGAAAAATATTGAATAAGATCACAAAGTCAATGCCAGTAATTTGTAGAACCCAACTATACAAGTGACATATTCTTTTTCATTTATATCACTGCAATAACCGTATATGCAATAATTCTTTTTTTATTTTTATAGATCTTATGCAAAAGAGATTTACTTTGCATATACAGATGCATACCAAAATCAAAAAGTAATAATATATTTTATGAATCACCCTATTATTCGGACTATTGTCCTCATATTTGTTACCATATTTATCACAACATTTCGGCCGTTGTACGCTCTGGCCTTCTTCAGGTGGTGGAATATCAAACTGAACCCTTTATTTCACTCACTGGGGTAGACTGTTGTAGTTCTACATGCTATGTCTAATGGATGTCATTTATCATATATCTCCTGTTAATTCACCTTTCCAAGTTCTCCATTGCCATAACCAGGTATTGAACTCACAATTCTTTGTGTCCTGTAACTGGATCTAACCAATGCCTTTATCCACTATGCCATGTGTCCTTAAGGCAGTGGAGAACTTGGAGAGGTGAATTAACAGGAGATAACGGATAACTGACATCAATTAAACATGGCATGTGGAAGTAGAACAGTCTACCCCAGTGAGCGAAATAAAGGTTTCAGTTCAGTATTCCAACCACCTGAAGAAGGCCGGAGTGTACAACGGCTGATACATTGTGATAAATATGGCAACAAAGATGAGGACAATCGTCCAAATAATGTAAATAGTGTACATAATACCTCATCTCAGAAATATAGACAGATTTGTGAATCACATTAAACATTTTCTTAAGAGTAAGAAAAATGAACTTACCAATAGTTGTTTTTTTTTTATTAAAGAAATTTAATTTCACTTTCACAAAAAATTAATCTTCTATTCCTGTAATTAATTTCAAAATGTTTCATGTTCTCAAAAGAATTGAGTCAAATGCTTTTTTTTCCATTATTGTTTTTAGAAGACACTCTGTCTGAGGAACTGCACAGAATTCTAAATTAACTAAAATCCAGGAATTAGTGAGAACTAAAAAAATATTTTTGAAAAAAAAAAGAAAAATTAAATCTTTTAAAAGTAAAGAAGGAAAAATTAATTTAAAACATTTCATTCAGTTCATTAAACTGTTCAAAATGAAATCAATAAAATTTACTTGATATTTACTTATAACAATCCTAGTATTTAATAAGGAAACTGACAAACAGCCCAATGGTTATTGGGCCATATAAACTTGCTATAATAATTTGTAACGATTTCCTGTGCAATTAATTCAAACAAATTGTTTAAAAATAAATTTTATCATTTTATGAATTCCTAATTGATTTATTGAAAATTATTTTCATTGAAATTTGTTGGAAAATTATCTTGACAAGTTTGTACATTCATACAGCTCGAGGGTAGTTGTCCAATAGTTTGATTTTGAGGGTGGTCATGTGGGGGATGCTTTGAGGGTGCAGTGATGGGAGGGATTTTCCTGTAAGGCAAAATGCTGTAAAACTATCGGTGATTTTTTTTTTTTTTTGAGACAAGCACAGATTTTTATCAGTGCTGGATGTTTGTCAAAAATTTAGGAAGTTTGATTTGTATTATTACTGATTTCTACAAATGGATTTGATAAAATTAGCCAACAAATATTTATGAGTATCTTTACAATCATTTCAATCTGGGCAAAACCAGTATACCTCCAAGAAAGCATTTACACCACTTGTGTGTGTTTTATCTATTTCTCTCTCTCTATACACACACACAAACTATATATATATATATATATATATATGTGCTAGAGTAACACAAATAGTAAAATATTTGTTAAATCTGCATATAATAAAAGTGCTCAATACAAAGTCGTAAAACCAGACTTGCAGAGCTGTTTAAAAAAAGAAACTGGCTATAGCAACATATAAAAACAGCAATGAATTGCTGAATGGGATCATGACCAAATGCAGACATTTTAAGAATTTCATCTTGGGGTTATTTGGACCCGGTTAAAGTTGGAAATTCTTCTTTCTTCCTCCACTACTTCCGGTTTCGAAAGTGATTAAGTTGTTGAGCTCTTTATATTTGATTTACTAAACAAAACTACCTGAGGAGACCATAGAGGTTGAAACTGCGATAGTGTGCTTGATTCAGTTTTCATCCTTTATAAATATATATATATATATATATATATATATATATATATATATATATATATATATATATATATATATATATATAGAGAGAGAGAGAGAGAGAGAGAGAGAGAGAGAGAGAGGAAAGAGAGATGCACACACACATATTATATAAGTATAAAATAGTGCAGTGAGTTGTACCAGTGGGTATGGGACAAATGTGTATTATTATTAGTAGTAGTATTAGTGTGTGTAAATGTATATTTATTATTATTAGTGTATATATATATATATATATATATATATATATATATATATAGTGTATCAAACTTTCTATTTGTATTAATTATATATATATATATATATATATATATATATATATATATATATATATATTTGCAAGAGGATAAAATCTGGGTAGAGCTTAATGTACAGTACAGAGCAAGAATATAAAAGGCTCAAACACTAATATTCTATATATATATATATAGAGAGAGAGAGAGAGAAGAATGAGATAATAGTTTGCATATACAATTAACCTTTAAATGCTGGGAAAAGGTTGTATAAACATGCATACCAAATAAGTAAAAAAAAAATAACAAAACTCCTTTTTTGTAAAGTGTAGTTTTATGCTTATTTTCACTTTAATTGTATGTAAAAGTATAAAAATAATATTTTAACTCTTTTAGATTATAAAAATAAAGAAAAAAAAGGGAACTAAAATAAATGTTAGTTCCCCAAATTTAATATTTTTAACAGGATGTTATTCCCAGAAGCATTCCATGCACGAGCAAGTTGTGCATTCCATTATTTGCATCAAGTTGTCATCATTTTCCACTTCTTTTCTCTTTGAGAAGTATCTCTGCAGACATAGCATCCTCTTGGCTTGTTCTAACTTCATGACTCCTAGGGTTGCCAATTAGTTATTTAGACTCAAATCATGAATTAATGATTTCCATATTGTTGGAAAAAGTTAAAATCTTCAATTGACGATATCTTCCAGATAAGACTATCAATATTTAAATAATTTTTTTTGTTAGCCATATTTTCTGAATGTGTAACCAAAGATTTTATTTAAATAACTCTATAGTCACATGTTTGAAAGATTAATTTGGCTTTTTAAATCATAAAAATTAAGTATTATCCAAAGAAAGTGAACAGGAAACAAAACAAATAAAAGAATGTATTAAGAACCTAATCTCCTGATTTATTTACCACTGAGAATTTTAGCTATATTGTTAACTCAATGCATATTTGTTTATTGGCTTTAGGTAAGGACTCCTGTTAATGTAACAACAAAATATTTCATTGTTCCAAACAGGGGAGACAAGGATGTATGACCAGTAAATATATAAAATCATATTGTGTTTTTATATTACAGAATGTATATATATAAGGGTGTACTGATAATGTTCCCAACCTTACCCATTTCCTAAAATTATTCTTCAGTAAGATCTTCTTCGTTGGGCTGAGAACTTTTTAGTACCCCATATATATATATATATATATATATATATATATATATACTCGACTCTCTCGTCGAACACGACATATGATTGTCAAGTAGATCAGTTCCTAGGAAACCGACAGCCCAACGCCAGCACATGAGATTTGATTATAGTGGTGAAGGTTTTGTGCAGAACCATCCACACTTTTTGAAGGGCCTTTATACAGCGACTTGGTGCACTACGTGCCACAGGGTCCCCAAACGACCCTCCGCAAGTTTTGAATTCAGAGTTATCCTTCTCCTAGACTAGTTGCCATCCAAGGCTATAGAACACAGTCCGTGCTGCTATTTACCGATAGCTGGAGGGAGAAGAGGAGGATTCACACCTTTCCCAAGGGTATTAGCACGTAAGTGAATGTAATGGATTCGACTGGAATTCAAACTCAGCTCTCCGATTCCTCAATCCAAGCCATTATCCATTACTCCACCGTGCCTCCTCATATGTATGTATGTATGTATGTATGTATGTATGTATGTGTGTGTGTGTGTGTGATATAATTTATAATTATTGCTGTAATTAGAACCAAAAGAAATCTCAAACACACAAAAATTATCTACAGATTTTCTTTGCCATTGAGTATTTATAACTTTTCTGCAAGTTGAGTAGAATGTCAGTCTGAAGTAATTACTAATTACCTCAAAGACTTGTAGAAATTTCTTGTTAAATCTTTGTGGTTTAGGAATATATAGCATCAAATATACTTTAATTATATAGAAAACGAGAAATAATTACAGTATTATATAATTAACTTAGACATTAATTTATATATACCTGTTGAAAATTCCAGGTATCAATTTGAAAATGTGGTAGTCCAGATCCCACCCTTGCAGAACATAATTTTTGAAATATCAAGATAATTAAATTTTATAAATAATAATAAACGTAATCATAAGTTAATCTTTCTGCTAAGATATTTATAACCAATTCCATGAAATGTTTTTTTATTTAGACATGCCATGCTCTAAATTCTGGTTTTGTCCCTGCATTCATTTTAATCAAATGCTTTTCCCACAATTATTTTCAAATTTTTTTATTAAAATGCAGGAGATTCCTTAAAACATATGCTTTTTTGTGGGGTGGGGGTGATTATAACAAGAAAATGCATATCTCTCATCAAATGCATAAGACTTATCATGAAACTCTTCCAACTGTTATTCTATATGCAATCTATTCAACTGCAATCTATACTTCTGAAGTGATTTCTTTTCATGTCTCATCAGGATACAGGTGATCATGGCTCTCCAGAGCTTTTTTTCCTTTAATATCTTTGAATTGTCATGATTTCTTGGAAAATATATTGGAATAGTTTTCTGTTGCCATGTCCACATTTTGACTTCAGAGTATTCTGCTAGAATAGCTACCACTCAAGGCTAGAGAGCCCAGTCTACCCAACTATTCACCCAAAGAAATTAATTCATCCTTTCTTAACCTTTATCACTCTGTATGTGACTTCATTTGCTGTATAAAAAGTTTATACTGCCACTGAAGGTGACTCTGATCTCTGAACAATATTATGTTTGAATTTCATAGTTGTGTTCCCATATCCCGCTATGACAACAGAAAACAACTTTGAGTGAAATCAACAATAAGGATACTGTAATTGAGAGGCCTTGAAAAAGAATGCAGGAGGAAAGGGAAGTAATATTAATAATGCAGAGTGCTAAAGGTTAAGGGCATTAGTGTAAGGTGATTGGTCAGAATTTGAACTTGGGCTACCAGTTCCATTTTCCATACCAGTAACCATTATGCCACCCACACATCCATTTGAAGGTGAAATCAAAAATCAAATCAAATCAAGAATCAAATCAAGATTCTCTCTAATGGCAAAACTCCTGTTTCTTGTTTTTATCAATTGATGACATCTTCATTTAATCGCAACCATTGTTGGGGGTTTCTTTTTGTTGTATTCATTTATTATTTCTTTCCAAGTTTTATTGTTCAAGTACACTTAGATTTCCCAGTTTAACTGTCTTGAGTGGTCGATAATACTTCTGCATCACCACAATTCTTGTGTATAAATTTTTTATACCTCTGATGTCAAAATTAATTTATTTTCCAAATAAATTATTTTTATGTATATCACAAGCTGAAATTGTCAAAATTCCACAGGTATTCACAACTATGAATATCCATTATCTCATACCTCTACTCCCCTTTCATTGTTTACCTGTATCTTCTCATTCTGTCCCTTAACCATTTCAATATCCATTGCCTATTTTGTTTTTGTCTAAATGTTAGGCAAACATAAGTTGATTCTATAAATGAAAAGGGAATTAATTTAATTAGAATTGGTTTTATTTTTTTGTTTCTTGTCTCCTACCTTTCCACCTTCACACTTTCTTTTTTTTTCCTCTTTTCATGCTTTCTTTTTCCCCTCTTCCTTTCTTCATGCTTTCTTTTTCTCCTCTTCCTCTCTTCATGTTTTCTTTTTTCTCCTCTTCCTCTCTTCATGTTTTCTTTTTTCTCCTCTTCCTTTCTTCATGTTTTCTTTTTTCTCTCCTCTTCCTCTCTTCATTCTTTCTTTTTCTCCCTCTTCATGCTTTCTTTTTCCTCCCATCTTCTTTTCTTCATGTTTTCTTTCATTTCCTCTCCTCCTCTCTTTTTTCCCCTCTTCCAGGGAAAGACAACAATAAAAGCCACAAGATTACGATAGACATTTCATTTACATTTTTGAAGATCAAAGCTGACTGAAAATCAAAAAGCCAGAAGAGAATTCCACAAGTGAGAAGTGCAAGAGAAGAAATTGTTAGCATAGTACTTACTATTATATCTAGCAATTTCAGTTATAAAATGATGAGACCTAACTGCCAATCTAGTACTATGCTTAAATTCATAAAGTCAACATTCTGAAGAGGAAAGTTCATCAGAGCAATTACCATGAAAATATTTATAGAAAAGGCACAATTTTTGGTTCTCTGGGTAAATGAGTTTAAATGTGTTGCTGTTTCAGCATATTTTAACAATGAGTATATTTTTAAAAACATATATAGATACAGAACTTGTAAAATCCCCAGTCTCCTATGCAAAGGGGAGCTTTTTATTGATGGTATCCATAACTATGATGAAATAGATATTTAAAAATAAAAAAATTACCATGACAACTTACACTGATTTATATATTTTTTATTTTTTACTTTATTTATTTACCTGTCACACTTGTACTCATTTGCTAACTTTTTTTTATTTGGTTTGTGTCTTCTTTAAAGACAAAACCCTTTGGGTTGACATTGTGAATGAATTCTTTAATGCAGTTAATATATCCATAATAATATAGTAACATCCATATGGCTTCTACCTGTCAGTGAACTGTCAAATACAATGAAAGCATTTTTCAACATTTTCCATGTTTCAAGATGATAAATTTTTTTATTCATCATTTTTCTTTTTCTGTCTCTTCAAAATCTTTACTGAAAATTTCTTATTTCGGTATACTGTCAATATTAATAGTCAAACACTTTTCATAAATTCTCTGTACATAAGATGATGTAAGCTATATCAATAATAAATATCTGGGGATGATAGCCATTCATTCCTTTCGGAAAGTTGTATTCTATATTTTTCATTTTTATTCAGCTCTCTTTTCCTACATTTTTTCTCTCTCTACAATGATTACTTAAATTGAAACACTTGAATAATACTGATCATGATAATTAACGTTTTCAAAAAAAATATTAGTATTTACAAGAAATATTTTTTTTATAGCAACATCGTCTTTTTTCGTTGGGCTATGACTTAGCAGATCCTATATGGAAAAAGCAATGAATATGTATTCCTAGAGTCAATATGTTAAATCATTTTAACTCTTTAATTTATTGTCGATTTTTTAATGTCTTATAAAGGTGAAGGTTTCTCAGTTTGAGTTATTTCCCTTTAGTATCTCAACTCCCCAGTGGATAAAAGCGTTTGTTGAAGTAATCCAGTGACTTGACCCAAAGAGTTGTGAGTTCAATACCTGGCCACAGCAGAGGTGAACAAAAACCTTTGTGAGTTGAGTTACTAAAGGGAAATTAACTGAAATTGAGATATCCAGAAAAGGCATGGCATGTGGAACTAGAACAATCTACTCTAAAGTGTTCAGTTGGAAATTCCAGTGTATATCACCTGAAGAAGTCCAGAGTGTTCAAAGGCCAAAACATTGTAAATATGACAATGAAAATGAAGACAATAGTCCAAATAATGTAAATAGTGTAAATAGTTAAAATACCTCATCTCAGAAATATACTGATATATCAAAGCAGACTTGAAAAGGATTCTGGTATACAACCATTTCTACCATTTCACAACTTGGCAAGAATACCACTCTTTATTCATCTTACATTTCACTTAGTTATGTCTAGGATCAACCATATTCTTATAAAATCAGTGTCAATTCTGAAAGATGGTAGTTCTGTTTCTGACAAATCACAAGCACATCTCCACTGCTCGTCTATGCCTGCTGACCTCTACGTAAGCTCTCGCTATCTCAGCAGCACTTGTGATAGGAGCATAAAATATTACTATCATAATTACTGATTATCATTTTGAAATTGATATTTACATTAAACTGTTTAACCCATATACCATCTATCCGAAAATATCTTTGTAGTTGTTATCGTCATACCTGCAGCTGCTACAACGTTTTAGCACAGTTTCTTATTGTGGCAACAACACCAACATTAAATTCCCAAGTGTCAGAATTAATTGCAGATGTCTTCATCTTAACGAAGAAGGAAGAACACGCATACCACTTGAGTCAATCATATTGGAAATCACATAAAGGAAAAGAGAACTACCGCTGGTTCACGGCTGATGAACTCTACCAAGAGAGCTGCGGATTTTGCACATAATCTGAACAGATAATTGCAATTAAATAACCAGTCAGGGCAGTTTTAATAAGGCACCCATCACTGAAATTCTAGCAAGGAGCGTGATGGCAGCGATAACAATGTCTCTACATACATGAAAGTGTCATGACGAACGCACCCATTGAGAAAATGTAGTTGCAGTTTTCTTTCACTTCTACTTTTATCCTGCACCCCACCCCCTTGTATTTGCTTTTAAAGTAAGGAGCTGATAGCTCTGGTCGTTTGGTTACACGGATACCAAGAAGTAATTAAATCTTATCGGTAAAATTTGCAAATTATCCCTGACATAAGAGAACTGTATATTCATCGATGAGGAAGAAGCAAGAGCCCACTTGAGACCTTGTGAGATTTATCAAGATGTTGATTTTACATTGCTTTTAATGGTGTATCAAGTTGAATTGCTTTCGAAATATTTACCAACATGTTTGAATTTCTTTGCAAGAGGTTGTTTATCAATATTTTGACATTTTCAAGAACAATTAGAAATTGTAGAATTAATATTTCTATCATTGTCCAAGCTTAACTGTCATCAGAAATGGTACCAAATTCTTTTGGAATTTTCTCTTGGCAGTTTTGGATCTTAACAGCTCAATGAATATTAGTGACATCTTTCTTTAAGGACATTTATTTATCACCCTGATAAGGGTAAATTTAGAAACAAGATAATTTTTCATTTGGAATCTCACACTCTTGACAAATTATCCAGTCCTACTGTCTTTTTGTTACATGACATCTTCCTGATCATGTTTGAAATAGTGAAATGGGGAGGAGCTGCCTGGTAGACCAGTGCCTGGGAAATATGCTTTCTACTCTTGAAATAATCTGTCAGTAACCAAGTACAGATTTCATAGTGATCTTTGTAGTTTAAATCATGTTAAAAATCTCAACATTAATGTATGGGGAGGGGGAATGAAAAATCTTTGATCTGACCCACTTAAATTCTGACCAAATGATTAAACATAAGATTTTTTTCTCCATGGAGAGTAGGCTTCTTGGTTAGGCTGAGAACTTTTCAACAATACCTTGTATATTCTCATTGATAAAAAAGAAGTAAAGTTCTTTCTTCAGATAAATCCTGATATTATTTTTCAAATAAAGTTTTATTATTTTTTATTTTGAAATTAATATTTACAATATTATGAACACCTAATGACAGAAAAGAACAAAAGTATTGTGGGCTTTGTCAATAGGAATTGGAGATAGACATTTCTAATGCCTTGAGGTTTTCATCAATAGCTTATCAAAATCATTTGGAATTGAGATCAATGAAAATTTTGTTTTTAATTTTATCAAAATTCTATGCACTGTATATCTGGGAAGCAATCCTTCTTTTATACATGTTTCATTAAATGTAATGGCCAAAGAAAATTTTATAGCTTTTTTTCATTCAGTTTTTCTTGATATTCAGTGGCTTCCAGGTCCAATTTAAAATAATACCTCAAAAGTTTTAGTGTCTCAAACTTTTGAAGTATTGTTTTAAATTGAACTTGGAAGCCACTGAAGCTGCCCATAGAATTTGGGAAGTTAAAGGAAATAAATAACAGAAATAATATCTCTTGATGACTACCAACAGTAGCAACAACTAAAATGAATATCACATATAACCTAAAAAGAAAATAATGACATAATGAAAATATTGACATTCCACGTGACTGCAAATAAAAGATTAGAAGCTTCCATCAGTATTGGAAAGAGCAATAACAGCTACTGGACTTAAGAATCCTATTTTCCTGAAAAATTGTTTTAAGAGAAAGATTTCATAATTTCAACTGAAAGTACTACAGACTGCTTGGTCAATGAATGCTTAATTTTTCCTAATAAGGAAACAACTAATATTGTATAGTCTTTAAACGTATACAAGAAATAAGTATTGTATAAAAAACTGAAAATACCTTTGATGCATCTTAATCATATTAAGAGCTTCGTCTAAGAAATTAAGACAACTGAAAAATAATATCAAGTTCCATTTTTAATTAATTAATGACTTAGTAAATAATTTATGAAAGGATAGGCATGAATGTTTATCTAATTAAACGAGATTTTTTTAAAATTGCTAATTGGAATGGAAAGCCAATGACACTTTTTGAAGAGGTATGAATGACGGAAATTTTAAGCTTATAGTCTTTGGTTGCAGTAACTTTAAGAAACTCTCCTCTCTTTTGAGCTGAGAAAGTCTTTAACATCTTTGTCTGATTCTGTGGAAATCTCAGCGATAAAGTATCACTGTTTGACCTTTTGTTTTTTTTTTAAATCTATTTATAACTTTGACAGTATCATGTATTAGATGCTGGTTAGTTGTATCTATTCTCTAGTGTCTTGTTTAATTAGAGCAAAATGACATCTCACCGTTGACTCTACTCACCAAGTTTTGTTCCTTAAAATAAAATTAAGTTTGACAGGGAGATCCAGCAACTCATTCTCCTTGCCCCAAAGAGAAATGTGAATGTATAAAGGAGTTAGAAAAGTCAGTCATGGCTTTATAACACTGATTAAATGTAGAGAACATAATTATGGAGACAAAACTGAAAAGTATATCATTGATGGGGGCTGCTGGATAGAGGACGTGGGTCAATTTGGACAAATTTGCTAAATTAGAACATGGTCTCAAGAAAAAGTATCACTGTTTTGTTTTGTTTTTATTTTCAATAGGCTATTTACAGTTGGTAAAGTCAGTATATGGAAAATTAGACAAACAATAGCCCTGTTCTGTCAGTAACTCTTTCATTAATTCTTGACTATTGATAATCGTTTTGGTAGAAAAATCCACCCAGGACAGCCTTATTCCAACTACTTGCATACATTCTAGGACAAAGCATTTGATAATTTTAGCATTTGGGACCCCCCCCAAAAAAAAAAATTCAGTTAAACAAATTAAAATTAAATTTTTTAATTAAAAATTAAGGTATATTGAAGTAGTCATTATGAATAGAATGGATCTTTTATATACGATAGTAAATAAAATTAAATGTTCTTGTCTCTGTTTCATCTTTGTTGTTATTGTTATCATGTTTCCGCTGTTGTGCCCTCCAGCCTTCATCAGGTGCTTCTCAATCTGGGTAATCTTCTGGGAATAAAGGGTTTAGTTCCAGATTGATAAGTATGTAATGAAGGACAGAGATCACAATGGCCAAAATGTGATAGCAACAACAAAGTTAGAGATGACAGTCTTCATGTAAACAATGTAAATGAAGGAGAGTGTTTAGTTTCTGAAAGTTTAACAGTAACTCCAGAATATTAATGAAATTGTGACATTTTTATTTATTGTATATTTTTATATTTGTCTATTGTTTTTATTTTATGTATTTTTTTTTGTAAAATTTAGGGGAAAATATTGTTGTGAAATATCCTTAATGGATATGTTCTTAGCAGTGACAGTAGCCTGTCTCTCTTCTTTCCAAAGTTGATTTAATTTACATTAATATTAATTTTTCTCTTTTGATATTTTTGTTATACTGATGCTATTTCTTTTATTTTAAAGAATTAGTGTAAATGTAGTGGAAATAAAAATAGCAATTTTTTTAACAAATATTACTTTTAATTGTATGTATTTTTTTTTTTCAAAAAATGCTGTTGTAATCTATAATTAGTTAAAAGTATTCACTACTATTTCTCTAGTAGTTCCATCTTCAAGGTCAGGATTAGTTTAACCTCCAGCTGTATCAGCTGCTATTTATAAGGTGTGGATATCTGCATATGAATACGACAAATGTCATTTTAAAGCGATAAATGAAAGGTAGACAAATATTTTCTTAAGATAAAAACAAAGTTTTGTTATTTCTTAAAAAGAATCAAAAAATAGTTTGTTAACTCTGCTGACTCTTGTGGTCCCACCTAGGATTGAACTCACTATCAAATTTCTGAAGATATTAGACTCCCACTCCTCAGCTTAATGGATATGTTCTTAGCAGTGACAGTAGCCTGTCTCTCTTCTTTCCAAAGTTGATTTAACCTTTAGGCATTAAGTTTATTGAAATTTCTCCTCAGTGAATATTTTTCTGGTGAGGTGATGTCACTCAGTTTAATGAGCAAGATACTGTTAAAAATAAATTGATATTGTTAAAATTATTTTGATGATATGAGTCTAGAACAATTTTACAAAAAATGATTTTCCTTAGTTTTATGGTTGACTTCTGTCTATATGAAATTTATTTGAAGCAAATTTCATAATTTCCTTTCATTATTCCAAAATGTGACAAGATGAAAAAATCTGAGTCTAATTACTGAAGAAAGAAACAGACGTTTTAATAAGAAAATTGATGTTCTTGTAATAAATTTAATACTTTTATTAACTTAAAATAACAACCTTGTTTAACACTTTCAGGTTAGGATTTATTATCCCATAGTTATATTTTTTCTCCTATTTTTTCCGCTTTTATTATTTATTTGACACCTCTGATTCCACTTTTCTATCAACTTTGGCAGTAAGGAATTTGATCTGAGTTATTTATTGTCTAAATATTATCAAACTTAGAGATTCCCAAGTAATCTTTCTTGCCAAAAGTCTAGGAACCGTCAAATTGAACCTCTCGTCAAAATCTCTTTCCCTTGTCACTGAGCCCGTGTATAAATCTGACCTGCGTTTGGAGCAGGACTCCCTTGCGATTGCTTGCATAGTTTTGAGATAAACAAGAAAAAAAAGATTTGGAAAAAGAATAGACGAAATAGACATATAAGGTTTCTAGAATTGACCTCTCCATTCTGAAATTCTCTCTTGGAATGTAGAAAGAGCCAATGTTTTTGTGAACCATTTCAGTTATCAATAAAGGCACATTCTGCCACAGACCATTATTGTGGTCAGTACTGCAAAACAACCCTTTTCAGCATGACCTACTGTCACCTCTTGTCATAGGAGACTGGCGCTGATTCCCCCTACCCTATCAAAACTAAACTTTATATTATAGCCAATAAAAAGGCTGTTATGCCTCACAGAAAAGAAAAAAAATTCAAAATGAATTTTTCTGGTCTGAAACAGGGACAACAGGACATGGTGTCTGTCAAGCAGGTTTAAGGGTCAGGAAGCAGAAATGGTAATTCTTTTATGGCAGAAGATATGGCCTCTCTTGGGTAAGGACCTGGAAAACTAAATTGTCAACTTTTTGATGCCTGCCTTGCTCACATAGCTGATCATCTTGTCAGAGGGAAGTAGGTATGTCCGGAGAGAAACATCAGAATCAGAGTGACCTCCGCCACCTGGAGGTGATCAATGTTCATTGACTGAGTGATCAAGTTATTTTCCTGGAACTACATTTTGATAGATTTTTATTTTTGATGTTGGATATTTTTGGAAAAGAGAGAAAGTGAAAGCAGCAGCAGCAACAATAATAATAATAATGATGATGATGATGATATAGGAAACTAATATTAGGGTCATCCTGACATCAAAACTCAAACATTTATTGGTTGAATGGAAGCAATGCCCTTTCAAATAATTAAGTTATTTTTGCCC
The DNA here is from genome assembly GCA_964036315.1 of Acanthosepion esculentum. Classification (NCBI taxonomy): domain Eukaryota; kingdom Metazoa; phylum Mollusca; class Cephalopoda; order Sepiida; family Sepiidae; genus Acanthosepion; species Acanthosepion esculentum. The sequence continues at coordinate 33,730,846 of OZ038476.1, forward strand.
TTAGTTTAACTCATGCACATTGATAAGGAATATTGCTGACACCTTGAGGTAATGTTATCAAACAATTCATATATATTATTAACAAAGGAAATTCTGGATAAAGTACTGTCTAGGAAAGGATGGAAAGATTTTTTAACATCTTTTATTTACACAGTTTTATGTGAGGTTCTGGATAAGTTTTGTTTTTCTGATGGATTTCAGTTTGTTACATAAAATTAAATTTGATAATTTATATCTTGTTTATATTCACTACAATTCAAAAGTCACTCCCCAGAATTTGACAAAAGAGTGGAAAAAAACGAGCTCTTATGAAAAAAGAATGGAATCAATTATCAAACTTATATTTTGAGAAACTTTTGCAACGAATGCCAAAAATTTGTGCTGCAGTAATCAAGACTAAAGGAGGATATTTTGACGAGAGCTAAAATTAATCACAAAATCCTTTTTTTTCTTTTTGTCTTAATAAAATTTCTTATAAAAAATCGTGTCTCACTTTTTTTAATCATGTATAATAATTTTCTCTCATTTAAAGTACAAAACAACTACTTTTGGAGCTAATTATAAAAAAATTACTAAGGGTGGCCTCAAACATTTTTAATTGTCATGCATGTGTTATTGATTTTTGTGATATGATATTTTGACTTTTTGATTGGTTAGTGGTATTGTTACTCTAATCTGAAATTTCTGAAAATAAATTCTATTATACAATCAAGTCTCCTGACAAGGAGATGTAATTTCACTGAAAATCTGCATAGAGACAAGATAAGTAAACATTTGATTTTATTTATTAATATTAATGTTCTATATCTTGATATTTAACACTAATTGCTTGCTTTAGTTTGTAAACAGTTTGTAATGAACTATTCAGTCGTCAGTATCTGGAATATTACTTGCTATCCACAGTACTGTGCTGAAAGACCTACGGATGTATGAAGTGATTAAAAGGTAGCTTCAGAATGGAACAAGTATTTCTCTAAAGAATATACCTCTTTCGTCACTCTCCTTGGATGTATTGTACTATATATGAATTTAATCCATATCTTAGATCTTCTCCCTTAACTGTTGGCAAATGTAAATAGACATATTATTACCTCAGAATAATGCCTGTGGAAGCAATTAAGTTAATCTGATAATCCATTAATCTATTACTTTTATACCTAAATGTTTTATTGCCCCAAGTATAAACAAAATATAATTTGTTTGTGACAAACTGTTTAACTTCTTTTTAATCCTAAGTGTGCCAGGAGTATAATAATCTGCGATTCCCTCTTTTTTTTTTTTTTTTTTTGACATACTCTTATCTCTTTTTGATTAGCCCTTTGGTCTTATTTAAGAGGATTAGCTCAAATCATAAATCCCTAAATTTTTATAAATCTGCTTACTAAGTTACTTGCAGCTAGTTAATCGACTCTAGACATCTATCTCAATGAAATTTATTTTTCTTTTTAACTTGACCTGTTTCATGTTATATATATTAAAGAGAAAAGAGAATCTGCAAACGTTTTTGGTTATAATGTGGATTTTTTTAAATATATATTATACATTGTTTTCCTCGTTTTTGATACACGTGTTTCATGTCTTCTGACTTTCATCAGGCAAAGAATGATTATTTCCACATATTAATCAATTTTTTTCTTATGTTTTCTCATTTTTAACCATTGTCTTTTGTGTGTAGTAGCAATCCAAATTCTTCTTGAATTTGTGGAGAAAAAAGTATATATATAAATAGATAGGGTTAGATAGATTTGCCTATTGTTTGGTTCATCCTCCCCACGATCTTTTGAACAAGAGGAGAGATTTATCCTTTGTTTAGAATTGGATTTCTTTTTAAAGTTTTCTTTAAAATTTCTTTTTAAAGTTTTCTCATTTTCACTTTCACTTGAATATGAAGTACATGAGGCAAATTTTGTTAGAAACAAGAAAAGTGTGCTGAACTTCTATTAGGGCCGTAGCAGTCGGGGTGTGGGAGAGCTTGCTCCCTCCTAAATTTTTATCAATTGTAGTATTTTTCACATGGTTTTATTTTAACAAAATACAATAAAGAAATATAAAAAAAACTATCAAACCAAGAAAGAATATAACTTTCATAAAACCCCGATGAAAGAATTTGTCTTTAAGGATGTACAAAAATGGTAATTTCACTTTATTATTTCTCTATTATTTCAAAGATGATTTCTGCCAATCTAGAGGTACAGGAAATTTTAAATGTTCTTGCTGTTAACCATGTTAGTGGCCTTTGATAACTTAGAGCTAAATTCTAAATTTTTGAACAACCCCCACCCCGCCCCAATATTTGTTTCTGCTACAGCCATGTAACATTTAAATTCAATAAAAGGTATATATAAAAGGCCAATGTACAATGGAGATTTCTAGTCAAATGAGTTGCGAGATTTTACAGGTGTGCTAACTCAAACAGTAAAAATTAATAAATAACTGCATTGATTAAAATGAAGATAATGCTGATATTGGCGCGACCCCTCCAATGCACCCCCATATCGCCCCCCCCCAAAAAAAACAGCATTTGTTGCTGCTATGGCCCGGGATGTGATATCAATCCTCTTATATGACAGTGAACGCTAGACAATCTCCCTCCTCAAAGATGAAGAGAAGACTCAAAGTAGCAGAAATGTGGTTCTATAGAAGAATACTGAAAATAAACAAATAGAACATTTGAGTAAAAAAGAAATATTAAGAAAAATGGAAACAAAAAGAAAACTTATATATTAAGAGGCAATTGAAATTTCTAGAACACATGATGAAAGAGGGCTTAGAGAATTAGGAAATACTGAAGGCAAGAGGGGTAGAGGGAAACAGAAAGTAACCCCTGCCTAATGAACTTGTGTAAATTGATGGCAGAACATAAACTGGGCAAGATAGTAAGGGGACAAACATTACTTAGAGCTATGCAGTTTAGGAAGTTGTGGAGAGTCATGGTTACACATAACCTGAAGAAACATGGCACATAAAAGAAGAAGAATGTATTTCTGCTCAAGTCCAAGTGTATCCAAAACATCTGATGACTACATAATAAGAATAGAATGCATGTATAATTTTTGCTATGATGAGAGTTCAATCAAAACATTTATTTAAAAACAAAATGTTGAACCTGTGTATTGCGGATTTTACTAGTACAAAACATAACAAAATTTGGATAGGATAACTTGTTTTTGGAGTGTACTCCTAATTAACAAATCGTAACTACAAGAAACAAAAATTTATTAATCCATCAACTTTGTGACCTCCTGTTCAATATTCAAAACTTCAAGTCAAACCCTCACATGAGATTACACAAGGGTTGATTATACAATTTTTGAAAGTTCAAAATTAATAAAAACGAAATTTTTAATTAATTTTTCCTTTTTGAAAAAAGAATTAATAAAATATTCATGTTAGCTTTAATAATTGAAAACATATTGATAATTAATTCTAAAATAAGATTTAATCAATCTGTCATTTAATCTATCTGTCATTTAATCTATCTGTCATTTTGCCGTTAGTTAGATGTTTTTTAAAAAGTGTTTTTTGACTTTCTGCAAATGATTAGCTTATTTTAATTAATTTTTGAGAAAATGATGTAATTATTATCCATTAATACAGGATTATCTCAAATCATTTACCGTCTTTATTTAGAAATATCTTTTGCATATTTTCTTAAAGCAAATCCATCATGACATAATTAATATTTAATTTGGTTACTTATTGCATCAAAATGGCTTCATACAGTTATTTTATTTTATTATATTCACCAAACCAATGTTGATATCTGTACTGGCAGTTTGAAGGTATACGTGAAGGGGTGCCGAAAAATTCTCAGCCTGACACTTTCTAAAATCTGACATTTTTGAAAAGGCTTCTTGTTCAGGCAGAATTTTTTTCAGCACTACGAGCTGAAGTCATCATCTATATAGAATAGATGTGAATTAAAAAATCAAATGTTAGATCGTAACTGCTTACAATAAATCGATTCCATTGTTCTGAAATGTTACCCCCACATAACTTATTATCCTCAGGGGAAAGATATAAAATGTGCATTTTACAACACTATCATTATTAACAATCGTGACGATTCATTTTCATTTCAGTGACATCGGTTATGGATATGAACGGTCTTTTAACACTAAGTACGGTACCTGTCTCTTCGCTGGTGGCAGGATGATTATATTTCAAATCTAAATTGTTTGACCATTTAAAATACTGCATTTATTAGAAAATGTATTCAGCTTAATTACAGGAGTCATAAAAATGACTTCAAAGAGCCGCACATTTCAGATTATATTCTTTTCCTATTATTCAGGTGTTGTTGCCGGACAAAAAGGGATCTTGTTACTCGTGACAGAGATGTCCATTTCAATTTCATTCAAATTATGTGTATATACGTTTTCGCATGCAATTTTAATTCAATGAAAGGCCTAAAAATATTTCTACAGAATTAAAAAAAGTAACTCTAATTAATTGTATTTATTATCGAATAATTTCCCAAAAGTACACTAAAATCTAGTAAGTTTTTTAGGTTTTAAAAAAATTAAGTTTTTTTTCTTTTTTTTCTCGCCAGTTCAGAGTTGTCCAGACAGATTAGGCGGGAAATTTATTATTGCAATGTATTTTTTCAAACACAGTCTGGCAAAATAGGTCTGTATGTATCTGTGCACGTTCACATTAAAAATGGTACAAGCATATTTAAGTCACTCATGCACAACACAAACATATGTATACATTTATATACGCGCATACAAAGTTACATGCAGACGATGTGTGAAGGACATAGAATCAGTCATTCTTTAGTAGACTAAAACAAAAAACAACATTTGTCCCTAGTAAGTTTACTGTGAAAAATTAAAAATTACTATAAGTAGAAAACATTTTGGTGGAAAATTGTTTAATAAAATTGGTTTTCGAAAAACAAATATTTTCTTGTCCGTACATAAATAATTAATAAGAAATTATAAACTTTTAACAAACGGTTACGAAATATAATTGTTACTCTGAAAAATAAATTCATTAGACAAAAAAAAAAAAGAAGAGGTAGACATAGTTTTATTGTACGTCCCGGTTTGAGCTGTCTGTCCGCTGATATAAGCTATATCGGTATTCGTTTCGTTTTGTGTGTGCGCACGCATGTGCGTTAGCTTAAAGGGGTGTTGGGTCATGAAAACGTTTTATTATAAAGGCAAACAACCTATAGTAAAAAATGAAAATTGTTCCGGTTTGAGGAAATTGCGGTAAAACTAGGTAAATACGGAGGAACAAAACCTGTTTCATACCGATTGCAAGTCTTCAGTTTACTCAAAATGATACTTTTATAGATAACCTTATTTTAATTAAATCAAGTCGAGAAGAAAGGACTACAAGAATATAGACTGTGTATGGTCACCAGCAAGAAAGGTAGTCAAAGGTGTGAGCTTGAAATTGATGAAATCAGAAACAAGCAAGTACAGAAATTTAACAATCTGGATAGTGTAATCACAAGCGACGGAAAGTCTGAGATCCGAAGGCGCATCAGGATAGCGAAACATGCTTTCGATAAACTAAGCAAAGTATTAGGACATGGGAAAATTTCGCTAGAAACAAAGAAAAGAGTGCTAAACTGTTCTGTTATGCCATATATTCTTATCGATGAAGAACTTTGAAACGACAGAGATGTAGTTCTACAGATAGATGCTGACAGAACACGCGAGTGAGTAACAAGGAAGTCCTAAGGAAAATGGGATCTAAAAGGAGACTTATACTTAAAATCAGAAAAAAAGAAGAAATTTCTGGAACACATAACGAGGAAAGAGGGCTTGGAGAATTTGAGATTCACAGGACATATTGAAGGAAAGAGAGGTAGCGTAGACGGAAGCTGCAGGTAACCTACTTAATGAGTTTCGGTGAGTGGATGGTAGAGTGGGGACAAAAAAGAACGGAAAACATTCAAATGTTGCTTAGAATAACAAAAGACAAGAAGTTGTGAAGAACCATGATCGCCTATGACATGAAGTAAAAAGGCACAGCAAAGAATAATGTTTCTCAAATCAAGTCCGACTATGTCTAGACATCTGATCTAAGCAAAAAAAAGAATAAAAAAGAAAGCTAATTTTTAAACTCATTAACGAGAAAAGGATACATTATAGAATTCTGCCTCATCGATACGTACACATATTTTGTATTTGCTCCTGTCAAGGTTGCTTATGGGCGTAACAGCTTTTCAATGCTACTGCATGGGCAAGTAAGATAGTTATATAAGTGTACTTTCTGCAAGTGTTCATTTACCTACCTTCTTCATCTGTTACCGTGGATGAGATATTTTGTCATATGTGGCGATTTGAACATGTACCATGCAGCATCACTATATTTTAAAACGTAATATTTCACCTAAGAGAACTTAAAAATATCCTTGACTATCGAGTGTGTGGATTAATTTTTAAAGAGTCTTTAAAAATTAATCCATACATGTTTGCAAATTCTTAACTCTTTAATAAAGAGTTAAGAATTTGCAAACATTTCCTTAACATATCATACACAGGTGCATACATTTCCGAAGGAGAAGGATATTAGTACAAGATAAATTAAAAGCAACCCCGGCCTAACTTCGAAATTTCCACCCCGACTCCCGTTCAAAAAAAAAAAATAAACAATAAAAAAAATCGATGCTTGATTATTCAGCCAGACTTTTGGTAAAGTAGATCGGACCGAGAACTTTTCAACACTTTTTCATCTCTCTCTCTCTCTCTCTCTCTCTATATATATATATATATATATATATATATATATATATATATATATATATATTATAACGTAAATCATTCATACGAAAAACAAATAATGAAGCTAATTATACTACATCACTACATAATTGATATATATATTATATATATATGACAGTATATTTTGAATTGTATCTTAATCATGCTTACAAGGTTATAAGTATTTATTATTTCGTTGTTCATATATTCTTGGGTACCTGGGCACCCCGAAGCGATGTAGTGGTTAAGCAAGCTTGTCTCGCTAGAACAATTACGACTGAGTAGTGAGTTCGACCCTCACTGGGTTCCCCATACTTTCGTCTTTGTGCCACATCTAAGCTACGCTTGGAAAATCACTGTATTCTTGGATACCTAATAAACGTCTTTCCACTTGCTAATTTTTGTACTTTTCTCCCGCCTCCTCGAGCTTATTAACTCTCCACCCCCACTCTATCACACACACACACACACACACACACACACACACACACACATCAACAAGATAAGGAAAATTAACATTATGGAAATAGTTTCAATTTCATTAACCCCTTTTAAGATATTATTTTGGGACGTTGTTGATAGATTAATTTGTTGGCAATTGAAGGACACACACACACACACATAATGTATTTTTTAGCAATTCGCCTCAAGCATCAAAAGGGGATAACGCCATTAAGACGCAAGCGGCTACTGAAAGTGAAAAGAGAAGAAATAAACTTTAAAAGGTAACGGAAACCTGACGCGAAACAGGAAACCAGGGATAAATCCCTACTCCTGTTCAAATATACAGGGTGCGTCAAAACTCAAAAATAACGCCCAGGCTATGTGGTGCAATTGAGTGGCCATCACGACTACTAGTCTTCTTAACACAACCAGACATTTTCTCGTGGGTTGTATGAAAAGACTTGTTTACAGGATTAAAACAAGCAATTCCTGAGAAATTTTCTAAAAATAATGTAGAAACGTCTTAAAGGGTTCAACGTTTTGAAACAGTTGTTAAACTTGTTAATCATAACAAATCATCTTGGTTTGATGTGACAATAATACTTATAAATTTCCTTAAACTACTGTCAGTTATGTGCCATGCGTGATACATGACTGACGAGGCAGATTTTTTTTCGCCGCAGTGGGTTGCCATTTCTTTCTGCGGTCGACCAGTTGCCATCCAAGACTATAGAACCCCGTCTGTCCTGCTATTTACTCATGTAATAGCGTAATTTATTTTTGTTCAGTAAAAGTTAATAAATAAAAAGGGGGTTACTATTGCATTTGCCGCACCCTATATAGTGCACAAAATTGAATTTTTTAAGGATTTAACGTGGACATTTTTTAGTTTTATTTCTTCTATGTCTCCTTATGTACTTTGAAAGGCTTGTTTTAATCATTTCTCGCCCACATCCCCACTTAATGAGATTTTCTCATTTCCCACTCCCGTCTATTCAGCACAACGTATACTTTCTTATTTCCTCCCATTTATTACGACCCCCACTTTTATTTGGAACCCAAGAGAAACACAATACACCTATTTTTAAAAAGAACCCTCATGCTATGAAAATGAAATAATACAATACAATAATTCACTTCTTTTTTTCTTTTCTGTTTGGTTTTTCTTTCTTCATTTTCAGCGGCAAACAAGATTGTATTAACATATTAATTAGCAAAGTTCTTACTAAATGATGAAGTATTTAGCGAAAAAAAAAGCAACAAAGAATAAAACAACAAACATTCATCATTATTGGGGAGAGAAAAAAAACGGAAAATATTTCAGCGAAAAAAAATCGTCGATTGTGCAAACAAAAGAGAACATTGACAAATCGACTTGATGAACAACACCTCTGTCGTAGAAAATAATTTATGAAGTCTAAATTTGATTACCTAATTAATACCTATCGCTGTAGATCTCTCCAGATATTACAGACGGAGCCTGACTTGGGCTAATTATTTCAAGTTATAATTACCAAAGAGAGTGTATTAGTTCGAGTATCTCATCTCGAAAGATATCCGTCCAACCCAATATCATTCTCCTCTACTTTCCCGTCCACCTTCAATGTCTTCAAGGTAGACTTGTTCATTCTCTTGTTTTCTTTCTATTTATTTTATCTGTGTGGAATTCTTCTTCCTTGTTTCAGTCTCCATACCCTTATTCGGAGTCTGAACCTTTAAGGAACTTGAAACTTCACTGACAAACGAAATATACATCTTTTTAAATTAAAAGAAAGAAAAAAATTGTTACCGAATCTACATTAATTTACTTTTATTTTTATATTTTATTTATTTTACTTTTTGTTCATTTCTACTTTCTCAATAAATGCGTTCATATTCCTGTACTAATTAAGCCGTTTGTTTTCTGCTTGCTTGTGTCTTTCTTTGGTGAATTATTCGTGTTATTTTTTCTTATTTTATCGTCTGTTCAATGGGTTCATGATTATGCTTGTCTGTATAAGCGGGAATATGCTTTCTTCAATGTTAATGTGTAGAGTGTATTAAATTTGGGTATATGCAATGCGTTCTGCTGCGTGAAATGTTGAAAAAAAATTCGGCACTCAATTTGTCAACTCTCTTAATTCTCAATAATGACTTCTTTCTCTCTGTCACTCTCTGAGAGAAAAGAATATTTTCCTTTTTTTTTCCAGGTGAAAATTGATATTAATATGTGATCACAGAAAGGAGACAAGACAGATGAATGTCAAAAAAGTACTGTTGACCCACAAAAAGATAATGTTATCAAATAATTAAAGTAAAAATCGACCATAACAGTCTTTGCGGTTGTATCTGTTTATACTTTATAGCGATGTTGTCTCATTCGTTGAACTGAAATGTTTTCTTGCAAGGATATAAAAATTTGTGTGTGTGTGTGATAAATTGTATTGGAGATATTATTGTGGTCGCATAGTATCCTATCATAATTGTGCTTTCCTCTCCTTTCGTTAGTTCACACGGCCGTTATGTCCTGCCAATACCTCATAAATAATGAACTATTCCGTTTTGATCGTGTGGGAAGAGCGGAAAATATTCATATTCATTCAGAAAATGAAATAAAAAAAGGGAAGATAGAAGTGGTTAACGGTTGTTTCAGTGAAATGAAAAAAAAATATCAATTTCAAATCGTTTCATTTGTGCCCACTTCTTAAAATACGACCAGCATTCATATTTATGATTGCTATTGCAATATTTTGTTAAAGTTGTTAAGCTCAAATATTTAACGATTTGACAGGTGAGTTGTACGGATATTTTATTGTGTTAGAACTCGCCATGAGCTTACTTAAAAATTAAGATTCATCAGAATATTAAAATAGGAAGACTGAAATTTTCCCGGGTTAAAACTAGTATAAAAGAGATAAGTGTAAGTGTATGCGTTGCGATACGACACGTGGTTCGGTTGAAACTAAGAAGTCACCCGGGGGCGGGAGGGGGAAACGTCTTGTCACTACGACGAGAGAGAGAGAGAGAGAGAGAGAGAAAGAATCGCTTATGTCCTTTTTTATTCTGCTTTATACAATAATACCATGTCACGGACATTAAGAGACGCCACCTGGCAAACAAAGTGAGTTAATCCCAAAACAGACAAATTATAATGAAGTTATATATATATATATATATATATATACAGTGTAACTCGGATATAAGAGACCCGGATATAAGAGAAACCCAGATATAAGAGAGTTTTTCTCTGGTCCCAAATTAGAGCCTGTGTTAATAAAACAAAATGGACCAAACCCGGATATAAGAGAAACCCGGATATAAGATACTTCGTCTCCGGTCCCGACAACTCTCTTATATCAGGGTTACACTGTATATATATATATATATATATATATATATATATATATATACACACACACACACACACACACACTCTCAAACTTACATACATATTGAATTATCTACAGTTTTAATGCCCGTGATACGTGACTGCCCAATGAGAACTGACCCAAACAATATTGAAAATACCAGAGTTTCTGTCTTTTATTTCTCAATCTTTGACGAAATTGTAATATAAGTGAAACATGTGAGACTGATGTACGCTTCCTATTTGTTCTTTATCGTCCTGTCGGATTCCAGCCCATATTTGATCTGCATTTGATATTTAACCCATATTTATATAAGTTTTAGTAATCTATTAATCGGCGTCAAATATATTGGTAGATTCGTTTATTGAGAAAAAGTGTTCTTTATTGATAATTTGGCTTTTTGTTCGGTTCAGTTACGTATGTTGCAGTGTATACACGCAGACAAAATTAGATTAACACATTGGCATATACTTTGATTAGTTTCATAAAGCCACAGATGTAGGGAACTCAGTGAGAATTAAATTTAATACGTTGTCCATCCCTTCTACACTCAGCTATAGGTTAAATAGCAAGGTAGACTGGACTCTCTAACCTTGGGTGACAGTCAGTCTAAGAGAAAAATACTCAACATTCAAAACTGGAGAAAGCAATGGACAGCCATTCCAATATTTTTCCCCAATAAGTTCTGGCAATTCACAGATGATAAAGAAAAGGAAGTATGGAGAACGATAATTGCCTCTGTCCTGAAAATCTTATTCCAGGCTTCTTTTTAATCATATTTTATGCACAAACAATACTCATCTCCAACACATGTTTGTAAAACATTAAACAACAGTTTTCAGTTTCTTCCTCTCCTTCTCTTTTCTCAACTCTCACTCTCCGTTTCTTACTCTCTTTTTACCTTATCTCCAACCACTCTAGTATTGTTAGCATTTTACGTCACAGTTCTAACACAAAGAAATGAAATTCAGGTTCGCTTACTACACCCAACTCTCTCTGGCACACACTTGTTATATATATATATATATATATATATATGTGTGTGTGTGTGTGTGTGTGTGTGTGTGTTTTGATAGGTTTCCGTTTACTTATGTCTTTTTTGTGTTTTCGCTAAGTTTTGAAAGCAAACGTCTGCACCCGACCCAGCGCTAATATCCGTGCTTATTAACGTGAGAATACGGGCAAATAGGCGTAAGTTTGTCAAACAGAAGAAAATAAAGAGATGAGACTAACGAATGCTGTTTGTATGTGTTAGTGTTTTATGTGACAGCGAGAGACACAAACGGACAAGAAGTTTCTTTTCGTTGTTTTCAATTATCTATACGGCGTTGACAGCTTTCCATCGTCCGGCAAAAAAAAAAAAAAAAAAAAAGCGGGAAAAGAAAGTCGTCGTACAATAATACAAAAAAAATCCATGTTGATATTTATTTCTCCAACATAACAACACTAAAGTTTAGTAGAGTGATGTTGTCTCTTCTTGATTTGAGTTCTTCGTATTTTTATTGTTTTCGACAAAGAAAAATAATCCTAATACTAGAAAACTCTTTTCCTGGCATGAGTTTCAGGTGGTCTGCCTGTGGACCACTAAGTAGACCGTAATAAGAAACATTTCTTTCTTTTCTTTTTTTAATTGGTAAAGAATAAAGATAAAAGAGGGATGGTAAAAAAAGGATATTTAATAGGTTTCCCCAGTTTGTGTTTCCGCGGCCACAAACATCTCACACATATATTTTGCTCTCTCTCTCTCTCTCTCACACACACACATATTGGTCTTCGCCTTGTACAAGGCCCGGGAACCACGCGATATAGAGGGTTACCGTGTAAGAGCCACAGTTTTTGCCAATATGTAAAGAAGATAACAGTTAATCCTAGACTTGAACAAGTTAAGATTGTAGTGATCCTGGAAACATCATCTTGGGAGTTGGTTCCACAAAACCGTGGTTCGTGGGTAGAAGCTGCTCGAGTGGAACTTACATCTCACCACTAGAATATGAAGGAAATGGGGGGTGGTTCGCTGGAGTGGGCGTGGCATGGCGGCTCTTAGCCGTGAAGGGTAGAACTGGTAGAACTAAAGAATGTAGTTCGTCTGAACACTTTCCATGGAAATAGCGACAGTGCAGCGAGTGGCTTGCGATGTTTCCTTGGCGAGAAAGGGGTTGTAGGGTGGAAATAATTTGTCACCCACAAGGACCCGGAGACGCTTTCGGACACTATCCAAACTGGAAAGTGAAGACCTGGCAGCACCTGTCCATATATGGCGATAGTACTCGATATTTTGGAATGATCTAACTCTTGTACAATTAAAGGATAAGCAGTCGGGTACTTACTGGAACATTACAGGGAACCGCCCTTTTTTCCAGTATCCTTAGTGAATGATCGTATGTACGAGTTCCACTTGAGGTTTCTACGCCCCCCGTAGAATCGCCATTGCTTTAGTGTCTGTTGGGAATTAATTCCCAACAGACACTAAAGCAATGGCGATTCTACGGGGGGCGTAGAAGCGGGGCCAATACCCCCCAATTTTGGCTGGCCCTTCGGTTTCCCCCCATTTTTCTAAATTTTGTAGAGGAAAAAAATCAGAGCAGACAAATTACACTGTTCTGCTTGTATTGACTTTAGTATGAACCCTTTGATTTTGTTTTGAAGTTAACCTCTGTTGTGGTCCAACAGCTTGAGAGTGTAAAAGAGGGCAAGAATAGAACTCTACTACTATGAATGAAAAGTTATTCCGTTTAATTTAGTGAAGTAACATACATATAAAAACTCATTCCTAACTTGTGTATAACGGTAGTGGTGTAGTATGAAAATAAAGTCGCTGCTTGAATTTGCCCCCTCTCCTCCTCCGCAGAAAAATCTCGGGCCCCAAGTGCCCCCCTAGAATTCCAGAATCGCCACTGCACTCAGGGTACGGGGCCTCTTTGAGGGAATATCCGTTCGTGATTAGTGATATTTCTGGGTCCGATCGGCTTTTTTTATTATTTGTTCATTTATTTATCGCCCCCACCCTCTTTACCTTTCCTTTGTCATCTTTACTTAATAAAGAAAGACAACGAAAGATAAAAATGAAGTCAGGAAAGTGAATCGTCAGTGTCTTTCATTTTTCTTGATTTCTTTCTTTTTATCTTTTCTTTCGTTTTTTTTTTTTTTTTTTTATCCAACTGTCCTTTGCTTTCTTTTATTGCCTCAAACACGAAGGAAAAAGGTTCAGAAAGCGTGCGGACCCCCAAAAGATTTTTAAGGTCGTCCGCTTTCTTTTGTTGACGCCACCCACCCATCGTTTGGCCTCTTCAATTTATTCACTTCTTTCATTTCTCTTCTCCTTTTTTTTCTTCTTCTTGTTTTGACTTTAAATGTCTGCTGTCTTTTTAGTGTTTTTTACTAAATGTAATCTAGATATGGCGCGAGGAGAGCTCGGTGAGGATCGAACTATCTACTCAGTCGTAATTGTTCTAACAAGACAAACTTGCTGACCATTACACCACGCTGCCTTTATCTTCTTTTGTCCCCTCTTGTGTCCACTCAACTTCCATTTGTCCCTTTTATACTTGTCCCTCTCTTCCCTATTTTTCCTGTTGTCTTTTTTTTTTCATTTATCTCTGACTTGTTTGTCTCCGTTTCTTTCATTCTTTCATTTTTTCTTTCATTCTTTCTTTTCTTTTTTCTTTCTTTTCTTTTTTCTTTCTTTTCTTTTTTCTTTCTTTTCTTTTTTCTTTCTTTTCTTTTTTCTTTCTTTTCTTTTTTCTTTCTTTTCTTTTTTCTTTCTTTTCTTTTTTCTTTTCTTTTTTCTTTTCTTTTTTCTTTCTTTTCTTTCTTCTTTCTTTTCTTTTTTCTTTCTTTTCTTTTTTCTTTCTTTTCTTTTTTCTTTCTTTTCTTTTTTCTTTCTTTTCTTTTTTCTTTCTTTTCTTTTTTCTTTCTTTTCTTTTTTCTTTCTTTCTTGATTTTTTCCTTTTCTTTTTTACATTTTATCTTACATTCTTTCTTTCTTTCCGTCCTACTCTTTCTGTTTCTCTTTCGCTCTATGTGTAATAATAATGAACTCGCACCCTTCTATATACTATAGCGTTGTAAATCATCCTCTTTTTATTTCATTCCTTAAAAAGCCTTCCCCGTCTTCCGTTTACTGATTTAACCGCCTCTGTCACAATCTTTGTCTTTCAACTGGAATTTTCTTTCTGGATCTTGAAATGTCACTCTCCTTGTCTGATTTTTTTCTCTTCCTCTCTTTCTGTGTCGCTCTTTTTTGTTTCTTCATCCTTCTCCTTTTTTTTTATTTCGATCATAATTGGAAATCCACTGTTTTATTGAGGCAAGCAGAACCTTATGAAACAAAATCCGCCAAAACTGGATTATTCCAAGAAAGGGTGATGGGGTAGGGTAGAGCATAAAGTAGAGAATGAGAAAGAAATGCTTGTCGTGGGTGTTGGGCTGGGGGAACGGCGGCTTTTTGACAGGTAGTGAGCAAGTGCCACCCTGACTGACACACTAAATAGATCCACCCTCTTCTTCGCCGTGCCTGCCACAGATTCTGCTTCAAAGAAATTCCAACTACCGTCAAAGCACCTCAAGAGACAACAAAGCCCTTTCGTACACAGTGTTGTTTCAAGAGAGACACTGAACAACAAGGGACTCACTGACTATGACCAATTAAAAAATGTATCTTTCATTCATTTTTGCAAGTCATTCATTATCAGTGCTCTTTTTGCAGATTTCTGAAAATCCCAAAGCTTTCGCCACCCCAAACACAAGTTCCTCTAATTAATTTCACGTACCAAAACTAATTTGAAAAATTTATAATTAAAAATCTGAAAAGTATTTTATTTAAAATAAACAAACAAATAAATGGAATTATTTTTTTTACATGCCTCATAATATGTCAAATAATCTTTGCAACATTTGAATGAAATTAAGAAGATCTAGAGCGGTTACTACTAACTTTGATTCACTGAGTGCAAAAGTTCCTGATTTTTATTTAAAAGAAAGTTTTTCTTTTGTGCATTTAGTCTCATGGACGCTGAGAACTTTTACGCACAGTGAATTTCATAACTATTTTAATAGTTTCTTTTTGGTTGTCTTCTACAATTAATATTCTTCTTTCTTTACTCATCTTCTTTCTCTTTTTCTTTTACATTCTCTATCTCTTATCTTTTGCTCTTCTTCCATTTCCTCTACTTATCTTCCTTCTCTATCCTTCCACTTTCTCTTCTTTTACTCTTCTTCCTCTTTTTTTCTACTACTCTTTCTCTTCTTCCACTTACTCTTTTTCTCCTCCTCTTTCTCATCTTCTTTTACTTCTCTCCTTTCACTTCCTCTTCCTTCTATTCTGGCTATTTTTTTTCTTTCTGTACCTTTTACAACTATACTAACTTTTATGATCATGTTTATTGAATAAGTTAGATAAAGTATTTATAGATCAAATGGAAGAATTATTAATATTTTTACAACAGACTTAATGTCCTCACTCACTTTATTTTTGTTTTTCTTTTTGTTGAGACAAAAAGAATAAAGCAAAACTTTATTTCGAATTGTATCTTGAATTTTGATCATAATACAGTGTAACCCGGATATAAGAGAGTTGTCGGGACCGGATAAGAAGTCTCTTATATCCGGGTTTGGTCTATTTTGTTTTATTAACACAGGCTCTAATTTGGGACCAGAGAACATCTCTCTTATATCCGGTTTCTCTTATATCCGAGTTTGGTCTATTTTGTTTTAACACAGGCTCTAATTTGGGACCAGATAAAAATATCTCTTATATCCAGGTTTCTCTTATATCCGGGTTTCTCTTATATCCGGGTCTCTGATATCCGGGTTACACTGTATTTATCACATCATCATCCGGAATGATCTTTTTATTACAGTGTAACCCGGATATAAGAGAGTTGTCGGGACCGGTGACGAAGTATCTTATATCCGGGTTTGGTCTATTATATGTACATTAACACAGGCTCTAATTTGGGACCAGAGAAAATATCTCTTATATCCGGGTCACACTGCACAACAACTAATAATCAATGGCCTTTAATGTTTCATTTTTCCTGTGAAGGTTTTATGGTATTTTTAAAAAATTTCTATTAATTTAGTTTTGTCATAATTCACTTTTTTTTTCTAATTAATAATATACGTTATTACTTCCTGATGAATAATTCAATGACAAATGTCTGTTTGGTAATTACTTCTATGTCACAATTTATTCTTGTTATAAGCAAAGATTTTGGTCCTTATCATTTAAATTAGAAATTTTATAAAAATTGGAAAAAACAAATATCTTAAAGGTTTGATATTTATTTTACAAAACATGAAATGTGAATTCTGATTTTATTTCCATGTTAATCTTTATTGGACTAAATTAACTTCTTGCATTTCTTGTTGAAATTCATGAAGCATCCATTCAGTGAGAAATAAATTAAAAATGGCTTGTGTGTGACAAACACACCAACCACTTTATTAGGACAAGTTCAGAAGAACTTAAGGAGATGAGGGCCAGAATAAGTTCACAATCTTTTATGTTCACTTTTGCACTAACAAAGGTATAGTCATGGAGACATCTCTTCTCTCTCTAGCTATATGTTAAATAGAACTACTGGGTTCTCTAGCCTTGAATAGCAGCCAGTCTAAGAGAAAAACTACTTTGAATTCAGAGATGTGGAAAAGATAACAGGAAAAATCATGATTGTCCACATCTTGAAGGGACACAGTACATAAAAACAGTATTAATATTTGTACATTTACTTGTTTACACTAGGTTCCTGATGCTTATCACTGAATTGATTGTTTTTTACGGTTTATCACTGGATTGGTTTATTTTAAGACTTATCACTGGATTGGTTTATTTTAAGACTTATCACTGGATTGGTTTATTTTAAGACTTATCACTGGATTGGTTTATTTTAAGACTTATCATTGGATTGATTTGTTTTTTATGGCTTATCAACCCTTTGCGGGTTATTTAAAGCTGAAACATGTTTCAGATTGGAGGAGGTTGCTTACGGTACCTGGTGTTTCCAAGTGGATTCCCATCTAAGTACTGACCCGGTACAATGCTGCTTAACTTTGGTGATCAAATGAGAACATTTCATTTTTTTTTTTTTCAGTGTAATTTGACTGTAAGCATTTATCACTAGAGATCAAGGAGTTTCCACAATATTCAACCCATTCTCTGCAGAGCTGTTTGGATGATTGAATTTTGAATTTTCAGGATGTTTTTTTTTTTCTTAACCTTTTTTCACGGCTCTTTCAGTTCATTCCAAAGACTACAACAACACTGGTCAGAACTGTCACCTTCATTTTTCATCATTTACAAATTTTACATTAATATTCAACCAGGGTAGTGCAAAGATTGTATTGTAGTAATAGTATCAGAAGTTATGATGATTGACATGCCATAAATTATTAATAGTATTACTTGTATTATTTTCTGTAGTTTTATTAATTAATTTATATTCCTTTCACAAGTTTATTTAAATGAGATTGGTAGGTGAAAAAACATCCTAATTTTAAGGCTCCTTTAATAGCCTTGTTTATTTCACTTCTTTTCTCTTGTTTGAGCCTGTTGCTAAATTCTTAATTATTTTTTCAACCAATTAACAGAGGATGCCATCAGAAATGCATTTCCCATAGTTCCAAAGTGTGGACACCAATTTATTTGGCATTGTTTACATATTTGATGTACGTTCTTCAGAATAGAGGAATTTAAAAAAAAAATATGAACAATTTAAGTTTCTGCAAAAATAAATAAAGTCAAATATTTATTCAGGTTTCTGTGTTCAATAAAAAAAATAATTAAGTATTTGAAATGTTTTTGTTTTAATCAAATAACTGTGATTGGCACATTGGGGTAAAATGAAAAACGAGCTTGTTCAAGAATTTCAGCTGATCCCTACACTTGAGTGTAAACCATTCTTTAATTGTTATTTTATAGTTCTTTAGATATTCAGGTCTTTGATCAAAGAATTTTGATTAGAAGAAAATGAAAGTTATTTTGTACCAACTTGAAAATTTTTTTTTTTTATATTTATAAAAGTAGGAGGAGACAACTCAAAAGTTCTTGCTTGATGCACTTTGCAAATTCTGCTCAAATGACCAAGCACACACACACACACACTCACACACATATATATGTAATAGTAATGAAAAAGGCATTAATTTGTTTAAGTTCTTGAAAAAAGATAGATCCCCCCCCAGCAGTAAAAATTTGATTTTACCATATATGCAAAATAAAGGTAAAAAATTAATATATTTGAGAAGCTGTATTTTTCAATATGCTAATGGTATAACTGGATAGTACTTATTTATTTTAAACACACTTCATAGTTTATGGTTATAGCACAACATGCCCTGATAAATGAACCAAAATTGAAAACTTGCAGAAGCTTTATTTTTCACTTTACTAATGGTGTAATTGAATACTACTTATATATTTTTAATGCATTTTAACAGTTTATAGCTATAGCATAACTTACAAACTTACAAAAACAAGGTCTAGAAGGTTGCAGAAAGTCATAGTACTACTATACTTTGTCTGCTGTCACTATTAACTGACTTGTTTGTATGTACTATATAGATATTTAAGTCACAGGCTGTATCAAAAATGCTTTTACCGACTTTGGGGGTGGGTTCCTGACATATGTAAAAATCATATCTACCTGCTCACAATATGAATATCCTACCATTGTTAAATGGAACACTTCTCAGTTAACTCATTACTTACACATGTTAAATGTTGAAGATAGACTAACCAAAAATTTACACAAATTACAAATGTAACCTAGTCTATATGGCAAGACAGTTACATCTACTGTAAACTTTCTTTAAACTTAATAACTCAAAATTGAAGGATTTGCAGACATATGTTTATATGGACATTTCTCATCGTTTTGGTGTGAGGAACCACCCCCAAAATTTGTAAAAGTATTTTGATACACCCTGTATATATGTATTTTTTTTCAGTAAGATACAATTAAAGAGCAGACTTCCTGCCTATGTATATTTATTTATTACTCCGCATGCAAATATTTAATTATATGTCTTATATGTATATGTAATTTATATGTGTAATTTAAGCCAGAATAATTTTATAAGCATTTAATATAAAATCTAAATAACTATATAATTCTTTTCCTTTTTTTCACCTCTTTTTAATTTTGCAGTTAATAAATTACAGTGTTAAAACACTAGATCTTTTCTCCCAGATGATCCCTCTGTCCTTACTGACCTGTTCAAAAAATAGTGTGGTCTTTTCCATAGGTCCTAAGTCCTTTTTTGACTAGCCAGGAATTGAAATCTGTTTAGGGAATTTCATTAACTTTATTTTTAGCTTTCCAGAAGAGGGCATAGCTAACTTATTTGAATTCTTTTCACACACTTTGTCCGGGTAGTAAATATCTGCA
Organism: Acanthosepion esculentum; assembly: GCA_964036315.1. NCBI lineage: Eukaryota > Metazoa > Mollusca > Cephalopoda > Sepiida > Sepiidae > Acanthosepion > Acanthosepion esculentum. Next base: position 33,750,745 of record OZ038476.1, read on the forward strand.
GTGAAGGGTGGGGATTATCTGTCAGATTTGCAGTCAGTACTGTAAAATCTACCTGACTTGACTCATCTGTTACCTGTGAATTAGCTTTTATTAGAAGTGAGTTATTGTTACCAACACAACCACCACCCACCCCGGCAAGAAAAACAATTGCTTACAATAACTGTTTCACAATGGATGGGGTAAAATTTACCTGTCTTAAGATATTGACTTCTTACTCAAGGAAGCATTTTTTATTTTTGTTAGCTTTACAGTACAAATAGCATATATATATATATATATATATATGTGTGTGTGAGTGAATGATTTGGTTTATATGTAAAGGAGAGAAAGAAATAAAGAAAAAAGAAAAAGAAATTTAAATGTGCAGAAAAAAATGGGAAAATTAATTAGAATGAAAGTTATGAAAGAATGTAACAAAAAATGAAGGAAAGAAAACTGAAAAAGAATCAAAAGTGAATGAATGAAAATTAAGAAAAGAAAAAAAGTACCAGTGCAATAAAGGAAGTAAAGAGACTAATAAAAGGAGAAAGAAAGAAAAAAGCCAATGAAGAGGAAGACAAAAACAAAGGAAAAGAATGAGGAGAAAAAAGAGAAATGTGTACAAGAAAGAAAAGAAAAAAAATGACACATCAAACGAAAGAATAAGTTTCAAATGAAAAGGTTAGTGAAATAAAGATACAGTAATTGACATGAATAAACAGATGAGAAGGAAAGAAAATGAAGGTGCTAAAAATTGAGAGAGACTGTAAAAGGGGAATGAAATCCAAAATATTTTATGACCTTCTTATTTTAGAGTTTATGGCCTTACAAAGAAAAGCACAAGCTGCTAAAATAGTTTATCAGATTCTGAACAGACTGCTCTATTGTAATGTTGATGGACATGGAGACATGGTCAAGGTTTTAAAAAGTTGCAGAAGAAAGAGAGAATATATTGCCTTAATCAGGTGTAAATTTATTTGTCACTGAGGACATATTTAGAAAAGCCTACTGAAATTAGGGTCCTTTATGAATACTTTTTGGAAATAGTTACCTATCACTACTTTGAAATGTCCCAGTCTGGCTTGTTTGAGATTTGGCGGATATTTATGGTGGCAAAACAAGTTCATTCCAGTGCATAGCTGAAAAATCTCCAGGTAACTGGATGTGCAAAAACTACTAAAAACCAGTGTTTGTTTTTATTCTGCATAAACTTTACTAATTTTATGAAGAAGTGTAACAAGCTTTCAGCATTTTTGCATTTAAAATTTAGTGGGATTTAAAATGAATCCAATAAGAGATTTTATTTACATCTTAGACTTTGTTAATCCTCTTATATGGCAGTGAATATTGGACAATTTCCCAAAAGATGATCCAAAAAAGTAGAAGCAACAGGTATGTGCTTCTAACAAAAGGATACTGAAAATTCCATGGGCAAAGCGAGTAAACAACAAAAAAGACTTAAAGAAAATGGCAACAGAAAGAAAACATGCTCAGAATCAGAAAAAGATGGCTGAAATTCTTTGGACACATAATGAGGAAAGAGGGCTTGGAAAAAATAACCCTCACAAGACATAGTGAGGGCAAGAGAGATAGGGGAAAGCAGTGACCTATTTATTTGATGAGCTTGTGTGAATGGATGACAGAACAGGGGGTTGGGGCCTTAGCAAAGGGATAAAAACTGATAAGAGCCACACAAGATAGGTGTTCATGGCTCTCCACAGCTTTCTATGTCCTGAAGAGATGTGGCACATAGAAGAAGATCTTTTGAGACTCTATATTTTCCACATATTTTGAAAGAAAATGACATTTTTTTTTTTTTTTTTCAATTTTGTTC
>OZ038476.1:33757557-33815057 GCA_964036315.1 Acanthosepion esculentum
TTTGATAAATTATTATTAATAACCAGAATGCATTCTGAGTGGGAATATATGCGCCAACTCAGTAATGTTTTGTCAGGGATTTTTTCGTGTCCCGATACAAGAAAAAAAAAAACTTAGCGTGTGCGTCTTTGCTAACCAGAGAAATTTGTTTTCTTCTACTCTATCACTAAGCTTCACTCATTTAAAAAAAAAAAAGAAAACTTCAAAACAACTGGATATAGGGAAGTGTAGATTCATGACTTTCTAAAATAAAGCAGTGCAAATAAAATTCATTACAATAAAAATTATAGGCAGTTATTCAAAAATATTTCTGTTTTGAATAATCATACTTAATTCTGGTTTTAAAATTATGTATCAAAACATACCAAACTATTGTAAACATCATTTACTTTTCTACTGTCTAAATACAGTGTAACCCGGATATAAGAGAGTTGTCGGGACCTGAGAAGAAGTCTCTTATATCCGGGTTTCTCTTATATCCGGGTTTGGCCTATTATATATACATTAACACAGGCTCTAATTTTGGACCAGAAAAAATCTCTCTTATATCCGGGTTTATCTTATATCCGGGTTTCTTATATCCGGGTTACACTGTATAATAATTTGTTTGAAAAATATATATATGTGTGTGTATATATATTGTTTGAAAAATATATATATGTGTGTGTGTATGTATATATATATATATATATGCACATACACACACATATGTATATGAGGGATTCCCTAAAAGCTTTCAGCCTATCCCTCTTCTCAAAATCAATATTTCACTAACCAAACATCAGAACTTTTTAAGGAAGGCTTGAAGAAACTTTTGAAACAATGTGTCTGCAGTATGTTGAACTGCAGGTGAATATGTGTCAGAGCGTAGATATATCATAGTTTGAGGTCATTCTTCTTGGTTCTTTCAAGATAAATTCTGATGTTTGATCAGATTTTGGGAAGTGGGTTGGGCCAAGAACTCCAGCATTTCCTCATGTGTATAAATATTATTCTTTTATAACCACTCCCCCATCATGTAACATTATATATTTATTTGTTACACTTCCATATCTCCCCTATTTGAGATATTTCTTTGTCATGCTAACAGAAGGCTTTTCTCAATACCAATCAGTAAACATGCCTTATGCTTAAGGAATAGAAAGCCTCATTAGGAAGTCAGGTTGTTAATACAATGCTTTTTATGTCCTATTTTTCTGTTTTCCTGTTAACTTTCTTAGGAATGTTTTTACTTTCGATGATTTAAAAAGTAAAATTCTTTCTTACCTGTAGACAATGGCATCAACGAAATAAAAGTCCTTGATTACTCATGCAGAAAATATAATCACTGCAAATATTATATAAGCAAATGCTTACTCCACAATGTTGCAGACTGCGCATCAACATGAGATATTATTCTCAAGTTAATTTTATGAGCCTGCTTTTCCAGGCTGGCTCAAGGTATGTTGGAAGAGAGTGTTTGAAGATTTTCCTACATAAATAGGAAGGTGCCAATTTTTCTGCAGTAGACTGGTTGACAACCAAGGCTATAGAACCCAGTCTACTTTACTATTCAACTTATAGCTGGAGAGAGAAGAGATGAATTCATACCTTTCCCAAAGGTATTTGTGTGTAAATGAATGTAATGAATTAGACTGGAATTTGAACTCCACTATCCAAGTTCTCATTCAGAGCTGATATACATTATGCACATCCATATGTAAATATAAAATTGCTTAAATACTGTTGCCATGGATAGTAGGAGTAAGAAAAGACTAGTCAATATTCCATAAATTGTTCCTTTTTCAGTGTGAGAAAAACAGGAAAGACATTAGAGATGTTTGATTTTAGTGAGGAAAGAATGAGGATATGATAAACACTCTCTCATATGTTTAACATCTGCTTCAGTGAAATAGAAAATGTCAGTTTTGAATATTTTCATTTGTGCCCTCTTACTTCTTGAAGTAATAGACTGCATTCATATTTATGATTGTTATTGTAATAATCTTTTTAAGTTGTTAAGCTCAAATATTAGCACTCTGCATCTTTTATAAATATTACTTCCCCTTTTTACTGGATTTTATTCCCTTAAAATATGTTTTTTTTTATATATTAGTTCTATATATTTGAAATTGCAGTAGCCTCGCTCCCAATTTCAGTCAAGATTGTTTTAGATGTTGTCATAGAAGGATATGACTACACAACCAAGAAATTCAAATTCAACTTGCAATGGCAGGACTAGCATTTTGCTTGGTGAAAATAGTCACCTACAGAGTGCTAAAAATGTTAATGATGCAATAGGTAAATTTCTATGGGTAAGTCATAGAACTCACAATCATTAAGATTAATCAGAAGATTCAAATAGAAAAACTATGGAATTTTCATGGTTACTAGTAGCATGTAATATTCTCAATTTGAATGTAAATTTACAAGCATTTTTGCTTGTTTACAATGCCCTTTTGAGTAGTGCAGGCATGACATATACTTCTCTATATCTGCCAGAAACCATGAAATCAAAAAGCATTAACAATCTAAATTTCACAAGTGTTAAGTCCCCAAAGAAATGGGGACAAAATTAACCTAAAATAAAACTACAGGAAAATTGTTAATGACAAAACAATTCACACATATCTACTGATAACTCATGAACTTGTGAGAAAAAGAAAGAGTTTAAAAATTTGAACTCATTTGAACTCATTGATAACAAATTCATTTGACTAGTATATTTGATAGACATGTGTGCAATATCAGATTGAGGTGTCAAAAACCATGGCCATAGATATTTGTTTAGTTCAGAGGTTCAACACTCTGTTTGATCTGCTAGACTCATTGTTGACCAGTGAGGATTAACTTTTGAGTTGTACTTACTTGACCTCAAAGCAAAGATTATCTGGATCTGTCTTAAAGAAAGATCAGGAGGGCTCTGTAATATTTTTTCTTTTCTTCTCCACCCTCCTTAAAGATTCATACTATAGACATTTGTCTTTTTTTCATTTCATATGCAGAAAAAGAATTTAACAATCACATTATATGAAATTTACAATGAGGAATCTGTCTTAATCATAGAGAAGAGACCACATTTTTTACTTTACTTTTAAATGTTATAGTTTTTAAACGTTAAAATTCCCATAGTATGTTGATTTTTAATACTATCCATTTGATGGCCCTGAAGCCATCTTTACAAATATCTTAGACATTTTTAAGTCTACTATTCATCCATGCTTGAATATTGCTCTCACATCTGGTATTGTGCTTCTGCTATATATTTAGAGACACTTGATAAAATAAAAATAAAAATCTGTCATTTTATTGGTCCTGACCTGATATCTCAGCTTCAGTCACTTTACCATCACTGTTGAGTGTAACATAACTCCCCTGTTCCTTTTCTAGAACTATTTTCATGGTAATTGTCCTCATGAGCTTTCCTCTTTAGTACCTAGTTATTATGAATCTACTAATGAAGTAAAGGCATCTTTCAATTGATGCCTTTACTTTACAACCGTAAGTTCTATGTTAACAGTTTCTTCTATCACACCTCTTGCTTGTGGAAATCTCTTCTGGTTTCTTTCATTCCAGTCCAACTTTGATCTTTAAAAATTGAAATGTAATGTCAATTGTTATCTTGTCCTCTTAATTCCTGTACATTTTTGTTCTCTCTCCTTAATAAGGCACAGTGGAGTAATGGATAGCAGCTCGAATTGAGGAATCGGAATGCCGAGTTTGAATTCCAGTCGAATTCATTACATTCACATATGTGCTAATACCCTTGGGAAAGGTATGAATCCTCTTCTCCCTCCAGCTATGGGTAAATAACAGGACAGACTGGGTTCTATAGCCTTGGATGGCAACTGGTCTATTGTAGAAAGAAATGGCAACCTACTGCGGGAAAAAAATCTGCCTCGTCAGTCATGTATCAAAAGATACATGATTTCCTAAGCATGTATCATACATAGCACATAACTGACTGACTGATTCCTTAATGTTTTCTTTTTTCTCATATTCTCTCACACTCAGCAACCTCTTGCATCTTAGTGGCTTTATTGCCTTTCTTAGAATGAAATGATAAAAAACAAACCAGCATTTAATAAGTTTTATAATATTTTATGCTTGAAATCTCTTTCTGAGAGTTAAAAATTAAATAAAAATTTTAATGGGTATTTTTAAAATATGAAAACTGTTTTAATCTTTCTTATATTCAAATCTTTCTATGATATAAAAATGATATAAAATTGGTGTCTGCTCTTTTCTGTTAAAGTCGTCAGTCAACATATTTAAGGCAAGAACCTACACACACTGTTAATAAAAAGCAGAAATAAAAAGAGAACGTGTTTTATAAGACACTTTGGAGGTAGAAGTGAGAAGATGTATCAGAATGGAATTTTCAGTATGTTTATCCCAAAGGATTTTACAGACATTTACTGGAAGCAAACTGTATATGACAAGCTGAATACAAGATGCAAGGAAATGTGTTGAATTCATAGAAAAATGAAGATAAAAAAAATTCCTAAAGTGTTTACATTCATAGCATATTATTCGTTATTCACTAGGAAACTGCTCATTCTTTTCTTACTGGCATTGTATATATGTTTGTATAGCTTCTTTTATTTGTTTTTTTAATACTTCTTTTTTTAATTTAAGGAAAAAAAAACATTTTTTTTTTTTTACCTATGTTGTTTTCTTCTTTCACAACTTCTCAATATCAGCACTTGCTTCCTTCTTTGTCAAACTATCAATTCTGCCTGTGAAATTCTCTGCTGTATATCTAAACATTTTTTTCTGCAAAGATTATTTTTTTTAATTGTAATTTTATTTACTTGTTCAGTTTTCTTAAACCACACATTCTTAAGACTTTTTTCTTTTTTACATTTCATCAATTTTTACATATTTTGAGAAGAGGATTGAGAAACACTGAAAGAAAAAGTAAAAAGCTGATATCAGAATTGATAATGTCTCTCTTTGCTGAATTATGTTAAATATCACTCAATATAATTCAGGCAATTATATGAATGTTATCCAGACCTTTTTTTTAATTACTAATAGACAATAGCTAATTGAATTAACCAAATTAAATCAGTGTCTTCTGACAGTGAACAGATACTTTTACACGTACAAGTTTTAACATCTATACATCCAGCTAGGTTTTTCTTGAATATTTTTCTTTTATTTACAGCCATATTTCTGCCATTCCTATCTTTCAAAAAGATATTCACCAAATTATCCATCCATACCTTGAATCATCCTCCACCAATTTATTTGTTAGTCTGACAATCCTTTTTAAAAATTTGCCAATATTTTATTCAATATTTTATTCAATTTTTTTTTCTTTTTGATTTCTTTCTCCTTTGCTAAGTTTTCTCTTTGCCTACTTCCCTCTATTAATATTTTTGCTCTCTTTCTTTTCTGATCTCTTTTTACGCATTCATCTTCTAGTCCTTTTATATCTTTCTTCCCTTTACTAATCTTTCTACTTTGTTATGTTTCAACTTTCTCCTTTCTTTCATTTTCAACTCTTTCTTTTTTTTTACTCCTTTCCCCTTCTTTCAATCTTTTTACTCTTTCTCCTCTTTCTCTCCTTTCTTTTTTTATTCTTTCTCCCTTCTTTTTGACTCTTTCTGTCTTCTTTCTTCGTTTTACCCTTTCTCCCTTCCTTCTTTTTTAATCATTCCTCCTTCTTTCTTGTTTTACTCTTTCACCTTTCTTTCTTTTTTTTACTCTTTCTTCTTTCTTTCTTGTTTTTACTCTTTCACCTTTCTTTCTTTTTTTTACTCTTTCTTCTTTCTTTCTTTTTTTTACTCTTTCTCCCTTCTTTTTTTTACTCTTCCTCTCTTCCATTTTTACTTTTTCTCCCTTTGTTCCATTCTTACTCTTTTTCCCATCTTTCCTTTTTTGCCCTTTCTCCCTCCCTCCCTTATTTATTCTACTCTTTCTCCCCTCCTTATTTTTCTAATCTTTCTTCTTTCTCTTCTTATCCCTCTCTTTTTCTATATTTTACTCTTTTTATTGCTTCTCTTAATTCCAAGAAAAAAATTGTATATATCTACCAGCAATATTTTGATCTCTCTCTCTCTCTCTACACACACAGACATATATATGTGACTGTGATATATATAAATATTAGAATCATATAATATAACTAAAATTAAATTTAAACAATACAAATTAACTAAATAACAATAATTTATGTTTGAAATAATATATACAGTATATAGATTCCAAAAGGCATTCAGGGCTAATGGAGATTGGCATTGTTATGCTGATCTTAAATAGACTATACCCACTTGAGGTAATTTTGCATTTTTGCTGTAAATATATATATATATATATATATATATATATATATATATAGGCTTCATTAAAAATGACAGACAAGGTGCTTTGATTAAGTTTTTTATATAATTTCTCATATGATCTTATAATTTTTCTTTTCAGTAGATAAATTATACAAAAACTGTCCAAACGCTTTATTTTTTTTTTCTGGGTGCTTTCGGCTATACATTTACTGAAAAGAAAAAAAATGTAAGATCATATGAGAAATTATATAAAAAAACCTAATCAAAGCACCTTGTCTGTCATATTTAATGAAGCTTGCATGAAAGAAGGATTGCTGCTTAAATACACAATATATATATATATATATATATTTGTATGTGTGTGTGTGTTTGCATGATTTCTGTGAATTATGAACTATAATGCATCTACAAAAATATATTTTCTTGAGTTTTTTTACATTTTTTTTTATCCCTCCTGCTCTCTTTATCTGTTATTCTTAATTGTCTTTCTCTTTCTCTTGTCTCTCAACTTTTCTGCCAGAAGAGAGTGAATAAGAGAATTGCAATCAATCAAACAATCTTTTTCTCTTTCATCAAAATATCAACTCCTTTTATTTCCCTAATTCTATGAGCAATCAACCAATTCATTCACACAGTTCAATATTTTCTCCCCAAAGGATATTCCCTCTGAAATGTTTGTTTATGCTTATATTCTATGTTCACATCCAAACATGAGCCATAATTAAAAGCTATCTACACACTGACTTGCTGAACAAGATTCCTTATGTCTTCCCTCAAGGGCTCCTTTCCTTGTGGGGATTCATTCAGTTCCTCTCTTCTCATCAAGATATATAAACATTGTGTAATTATATAGAATATTAAATGTGTGAAGGAAAATTAAGTGATTTTTATAAAGATTTTCTTTTTACTTGTTACTTTTTATTTTACAGATTCATATCAACATTTCATTTTTATTTTTTCTTTAATGTCTCTTACTATGTCCTTCACTTTATCTTTGACCTTAATGAGAAAAATATTACCTTGACACAACTCTCTGTATTCTCTTATATTACACTCACAGCAAACAGAACTTTAATTTATGCTTTCTTTGGGCGAGTATCTTCTTTTTTGTTGTTTGCAGCATCATTTTAGCAAGTACTTTGGTTTTCCTCAAGTTTATAATGCACCTAGTGATCTTTAAGTGTTGTCCTGAAAAAGGCCATAACAGCATTGTTGAATTCAACAAAGATAAAATCACACATCAGAATAATGACAGTTTCATTTTAAACAGCACTTAGCAAATAGGACTGTTCTTTTGTCACCTTTACTCACAAATTATCTTAATAAAACATGTAAACCTTTGCTTTATGAGTAGATTCATTAGAAAAGATAATGAAAAAACAGTTATGTCTTTGTTCCATTTGAGGGTCAGTTCTTCAACCTTTTTTTCTTTTAAAATTAAAGTTTTCATGCATTTTTAGAGGAAATATTAACTTGAGATGGGTCAACCCCTAGGAGAATTCAAGGTTAGCTGGGGAGGGGTTAATTCCTAAGAAAATGCAAGGTTAGTTGGAGAAAGGTTAACCTCTAAGAAAAAAATATTTCACTTAAAGTTAAGCAAAAGAATTTTATATTGACCCTGATAGCAAATTTAGTCATGGAATTTTAATTTTTTTTATTTATTAACTGGTAATGAATTTTTAATTTTCAGATTTCTTTTCTATTCTGTAGTTGTAATGCATTATGAAGGAGTGAAAGGTGCTGAAGAATTCTAATTTTAAGTATAGGGATGGGATGTGTATTGGGGAAAACAATGTTTCATATTTTTTTAACTTCATATGAGACAAAGAGTATAACTGCATCATGTAATAAAGCCTGATCATTAGTGAATCACTCGGCTTTCATAGTTGAACTAATAGTTGAAATTTCTTCTTAGCTAGGGTTTTCCACCCGATTGCAATTAAAGAGCTATTAAAATAAATTGTCAAAATTTTTGCACCTCTTTTTCAATTTCAGTTTTTTCCCTCTTAATGTAATTTTGATTGCCTTATCAAATCATAATTAGAAGTTCACTGTGATCATAAAACAACATTAAAATTTATTTATTTTTCTATCTTTTTGCTGTCGTCCACACATTAGCTCACGCACCATAGGCTTGTATGTGAATAAGGAGAAGGTGTAAGTTTTCAGAAGTTAAAAGAAAGACAGAAAAAATTTGGAAAAAAAAAAAAAAAATTAAGAGACAATCTTCCATTACAACCAGAAGGTGTTAATTACCTCATTAGGGACGGCAAAGAGATACACGATGGTCTAGTTTAACTACCAATTTAAAGTTTGCATCTTCATTTGTATTTCATACCAAAAACAACCAAATGCAGACAGTAAGATTGAAATTAAAGAAAAATTTTGCAGATTTTATCAGAAAAAAAAAACATTTTAAGCTATATTTTTTCATTACTTTTATTGAATAATTTTTTCCCTTCACATTTTAAAATATTTTTTCATCACTAAATCAAACATAATGTACTTGGTGTTCTGTTTTATTTTTATTTTTACATGTTTATTAGTTTCCTAAGTAATGTCTCTAAAAAATTATCATATTACAATATATATATATATATATATATATATATATATATATGCTGCTTTTAAAGAGGCTCATGGAAATCTCTTTGCTTACTGACAGCTCTCAAATGGACCTTACACTTTCACTCCTCAGTACCTGATGATGATAGATTTAAATCCAAAACAACAAAATCTTAACAAATTCTGCTCCTTTATTCCCAAGGCATTTTTTAAAATTGTTATTAATATAATAAACACAAAACTAAACAGTAGAGATTTGTATTTTAGATGCATATTGTTGAAAAGTATGTTTTATGGAATGTTGAATAATTCTAAGCACTCATTTATTTATTAGACTTTCTATCTTAATTTTACCTATTTTGGAAGAGTTACAGTAAAAATAATAATAAAATATAATTTAAAAATTCTCCCTTTTAGATATTTAATCATTTTACTGTCATTTTCTGGAGCACTGAGGGAATTATAACTGAAGCAGAAAAACGTTTTGACAATAATAAACAAAAATGTTTTAATCTTTTTCCTCCATTCATTTTGGAAACAAATAGAGAAATTTTCAACATTTTTTTTTTTTTAAGAATAATATTATAATATCAATTTGATTTCCTGTAAATTGGAAAAACATGCAAAGCAAAATAAAACAAACAGAGGATCAAATCTTTCAACAACTGTCAACTGAACATTTTTCACTCATTCAACCATTTTGTAAATTTACTTTTTGACACAAGTTTCTTTTTCAAGATCTTAGTTATATAGTTGTTTTTAATATATTTTCATACAATTTTTATGAATTCCACCATTATATATATATATATATAACCAAATATATCCTAAATGCTCATCTTTATGTATATAAATGTGTATCTGTAGAGCTATACACAAACCCTAAAAGATATGGATTGAAAGATGATTAATGAATGGTATCTATCTATCTATCTATCTATCTATCTCTCTCTCTCTCTCTCTCTCTATATATATATATATATATATATATATATAAACTTGTAGCCTCTATCTGTCTGTTATCAAACTCCTCCCAGGGTTTTGGAGATAGACCCCCATAACCATATATATTCTGAAACTACATTACCCATGGTACTTAGATAAGTATATTTCATTTTGATCAAAGGTGGTCCCCGGGGGAAACAACCAACCCCCCCTGAAAATTTTTTTCCCTTCGATTTAAATTTGAACAAGGGAATGACTCCTATCCAAAATATAGAAGGAGATCACATTGGCAAGATCAAAATGAGACAATATGGATGTCAAGTTGAGCAAGAAATCACCAATCTGTGGATAGTGTCTTACAATACATATTTGTTGCGACAATTCAACTGTCATATCAATGTTGAAATCTGCTTGCCAATTCATTCAATCAGGTATTGCATCAAATACATATCAAAGGGGTCAGATCAAGCTGTTTTTAACAAAGTCCCTACTGCAAATTTTTTCTGTTTGATTTAAATTAAATTTAAATTTGAACAAGGGAATGACTCCTATCCAAAATATAGAAGGAGAAAGCCAGAAGATGGAGGTCACATCAGTAAGGTCATTGAATAATACTGAAATGCGTCATTTTTCTCCACAAATTAAAACAATGATTTAAAATTAATCATCATTTTCTTACAAACAAAATGTGTGCCATGCAAGGTGCAGGTAATTTGGCTAGTAAATAATGAAATTAAAGAGTATGATTAATGAATGGTATAATTGTATATAAGCCTCCATCAAGCTCTGTCTTGCCCCCTTTGCAGGAGAAACCATTATTAGATCTGACATGCTTTTAACAGACTCAACCATGAAACTGAGCAGATATGAACTTTCGAGAATTTGAGACAAGAACAATTTGTGCTTAAAAGATGTATTCTGCTTTGCTTGATCAGTGATGCCTTTTGTGGCTGAGTCAGTTCCAAGCACGGCAAATCTAATAAGGGGTTCTCTTGCAAAGTGGGTATGCTGGTTCAAATCCTGCTGGAGGGCACACATTTTCTTTTTAATAAGATTTCTAAAATATTCAGGCCACTAGATGAAAATAAATATACCATTTACAATAAATGAAGTATCTACTTAAATATGGTTATCCACAAAGAATAACATTTAAATGTGATATACACATGCACACACACACACACACACCTAGAGTTTACATATGAAAATATAGACAAATGCCTAAATGTTTAGTACATTCATGTTCATGTATTTGTGCTTATTTCAACCTATAAGTAATTATGCAACTATATATATATTTATAAGTGCATTCTCTTCAATTCTGTATGTGCGTGCACTTATATGTTTGTAATAGCACCTTCTCCAAAGACCTACTTTTCATTTTGCACTCTTAGATTTCTTCATATCCAGCAGAGGTCTTTCACAGAGGAACTTGCAGAATTCCTTTTATCTTCTATAAGGTTAATGATTACAAGGAAGTCTATCCAATTTTATCTCTGCCTTCCATACCACTACCACCACCACCACCGCCGCCACCATTAGATGTTCCTTTACCTAGCCCCTTACAAATATCATGTCCCTCCTTACTGAATTCCTGCCTACCTTACTCTTTTCTTGCTTTTTCTCTTCCTCTCAAGACATTTACCTTCTTGTCCTTCTACCTCCATCTCTTTCTTACCTCAGTGTTCTATATTCAGGGAGGGGAACTGCGATTGATATTTACCCCACCCTACTGTGAGAAATCAGCAAACTCAAATCAGAAAGATTTTTAAAAGCTCTTATTATGATTGTCCGTGTTTAGATCCATAGGGTCAGTCAAAGTCCACTTCATTTGTCTGACCTATCAACCTTGAGTCGAAGCCAGTTCAGAATCTTAAAAATCTGTGCCATTTTGCCTCATGAGAAAAGTCTATGACCTCAGAATAAGAAAGCCAGAGTCTGTGTGGTCAGCACAACTGCTGACACTGACAAGAACACAGAACAAGATAAAAATTGGAAGCTCCCTTGGCTGGAAGTCTTTGAAAATGGTTTGGTGTCTTTGGCAATTAATTCAATACAGACATCTTATGTCAACCTTAATGTTCACGGAATGATTCTTCTTAAATTGCTTAGGGTTTATACTACATTGTTTTCAGATCTTATAGACTGGTGCTACAGAATCACAAAGAACTATAACAAAAACTGCATCACTTGGAGATTTGCAGCAACAGCAACAACTAAAATGGGTAGTAGATGTAACTAGAAGGGAAAATAATAATATAATCAATATATTAACTTTCTGTACTACTGTAAACAAAAGGTTAACCAGAAAACACCCATCAATATTTGAAAGAGCAATAATAGCTAGTGGACTTGAGAAACCTCTTTTCCTGCAAAACTTTTTTAATAGAAAGATTTTATAAATTTCAACTAAAAGTAACACTAACTGTTCAGTCAATGAATGATAAATTTTTTTCTTTATGGAAAGGATTAATCATAACAATCAATTTACAATAGTTTGCACAATAAAGGATAAAAAAATGGTGAAAATTCAGTAGTACATTGTAGTAATTTAAGAATAGAAAAAAAGAAAATAATTCATATATATATATATTGATAACTTACTGGCCTCTGTCAAGGTTGACAATAGAAGTAACAGATTTTTTAGAGTTTTTTTTTAAATTAGTTATGGCAGATTGGTTTATCCAAGAGAATATGTCTTACAAACAAGATATTTAAAAAAAAAGATATTTTTAAAAGTCTAGTGGCCAAAAATGTTTACTCATTTCAGTAAAAACAATACAACTTTTAAAAAGTTTTCAATATTACATTTATACAGCAGCATATTTCACATTTGATTACACTATCTTCTGTCATCTTTCAGCTAACTTCATAATTCTATCTTCCTAGAACTATTCAATGTGTCTTTTGCAATCACCTAAGGAACTGAAATTTATTTCATAAAACTAATTCTATAAAGACTGGAATAAACAGACATTCAAAGCTGCAGTCAGTTGAATATAGTAGCTAAGTAAATAATTCTCAACCAAAATATAATGGTTTTTACTTGGTTGCCAAAAAAAACGTATGAATTTGGTAACATTGCAATAGTGAGTTCAAGCTCTGGGCTGAGTAGTGCCTACTTAGTGAATAATAACTGAGCAGTCCTAAATAAAAACTAGAAATGATATCCCTAGACATAATTAACAGAACAAGATCAATCTATTCCTATACATTTAATAAAGGGTTCAATTTGAAATTCCCTGAAGGTTACCCAGATTGCTAATCACCTGACAAAGTCCAAAGGGTACAAAATCCAAAATATTGGGATAATAATAACAAAGATGAAGACAATAGTCTGAATGTAAATAAAGAAACGTTTGGTTTAACGTTATCCTGATAAAATATTACTCCCTGTTTGTATGCTTTTCATTCTGTTTGTGTGCTTTTCATTGAATGCTGTTTTTATTTTGTCTGAGTGAGAATTTGTTTCTTCAGAAGAACCGCATGGTCAAAGGTGCCTTCAAATTCCAACATCACTTTATTTGGATGAAAATTAGCTTTGATATTTTTCATGACAGTTCATTTTTGCCTCAAAATTTCTTGCATTTGCTATTATTGCAACTAAATCCACTTTTAATCATCTCTCATAATTTGATTAAAAGATGGAGCATTTCCATTACATATTAGTATCAAATTATATATGAAAAAACGATCCTGTAGGTTATTTTTCTTTAGTTATCTGGAAATTACACATCAAAGCAATTAACGTAACCAAATTGGTACAAATGATTTTCAACAAGTGATTTGGATATCTTATGCATGTTGGCTATCTTCCACATTGATTATTCTCAGGTGATATCTTGATTTGAACACTATCAACCTCCACTACCTGAATGTGAAGCATTGTGCAAGGAGAAATCTCCAGCATAAAATTTTGCAAACCACTTTTGACATATTCAGTTGTTCACGGTACCTTCTCCATGAACAGTACAAATCTTTTTCTTTTCTATTAGTTTCACATTTTCTACCTTTTCTTCAGATAAAACTGTCACTGCTAATAATGTTGCTTATTTTCTTTCATCTTCACTGTTCAAATCAATAAATAAGAACAGATAGGTTTTAACAAAATTCTTGAAGAAATACATACAACTGTGATAGCTGTCCCAACACCATCAATAGCAATCTTTTTGATTGAAGTTTTAAAAAAATGACCCCTACTAATGCTATCCAATTAGAAAAACTGAATGAGATTTTTGGTCAATCAACACTCACTCATAAAGAATACTGTATAGAAATTTGAAAGGTGTGGCAGTATAGCTATGAATTTGAGTCGTACTTGAATATAAGGCTTCTATGACCAAATTGACATTTGGGGTTTTCCATTTTTTTGCAGAACTCTGAAATAGAAAATATTCAGGTTTACATGAGAGATGCGACTTATCACATTCATTTGAAACATAAATTATGATTTTGTCCTCCCTATGAATCGGTTTTCTCTGAAGTGTTTCATTGATTTATTCACTGTTTGTTTCCAGTCATTGGCTTGTAAATTTTAGGCTTCCCTGATATCTTTGCTATGAATATGTGTTTACTTGGGCAAAACGATTTAGTCCCTCAAACTAATGCCATGTCTAGACACAAATAGAAGGAATCAATTCAAATTGAATCTGTCCTGTTCTCAAAGTTGTTCAAGATGAATAAACATTATAACTTGGTACCACCTTCAAATATGGTGTCATTGAAAGCAAAAGAAAATCAATTACAATAACTTTAAAGTTATAAAATCAGTTGGTGTTAAGGAAATAAAAGAAATTTTAACAAATCAAGACTTTTGAATATTACTTGTTCTCAGTTTACTCAAAAGGGCATCAAATTTGTATCTGTAGTTATAAAAGTGTTTAATGAAAAGTTGTCAGCCTGACCAAGAATCCCTCCTCTCCTAAAAGTCTGATATTTGGTTATTTGATAAAATTTTTAGAAATTAGTGACTTATGTTAACAACTTTTCAATAGTGAAATTAATGTTTACTGGCTTAAAGATTGAAAGTTTTACTAAAGAAATGTACTTCCTGATATATATTCCATTTTTAATTTTTTTTAAAATATATATATATGAATATGAGATAGTCAAACAAAGGAGACCTCTGGTAAGCAATAAAAATGTTAAAATCAAAATGACTGAAAAGTTAAAAAAATCAACAGCCATGAAGCTTATAGAATATTAAAAGGAGAATATTAACATGTGAAATAATAAAATACTAATTTATTCAGGTATATTGGATATTGTCTTAGGCTATAGAAAAATATATCTGATTATCTTCTTCTAAGTGCCATGGTTCTTCCTGATGTTGGTGATCATGGCTCTTGGCAATTTCCTGTCCATTGAAGTGCATTGTAAAGTTTGTCATTTTATTATTTCACCTAACCTCTGTTCTACAAACCATTTATACAAGCTCGTTAAGTCAGTCATCCACTGCTTTCCACTATCCCTCTTACCTTCAGTATGTCCTGTGAGTGTCAAATTTTATAAACCCTCTTTCCTCATTATGTGTCCCAGAACCTTCAACTGTCTTTTTCCTGATTCTAAGTATGCTTTTTGCTTCCATTTTCTCTAAAACTTCAACATTACTCACATGTTCAGGCCATGGTATCCTCAGTATCCTTCTGTAGAACAACATTTCTGTTGCCTCAAGTCTCTTCTTCATCTGTGAGGAGATTTTCCAGAATTCACTGTCATATAAGAAGACTGATATTACATAACAGTTCATTACTATTCTCTTGATTTTTAACAAAATTTGCTGTTTCTTAATACTTTGCTTATATTTTGGAAGGTATTTTCTTTCTATACTAATGCACCTACAGATTTTGGTATCACATTTTCCATCCTCTGCTAAAAGACTTCCTAGATAATTAAATTTTTGTAGTTCCTTGATTTGGATGTTTCCAATTCGTAGTTTACATGTTAGGCTGTTCCTTTTGCTGTCAACCATACATTCTGTCTTCTTATTTCTTAAACTTGTTTGCATTTTTTAAAAATTACATTTCCAAAACAAGTTATTATCAATATTTTTTAATAAAGATAGATATTATAATCTGTAAGCTAAACGATAGATTACTCTTGTAAATATAAGTATATCCTAAAAATTTAACCAATATCAATTGATTTAATCCAAATTTTTATTGTGAAAAAATTGACTTGCATAATAAAATGTGACATTCTGTAGTTTGCTTGGTTCTTTCTTAAATCATATAATATCAGAGTGGAATTCCTTTTCTTTTTAATATTATATAATAATAATATAATATCAGAGTAGAATTCCTTATCTTTTTAATATCATATAATAATCATATAATATCAGAGTGGAATTCCTTATCTTTTTAATATCATATAATAATCATATAATATCAGAGTGGAATTCCTTATCTTTTTAATATCATATAATAATCATATAATATCAGAGTAGAATTCCTTATCTTTTTAATATCATATAATAATCATATAATATCTTAGTGGAATTCCTTTTCTTTTTAATAACATATAATAATAATATAATATCAGAGTGGAATTATTTTTCTTTTTGATATGATATAATACCAGAGTAGAATTCTTTTACTTCTTCATATCATATAATATCAGAATAGAATATATATGAGCACTGGTGCTCCTGCTATATATTTAGAGATCCTTGACAAAATCGAAAGAAGAATCTGCAGTGTTATTGGCCCTGACATCTTGGCTTTCTATCACTTTCCAACTGCAATAATGTAGCTTTATTATGCCTTCCCTATAAATAATTTCATGGTAAATGTTCTGATGAGTTCTCCACTATGGCACATAGGCTCTATGAATTTACTAGAATGGTGCCAAGGTCTTATGATTTTACAGTCAAAATACCTAGATGTAACTATAAGTTTTATGTTAACAGTTTCTTTTCTCACATTTCTCACTTGTGGAATTCTCTTCTGGCTTTTTGCTTCCTAGTCAAATTTGATCTTCAAAAACTTAAATCATTATCATAAATTTGATCTTCAAAAACTTAAATCATTATCATAAATTTGATCTTCAAAAACTTAAATCATTATCATAAATTTGATCTTCAAAAACTTAAATCATTATCATAAATTTGATCTTCAAAAACTTAAATCATTCTTAAATTATGTTCTTTTATTGTTTTCACTCCTTAATAATGTTTTTCTTATATTCTTTCCCATTCACTATCTCCCTGCATCTTAGTGGCTCTGTTGCCTTGCTTAGGGTGAAATAATTTTTTTTAAAAAAGAAAAAAAATGATAACTTCATCTAGCTGAGGTTTAAAAGTCATTTAGTGATCCACATGTTTCATTTTGGTTTAATATGAGAGACAATGAAAAGTATTTAATAAATTCATTAGTTGCAGAATGTTTTAAATATGATGAATAATCTATTTACTGTAGAGATAAAAAGTTAATGAAGAAAATATATCAATAATATTATAAGTGCTTAATTAAAAAAAAAGTGCCTATTATAGAAGCAGCTGCAATTAGCAAAGTATTTATATAATTTGTGTTATCAATATGATTTAACTTGTTAAAAAACAAATTGGATTTATCTTCAATGAATAACAAACATGCAAATATGGGCAAATATTTATTTGTATCTCCACATGACAAGAAATTTAATATGATGAATTAATTACTGTGAGCTTTAAAAATGCCTAAGATACTTTGGTTAAGTTGCAGTCATCAGAGAATCACTCTGAATATTCTGATTAAATGAAATAGAGAAATACTATCTGGGGGCGGGATGCTTCATTCTGAGATGAATTAAACTTTGCAGCTCTTACCCAAAAATAAGAACCAAGATCCCAAAGACCTAAGTGTTATAATATTTATGCAGTTCAAGTACTTGGACCTCTCATGTATCAGCTACTAAAAGTAATTTTAGTATTCTCTCTATGTCCCAAGCCCCTTCAGGACACAGACTTTTACAGTTCTTCACAGCTTCCTTTGTTTTGTTACTTTCAGAAATATCTTTTCCTTTATAACCTTGCTTTGACTTTGTGTTACTTGTTCTTTTATTCATTTGCCTTCCAACCATATCATGTTAAAACACCGGTTCCCTTATGATCACTGAAGTTAAACAATATTGAGCACGATCAGTTCCTCAATGAGTGACTTCTTGGGAATGCCAGGAATTGCTGTAAGCTTGGATGTGCAGGTGTTAGAATGTAAAATGGCCTGGAATTGTTAATCAGAGAGCCAAGTTCCAATTCCAGTTCGGTTCATTATATTTTATTGGTTTGGTTGGCATGAATTGATTACATACACACACACATATATATATATATATATATATATATATGTATGAAAAATAATCTTACTCTAATTTATTATAATAAATTGATTAATAATGAGAATCGTGATTTATATCAATATATCTGTTAATGTTAATATTTTTTCATGTCTGATTTTATTTTAAAAACTATACTGCTACTATATTTACAATTCAATCAACATTAATAACTTCTGAGTCACAGAAATATTTTCTTATGTTCACGTCTGCTTTTCATTTACATCAATAATAAAATTAAAACTCTATGGTGGGGGATCATAGCAATGTCAGCCATTTTTTTTATATTTAGATTGAAACCATATTTTTCTCTTTTTCACCATTTCTATCAAAACTTCTTCATGCTCTCACAGCTGTGTCCCTCCTTTTTACTCCCCCCCCCACCATATTTATTTTTTTTATTTCTTAGAAGACGGTTGCTTACAGGGAATATTGTAAACTGTTTTTAATATATTGATACAGATCTTTGTTTCCTCTTTCCATGGTAGATTATAACTGCTTAGTTTTGAAACCACTCTCTGAACCAAGGACTCATTTTTAAGAGTAAATCATGATGATAATAATCTCAAAATAGATTAATGCTCTTATATTTTCCAAGAGTATATTTCTTTCAGTTCATTTACAGTATAAAAAACATTATATATATATATATATATATATATATATATATATAAAGAGAGAGATACATAGATAGATATTAATTTGACTACAGACCTACATGAAACTGGTTTCTTTTACAGATTTTCTTATAGTTGTATTTGATGGAAAAATAAAAACTTGAAAAATAAAAGCTCTTTGTTATTCCCTAACACAAAAGACTTCCTAAAGACAGGAAAAGTGTAGACAAATATTCTGCAGTGAGAAACGACAATGTATACATCTTAAAGCAATTATTTTTACTGGCATATTATTATGTATATAATAACCCTATTCTATCAGTAATGCTTGTATTCATTTCTTACCATTGAAAAGCCTATTGTTTCAAATGTTTTGCCTTACAAAACACAGATTAAGAACTGAAAGTTGCTGAAACAAATTTCTCATTTATAATTCACAGAGGAAGACATTAGTTTAAATGTAAATAATACATATAATCCTACTCGTAATATTTTTAATCATTTCCCTTCAAGTAAGGCAATAAAGTCACTAAGATGCAAATGGTTACTGAGAATGAAAGTAACTAAGAGAACATTATTAGTCAAAAGGGCAATAAAGTTACAGAATTCAAGGAGACAGATGATGACAATTGATGTTGCATTTCAATTTTTGAAGACTGTAGTTGACAGGAAAACAATAAGCTGGAAGAGAGTTCCATAGGTGAGAAGTGTGAGCCAAGAAACGATTAGAATCTAGTACAATGCTTAATTCATGAAGTCAAGGTAGCAAAGAGAAAAACTCATAAGAACAAATATTTGTAGATATCACAGGTTACAGGTATTGAGTTAGGAACATTTTTAAGCTTTGCTGATCATTCTGAATATTGCTTTTGATATTTTGTTCAAGAAAATTCTTTTAATATATACTTTGCAGCTACATGTTCTTCTTGACATAATTCATTTAAATGACATCTGTGAGCTATAAGCTTTTGATTGAAAAGTCTCAGCAGAAATTCCCTCCTCTTGTTTATATAATTTTATTAATAGAAATACCATCTTCATACTGTCAAATATATCACAAATACAAAAGTCATCCCGGTGTAGTCATGTAACCCCTGACCATATCTGCAGACTCAAACACACCTTACCTATAGTGAAAGTTGGTACTTTTAAAATACTACAGCAACCACCCACACACTATCACATGACCTCCCTGACCTGGTTTTAGGAGTGCTACACCTTGTCCAAGAAACTTGTATGATTTAAATTTTAAAGTCATTTCCCCAAGACATTCCTGAGTGAAAAATCCTGTTTTGTAATGAATAAACAAAACAAAACAAAACTCTTACCCTAACCCTAACCCACTCAGTTTGTGTACTTGTTTGTATATTTATTATTTGAAATAACCATTTCGAGTTTTCTAGTCATTTCACTTGCTTTACATTCTCACGTACATCAAAGGTCTGTTATATTCACACCCAGAATTCTTTCAAATGTTGCCATTTAGTTTTATTCAAAGACAAGTGAAATGATGAAATATGTATGTATTACAGGTAAGGTTTCAGTTAGACTTGATTATGTTTTCTCTAAAGACATGCACATTTTCCCACAGCAAGCTAATGCACTGTTTTCAATTTTACTTAGCAGAAAAAAAAAATTCTTTCTCTCCACCCACAGATATTAAGAACAAACTATAAAATTACCATTTCAACAAGCCAGGGCCAAATTTTCTTTAAGATATCATCTATGAAATTGAAATTATTAACCCTTCGGCAAGATTTTTTTATGAATTATTTATTTATTATATATTTTTTATGATTGCTAAATCTTTTTCAAAATGTTATATTTTGAATATTTTTCATTCTTTTTCACATAATACTAATTGATGTGACAAAACCTTTCTAAGTGATAAATTTATAAATTTTATGATTTAAAAATTACTCATAAAGTATTAAGAGCATCATTAGGATTAACAAAAGTAAAAACAGGAAGTAAGTATAATGTTTTGTCTAAATAGTTTTTGTTATTAACCCATTATTTCCCACCATCCTATTTTTGGAACAGTGGGCATTAATGATTTATAAGCAAAAATCTATTATTAATAATGATTTTTCTATAAACTTATAATTAAAACAGGATCTTTTATAAACCTATAATTAATACTTGACTTTTATTTCAATCTTTATTATTAATACTGGATTTTCTGGTGTGTTTACATAGGTTAACATTGATGGCAACTATTGATGAGTTCTTTTTTTATTTTGGTGTAAACAAAATCAGTTTGGATTTCCACTCATTGGTTCATTGGTTTATGCTCTAAAAATGAATGAGTATTTTGATTTGATTTCCGAAGTGTCCCTTCATGGCCTTAGCTTTCTCACAATGAAATCCAGGTTCAAATCTCATCATGGTCAAATCATCAAGGATGAGGCTTATTGATTATATCATCCTGGAGACAATTAGAGTACGTGGCACCATTGTAAAGTGCTAGAAAAGTATGCTATTGATTGATTCAAGCCTTGCAAATGAAATTGAGTAGATGAAACTGTTTGGAAGCCACCAATGGTTGTGCTTATACATTAATGGTGGAGCTAGGTGACACCTGTGCTCACTGTTCAACACTGACCTGTCTATATTGTAAGCAACAGTATAAGTAATCATATGTTGTTGCCAGTGTGCAAGTCAAGAAATGAGCTTTATGAACATTACAAGACATGAGCACCAAGAAGAAAAAAAGTGCCTTTTTTAGATAAAATCTATAATTATGTTTACAAAGTATCAATTTTGGGCCAAATACATAAGAAAATGTGCAGTAATATCTGGTACAGAAATATCTCACATGCTCTTTATTTACTTTTTATTTTTTTAGATTAAAATATTAGGAGATAATGATTTCTACATGTTTGTTAAACTCAGGTGCTAACAAACACCAGATAATTTTAAGTTAGTTATGATTTTATTTCATTGACTTTTTTTCAACTCTTAAAAGCTTGTATGTTTGAAAATTACTTTGGCATATGCCTGTACGTTTTTATGAGAAATTTAATAGTGTGTCAATCTTGGTTTGGTCTATTCCAGTTCTGCATTTTGATCGATATATTTTTTTGCACCTATCAATTATTCTGTTAATCAATTTACATATATGCAGTAAAATCCAAATATGTATTTTTTCTTTTATATTTTTTGTTTTTTTAATCATTTCACCCCACGCAAGGTGATAATGCCAATAAGACACAAAGGGGTTACTGGAAGTGGAAAAGAGTGAGAAGACTTTAGAAGGAACTGGAGACCCAATCCTAAACAAGGGATAGACTTCTAATTCTGTTAAAAAGACTGGGAAGGAGTGTTACTCAGGCAATAGGCGAACCTATCAGTTCTTTTTTCTTTAACTCTTATATTTAAAAAAAATTTTGTTTTTTATTACTAATGTTCATTGTAGATAAGAATTAAGTTACTGTTAAAATGGTTATGATACATGTAATGTGATATGGGTGACAGAGGAAGTGGTAGGAAGTGAACATTATGAAAATAAGGAGGATAGATAACAATTAACCTTTAAATCTGGACAGTGATAAAAAAAAAAACTAGTGTCTTTGTTTACAAAATAAAATTTATTAAATTGCTTTTATTACTTGAGATAACTTTAATTTCAGATGACTTTACACCTGACTGCTGAGCACTTATAAAACTAAAAACAAAAAAAAGAAAAAGGCCTCCTTGGAGTAGTTGGTTTAGGTTTTAAGCTTTATAACTCATATTTCACAGGATAACTATTGTGTGTTGGCTACCTTGCTTTTCATTGGAGGATGTCCAAATCCATTCCTCAGGGATGTAAAGCTGTGATTGGCTGTTTTTCAAAACCAATCTTTATTCAATTAGTTTCCTTCTAATTAATTTTATGAAGTACCCTAAGGTGTTAGTAACAGAGGAGTGAGTAGGGGAAAGCAGCTAAATTAAACAAGAGAAATGAAATGAAAATCTCGCAAAGAATAAGACAGGAGACTTAAGAATATTCTTGGGGATTCTATTTCATCAGATTTAAAGTTAAGCAAAAACATATGATTTTCTACATTTTTTAGGAAGGATTTTTTTTCTCTCACATTACCCAAATTATGCTGTAGTTGAATCAGTTAAAGTATTTTCCACACTTTCATTAATCAAATTATTCTACATCCTAATAGCACTTGGTTGAGGGAGCTTCGTCATCTTTCAAAGAGGTTTTTTAACAGAATCAATCTTCTTTCCAAATAAGAGGCAAAAGTAATAATGTGTTATATAGTACCAGCAGTAGAAAATTGTCCTTAGCATCAGCTATAGGGAGGGATAGCTTCATGCCTTTTCCAAGGGTATTAGGTCAAATGAGATTTGAATTATATATATAAAAATGTACATACTATCTCACACCTCTAGCACAACTCGGAATTTCATGCACAGTGCAATAGTCGGGTGGTGAGCTCAAATTGATTGTTTTATGGTTTGAATCAAAATCAAGATATATTTTGATTCAAACCATAAAACAGTCAATTTGAGCTCAGCAAGCGAAGATTGTATCATGCATGGAACTCAGAGTTGTGCTAGAGGTGTGAGATAGTATGTATATTTATTAATATATATATATATATATATATATATATATTTTTGGTCTGTTTCATTATATTGAGCACTGTTTCATTAACACCTGTACTATATGTGTGATATGTTGTAATTTTATTGCCATACATATATATATATATATATATATATATATATATAAGTGCCTCTGAGTCCTTGTTGAAGAAGAATCATTTTCCACTCTCCAACCTCTCTCTCAGAGGCAGGGTGTGGCGAGTCTGTCACTGTTCTATCACTACTTCCATGGAAAGTGCTCAGATGAACTACTTTCCTTGGTTCTACCAGATCTAATCTGATCACTTCAGTCTTAACCTGTTCAAGTCTAGAGTTAACCATTATCTTCCCCCTCCTATCCATATAAACTACTCCTTCCTGTAACCCTCTATCTCGATTGACCAATAAGCTTTGTGCAGGGTGAACCTTACTGTAAAAAAAAGCTATTTTTTATGTGTCAAAAAGCTATTTTAAAACAACTTTAAATGAACTCTCTTGTATACATAAGAAGAACATATAAAAATACAATAATACCTTCAGATATGAATGTACAAGTTTTTTTAGATATGAGCTGGAGTTTGGCCGATTTTTTTTTTTTGCCTTGAGAGCTGAATTTTAAGATATGAGTGAGTTTCAGTTAAGCATCCATTTGTTTTCACAGTGAGCACAAAGTTTCAAAAGTATTTCCCCTCAAAGTACACGTGTTCACCTTGCTCTGGAAGTATCTCTGTTGTGTTGTGCCTTTTTTACTGTTATTTCAGAAAATTCCTTTAGTGATGCTATGGGCCTGGAGAAAGTAAGTGTAAAGGGCAGCGGTGAAAAACCAAAACACATGATTTCATTTGAGGTAAAGCGGGAAATTATTAAAAAATATGAGAAGACGTACGAGTAATTGATTTGGTTAGACAGTATGATAGATAAAAATTATAAAATTTAAAAAAATTAAAAACAATTAGTTGCAGTAATGGATAAAATGTAAATGTTTTAAAAAATTAAGTGATAATGCTAATCTTCGGTGGTTACTAGGCTCGCTATTGCTGTCCCTCCTCTTCTCTACTCTGACCGTTGGCCTATGACTCATTTGAATTTCATGGTTTAGTACAGTTTATTTGTTTAAAACTTGTTTTTCCTCTTTTATTTTAATGTTTGTAAACTACATTTTTTGTTTATTCACATGTTTTTGCTTGTAAGAAACCCACAAATACAAAATTAGGGGTGAATTTTGGAAAATAAGGGTGAATTTTAGGGGCTTGGAATGGATTGTGAATATTCCCATTAATTTCAATGGGGAAAATTGACTTGAGATAAAAGTCTTTCATGTTACAAGCTCTGTCTTGGAATGAATTAAACTGAAGACATTACTGTATATATATATATATCATGAAAGACAACAGACAAGGTACTGTGATTAAGCTTTTTATTTAATTTTTCTTGTGTTAGAACAAATGTTTTCTTTTTTGGGCACAGTGTGTGTAGAAACTGTTCAAATGTTCTACACACACTGTGCCCAAAAAAGAAGACACTTGTTCAGAAACTAAGAAAAATATAATAAAATGCTTAATCACAGTACCTTGTCTGTCGTCTTTAATGAAATATGTATAAATGAAGGATTGCTGCCTAAATACACTATATATATATATATATATATATAGAGAGAGAGAGAGATATGAAGGTGGATTCATAAATTAGTAGCATAACAGTTTTTAGTTGAATTTGGATCTGAAGTTTTTGCTGTATAATATTTAGCCTATGTAATTGATATTTACCACTGAATTAAGTTCATTGACAGGGAAGGAGATTACGTTGAAAATATAATATCCATTATAAATACTTTTCTTGTTATGTTACAGATTTATTGATATACCTATGTATATAAAATTTTAATTGAAATTAAATTGCATATACCTTTTTGAATATCTCTCAAGTGATTCTCAATATTAAAACTACAAAAATTTCTCTATGCAATGAATTTTTTTGCTAAGCATTTTGCTGTTTAATCCATAAGAACTTTATTCCCATCAGAAATGATTAATTTCTGAAAATGCAACTGTGATATTTTTTCTTTGTGTTTCTTCTTTAAAAAGACTGTTTGAGTTAACAGATTTTTTAAAAAGTCTCAGACATAACAGAAAAGCAGTCAAGTGAAAAGCATTACTTAGAATATGAGCTCAGAAAAACCCTATGCAAATGTACATGAAATCATACAAATATAAACAATTAAAACTGAGTATTTAAATTAAAAACTACTAATTTTTATATGGAAAATATATTTTTGCAAAGTAACATATTAACATTATTCAAAATGTTACTCTGAATTATTAATAATACTTCTTTTTTAAGGCCTCTCAATTCGCAATATCCTTATTGTTAATTTCATTCAAAGTTGTTTTCTGTTGCCATAGCAGGATATGATAACACAACTATGAAATTCAAACAAATTCAAATTAAGAGATCAAAGTCACCTTCAGTGGCAAGATGAACTTTTTTGCACAGCTAATGAAGTCACATCCAGAGTGATAAAGTTAAATGAGAAGGATCGACAGAATTCTCCGTGATAGACTTTGTTTTTCTTGAATCAATTTAAAATACTTTAATTTTTTTAAACGGAATTTGTTTCCATTGGGCCCATAAGGAAAGAAATGGAAACAGAAATTTCATATTGTAAAAATATATAAATAATAACAGGTAAGCAAAAGAATAAATGAATCAGATTGATATGCATGAAAAATTGATTATGAGAGAAAGTGAAAGAAAAAAAGGAGAAAGGAATGTGAAAGAAAAAAAGGAGAAAGGAAAGTGAAAGAGGAAATGAAAAAAGTAAGAGAGAGGAAAAAAGAAAAGGAGAGAAAGAAAAAATGGAAGAAGAGCAAAAGAGAAAGAAAAAGAGAATGAAAAAATGAAATAGAAAAGAGAAAAAGAGAGAGAAAGAAAAAAAAGGAGGATGAAAAAAAATGTTTTGAATTATTTTCTTTTAAGATTAAGAGGTTCCAAAAGGAATAAACATTGCTGTCATGATATGAGAGAACTGATGAAGATGTTGGAATTTGGTCAAAGAGAATATGGAAGTGGAAATTTTGGATTGAGGACGAAAAATGGATACCAACAGACAAACGGTGACTGAGATCTATCCCAATCAAACTCGGTCTTAAGTCTCCCACTGCAAGAAACTTTAGCTAGCAGTCGGTTATTTCTGACCAAGTTAGATGGGAATGCCTGCACGTATGATATTGGTCTGACCACATCGCATTATTTCCCCACTTTTCATTCCTTACCTTTATTCCTTCTTTGTAAACCTGTGAATGAATGTGTGTGAAACCAGAATTTAATAAAGAAATCTCTAGGTGTTCTTCTGTCTAAAACTGAAAATCTATTATCACTCTCAGATCTTAAGGGACAGAAAGACAGACAGTTGAAAGGACATAGAACAAAATTCAAGTAGTTTCTGTTATGACTGCAAGTAATAATGTGCTTTATATGAAAAAGCACACAGCAGGGAACTCGACAAGAGGAAATAAGTGATGGCTTGCTGGTTTAGCTTCAAGATCCATAGGTTATTGTCTGCTATTGTCTATATTATATTGACTGTCTGATGCTTGCAGTGAAATTGAATGTGGGTGAGAAAGAGAAAGAATCAATTTAATATTTTTATTTTATTTCAGTTTTATTTCTTTGCTATTGAAGATGATACCAGAGATTATACCAAAACTATCAATTAAAATATTGAGTTTTTAACATTCAAAGAATATATACAATTAAAGGAAATGATTATATCTATAAAATACTTTACAAATCACTGAATTCATTATTTATATCAGGTCACTCTACAAGTGCTTCTGATACCATGTAACCCAATACTACCTGTCACATGGTCAGATCACTGGTAACTAAACTAATTCCCCCACTGTACTTTTCTGTTGAGGAGTGGATAGATGCCAAGCAGGATTAAAACAAGCTCTGTCAAAGGGTAAGTAAAACTTCTTGTAAGATCAATGGCCATTTGACACAGTGGGGTAGAGCTATGTATCACACAGCATTGCTTCCTGGACTTAAGTCAGGAGCCAGGGGTGAAGGGTTCAGTGGCCACATGTCCATAACTAAAGCAAGCCTTCAAATTGGAGTATACCAGCTGTAGTTTAACCTGGACAGAGATAGGTTCTATTAATATCTACTTATCCAAGACTTTAGCCAAATTTGCCTATCTTTTCTGACTCTATTCAAATTTACCTAACATGGAAAGAGTAATAAGAAAGGGCTTGAAAAACCTATTTTTTTGAATAATCATTTAAAAAGAAAGATTTTATAAATTTCAACTGAAAGTAATACTGGCTTCTTGGTCAATGAATGCCAAATGTTTCCTTATAAAGAAACAGCTAATATTACCATTGACCTTCAACTTCATTCTCCACGATAGATTCAAATCAAGTGATGTCTCTTGAACAAAACTAAAACAAATTGTATTTTCTATATCTTACCATTAGATTTGAAGAAAGATAACATATGCAATGAAGGCCCCCACCTGCCAAAGTTTATTAGTCCAGGAGCCTCTTAAGGCCTAAATACCACCCTGTTTGGACCCTGTATTAATATCAAAAGTGTTGAGGACTTCAAATATCTTAGATCTCCCTTAATAGATTACAAAAAAGACTTCAATACCCACAAAGCTCTTGAATGGAATGCATGTAACAAACTTCACAAGATTTGGTGCTTGAAACTTTCATCCTCCTTAAAAGTCCAAACCTTTTGAACATTGATTGAACCACTCGTACTGTATGGATCAGAAATTTGGACCTTATCTGCTCATCTTGAAGGACAACTGGATGGAACATATACAAATTTACTTAGAAAAATCCAGAACATCAGTTGGAGATCTCATGCAACATTTAACAAAATTTATGGAGAACTGAGACCTATTTTTTAAGCTCAGACAAAAATGATTACAGTTTGCCAGCCACTGCCATCGAGCGCTCAGGGAAATTGTCTCATCTATACTCCTATGGCATCCTTCTGGAAGTGTCTTCTCATGAAAATTGACTTTCCCAGACATCATAGCTCGAGATTCAAGGTTGAACATTGGGGATAGCAATGCAGGACCGAACATTGTGGAAAGGGATTGTCAATGGAGTTTCGACCAACCATAGGGAGGCCGAAAGACGATGATGATGATGATGATTATTATCGGTCATGTTATTGTTATTTAACAAATAGGTAATTTAGGAGACAAGTGTACAAGTCTTATGTATTATAATCCAATAAAGAAGTCTAAAGTTAAATCAAAGATTTATTTACCATTGAGTAATAGAAACAAAAATTATTATGTCCACATTATCTACTTTGGATAGCAACTAAAGAATTATTTTAAATAAATTCCATTGGGATAAAAATGTTTTTTTAACAGATTATCACCTTTCAGATATAATGAATTGATTATTATACTGAGACTATAGAAAGAAAGCAAGATAAAGAGGGAGAAATAAAGAAGGAGAAATAAAGAAATCGGTATCAATGTTGTCAAAAGTTTTGAACTATGTAGACATGTTAGTGTGCCAGAAGATGTAATAACAATTTCTCATGAATGTAAATCAGTGTCAAATATTCTGAGTATTGTTATATCCCACCCCATGCCTCTACAATCCCACCTCCCACAATTTCTTCCTGATCACCTGATCACACTCACTCCTCAAAATTGATGAAAGCATGAGTGAGTGAACTTGTGTTATTAACGGAGTCAAGTATGAGAAAATACAATAGTAGACAGTTGGTGTAGGAATCCGGGTGAAACAAGTCTAAAACTGCAGTAGATACCCCATTTATAACCTGTTTCCATATTGGAATCTAGAAAATGTTAATAATATAATCCTTGCCTATCTACATCTCACCATATCATCTTTGTTGTGCTTCTATTTTGCTGTTATGTTATCATGAAAAGAAGAATGCTAAAAACATTTTTAAATATAGTTTCCATTTCTAATATATACAAGTATAAATATGTACATTGATAAAGTATAACTCTTGTATATGTTGAATTTTTTATTTAAATGTGTAATTATGGTCATATGAGGTAATATCATATGAATAAATGTATTTTGAACTCAATACATATATACATCTTGCTCACACCCTTTCACTGTCTAAACTGTTAAATGTAGCCATCTCTTCTACTCCAATAGCTTCATGTCTCACACCTCCTGCCTGTGGAATTCCCTCCCCTTTTCCTGTTTCCCTAATAGCTATAATCTCCAACTATTCAAATGTAATGTCAATCGACATCTCCAGATGCCTTGATCTATCCCCTATCCTTCTCTTCATCCTTTCCTCTATCACTCCTATTTGCTCTCACTCCAACTATCTGTAACCCCTTGCGTGCTAGTGGCTTCCCGCCTTGCTTGGGGTGAAATGCTTAAAAAAATATATATAGAATTAATATAAGTAATAGGTTTGTCACTTAGCTGATTGATGTTACCTTCAGAATACCAACTCCAGAGTTCCATAGATGGACTCATCAGGGGGTTTCAATATATAATGATAAAAATAGAGTTTTAAGGGGTATGCTATATTTATTGGTTAAAGTGCTCAATATCAGGGATAGAGCGCATGTAAATATAAAAGTGGACATTAAGGGGACACTGCTTCATCCTTAACCCTTGAACACTAACCATGGGTATATATTACTATTTTTTACTGTGCAAAAAGAATGCTATGAAGACAAAATGCTTTCCATCAGTTTCATGTGTATAAATGCTATATATGAGACACACACACACACACACACACACACACATATATATATATATATATAATATATATGATACACATACACACACACACACACACACACACACACACATATATATATATATATATATGATACACATACACACACACACATATATATATATATGATATATATGATACACATACACACACACACACACATATATATATATATATATATATATAATACACATACACACACACATATATATATGAGACACACACATACACATATATATATATATATGAGACACATACACACACATATATATATGAGACACACACACATACACACACATGAGACACATACACACACACACACATATAAGACACATACACACACACACACACACACATATATATATATGATTTGAAACAAAAGGAAACCTCCATCAATACCATTTGATTGATTTGTTGTTTACAGTTTATCAACCCTTTCTGGATTATTTAAAGCTGAAACATATTTCAGCTTGTAGGGGGTTGCTTATAGTACACATTGTGCCCAAGTGGTCACCCATCTAAATACTGATCAAGCATGACTCTGCTTAACTTCGGTGATCAAAACAGATCCAGTGCTTTCAGCACGATTTGACTGCAGGTGCCCATCAAGAACTATTAGGATGAAACAGTTGTAGAACTGGACCACCATGATTTGATTATAGTAGTGAAAGCTAGTGTAAAACTAGTCATGCTTTTCAGCAAAAACTAATAACAGAGAAATGGTTAACAAAGTCTCCAAATATCCCACCTCAGTTTTTAGAATTCAGAGTTGTCCTTCTTCTACACTGGTTGCCAATCAAGGCTAAGGATCCCAGTCTGTCTTACTATTTAATGAATAGCCAGAGAGAGAAAAGATGGCTTCATACCTATCCCAAGGATATTTGTGCAAAAATGAATGAGGAGAGCTTGGCCAAAATTTGAACTTGTCATCTCAGTTCCCCTTTCCCTCTCTCTCTCTCTCTCTCTCTCTCTCTCTCTATATATATATATATATATATATATATATATATATATATATATATATATATATATATGTTAATTTGATTTTTGCATATACATATCTCCATCAGAAAGCATATTTATAAAAGATGCTGAAAAGTTATCAGCCTGAAGAAGAAGGTAAAAACAAAAACTGATATTTTGTATATTGGATTTTGGGAACTTGTAAGGTCGAGAACTGTTTAACAACCATCAAATATCTTCATTCATTGCAAATGAATGAGTACAGTATTTCGATTTATTTCACCACTGATATATATAATATAAAACATATGGTGTACTTGAATTATCTTGAATCTATCTGAAGAATTATATATTGTCATTTATGTGCACATGTGTGTGTGTGTGTATATATATATATATATCTATATATATATATATATATATATATCATTTATTTATTTATTTTTATAGCTTCTATTATCTGTTAATGTTCTTTTTGTTAGTTTCAACTTACTAAACATATTTTAATCCTGAATTTGAAACCATAATGGCGATTAGGTAGAAGCCACAACCCATTTTCATCAACTAAAACGTCATTTTTATAACAAACAATCTCTGTGTGTCGTCTTTATCGTTTGTAAAGTATTTTACAGTAACCCTACACTTCCCACTAATATTTCTTTACTCTTACCAGAGAACTCATGGAAATGCAAGTAAAATTATGTTGCTCTGCTTTATTTTCTAGTTTGTAAATTGTAATAAAATGTGTGTTTTGTTCATATTCAGCAAAACCGAAGATGCAAAATAAGTTTAGAAACATAACTTTTTTTATTATAAAATAGAACATAAGAACTATATAAATACACACACACACACACACATATATTCACATTCTACAAAATACACCCATCTGATGATTGCATTCAAAGGCATGAGACTAGCAGTTGTGGCCTGTCACTGCCTACATGGATTTTGCTTTAATATACATACATACATATATATATATATATATATATATATATATATATATATATTTTTTTTTTTTTTTTTTTTTTTTTTTTTTTCACCAATTCAAATATATAATCTTTTTCTAAAAATCTAACAGGTGTTAAAAATTATTTGGCCCGTAGAGGTATTGATTTGTCAAATATATATACAAAAAACATATACCTAAATGATAGCAACTGGGAATTTTTCTGACAAACTAAATTTGTTTTAAAAGATTTACTAATAAAATTTAAATGACCAAAATAAAACCAAAAATAAGTCGAGCACTGACAAGAATGTCAGCTTTTGAACAGTACAATTTTTGGTAATGTAACAATGATACCGCAAATACTTCTTAAATGGATGCAGTTTTTAAAAGAGCTGTTTTAAAGGCTGGCAGGCAACAAAGACATCTAGAACATTATACAATCATCAGCACCCTCAAATAAAAGAGTATATCAGGAACGAAAATGACGGAATGTGTTTAAGCTCTTTATTGCACCTGTACATTACTAAAAGGCATGAATCCAAGATTCCCTTTACATTTTTCAACTCTTTGTCATCTTGTGTAACTTTGATTCTGTAGCCATTATTGTAATAGTAATATTAGTTGTTTCCTTATATGGAAGCATTCATTGACCGAATAGCCAATGCTACATTTGGTTGAAATTATTAAAATCTTGGAAACTGGAAAGACATAATAAAAGGAGACAGATCTTGTCAACAAAATTTAATCAAATTTGATTGAATGAATTCTTCCTGGATAAATGCACCTTTTTATATATATATATATGAGAAAGAGAGAGAGACAGGGGGGTATTTGTAAGGCATCATAGTTTGGCTTCATGAGCAAAGTTTACCATGAGGGTTGCAGGCCCTCTCAAAATGACTTTCAGAAACATGTGGAATCACCCCCTGAGCCTCTACTAAGTACTAATAAGATTTTAAAAGTAAAACAAAATCAATTTTAATGAGATCTGTCTAATGACTGAAATATTGTCATATTCCATTCTTAAAATCTTTATCCCAAGTCTGATGAAATGAAATTTCTTAAAAGAGTTAATACCTGCTGTCTTGCACGACATAAACACTAATATTGAATGCTGTTAAAGAATAATTCCAGAATAAAACCATTCCTCAATTTGGGAGAAAAGTTTAAAGCTTTATTTATTTATTTTTTTCCTTAAAAAAATAAAAATAAAAATGAACAGAAACCAGCAAATACAAAAGTAATGGCAGTACTCATAACAAAATGGTTGCTTGTCAAGTTGTATTCTAAATGCAGATTTATTGCTAAATGAACAAAGGAGTTGTCTATTTTAATCTCATTACTCACAACAATTGGTCATCAATTACTCTTAGTTAATTGAACTGTTGGCACTTGGATCTATTAAAATAAATAGATTATTTTTTGGCTTAATTCATTTTAGAAAAGCCAATAAGCTGTGTCATTTTACAGAATCATTATTTGTTTTTTTTCTGTTTATAATGCTTTCCTTTCTTTAAATAATTTATCTCAGGAGAAAAGAACAAACAGCAGGATTGTCTTGAAAATTGTTACAAGGATGGAGCTCAACTCTTTTAATGATTCATACTTGTCTTCCCTTACTGAGTATCAGTTTTAATGAATTTATAAATCTTTGATGAAACAGCAGAAACTGGTAATGCTTTCCTTGTCAGCTGCTCTGACAAAATTAGTTTTTTTTCTATCTTAGTTACCAATTTCTTTTGTATTCTTGTTGTTTTTCTTTTCTTTTCACTCTTTTTCAATCAAGAAATTTTTACTGACGGTTTACTAATCATAGAAATGTCATTAAAATGGCTATATTTAAACTTGTAAAATTGTAAAGATTAGCAAGTCCTTTTATGAGATAAATTCACTGAGCTTCTGAAGAAAAAATTGTTTTCAAAGTATCTTGATATCTTTAGTCTTTGGATAAAATAAAATAAGTATCTGAGCCACGGAATAGTTACTTACCCCGGTCTCCCCACTGAGACGAGATGTGACATAAGGTCGGGTTTAACTTTGGGAACCCATACACATACACTCAGGCTGGGATAAAAATTGTCCACTCCCCATAATCATCGGTTGTGCTGGCATTGGTATGGCTATTGATCTCCTCTCTCTAGTGAAATGTCGGGGTGCAGCATTGGACAGTTATTCCCTGGGGCTAGGCACCTCACAGTATTTATTTTCCTCAGCTGCATCTCTGTCCATGAACAGAGCTACAACTGAGTCACACTCTGCCCAAAGGTAGAGACATAACTGAGAGATGATAATCAACCCTCAGCATGGGCTGCAGAACATGCTTTTTCAACCTTTGAGGCCTTTTTATATCCTGAATCAATTTTACAATTGCTGGTTAAGCTTTTTCTTCCAATTGTTTTCTTTTTTTTGAAATGTGGAAGTGCCAACAGGATATGGCAAGTCTAGAAGGACAACTCTGAATTCAAATCTTGTTCAGCATTGGGCTAGAAACTTCTCTCTGTAAAAAAACTATTTATAATGGAAAAAACAGCTGCAATGCTTTGCATAGTATGATTGTGCCCCTATACTTCATAGACAAGACTTACATTCTATTTATACATTTCTGAATAAAACTTATTTCAATTATTGCCTTGTCCACAGTTTTTATAATCACATACATTTATTCATGAACAAATTGTCCAATGAGATATTGATCGTAAAGATTTCTACACTGTCTTTATATGATCCTTATGAATAATTTACTGAACTGTTTATTTCTAGTAAACTGCATTTAAAAGCTTAGATAAGGATGGCTTCAATTTGCTTGGGTCACCCTGAAATTATTTTATAGCCTCAGTGGAATAGGCAACAAGTGTAAATTATTGAATTTAAATGATTAATGTCTTAATCAAAGCAAATTTACAGTAAATAAAGTAGATTTATTGCTGTATTCAAGCATAAAAATTTCTGAAAAAATCTTCATAATTATCTCTAAATTGGTTAAAAAGTATTTTCATTTTTTCTTTTATTTAAATTTTAATAATTGTTGCTATTTTGTTGCTTTTTTAGAGAATGTTTTGTGTTTCAACTATTAGTCAAATATATACATGTATTGACTATGGTTTTCTATTTTTTTTTTTTTTTTTTGTACATTTTTTTGTTACTATCAATTTTAATTGTTGCTACTGTTGAAAGTCCTTAAGTGATGTGATTTCTGTTATTCGGTACAGTTCTCTGTTTGTGATTCTGTGGCACCAGTCCAAGAGATTCAAAGAAGAATGATTCTCACTAAGACCTGCAATCAATTCTAAATTGTCACTGTGAAGATTTTACTTCAGTTTAGATTACCTTTAAAAGTCAGTTCGTAAAAATAGTCAAGAATAAAAATGAATTGATAGAAATGGATGAATATTATAACCCAGGCACGTGTTGTTCTCAAGGGGATTATTTTAGAAGATTGTAAATGATTGGATCTGATTAATTGACCCATCTTTGTGGGGTTTTTCTTTTCTTTTTTTTCCACAGCATTTCAGTTGTATACCCTGTGGACTTCCTCAGGTGTCTGCTGTGTCCTAAAATTTCATCAAACATATGAAAATCATCCGTGGAAGACTGGAGGAAATGTAAATAAAATGTTATGAAAAAAAAAGACAGTAGGTTTTTCTGATCCAATCATATGCAATTAAAAAATGATCTGGGATGGCAAAATTTAAACTACAGTATTTTTTCTTCTTAAACCTGTAGAATCAAATATTATTTTAAAAGAATTTTTATAGATTGTACAGGTAATCATTTTCCTTGTCAGATGATGCAAATTTACTTGATTTATTAGGTTGGTGCAAAAATAATGTCTTTTTTTGACGTCCAACTTCATGTGAGAAAACGACATTATTTTTGCACCAACCTAATACTATTTCAATTATAGAAGTAAAGAATGTTTTTGAGAGATTTTCATTTTATTATACAACTGTTATTTACTTAGGCATTTCTGTAGATCTAACATATATATATATATATATATGAGAGAGAGAGAGAGATCAACACTGCATAGTGGATGTCAATTTCACATCTTAAGTGAGCATCAGACTATGTTTTAGTACTTTTTGTAGTTAACGGTAAAGCTGGGAGAGAGTTCCACAAGCAAGAAGTGCGAGAGAAGAAACTATTAGTATAGAACTTATTGTTACAACTAACAATTTCAACAGTGAAATAATATATGGGTGTGGCAGAAATACCTCTCACATATACATAGGTGTGTCAGAAATACCTCTCACATATACATAGGTGTGTCAGAAATGCCTCTCACATAATAGTAAGACATCAGTGGAAATGGTATCTTCATCTGGCTACCAATGTCTTACCATTATGTGGGAGGTATATGTTGGAGGTATTTCTGCTGTACCCTATATATATCATCGACTCTCCCGTCAAATTCGACATATGAGGGTCAAGCAGATCAGTTCCTAGAAACTGAGAGCCCGACGCCGACACATGAGATTTGATTATAGTGGTGAAGGTTTCGTGCAGGACCATCCACACTTTTTGAAGGGACGAATACAGATACCTGGTGCACTGAGTGCCACAAGGTCCTCAAATGACCCTCCGCAGGTTTTGAATTCAGAGTTGTCCTTCTCCTAGACCAGTTGCCATCCAAGGCTATAGAACCCAGTCTGTCCTGCTATTTACCCATAGCTGGAAGGAGAAGAAGAGGATTCACACCTTTCCCAAGGGTATTAGCACGTAAGTGAGTGTAATGGATTCAACTGGAATTCAAACTCGGCTCTCCGATTCCTCAATCCAAGCCGTTATCCATTACTCCACCGTGCCTCCTATATATATATACATATATACACCCACCCACACACACAGGGTGGGTTTTAAGCACCTGGGGCAATTTAAACTATTGCACCCATTTCTTAGCCATGAATCTTTAAAATTCTATTTTTGTACATATTTTCTCAACCTAATTATTTTTTTTGCAGCCTTAAAATTTAGCATCCAGGGAAATCATCCCTCTGTCCTCACCTATGCTACACCACTGTGTGTGTGTGTGTATATATATATATATATATATATATATTTTCAATAAGAGAATGATGTTTTCATCATACAGCCTACCCACAAAAAACAGTTTATTGTATTATTTTTCTATATCTAGAGTAAGTTTTAAGAAGCTTTCATCTTTACAATAATAAATATGAGCAACAATTTCAGAAAATATATTTATATAAAATTATAAAAAATATACAGAGTGTGACATTAATGCCAATGGTATTTTCAAATCTAAGGTCTCAGGTGCAAAGTATCATTACCAATAAACCAGGATACCCCAGCAGTACCTCACAATAGACTTTTTCACTTTTCCGTCACAGTGTCCAAATTTCAGATCCCTGCACATGTAACCATTGCCCAACCTGGAAATCTCTTAATATATTTCTTTTGTCTTTCGCATGATGACAATCTGTATTTAGTCACAGGTTTACTGAGGCTAAATTGGCAATAAAACATTGGTATCCAACTTTCATAGGAAATATATTGGTTGTACAGCTCTTTTTTTCTTGTATCTCTTTCTCTTTGTACATTTCCAATTTACATTGATTTGGTATTTTCCTCAAACTGAATCATTAATTAAATTACATAAACCTTTCTGAATTGTCACAAGATTAGCACACTAAGTGGTTAACAGCTAAATCTAAGCTGGAAAGGCGCGATGACATTCCCAAGTTGGTGCAATGGTCCAGTCCTTGAAAGCATCAATCAGGAGTTCTATCTTTTAGATACAAGTAGCTCTCAGAATGTTTTCCTCTTTTGCAAAATTTATTTTGACATGTAAAAGTTCAGATACAAGATTTAATTTTGACCTTTGACATATACTTCTTCTTGCATTCTTCCCTTTGTAACTGTTCATTACACACTCAGGTCTCGTATATCTCTTTTACATGTTTAATATTTTTGATATTATATCAATGAATGGTTTCCCGTTTCTCAGCTGTAAATGTGAGATGACATTCCAAATGTAGTGTGATAGTTCAGTTCTTTCAACTATCAAACAATCAGGAGTTGTTCCACCAGTTCAGACCATTGCAACTAGGATCTAACATGGCATGTCCTCAGGATCGGATTACCTTCATTCCCTTCATATTTCCTTAGTAAGAAAGACGTTCCACTCAGACAACTTCTTCCCAAGGACTGCTACTTTGTGGAACAGATTTCTCCAATTGCTATAATTTTAATCTCTTCCAGTCTAACCATTATCTATGTTGCATATCATCATAATCTGAATTCACTCCCTCCTCAGATGTCTATACAATAACCTCATTCAGTAACTCGCTTGGGTCTTGAATTAGGTGAACACTTAATAAAAAGAAAGCTTTTTGCAAAAGTAACAAGCTTGTGCAAAATGGATGGCAGAACAGATATTAGAAGGGATAGTAAAGGAACAAACATTGCTTAGAGATAAGAAATTTTGGAGAGCCATGAAAGGTACACTAAAAGAATGTACCTAGAATGTTTTCTTTTCTTTTTATTTTAGAAAATTTATTTTTATTTGAATTAGAAAGAAATATAACCATGTAGATTTTAAGATTTCCATTTTGTGTATATATGGAGCCTTTATCCCACTTAGATGA
Organism: Acanthosepion esculentum; assembly: GCA_964036315.1. Lineage (NCBI taxonomy): Eukaryota > Metazoa > Mollusca > Cephalopoda > Sepiida > Sepiidae > Acanthosepion > Acanthosepion esculentum. The sequence goes on from OZ038476.1 coordinate 33,796,145, forward strand.
AAATAAAGGTTTTCAATTTACATATTTGTAATTAACCTTATAAAATAGGATTTAATTTGCAATCATATTCCAGTCATATTTAATCAAAACCAATTATCCCAGACATTAGAAAAGCCAATCTATTTATCTTCTTCAGTCACGGTCTTACTCAATCTAATCTACCATAGACAGCTATGTATTTTTATTTTATTTTATTAAAGACTTTTCATATGATTCTGTGACTCAGACTATGAAACCGTTCTTTTTACCACTGCTTTGTGCTTCAGCATGGGACATTTTATCCTAAACAGCCGGACATAGTTAATCCTGATAAATCCTTTGGACATTCCCAGTCTAAACTGACAAGAATATAGATATCAGACTCTATAAATGATGACGGTCAAGAGGTAGCTGGCCAGAATGACCTTTGACTTGATCTGAGACTATTACGGCTATCCAGGGTGAAGGTAGAAGATAATTCATCAGGATTAATAACCGACAACTGACTGTGGGAAGAAGGCATTGCGCAATGGCAGAGGCAATTGAAGATATGTGAGAGATTTGACATTGGGAATGAAATCAGAGAAATCGCTCTTTACTCTGTGGAAAATGCTTGCAGCAAGATGTGCTTTTGGCATTTTCCCCTCTCTCTCTCTCCATGGAATATTTAGAGAAACATTTGATGATTTACTGCCTTGATACTTTTCGCTGAATGGCCCACAAATCAATTGGAATGGAAATCCTAAAGGTAAGAATTTAGTTGCTGGGGACTCCTTGGACACTCTTAGGGGATTAGGAAAGAGTTTTCGCCAATTTAATGAATATTTAAGTTAGGAAAATTAATACAACTAGGGATTATGAGGAATAAGGTTCAATACCATACACTTACCAGAAAAGTAATTAATACATTTAAATTAATACACAAATCAAAAATAGTCAAATGTATTTTATATAAGTATAAATGTACACATGCACACATGAATGAATATCCTACAATGTATGCCTTATTCATACTGCAAGATTTTTAGATCTATTGAAAAGGAATTAATTGAAGGATATATTTAAAGGAGAAAATGATAATTTCTGAAGGAAATTAAAACAGAATTTTGTATGCTGTAAGAAAAAGCTATATTACTCAGTTATGTTCAATATACGATACACGCTTAGGTGATCATGTATTTTTTCGATACATGACTGACGAGGCAGATTTTTTCCCACAGTAGGTTGCCATTTCTTTCTGCAGTAGACAAGTTGCCATCCAAGGCTATAGAACCTGGTCTGTCCTGCTATTTACCCATTTAGTTATTCAACATAAAATTACTTACATTCTTTTATACTTTATATTTTAATCATTTTTTTTCCAATAACAATAATATTTAACTTATATTTTAAAATAATATTTGTTCATAATTCAAATAAAAATCATTTTTTGAATTGATACTGCACTTTGTTAATATTATTTTATTTTTTATTAAGCAAATTTAGCAACATTTTAACTCATGTCTGTGATATATTTATAAAAGTTTAAACTGGGCCATAATGAAACTGAAACTACAATGAATATGTTTTTCTCATTTCAAGACGATGCTGTTTGAAAATAATTGGTGAGATTTCAGTTTAAAAATTCAAGGGAGGATGTTGACTAGAATCATCAAGCAATAATTTGAAGGCTTTGATAGAAAATGAACTCAAAATCTCTGAGAAAGAACACAAGGCAAACATTACTATCTTGATTAAATCTATTTGAAATGTTTCCAAAATGAATGTCAAGAAAAACTGAATAAATTTGAATTAAATCAGGAACAGAATTAAATCCTAGATGTCTATATTGAACATGCTTCATGGAAATAAATTGTTAAATCTTTCTATTAGGCTATCATTTATTTTTATGAAAAGTTGATTTTGTATAATAAACAAAGATGTGTACACTGGATGGATGTGGATGAAGCATCAACTACAACCACATCATAAAATATCTTAACGGACATTCTATGGCAAAGATGTATTTGATACTTCCTAATATCCATTATAGCGAAACAGTGAACACATATAGATAGGTAAAATAGAGAGGTTTTTTTTATCTGAATTTCTGGGATGAAGTTTTATCATTATTTACATTTGGGCAGATGTCCTTATCTTTGTTATTATCACATAGTGATATTAACAAAGATAAGGATATTCTATTCCTTTCCATTATAAATCTAAATAAATCAGGGTGCGATGGATAAATTGTCGCCATTTTATATCTTTAATTTCATGCATTGTTTTTGATTTTGTCAACTGCACAGTATAGTAGGATTAGTTGGCTACCATCTGTGAGAAAAAGAGCACCTTACACAATTCACCCAGCCAGAAATTTGGAAACAGCATGCTGTACTGCTTAACATTCATGCTGGAAGCTCCAATACAATACATTCAAAGTGTTTAGATGTCAATCTAAGGACAGTGCAGAGGATTCGGAAAGAGTTGGATGAGTCTAATGGTGATTACTAAGGTACTGCAGCTTGGAAAACTCACTTTGATCATTCTGATCAGAAAAGAACTCCCAAATTTGTTGGTGAGGGCCTCAGACTCAACATGGAGGCTTACATCAAGTACCTTGAGGAGGTAGTGCTGCCCTGGGTCAACAGGGTGGTTGCCGGATGACCCTATGTCTAGCAACAGGATTCTGCACCATGCCACACAAGCAGGAGAACTCAGTCATGGCTGTCAGACAATTTCTGCAACCACATTACCATTTACATCTGGCCACCTAACTTCCCAGACTGCAACACCTTTGATTATTATTTGTAGGGCACAGTTGAACAAAAGAACAACAAAACTCTTTGTAACACTAAAGGTGAACTGAAAGCAAGGATTCTGGCAGCATTCATCAACTTAAATAAGGAGAGTGTCCAGAAGAGTTTCAGGAGATTCTGAAGTTACCTGGAGGCTATGGTTGAAGCCAATGGCGATTTTATTGAATAAACTTGCTCTTAGTATTTCAAGATATTTTTGTTTAATTTTGGTAAATATATCTGTTAAAATGAGATGTCAGTGTTATTTTTATTTTTGCATAATTTAGGCAACAATTTATCCATTGCTTCCTGTATATGGAAAGCAAATCAGAATATATCTTGATTGGGTATTATCTATTTCTCTATAATTTTTATAGTTTATCTCATTTATATAAATTGGCACGTATATGTTAAGGAACATTTAAATAAACATAAATTTTGTCATTTAACAGCAAAATCTTAATACTAAAAAAAATCATACAACTTCAAAGAATATCTTTTTAATATTCTAATTATAATATTTAATATTTCTATTTTAATATTCTGAATAAACATTCAGAAATGAATATTATGTCACTGAAGTTAACTTAATAAACTTTCTATCTACATTTGGTACATGTAACGATGTGTTGGAACATGTATTTAGTATAGTTATGGGTACAGAATGTAGAATTGGCAGGCCAAGTTCAAATTCAGGTTAAGTCTGTTTCATTCTCTTCATGCTATGCTTTTGGAGAAGGCATGAATCCATTTATTCTTCTCTCCAGCTGAGGGTTAAATATTAAGGTAGACGGATATCTCTAGCCTTGTGTGGCAACTAGTCTAAGAGCTACATTAAATGCAGAATTTATAGAAAAGACAACAGAAAACCACTCCACTATTGTTCCCAAGAAGTCATGGTAATTCATAGATAATAAAGAACAGGAATTTGTGGATAAGCATGATTGCCTCCATCCTGAAGGGATATAGTATGAAAAAAAGTTACTAGGTATTACCTCTATAAGACCCTATTCCCTCTGATAGTAATGCTTGAATTATTTTTCTGATGCTGGACAGTAGCTTCTGATTTTGATTGCATAATACGAGGGTCATTCAATAAATAAGGTGAATTTTTCGGTATAAGGACTTCTAATACAGACAGAAGCTTACTTTTTAAAAAAATTTTCAACGTAGTCTCCCAGCACTGTCACACACTTTTCCCATCTGTGCACAAGCTTCCGTATTCCCTCAGCGTAAAATTCTTTGGACTGATGTCTCAGCCAGTCGCTCACAACACTTTTGACTTCATCGTCACTTTTAAACTTTGTGCCTCTCATGAACGCTTTCAAGGGACCAAACAGGTGAAAGTCTGAAGGGGCAAGGTCTGGGCTGTAAGGGGGATGAGGGAGCAGTTCCCAGCCCAGCTCGTTGATGGCCTGCACCGTTTGGGCTGCTGTGTGAGGCCTTGCGTTGTCATGATGCAAGATGACTCCTTCTGACTGATGACCCCTGCATTTCTCCCAACAGATAAGCTCAAAGTCCTTGCAATGTCATCCACTGTCACCCTTCTGTCAGACTGAATGAGGTCATTGAGTGATTCGATCATCTCAGGAGACCTCACTTCTGTAGGCCTCCCTGGCCTGTCTTCATCCTCAACACTGCTCCATCCTTCTTTAAACAATTCAGCCCACTTGTAGACATTTTTTTGGCTGAAACATGTGGCATCATACACAGTTGACATTCTCCTATGAATTTCAACTGGTTTGCATCCTTCAGCAACCAAAAACTTGATAACTGACCGCTGTTCAATCCTGGAGCATGCTTCTTGGTTGGCCATCTTTGTTAATCGCCAAAACTCTCAAAGTTTTTTTTTAATCTGCAAAAGAAATTAAATCCCTGTGAAAAAGAAGTAAAACAAAAAAAAATAAAAAAGAGTAAGCTTCTATATGTATTAGAAGTCCTTATACCGAAAAATTCAACTTATTTATTGAATGACCCTCGTATAATGGTTGAATGCTATGTTTTCTTAAAACAACTTCAAGGTTCAAAATTACAAAACATGACTGATTTATTATTTTTTACTAGAAACATTTATTATTTACTCAAGACATTTATTATTTTTTACTCAAGGCATTTATTATTTATTAGAGACATCTATTATTTTTTACTAGAAACATTTATTTTGTTAATGCAAAAAGAAAATGACTAACACTATGTGTGGGAATGGTTAAATAGTAATAACATCACTTATCAAGGAAAAGAAAAGACAAAACTTTATCTGTATAGAACTGGGGTTCAAATGCAGTTGCAGCTGAAACACAGCAATGGCTATTGTCTCTTTTTTATTCTTATTTCTTTACTGCCAGAATTTTCTGTTTCTAATAATTAATAATAAAACATTTAATAATTAATCCATAGCCTTTACTGGGCACAAGTAGTCTACATGAAGGCAAATAACAGGTTTACGAAATACCAAAAAAAAAATAGTAAGAAGAGTGTGACACAGATGCTTTTTCTCACCAGATTTATTTAACCTATATAGCAAGATGATCCAAAGAAAAGCATGATTTACTTTCAGCAAACAAAATCTTTACAGCATAAATTACAAGGATGATACAGTGTTGATGGCAGGAGCAGAAATGGAATTTCTAGAATGAAGAGTTATCATTATTAACATGATTTACATTTGAACTAATATCCTCATCTTTGTTGTTATTATTACAAACTTACATAAGGTCAACAAACACCTGAAAAAGATTGGAATGCACAACAGCTGAAATGTTGACTTAATAACAAAAAAGATGAGAATATTAGTCTAAATGTAAATAAGTTAAAATGAAAATTTACTTAATTGCATAAACTATAAATAACTTTCAATATGAGATCATATAATCATGATTTTGCTGTTTTTTTATTGATTAATTTATTCTCTGTGGCTTTGAAGGTTATTAAAAGCAAGAAAATATTTTTAGATTGTAAAAATTTTTTTTTTTTGAGATAATGATTTAGTGATATAAGTCTTACTAATTTACCCATAACTAACGAAGAAGAGGTGGATTCATACCTTTCTCAAGGTTAGTTGCCCTTAAGTGAATATAACAGACCCAACTGGAATCAGAACTCAGCTCTCCAAATAATAATTCCATACCATTATCTATTACACCACCCACACATCCAAGCTTACATCACCTGGTATTCCCAAACAGTCACCCATCTAGGTAATGACCAGGCTCAACATTTCTTAACTTTGGTGATTATATGGGAGCCTGTGTTTCAACATGATGTAGTTGTAAGCATGATTTGAGTTGCCATACAGGAATTAAAGTGTAAGAGAAAACAATCAATATTTGTTATAAAAATATTCAACAATTCATAAATAATGATCATTTCTATATTTTAATTCTAGTTAAACTACAAGAACACAGAATGCATGGTCATCAATAAAAGAATGAGCCCGAAATGTGATTTGCAAGTTGGGGACACTAAAATCAAGCAGATGTTTACATATCTGGGTAGCGTCTTCACAGAGGACAGTAAGTGCAACACTGAGATCTGTAGACATATTGGGATGGCCAAGGACGCATTCCAAAAGCCAGGCAGAGTATTGCAAGACAGGAGGATTTCTTTGGTAACAAAGAAAAAGAGTACTGAGCTGACAATTGTCCTCCTTTACAGCAGCAAATGTTGGACGGTCTCCTCAAAGATGAAGAAGAGACTCAAGGTGACAGAGATGTGGTTCTACAGAAGGATGCTGACAATATCATGGACCGAGCGTGTGAGCAATGATGAGGTCTTGGAGAGGATGCAAACAAGGAGGAGGCTTATACTTAACATTAGGAAGAGGCAGCTAAAGTTTCTGAGACATGTAATGAGAAAGGAGGGCCTGGGAAATCTGATACTCACAGGTTGAATAGAGGGAAAGAGAGACAAGGGAAAGCGACACATGACATACCTGGCAGGTTTAAGCTAGTGAATGACTGAACGTGGTCTGGGGGAGGTGGCAGAGAGACAAAATTTATTGAGAGCTACAAGGAATAGGAGAAGTGGAGAGCTATGATCACCTATGTCCTGAAAGGACACTGCTCATAAAAAGAATGACTCTTTTAAATCAGTTTCATTATCTATATTCAAAGTCCACCAAGTATTGCATAGTTATTTAAGAAAAAACTTCAGCTTTTAAAAAATTGTTGAATCAACAAGGAACATCATTCTGAATCAGTTTTTCTTGCTAATTTAATGTCGAGACCAAGTAATCTTATTTGCCAAAATTGAAAAAAATCTCCTTTCAGCTATTTTTTTTTAAATTTAATTAAACAGTTGCAGTCTTTAGATAATTTGACTTAAGATTAAAGTGGAAAATTATCAGGAAATTTCATTGAAATTATATACTGCATTGAAAGATTTAATGTGATATTAGAGGGGACCTTGTAGTCACAAGTGGAGTCATATTACCCGGTCTTATCTAAAAACACACAAAATCAAGATGCTTACAGATTCTGCTACTCTGTTCTTGATAAATGTTTTAAAGACATAAAAGAAAATTTCCTTGCTACAAAGTTTTGCTCCATTTAGCATTGATATTGTTGCTGCAATGAAGTCTCAGCAATTTCCAGTTTGAACATTATTTTTCCCACCAGCTTTTAGAGGAACTACATAAAGCTGGTTGTAAGTAAATCCAATGAGCTGTTTGTTTATGATTCATGTGTCTATAACTAAGTGAGTACATTCATACATCACAATATCTTGTTTTGAGCTTTTTTTGAGTAAAATATACAAAATAATGGATTTGTTTTGTTTTCATTCTCAATCTGTATATGGTGAATCATACAAACCTGACCTCTGAATGCTTCATGGATACTGAACTCAGTATTTTAAATCACATTTTTGCTTCAAATGACTGGAATCAAGTGTCTCTCTAGCTTTCTTAAAACACTTGAGAAAGTTACTTTTGAAAGGTGTATATAAATAATAAATTAGATGAATGCCTCCTAGGTATATCATTGATACTCTATATAAACACTTCAGACCAAACATTCATTTTGTTAAAAAATATACAGAAATCTATCTATCTATCTATCTATCTATCTATCTATCTATCTATCTATCTATATATATATATATATATATATATATATATATATATATATATATATATTTTGAAAAAAAAAACTGTCCAATCCTCTGCCCTGGAAAGGGTGTAACTCTTTGACCAACTTATGCCAAATTAATATATACATATAAGAAGTAGAAACAACAATGTTAATATTGACAGTCTGTTTTATGCTTGAACACAATTTTCATGTCTGAAGATTGTGTTCAACCATAAAACAGACTGTCACCATTTGGTGTTTGCATCAATGTCCACATTTCTTAGATTTACACAGGTTCTATTCTGGATATTAAGCACTTTTACTCTATAAACACATCATACCTTAAAAAAATTATATAATACATACATATATATATATATATATATATATATATTACTTTGTACATTTACTTATATATGCCAAGTATATTAGTAATTTTTTGTCTGTAATGTCTGCGACTTTTTGCTATCTTTTTTTTTTTTTTTAAGCATTTCACCCCAAGCAAGGCGGGATGCCACTAGTATGCAAGGGACTACAGAGTGGGAGTTAGAGTAAAGAAGTATGATGGAGGAAAGGATGAAGAGAAGGACAGGGAATAGGTCAGGGCATCTGGAGATGTCGATCGAAATTATATTTGAACAGTTGGAGATTATACCTATCAGGTAAACAAGTAATAGGAAGAGAATTCCACAGACAGTAGGTGCGAGACATGAAGTTATTGGAGTAGAAGAGACAGCCACATTTAACAGTTTTGACAGTGAAAGGGTGGGACTGTGAAGCCAGCCTAGTAGCATGCTTAAATTCATGGAGTCTGGGAACTAGCGAAAGTAGCTCGTCGGAGCAGTTACTGTGAAAGTATTTGTAGAAAAGACAGAGGGAGGCGATGGCATGTCTGTGAGAGAGCGACTGTAGATGAGATGCTAGATCAGGACCAAAGAGTTATCTTTCTTGCAATGTCAATGTCAAAAAGCATTGCCAGTGTAATGTCTTTGTTATGACAATGCCAGACTGTTCCAAGATGCTTATGAAGACAGGAAGCGAAGAGACCAATTCTGCAAAAGAGTAGGGTGCAACAATAATAACTAAAAAATATATTTGTGGACTCGTGCATAAAAAACCAGCAGCAGTCAAGTACTAAGAAAATAAGCTGTCATTTTTGACAGCCTGGGTAAACTGGTTCATTTTAATAATTACTGCTCTTCTCATTAAAAGTTAAGAAAGTCATTGTTACAGCTAGAAAGAAATAGAATTACAGTAGAGCTTTGATGCCGCAAGAAAATGTATAAAGAAAGAGTAGCAGAATGATTACAGATTATGCTTGACCTCATTATCCACCTTTCCATGGTAGAAGTGGCTAATTTTACCCAAGGCTGAATTAAGCCCTACAATGGTACCCATAAAAGCCTTCCCCTGATAAAAAATAAGTCTAGGGTCATTGCTTTTAACTTAGTAATAAAATATATTAATATAGTTAAAATATCTATCTTTAAATGCTTTAAAGTAATTGAATTCATAAGAAATCCATGAACTCACTTCATGCTAGACATTAAAATAAACAATTCGGTTGATACTTCAAGAACTTACCTGAGTGTTGAAAGGCCAATTAATGAACATGAGCAATACTGGGACATTCAGGAACATATAAAATCGAGCTATTTTCCAATAGACAACCTGTCCTTTAAAAATGTGCATGGTATTCTTGCTTTTAAAGTCCCTACAAAAAATACTTATCAAAAAAAATAATTTATATTATTCAGACTGTTGTCCATATCATTTCAATAAATATTGAATATGGCAATAAAAATGAGGACAACAGTCCAAACAATGTGGATAACGTAAATAATTACAATACGTCACCTCAGAAGTATAGACAGATAAAAAAATTTTTTTTTAAATATTTATTAATTTTTTTGCAGTTTCATGCTGTGGTTGTGCCTCCTCTTTCAGTGCCCCCTTTTCTCATTTGGTGGCCCCCTTCTCTTTTGATGCAGCCTTATCTTTTGGCACCCTCTTCTCTTTTGGTAACCTTTTCTTATAAAGTGACCTCAGCATGTACCATTTTATTTCATGTTTCTCATGTAACTTAAGCAGTGGCCATAAAGGAAAATGGGCTTCTGAGGTGTGGAATGTTCAATTTTCATCTAATACACCATCTTTATTTTGAAATTCACATTGCTCACTTGACAAAAGTGACATCCTACAATCTAAAATGTTTCAGCTTTAAATAGCCCACAAAAAATTGATAAGAAATCATAAAATCAATTAATCAGTTGCTCAGAGTTTTATTATTTAAAAAGAAAAAAAAGAATATAAAGTAAAACTATTAATAAAATAATAATAGTACACACATTTTGTGGATAGTAGATATGTTAAGTGAGTCAGTTAAAGGATATATATTTAGCCCCTGTCGAGTTTGGTAGTTGACATAAAGGCTTTTTACTCTTACCTTGATAGTAATGTAGTTAATGGGGAGTCCCATTTCTGGTTTAGTTTAATAGAAATTACTAAACACAGACAAGAAAATATAGTGTCACATAAAGTTTTTAATAGTACAATAGTACAATGCAATTGGGAAATTAATTAAATATTCTATCATTTTTCAATGGCACATGACAAACAATTAAATATTATAACTATCTGAGGTATGCTTTTTTAATTGTTAGATAATTATAATACATATATAATATACGTATATATAATATACATAATATACATTTTATATATATATATATATATAATATATATATATATAATATATATATATATATATATATATATATAATATACGTATGTATAATATATATAATATACATATTTTATATATATATATATATAATATACATAATATATATATATATAATATACATAATATATATATATATATATAATATACATAATATATATATATATATATATATAATATACATAATATATATATATATATATATAATATATATAATATACATAATATATATATATATAATATATATATATATATAATATATATATATATATATAATATATATAATATACATAATATATAATATACATTTTTTATATATATATATAATATACGTATATATATAATATATATAATATACATAATATATATATAATATACGTAATATACATTTGTTATATATATATATATATATACATATATATAATATACATTTTATATATATATTAAACATTATTTTATAAATGGATACTCATATTTGGGTAAAATGCCCTGTTTTTATTTATTTATTAAACAGTATATTTATTTATTTACATCTACCGGCCTGAATATTGTATAAATTTTGTTAGAAAAATATTTGCCCTCTGGTGCATATTTTTCTAACTAGATTTCTTGAATAGTCAGGCCAGTAGATGTAAATAAACATATATACTGTTTAATAAATATATAAAAATACAGCATCTGCCCAAATATGAGTATCCATTTAAAATAACATTTAAACAAATAAATGAAAATATGTTGGATTTAATCCATTTCCTAATATATATGTGTGTGTGTATGTCTGTCTGTATGTATGTATGTATGTGTGTGTGTGTAGAATTTCAATATAACTAAAAATATATCTGTAAAAGGACAAAAATATGAATAAAGACAAAAGGTAAACATATCTTAGCCAACCTGTTTCGTCCACTACATTCGCTCGAATCCATTACATTCACTTACGTGCTATTATCCTTGGGAAAGGTATGAATCCTATTCTTCTCCCCCCAGCTATGGGTAAATAGCAGGACAGACCAAGTTCTATATCCTTGGATGGCAACTTGTCTACTACAGAAAGAAATGGCAACCTATTGCGGGGAAAAATCTGGCTCGTCAGTCATGTATCAAAAGATACATGATCACCTATGCATGTATCATGCATGGCACATAACTAAATTCATCCCCTGATGGTCTTAATCATAGCAAATCTAAGGATTATGTCTTGCAACAAGTATTTATAAACAGAAATTAAATTTAAGAAACGCTTATAAATATTCATCAGGTTAACTGAAATGTTGAGTTAAATTATGCAGGATGGTAAGTGATATAATTTAAAAAACAAAAATAAGTAAATTGTTTTTTGTTTTTTTCAATTATTTTAGAATGGGATTAATTTATGTATTAAATTAAAAGTAAAAACCTTCAATACTTATCAAAGGCCAATAGAGAGTTTTTTTAAGTTTTTTTAATCATTACACCCAAGCAAGGCAATAAAGCCACTAAGACACAAGAGTTTGAAAGGATATGAGAAACATAATTTTTTATCATTTTTACAATCACTCACTGTGACTTTTGACAATAAGGATTGTACTGATCACAGAAAATCTATTTTATAAGTTTTTATTTATATGCTAATGTTCAAATTTAAATTATACAGTTAAAACTGTTAATCTTATGAGCTCCTCACAGCAATTAAAAAGCCAAATAATTATGTTGCATTTTTAACTTTAAATTTAAAATTAGCAATAATTAATCTTGTGAGCTCCCCCCACAATAACTAATCATATATTTTTTTGTTAATATATATGTATACACACATACATTGCTATAGATATATATGAAGAGCATGTTAACACTCTGACCCTAAAATCTGAGTTCAAATTTCACCATGATCAATTTGTCAGTGACTTCTTGATAATATTGATATGAAATGATGATTCCAGCATGGGAAGTCCCTGAAGACTATAGCACTGGTTGACCCAAGCTTGTGAGTGAAAATGGTTAGACAAAACTCTTTGGAAACTAGCAATGGTTGTCATTGGGACAAAGGCTAGAGTATACCGGCATTGTTTGACTACCAATCATTCCAGATTTTACGTCCTCTCCCACAAACTGTAACTAAGGTCTATTCGTTATAGTTGCAACATAAACTACAAGGCTCTTTGGGTGTTAAAAAAATGCAAAAATTCTACCTGAGCAGGTATCAGCAACAGGGATCAACTAGCTACCATAGCAAACTTGAAAGGAGTACCCAGCTAATATATAGTCTACTTACAATATTTACATTATTTGGACTTTTACCCTGATCTTCATTGTCATATTCACAATATTTCGGCTGTTGTATTCTTCGGCCTTCTTCAGGTAATTGGAATTTCAAACTGAACCCTTTATTTCGTCCACCAGGGTAGATTCTTCTAGTTCCACGTGCCATGCCTCTTCCGGATGTCTCAGTTATTTCCCTTTAACAATTCTCCAAGTTTGGTTCACCACTGTTGTGGCTTGGTATTGAACTCACAACTCTTTGGGTTTAGTCACTGGATCTAACTTGGAGTGTACTCAAGCTCTCTAGATAGTTAATGCATTGTTTTCCTCTGTCCCTCTTGCCTTTGATCTATCCTATGATTATCAGATTTTCCAAGCCCTCTTTCCTCATTATGTGCCCAAGACATTTCTACTGTTTCTTCCTGATGTTAAGTATAAGTATCCTTTTTGTTTCCATTTTCTCTAAAACTTTGTCATTGCCCACATGTTCAGTCTATGCTATTCTCAGTATCCTTCTGTAGCACCACATTGCTGTTGCTTCATGTCTCTTCTTCATCTGTGAGAAGATTGTCCAGCATTCACTGCCGTATAGAGGGACTGATATTATGTACCAATTCCATACTCTTTTCTTTGTTTCTAATTAAATCTTTTGGAAGGTAACTTTCACTATGCCAGTGCACCTTTGGATTTCAATGTCACACTTCACAGATATTTAAATTGAACTTGTTTGATTTTGGCATCTCCAATTTTTAATTAGCACGTTGGGTTGTCCCTTTTGCTGAAAATTATGTATTCTGTCTTCTTGCAGTTGATGTTTAGTCCTTTCTTCTCATTTTCCTTCACTACCCTTCATAGGAGTTTGTGTAGTTACCTTCCTATGTTTGCTATCAATACTGCACATCTTATGTTAAGATTGTGACTACCAATAATGAATCCTGGTAGAACTTATAATTCTCTCAGAATAGCCTCACTGTATAGGTTGAATAAGTCTGGTGAGAAGATCCATCATTGTCTTAACTTTCTGTTTAGTATATTTACTGAACTCATTTCCTATCCATGTGCAGGTGGTTTTCTCCCAGTATAGGTTACTACTCAGCAATAATTGTCAGCCAGTCTAACCTTGATAACCATTACTCCATGCTGAGGTACCTCTCTTATGAAGATGTGTAATTAGCAATGAGTTCATATACTTCAAATGCAGAAAAAAGAGACAATTCTCTAAGCCTCCATAACTGTCCATCATGGGTATGACAATAAACTACATCCGCGTCCTGGGTAAGACAATAAACTATGTCCAGCAGCAAGGCCTCTGATTAGGAGTTTTTGAGGAGCATGGAACCACCTCTTAATTGCTGATGTTCCCAGGTCCACCCTGACCCAGAGTGGTAGCATCTGTTAGGGTCCCAGCTATGGCAAATAGTTAACCCCCAAACTGGAGTAAAAACACTATGAACGTGTAAAAATAGGTTTTAATACCAGAAATACTTTTAAAAATTATTACCAGCAATAAATTTTTTAAGAAAAATAAACTACATTTTTGAAAAAAAAATATTACCAACAATGTTTTTAAAAAATAAATATTACTAGCAATACATTTTTAAAAAAAAATATTACCAGTAATACAGTCTTGAAGGAAAAATCTTACCAGAAATAGACTTTTGACAAAACAAAATATTACCAGCAATAAAAATTTTGTTGGCATTAAATAACCCATTGAGGTTGATATTCCGTAAAATAAACCAAACCTCCATAGCTGCCAGATCTTCATCTGCAGTCATTATGGAAACTTTCTCCCATATAAACCTTAAAAATTTTCTGAGAACTTACAAATGTGAAAACCTCATCACACCCAAATTTTTGTTCAAGAAGCCAAGCCATAGCCACCATTGCTGCAATCAAACAAAATGTGTGTAAGTTTAATTCTCTATATATCAGCATATTTATAAAAATTAAATTTTATTTAAAAATAATATTTTAAAGAAAGATTTTTTTTTTTTTTTTGGTTTGGGTGCAGTGAAATCCCGTTTCCATTGCTGTAATTTTTACTCTTGTAGAGTTTCTCATAAATCCAAATGATGTAATGGTTAAATTATATCTCACCTTTTTCCCAGACATCGCACCAATATTAAATTGTATTCCAGTCTTTATTATAGTACTAATCTGATGCTTAATCTTAATTATCTCAAAATAACTTATTGCCTATTCTGCAGGCAATTTTCTCTCATTGTACTTACAGAGTATATTTCATGATTTCTATTTTTAAACAGATTTTTGTTTTTTAATTTAATCCAACCATAAGCTATGTCTTTAACTCATATTTGTTTTTTTTCATATATTTAACCCATTTTCTTTAAATTTCATAATTTCTTGATTTCAGATGAAAACTTAGAAATATTCCAACATATTTTATTCACATTTTCCAAAATTATAGTTTATAATGACACATATAAAAATATAAGTGTTAGTTTAAACTGACACCAAAAGGATATGGTTAAAAATGACATTATTTCAATTCTATACCAAGTTCAGAAAATATTACTGTGAACATTTTATTTACATTTTGAACATATTCTTGAAACATGTATTGCATAGCTTCAGATCAAAAGTTTATGCATAAAAACATAAGACCAAGAAAATTTACATTTCTCTATGTTTTATTGCTCTCTCTCTCTATACACACACAGATATATATATATATATATATATATATATATATATATATACGTTTTTTTTATAGATACAAATATTTAAGAAAATTCTGTTTATAATAAACAGTATTAACAACATTTACCGGCCTGAATGTCCGAAAAAAATTTCATAGAAAATATGCAACCTCTGGTAAATGTTGTTAATACTGTTTATTATAAACAGAGCATTTACTTAAACATTTGTATCTATAAAAAAGAATGTATAAACATAAAAAATGTCTTAAAAAAATAATTGTCGAACTTTGTCCATTTCATGTATATATATATATATATATATATATATATAAATGTGTCTGTGAGTATATAAGAGAAAGGGAATGTATGTATATTAATATACTGAGAGTAGAAATGATAAACTTTTCACAGATAAAGATCTTCTATCTTTGATAATTTTGTACTGTGCTGCAAATTTTTATAGTCATAAAAAGTAATAAAACTTGCACGTTACTAAATTTTACCATCAGATTAAAATAATGGCATTATTATCTTTGAGAGATATATAACTCATTTTTCTAAAAGACCTAAAATTTAATAATTTTGATTAAATGCATAAAAAATGTTAACCTTGTGTCAGATTTACATAACCAGTTCAAAGTTTTATTATAAAAGAAGAAAAGGAGTGGGTGTTTTAGATAGTTAACTGAATTCTTTCATTAATACAAGTTGACATTAAACTCCACCACTTCAACATGTCTTTACTACCCTTGCTAATTTGGGTGCACTATTTCTGACCAGTAACCTACCTGACAACACGATTTAGCTATGATACGAAGACTGGGGATTGGTTGGATAGGGAGGAGAACATGAACACAGTTTTAAAAAAATGTCCCTGAAGTGTCATACTTTCAATAATGAGTGACCAATCTTCCTGTTCACTATATTGCTGAACATGGAGGCGGAGATTCGCAAGTCAAGAGGCCACTTCTTTCCTGTAGATCAAGTGTTATTATGCACTTGAGTAGGTAATCTTAAAGGCAATGTATACAGTCTAATTGGGCTTCAGGTAGACAATAGTAAATATGGAGATGTTGATATCTAATAGATCTGCCTGTTTCAGTGCAAAGGTAATCCGGGAGAGTAGTGACTGTGCAGTAGTCAGTAAGATGGGAATTAGGGGTCACTTCCATTAGCCTCTTACAACATAAGGCTTGTTGCAGCACTGGAATATTGTTACTATTGGAAACAGGACACAGATTACTCTGAAGACATTATATATTATAGTCAAATTTAAAAGCTACTGTTAAGGTTAGAGAGGTCAAACTCTTGATGGCAATAAAAACATTTAAAAAATATAAAACATGTTATAGGCTTTTCTGCTTCTCTAACCTTTCTGTAATTATCCTAATAACATCTTTTAATCTATCTTTTGGCTTTGTCATGCACTTAATGGACGAGCTCACCTGAAATTATTATTTTTTATTTTTACAGCAAAGATGTTAGACAAAATATAGTGTTGGCTTGTTTTCATTTCTCAATTTTATTTTAAAATTCCTTTTTTTGCATTTTGAGGAAAAAGGTGAAAATGGTTTTTTTTTGTTCTAAGATTTGATTTGATTTTTAAATGTATTTATAATTAGTGATCTAGTAACCTTTATTATGAGGCTGTAGTCAGACCTTTTTGTTTGTGTCAGGTATGTACCTATGTTTTATAGATTATGCAAAAGTGTTTTGTCACAAAGCACTGTTAGAACTGTGAGGCAAACTTGATTTATTTAAGCAGGACACAGAATAATACAGAACTTATACTGTAAACAAACCACCTGCCAAAGGATATAAAACAAATTCAGCAAATACATAAAAATTGAAAGGGGCATAAGACAAAGATGTTTCAGTATAAATATAAATATTTTTTCTGTAAATATTTTCATGGTAATTGTTCTGATGAAATTTCCTCTATAGTATCTAGGCTTTATGAATTTAAGTGCAGTACTAGATTGGCTGTAAGGTCTCATTATTTCACAGTTGAAATGGCTAGTTGGAACTGTAAGTTCTATACTAATAGTTTCTTCTCTCACACTTCTTATTTGTGGAACTCTCATTCAGCTTCCTGCTTCCAAGTCAACTTTGATCTTCAAAAATTTAAGAGAAATGTCAATCGTTTTCTTTTACCTTCTTAATTTCTGTTCTTTTATTGTTCTCTCTTCTTAATAATATTTTCTTTTTCTTATATTCTCTAACACTCAATAACTCCTTGCATCTTAATGGCTTTATTGCCTTGCTTGGGGTGAAATGACTAAAAAAGTACCATAGAGAATAATTCACAGCATCTGATTATCTTTCATAGGAAAACATAAGACTTTATAAGTAATGTGGATCAAACAAAGGGTTTCATTTAATGTTTTTTAGGGAAACTATTATACATGACAGGCACTTGGGATAGCTGGAGAGTATAATTGCCAAAATATTGACAGGAGCAACAAAAAACTATCTGCTTCGCTCGGTTATGGAGGAGCTTAGAATAGATATACACAAAATGTATCTAATGTTATTCCGTTGAAGGAAAGAGATCAAACATGATTGTACACTTCACTTTATGGTAGATATTCTTCAAGTAGCAGTATAGTTTTGTTCTAACATAACTTCTAGGCAGGACTATCTTCTTTTACATGTTATATCCCTTCAGAACTTCCTCATTGCACACATGTTTTATCCATGGTATTCTTAGCATTCACCAGTAAAACCATGAGGCTTATGGCCACACTACATTGAAATACTAGTTCCGATATGATCACTGAATTTAAGCAACGTCAAGCCTGATCAGTGCCTAGATGGGTGACCACTTGGGAATACCAAGTGCTGTAAGCTTGGATGTGCAGGAAGTATAATAGATAATGGATCAGAATTGTTAATTGGAAAACCAAGCTCCAATTCCCATTGGGTCCGTTATATTGACTTATGTGCAAATACCCATGGGAAATGTGTGAATCCACCTCTTATTTCCTTCCAGTTATGGGTTAATTAGTAAGACTTGTACGACTAGACCATTATTATCTCCTCCCCTCGCAGAAAAAATTTCTTACAATCTAAATATATTTTCTGGCTTTAAATAACCTGGAAAAATTTGATAAGCCATAGAAAATGAATGAATCAATCAGAATCACATCTCTGTAACTTCATGTCCCCTCTTTGTCTGTGAGGTGTTTGTCCAGCATTACATAGAAGTTCAGTACTGTTCTCATAATTTCTAATGAAATTTTCCTATATATTAATCTTTTAAGCAGTAGAATAATTTTGCTGTAACTAAAACTAATGTGAAGATTATAATTGAATTAGTCATCAATAGATATCAATAAAAATTGGATAAAAAAGTCAAAATATTTTATTTGTTCTTTAGCTGAATGGATAAAGCATCAAATTCTGGGGAAATTTCCCAAAATATTTGTCTGTATAGACATTTTA
>OZ038476.1:33820057-33872557 GCA_964036315.1 Acanthosepion esculentum
ATGTATATAACATGTATATATATGTGTGTGTGTGTATGTATATCACATATATATATATGTGTGTGTGTGTGTGTGTGTGTGTATGTATATCACATATATATATATGTGTGTGTGTGTGTATGTATATCACATATATATATATGTGTGTGTGTGTGTGTATGTATATCACATATATATATGTGTGTGTGTGTGTGTATGTATATCACATGTGTGTGTGTGTGTGTATAACATATAGGGTGAGGCAAAAGTTGCGCAAAACATGGGTTAATTAATTAATCATGTTTTAAATGTCTAATTTGTTTTGATAGGTCCTGTTGTGTGACCACCAAGGTTGGATTTTTTCTGTGGGGCTTTTAAAATCAGTTATCAGAGACATCAAGAAATACTGAGGAATGTAAAGAAAGAATTAAATACGAATGCAGCAAAATGACAGAGGAAACTGTCTGACATGTTAATGAATCATGCAAGCACAGAATTGAAATGTGTTTTGCAAAAGAAAGAGAAGATTTTCAACAGGATATTAAATAACTAGTAAATAACATTTTCATATGTAATTATATTTTTAATAAATTATCCCTAAAGTGTGCAACTTTTACCTCATCCTGTATATGAGGCTGTGCAGAAAGTTTTAATTCACTTTGTTAATCTGACACTTTTCAGCAACTGCACTGTGATGTGCTTGTATATATACACACACACATATATATATATATATATATATTATAGGAGGCACGGTGGTGTGGTGGGTAGAGGCTCAGACTGAGGGCTCGGAGAGCTAAGTTTGAATTCCAGTCGAATCCATTACATTCACTTACATGCTAATACCCTTGGGAAAGGTATGAATCCTCTTTTTCTCCCTCCAGCTATGGGTAAATAGCAGGACTGACTGGGTTCTATAGCCTTGGATGGAAACTGGTCTAGGAGAATGTCAACTCTGAATTCAAAATCTGTGGAGGGTCGTTTGGGGAACTTATGGCTCATAGTGCACCAGGTCTCTGTATTCGGCCCTTCATAAAGTGTGGTTGGTTCTGCACAAAGCCTTCACCACTATAATCAAATCATATGTGCTGGTGTCTGGCTGTCAGTTCCTAGGAACTGAGTTGCTGACCCTCATATGTTGAATATATATATATATATTATTACTATGAATATTATATTTAGTGGGTATATGTTTTAGTAGATATTCCTGTTCTTAAACAGCATAATTGATGCCTACCAGTGTATATTTGCTAATACAGACTTTGATCCCAAGATGTGCACTTCTTAAAAAAGGTTAATTGGGCTTTGCTGTGAGGTTTTTCATAGCTGAGGAGTCTAAAGCACACCTATCTTGTAAGATTTTTATTAATATAAGGGGAACATAATTTCAGTCCTTACCAAAGAGCACATTTTTATGAAGACATTTGACTCCCAAGGTTGATAGACATCAGTTACATTTTTAAAAATATATATACTCACTAAATGGAACAATTACAGTCATAGAAATAATTTCACATTATAAAAATCCATTAATTTCTCATATATATATATATATATATATATATATATATATATATATATATATATACACACACACATTTGGCTTTTTATTCAAGAGTGAAAAACATATTTATATGAAAGAGAAGTAATGACTGAAAATTATAATTCACAAAACATTCAACAAATAAAATTTCTCAAGTAGTATTTACTTTGACTCTGAAATAGAATATTCACTGTCATATTCATTGGCATATAAGAGGCTCCCTACAATTTATATTTAATATTTAGACTTTATGAATTTAACTTCAAAACTAGATTAGCAGCAAGATCTCATCATTTTACAGCTGAAATGGTTAGATGTAACTGTAAGTTCTATGCTAACAATTTTTTCTCTCGCACTTCTCTTCCATCAACTTTGATCATTAAAAGTTTAAATACAATGCCAGTTGTTGTCTTCTATCTTGTTAATTCCTGTTCTCTTCTTAATAGTGTTTTTTTTCTCATATTCTCTCACACCCTGTAATACCTTGCATCTTAGTGGCTTTATTGCCTTCCTTGTGGTGAAGCGTAACTTCAAGAATAATCTGTATTTACACATCATTTAACAAATTTTAAACAGAAATGAATATATTTTTATCTATATTTAGTTGATGAATGTATTATTAAGCATTAAAATAATAAATAATGATAATTATCATTTAAATGTTGTGATTTATCAACATTTAATTCTGTGCTATTTTGAAAAATTTTATCTACCAGACACACAAAATATGTATATAGGGGGAAAACGGATGGTGTTTATCCATCTCTCATCATACAGACTCTCGCTTTTTCACAAAGCATTTTTTTTTTTTTTTTTTAACTAACAATAAAGTTATTTTAATGTTCCCTTATATCTTTAACATTTTCCCTTTTTCTCCTTTTCCCTTTATTTTTCCTTTCCTCCTTTTCCCTTTATTTTTCC
This sequence comes from Acanthosepion esculentum, assembly GCA_964036315.1. Lineage (NCBI taxonomy): Eukaryota > Metazoa > Mollusca > Cephalopoda > Sepiida > Sepiidae > Acanthosepion > Acanthosepion esculentum. The sequence continues at coordinate 33,822,501 of OZ038476.1, forward strand.
TTTCATCCTTTTCCCTTTATTTTCCTTTCCTCCTTTTCCCTTTATTTTCCTTTCCTCCTTTTCCCTTTATTTTCCTTTCCTCCTTTTCCCTTTATCTTCTTTCCTTCTTTTCCCTTTGTTTTTACTTTCCTCCATTTCTCTTCATTTTTCCTCTCCTCCATTTCTCTTCATTTTTCCTCTCCTCCATTTCTCTTCATTTTTCCTCTCCTCCTTTTCTCTTCATTTTTCCTGTCCTCCTTTTCTCTTCATTTTTACATTCCTCCTTTTCTCATCATTTTTCCTGTCCTCCTTTTCTCATCATTTTTACTTTCCTCCTTTTCCCATCATTTTTACTTTCCTCCTTTTCCCATCATTTTTACTTTCCTCCTTTTCCCATCATTTTTACTTTCCTCCTTTTCCCTTCATTTTTCCTGTCTTCCTTTTCTCATCATTTTTACTTTCCACCTTTTCCCTTCATTTTTACTTTCCTCATTTTCATTTCATTTTTACTTTCCTCCATTTCCCTTCATTTTTCCTTTCCTCCTTTTCCTTTCATTTTTACTTTCCTCCTTTTCCCATCATTTTTTCTTCCGTCCTTTTCCCTTTATCATCTTTCCTTCTTTTCCCTTTATTTTTACTTTCCTCCTTTTCTCATCATTTTTACTTTCCTCCTTTTCCTTTCATTTTTACTTTCCTCCTTTTCCCTACATTTTTCCTTTCTTACTTTTCTCTTCATTTTTCCTTTCCTCCTTTTCCCTCCATTATTCACTTTCCTCCTTTTCCCTTCATATTCACTTTCCTCCTTTTCCCTTCATTTTACTTTCGTCCTTTTCCCTCTTCTTCTTTTCCCTTTTCTTCTTCTCCCTTCACTTTTCCTTGCCTCCTTTTCCCTCCATTTTTCCTTTCCTCCTTTTCCCATCATTTTTTCTTCCGTCCTTTTCCCTTTATCTCCTTTCCTTCTTTTCCCTTCATTTTTACTTTCCTCCTTTTCCCTTCATTTTTCCAGTCCTCCTTTTGTCATCATTTTTCCTTTCCACCTTTTCCCTTCATTTTTCCTTTCCTCCTTTTCCCTTCATTTTTCCTTTACTCCTTTTCCCTTCATTTTTCCTTTTCTCCTTTTGCCTTCATTTTTCCTTTCCTCCTTTTCCCTTCGTTTTTTCCTTTCCTCCTTTTCCCTTCATTTTTTCTTTCATCCTTTTCCCTTTATTTTTACTTAACTCCATTACCCTTCATTTTTCCTTTCCTCCTTTTCTCTTCATTTTTCCCTCTGGCCTTTTCCATTTATTTTTCCTTTCCTCTTTTTCCCATCATTTTTCCTTTCCTTCTTTTCTCTTCATTTTTCCTTTCCTTCTTTTCTCTTCATTTTTCCTGTCCTCCTTTTCTCTTCATTTTTCCTTTCCTTCATTTCCCTTGATTTTTCCTTTCCTCCTTTTCCCTTGATTTTTCCTTTCCTCCTTTTCCCTTGATTTTTCCTTTCCTCCTTTTCCCTTGATTTTTCCTTTCCTCCTTTTCCCTTGATTTTTCCTTTCCTCCTTTTCCCTTGATTTTTCCTTTCCTCCTTTTCCCTTGATTTTTCCTTTCCTCCTTTTCCCTTTATTTTTCCTTTCCTCCTTTTCCCTTCATTTTTCCTTTCCTCCATTTCCCTTTATTTCTCCTTTCCTCCATTTCCCTTCATTTTTAGTTTCCTCCTTTTTTCTCCATTTTTCCTTTCTTACTTTTCTCTTCATTTTTCCTTTCCTCCTTTTCCCTTCATTATTCACTTTCCTCCTTTTCCCGTCATTTTTACTTTCGTCCTTTTCCCATTTCTTCTTTTCCCTTTACTTCTTCTCCCTTCATTTTTCCTTGCCTCCTTCTCCTTTCCTTTTTCCTTTCCTCCTTTACCCTCCATTTTTCCTTTTCTCCTTTACCCTCGATTTTTCTTTTCCTCCTTTACCCTCCATTTTTCCTTTCCTACTTTTCCCATCATTTTTTCTTCCGTACTTTTCCAATTATCTTCTTTCCTTCTTTTCCCTTTGTTTTTACTTTCCTCCATTTCTATTCATTTTTCCTCTCCTCCTTTTCTCTTCATTTTTACTTTCCTCCTTTTCCCTTCATTTTTCCTGTCCTCCTTTTCTCATCATTTTTCCTTTCCTCCTTTTCCCATCATTTTTCCTTTCCTCCTTTTCCCATCATTTTTCCTTTCCTCCTTTTCCCATCATTTTTCCTTTCCTCCATTTCCCTTCATTTTTCCTTTACTCCTTTTCCCTTCATTTTTCCTTTCCTCCTTTTCCCTTCATTTTTACTTTACTCATTTTCCCTTCATTTTTCCTTTCCTCCTTTTCCCTCCATTATTCCTTTCCTTTTTTACCCTTTATTTTTACTTTCCTCCATTTCTCTTCATTTTTCCTTTCCACCTTTTCCCTTCATTTTTCCTTTCCTCCTTTTCTCTTCATTTTTCCTTTCCTCCTTTTCCCTTCATTTTCTCTTTCCTCCTTTTCCCATAATTTTTCCTTTACTCCTTTTCTCTTCATTTTTACTTTCCTTCTTTTCTTTTTCATTTTTACTTTCCTCCATTTCCCTTCGTTTTTACTTTCCTCCTCTTCTCCTCGTTTTTACTTTCCTCCTCTTCTCCTCGTTTTTACTTTCTTCCTCTACCCTTCGTTTTTCCTTTCCTCCTTTTCTCTTCATTTTTCCTTTCCTGCTTTTCCATTTATTTTTACTTTCCTCCTTTTCCCATAATTATTCCTTTCTTCCGTTTCCCTTCATTTTTCCTTTCCTCCTTTTCCCATAATTTTTCCTTTCTTCTGTTTCCCTTCATTTTTACTTCTGTCCTTTTCCCTTCATTTTTACTTTCCTCCTTTTCTCTTCATTTTTCCTTTCCTCCTTTTCCCTTCATTTTTACTTTCCTCCTTTTCTCTTCAGTTTTACTTTCCTCCTTTTCTCTTCATTTTTACTTTCCTCCTTTTCTCTTCATTTTTACTTTCCTTCTTTTCTTTTTTATTTTTACTTTCCTTCTTTTCTTTTTCATTTTTACTTTCCTTCTTTTCTTTTTCATTTTTACTTTCCTTCTTTTCTTTTTCATTTTTACTTTCCTTCTTTTCTTTTTCATTTTTACATTCCTTCTTTTCTTTTTCATTTTTCCTTTCCTCCTTTTCTCTTCATTTTTACATTCCTACTTTTCTTTTTCATTTTTCCTTTCCTCTTAATTTTTCCTTTCCTTCTTTTCTTTTTCCTTTTCTCCTTTTCCCTTCATTTTTACTTTCCTTCTTTTCTTTTTCATTTTTCCTTTCCTTCTTTTCTTTTTCATTTTTCCTTTCCTCCTTTTATCCTCATTTTTACTCTCCGTCTTTTCTTTTTTATTTTTCCATTCATCCTTTTCTCTTTATTTTTACCTTGCTTCTTTTCTTTTTCATTTTTCCTATCCTCCTTTTCTCTTCATTTTTTACTTTCCGTCTTTTTTTTTTCATTTTTCCTTTCCTTCTTTTCTTTTTCATTTTTCATTTCCTCCTTTTACCTTTATTTTTACTTTCCTCCTTTTCCTTCTTTTTTACTTTCCTCCTTTTCCTTCATTTTTACTTTCCTCCTTTTCCTTCATTTTTACTTTCCCCCATTTTCCTTCATTTTTACTTTCCCCCTTTTTCCTTAATTTTTACTTTCCTCCTTTTCTCTTCATTTTTACTTTCCTCCTTTTCTCTTCATTTTTACTTTCCTTCTTTTCTTTTTCATTTTTCCTTTTACCTTCATTTTTCCTTTCCTCCTTTTCCCTTCATTTTTCCTTTCCTCCTTTTCCCTTCATTTTTCCTTTCCTCCTTTTCCCTTCATTTTTCCTTTCCTCCTTTTCCCTTCATTTTTCCTTTCCTACTTTTCCCTTCATTTTCTCTTTCCTCCTTTTCCAATAATTTTTACTTTACTCCTTTTCCAATAATTTTTACTTTACTCCTTTTCTCTTCATTTTTACTTTCCTTCTTTTCTTTTTCATTTTTACTTTCCTCCATTTCCCTTCGTTTTTACTTTCCTCCTCTTCCGTTCGGTTTTACTTTCCTCCTCTTCCCTTCGTTTTTATTTTCCTCCTTTTCACTTTAATTTTACTTTCCTACTTTTCTCTTCATTTTTCTTTCCTCCTCTACCCTTCGTTTTTCCTTTCCTTCTTTTCGCTTCATTTTTACTTTCCTTCTTTTCTTTTTCATTTTTCCTTTCCTCCTTTTCTTTTCATTTTTACATTCCTCCTTTTCCCCGCATTTTTCCTTTCCTCCATTTTCCCTTCCTTTTCCCTTCATTTTTACTTTCCTCCTTTTCTTTTTCATTTTTCCTTTCCTTCTTTTCTTTTTCATTTTTCCGTTCTTCCTTTTCGTTTTCATTTTTCCTTTCCTCCTTTTCTCTTTATTTTTACTTTCCTCCTTTTCTCTTTATTTTTACTTTCGTCCTTTTCTCTTCATTTTTACTTTCCTTCTTTTCTTTTTCATTTTTCCTTTCCTCCTTTTCCCTTCATTTTTACTTTCCTCCTTTTGTCTTCATTTTTACTTTCCTCTTTTCTCTTCATTTTTACTTTACTCTTTTCCCCTTTATTTTTCCTTTCATCCTTTCCTTCGTTTCTCATCATTTTTCCTTTCCTGCTTTTCCGTTTATTTTTACTTTCCTCCTTTTTTCCTTTATTTTTCCTTTCCTCCTCTTCCCATAATTTTTCCCCTCTTCCATTTCCCTTCATTTTTCCTTTCCTCCTTTTCTCTTCATTTTTACTTTTCTTCTTTTTTCTTCATTTTTCCTTTCCTCCTTTCTCCCTTCATTTTTACTTTCCTTCTTTTCTTTTTCATTTTTCCTTTCCTCCTTTTCCCTTTATTTTTACTTTCCTCCTTTTCCCTTTATTTTTCCTTTCATCCTCTTCTCTTCATTTTTCCTTTCCTCCTTTTCCCTTCATTTTTTCTTTCCTCCTTTTCCCTTCATTTTTCCTTTCCTCCTTTTCCCTTCATTTTTCCTTTCCTCCTTTTCCCTTCATTTTTCCTTTCCTCCTTTTCCCTTCATTTTTCCTTTCCTAATTTTCCCATAATTTTCTCTTTCCTACTTTTCCCATAATTTTTCCTTTACTCCTTTTCTCTTCATTTTTACTTTCCTTCTTTTCTTTTTCATTTTTACTTTCCTCCATTTCCCTTCGTTTTTACTTTCCTCCTCTTCCGTTCGGTTTTACTTTCCTCCTCTTCCCTTCGTTTTTATTTTCCTCCTTTTCTCTTTATTTTTACTTTCCTACTTTTCTCTTCATTTTTCTTTCCTCCTCTACCCTTCATTTTTCCTTTCCTCCTTTTCGCTTCATTTTTACTTTCCTCCTTTTCTTTTCATTTTTACATTCCTCCTTTTCCCCTCATTTTTCCTTTCCTCCATTTTCCCTTCCCTTTCCCTTCATTTTTACTTTCCTCCTTTTCCCTTCATTTTTACTTTCCTCCTTTTCTTTTTCATTTTTCCTTTCCTTCTTTTCTTTTTCATTTTTCCGTTCCTCCTTTTCGTTTTCATTTTTCCTTTCCTCCTTTTCTCTTTATTTTTCCTTTCCTCCTTTTCTCTTTATTTTTACTTTCTTCCTTTTCTCTTCATTTTTACTTTCCTTCTTTTCTTTTTCATTTTTCCTTTCCTCCTTTTCTTTTCATTTTTACTGTCCTCCATTTCCCTTCGTTTTTACATTCCTCCTTTTCCCCTCATTTTTCCTTTCCTCCATTTTCCCTTCCTTTTCCCTTCATTTTTACTTTGCTCCTTTTCTTTTTCATTTTTCCTTTTCCTTCTTTTTCATTTTTCCTTTCCTCCTTTTCCCTTTATTTTTACTTTCCTCCTTTTCCCTTTATTTTTCCTTTCATCCTCTTGTCTTCATTTTTCCTTTCCTCCTTTTCCCTTCATTTTCTCTTTCCTCCTTTCCCCATAATTTTTCCTTTACTCCTTTTCTCTTCATTTTTACTTTCTTTCTTTTCTTTTTCATTTTTACTTTCCTCCATTTCCCTTCGTTTTTACTTTCCTCCTCTTCCGTTCGGTTTTAATTTCCTCCTCTACCCGTTGTTTTTCCTACCCTCCTTTTCCCTTCATTTTTACTTTCCTCCTTTTGTCTTTATTTTTACTTTCCTCTTTTCTCTCCATTTTTACTTTACTCTTTTCCCCTTTATTTTTCCTTTCATCCTTTCCTTCGTTTCTCTTCATTTTTACTTTCCATCTTTTCTTTTTCATTTTTACTTTCCTTCCTTTCTTTTTCATTTTTACTTTCCTTCTTTTCTTTTTCATTTTTACTTTCCTTCTTTTCTTTTTCATTTTTCCTTTCCTGCTTTTCCGTTTATTTTTACTTTCCTCCTTTTTTCCTTTATTTTTCCTTTCCTCCTCTTCCCATAATTTTTCCCCTCTTCCATTTCCCTTTCCTCCTTTTCTCTTCATTTTTACTTTTCTTCTTTTTTCTTCATTTTTCCTTTCTTCCTTTTCTTTTCATTTTTCCTTTCATCCTTTTCTCTTCATTTTTCCTTTCCTCTTTCTCCCTTCATTTTTACTTTCCTTCTTTTCTTTTCATTTTTCCTTTCCTCCTTTCCCCTTTATTTTTACTTTCCTCCTTTTCCCTTTATTTTTCCTTTCATCCTTTTCCCTTTATTTTTCCTTTCATCCTCTTCTCTTCATTTTTCCTTTCCTCCTTTTCCCTTCATTTTTCCTTTCCTCCTTTTCCCTTCATTTTTCCTTTCCTCCTTTTCCCTTCATTTTTCCTTTCCTCCTTTTCCCTTCATTTTTCCTTTCCTCCTTTTCCTTTCATTTTTCCTTTCCTCCTTTTCCCTTCATTTTCTCTTTCCTCATTTTCCCATAATTTTTCCTTTACTCCTTTTCTCTTCATTTTTACTTTCCTTCTTTTCTTTTTCATTTTTACTTTCCTCCATTTCCCTTCGTTTTTACTTTCCTCCTCTACCCTTCGTTTTTCCTTTCCTCCTTTTCGCTTCATTTTTACTTTCCTTCTTTTCTTTTTCATTTTTCCTTTCCTCCTTTTCTTTTCATTTTTACTGTCCTCCATTTCCCTTCGTTTTTACATTCCTCCTTTTCCCCTCATTTTTCCTTTCCTCCATTTTCCCTTCCTTTTCCCTTCATTTTTACTTTGCTCCTTTTCCTTTTCATTTTTCCGTTCCTCCTTTTCGTTTTCATTTTTCCTTTCCTCCTTTTCTCTTTATTTTTACTTTCCTCCTTTTCTCTTCATTTTTCCTATCCTCCTTTTCCCTTCATTTTTACTTTCCTCCTTTTGTCTTCATTTTTACTTTCCTCTTTTCTCTTCATTTTTACTTTAGTCTTTTCCCCTTTATTTTTCCTTTCATCCTTTCCTTCGTTTCTCTTGATTTTTACTTTCCATCTTTTCTTTTTCATTTTTACTTTCCTTCTTTTCTTTTTCATTTTTACTTTCCTTCTTTTCTTTTTCATTTTTCCTTTCCTGCTTTTCCGTTTATTTTTACTTTCCTCCTTTTTTACTTTATTTTTCCTTTCCTCCTCTTCCCATAATTTTTCCCCTCTTCCGTTTCCCTTCATTTTTCCTTTCCTCCTTTTCTCTTCATTTTCCCTTTCCTCGTTTTCTCGTCATTTTCCCTTTCCTCCTTTTCTCTTCATTTTTACTTTCCTCCTTTTCTCTTCATTTTTACTTTCCTCCTTTTCTCTTCATTTTTCCTTTCCTCCTTTTTTCCTTTATTTTTCCTTTCCTCCTCTTCCCATAATTTTTCCTTTCTTCCGTTTCCCTTCATTTTTCCTTTCCTCCTTTTCTCTTCATTTTTACTTTCATCCATTTCTCATCATTTTTATATTCTCCTTTTCTCTTCATTTTTCCTTTCCTCCTTTTCTCTTCATTTTTACTTTCCATCTTTTCTTTTTCATTTTTACTTTACTTCTTTTCTTTTTCATTTTTTCTTTCCTCCTTTTCCTTTCATTTTTCTTTTCCTCCTTTTCTCTTCATTTCTACTTTCCTCGTTTTCTCTTCATTTTTACTTTCCTTCTTTTCTTTTTCATTTCTCCTTTCCTCTTAATTTTTCCTTTCCTTCTTTTCTTTTTCATTTTCTCCTTTTCCCTTCATTTTTACTTTCCTTCTTTTCTTTTTCATTTTTCCTTTCATCTTTTTCTCTTCATTATTTACTTTCCGTCTTTTCTTTTTCATTTTTCCTTTCCTCCTTTTCTTTTTATTTTTACTTTCCTCCTTTTCTCTTTATTTTTCCTTTCCTCCTTTTTCCTTCATTTTTACTTTCCCCCTTTTTCCTTCATTTTTATTTTCCTCCTTTTCCTTCATTTTTCCTTTCCTCCTTTTCCCCTCATTTTTCCTTTCCTCCTCATTTTTCCTTTCCTCCTCATTTTTCCTTTCCTCCTCATTTTTCCTTTCCTCCTCATTTTTCCTTTCCTCCTTTTCCCTTCATTTTTCCTTTCCTCCTTTTCCCTTCATTTTTACTTTTCTTCTTTTTTCTTCATTTTTCCTTTCCTCCTTTTCCCTTCATTTTTCCTTTCCTCCTTTTCCCTTCATTTTTACTTTTCTTCTTTTCTCTTCATTTTTCCTTTCCTTCTTTTCTCTTCATTTTTATTTCCTCCTTTTCTCTTCATTTTTCCTTTCCTCCTTTCTCCCTTCATTTTTCCTTTCCTTCATTTCTCTTCATTTTTACTTTCCTCCTTTTCCCTTTATTTTTCCTCTCCTCCTTTTCCCTTCATTTTTCCTTTCCTCCTTTTCCCTTCATTTTTACTTTTCTTCTTTTTTCTTCATTTTTCCTTTCCTCCTTTTTTCTTCATTTTTCCTTTCCTCCTTTTCTCTTCATTTTTACTTCCGTCCTTTTCCCTTCATTTTTCCTTTCCTCCTTCTCCCTTCATTTTTCCTTTCCACCTTTTCCCTTCATTTTTACTTCCGTCCTTTTCCCTTCATTTTTCCTTTCCTCCTTCTCCCTTCATTTTTCCTTTCCTCCGTTTCTCTTCATTTTTCCTTTCCTCCTTTTCTCTTCATTTTTACTTTCCTCCTTCTCCCTTCATTTTTTCTTTCCACCTTTTTTCTTCATTTTTACTTCCGTCCTTTTCCCTTCATTTTTCCTTTCCTCCTTCTCCCTTCATTTTTCCTTTCCTCCTTTTCTCTTCATTTTTCCTTTCCTCCTTTTCTCTTCATTTTTCCTTTCCTCCTTTTCTCTTCATTTTTACTTTCCTCCTTTTCCCTTCATTTTTACTTCCGTCCTTTTCCCTTCATTTTTCCTTTCCTCCTTCTCCCTTCCTTTTTCCATTCCACCTTTTCCCTTCATTTTTCCTTTCCTCCTTCTCCCTTCATTTTTCCTTTCCTCCTTTTCTCTTCATTTTTCCTTTCCTCCTTTTCTCTTCATTTTTACTTTCCTCCTTCTCCTTTCATTTTTTCTTTCCACCTTTTCCCTTCATTTTTACTTCCGTCCTTTTCCCTTCATTTTTCCTTTCCTCCTTCTCCCTTCATTTTTCCTTTCCTCCTTTTCTCTTCATTTTTCCTTTCCTCCTTTTCTCTTCATTTTTCCTTTCCTCCTTTTCTCTTCATTTTTACTTCCGTCCTTTTCCCTTCATTTTTACTTCCGTCCTTTTCCCTTCATTTTTACTTCCGTCCTTTTCCCTTCATTTTTACTTCCGTCCTTTTCCCTTCATTTTTACTTTCCTCCTTCTCCCTTCATTTTTCCTTTCCACCTTTCCTCTTCATTTTTCTTTTCCTTTTTTTCCCTTCTTTTTTCGTTTTCCTTCTTTTCTTTCCTTTTTCAAGCTTTACTTTCTTTTTTCTCTAACAAGGTCCGCAGGAAGAAAAAAAGATTGTTTTCATTCAGTCAAAAATTTTATTTCAAGGTAAATTTCAGTATCTGTTTGTGCATGTATGTATGTGTATACATACATACATACACACACACACACACACACACACACACACACACACACACACACACACATATATATATATATATATAAATAAGTGTGTGCATATATATATATATATATATATATGATGGGGTGTAGAAATGTTATCCGTTTGGTCCACTACTCAAAATTAGTTTTCTTTGACCATCAGAATAATGATTTCGGGAAGTAGATTGAACTAATAAGTTTTTATGACCCCCTTATATATTTCCATGCAAATTTGATTACAAGGCCAATGAACATTCCTTGATTATGTTATTTTATTGATTCATTCTTTAATTCTGAAAAATTTTCTGGGTTCCAGAATGAGGTTAGAACATGAATTATTCAATATCTTCTAAGGACTTTCAGTTTCTATAAGCCATTATCAATTTGTTTAAAGACAAACTAAATGAAGAAATCCTACCTACTCTGGGATCTTGCCCATATATATATATATATATATATATATATATATATATATATATATATATATATATACATATATATATATATATATGTATATATATATAATTAATGAAACCCTGAAAATAACAAAAGAAAAAAACTCAAAAATCCAGGCATAAGCCACCAGAAATAAAAGCAAAATAAGAACCATTAAGCAACCTGCCCCATCTTAATAAGATACAAAGTGCTCAGTAATCCAGAAATTTCGAATTAGAAAATCAACTTAAGAGCTGGAATCCAATCCCAAAACCTGGTCCATGAAATGCAACATCACAAAGCCTCTTTCTGAAAGAGCCAATTTTGTATCTGCTTATGAAGATGGTTAGAATAGAGTACATTTCAAATGCTTTTTTTACCCATTTGTTTTTGTTTTCAGAAATTAAATGTTTTTTCTTCAATTTTACATAAGATTATTTATTTGGATATCTGTAAATTGTCAACCTAAAATGTAGATTTACCATCCTTATTCTTCACGAATTGATGCATGAAACAACAGAAAAATAAATGATACCATGAAATATTCCTGGACACACACACACACACACACATATATATATATTTTAAATCATATCATTCCCTGCAAGGCAATAAAGCCACGAAGACACAAGCAGTTACTGGGTGTGAAAGAATAAGAAAAAAGAGAAACATTACTGAGAACAATAGAGGAGTAATCAAAAGGACAGCAGATAATGATTGACAGTGCATTTGAATTTTTAAAGATCAATGTTGGCTGGAAAGTATAGAGTGAGAAGTGTGAGAAAATAAACTATTAGTATATATATATATAATATATATATATATATGGTCTGACAATTGTGTTTAAGCATGAAACAGACTGTTGTTGCTGGCTGTTGATTTCAGTGTCAAATTTTATATTTGCATATTCTCTGTCCCTGATATTGAGCACTCATAAATATAGCATAGCTTACTTAAAACTATATTTTTTATCACATATATATCTATATATGTTTAAGGTATACTTATGGCCTGATGATTGTATATAAGCATGAAACAGACTGTCGCCACAGGGAGATTGAATTCAATGTTCACACATATATATATATATATATATATATATATATATATATATATATAATTACTTCACCATGCTACGAGAGTTGAGTTGAAACTCTTGGATTTTCAGTCTGAGAAGTGAAACTACAATAGCAAGATAATTATATCTTTTTATGATAAACTTTCTCAATATTGCTCTATGTCAGTTTTAGGTATTGAGCACTTTTTGAAATTAGGTTAAACTGGTCAATTTCAAGGTAAACCTTTTTGTGAAATTGATTTAAATGAGTGGAAATTCTGTAATGGGCATGTGGCCAAGCATTTAGAATTCTTGCTTTTTGATCAAAAAAGATAGACCAGGGTTTATGTCTCACCATTGTCAGTTTACCAAGAATGTCACCTTGATGTTATTGGCCTGGGTGGGGGGTGATCTCAGTGTGTGGCACTGTTGGAAAGTATCTGAAAATCATACCACAGCCTTGTGAGTGAAATTGGTGAGCCGGAATTATTTGTTGAATGTTGTGCTGACACAAAGTCAAAAAATCATTGTGACCGAAGGTTTTATCACACCCTATGATGTGCTCTCTCCCAGAAACTGTAACTAAGGTAAACTCTGTGAGTGATAAACAAACACTAATGTACCTGAGCAGGCATTTGCAATAGGGATTGACTAGCCAATATAGTAAAAAGGCATACTCAGAAACAAGCAACTAGACAGTCATTTATGTGCTATGAGTGATACATGCTTAGGCGATCATATATCTTTCGATACATGACTGACAAGGCAGATTTTTTCCCACAGTAGGTTGCCATTTTCTTCTGCAGTAGACCAGTTACCTTCCAAGGCTATAGAACCCTGTCTGTCCTACTATTTACCCGTAGCTGCCGGGAGAAGAAGAGGATTCATACCTTTCCTAAGGGTATTAGCACGCAAGTTAATGTGATGGATTCGACTGGATTCGAACTCGGCTCTCCGATTTCTCAATCCAATATTTTTTCTTTATATTATAAATGTTCTGTTTAGTGAGTACACATATTTGAGTAGATATCTACTATTTTTTTCATTTAGTTTAGTTTTTAAAACATTCAAATTAATCTCTACCAGAAAACATTTGACAGGAATGGAAGCAGTTCTCCATTTTTAATCTGTGCAACTTCAAACCACCTGTGCTTTACTATTAAGATGTTTTAGAAAACAAAACAAAAAAGGAAAAGAATGTCTACTCAAGCACATGTCCCCACTAAATATAAGTAGGTTTCCATTTATCTTGCATATTCCAAAGGAATACAGGGCATTACATTTGGGGCCTGCTTGGCTGTAGGAGTTGCCAGAAAGTTGTCAGTGTTGACAGCCAACTACTTTTGGGGCTCCACCCCAGGTTTTCTGTCTGGATTTTCTTCCATCGCCTTTTCCATTTTGGATATGACTATATATATAGGTGTGTGTGTGTGTGTGTGTGTGTGTGTGTGTATATATATATATATATATATATATATATATACATACACACACACACACATGTGTAAGTATATAAAATTCTTGTGTGCATGTGTTTATGTAAGTACATCGATACATCAATAAACCTGTAGCCTAAGGATAAAAACACATTTATTTTGCACAGCAAATATTTATTTTCAATATAATTTCTTCCCTTGTCAATGCACTTAATTCAGTGGTGACTATCATTAATATAAATTAACTATTGTACAGTCAAAATTTCAGATCACAATTAACTTAATATCTACATATTAGGTTACAGACATTTTGATCTAGCCCCATATATGTAATCTGCATCATGCATCTTATACGTATAAATATATAATGACAAAATTTGTTAATAATCACAAGCATCAAAAACAGATAAGACAAAGTCCAATTGACTTGAATAGCAGATCATTTGACTTTCTTGTTTCTTTTTTATCCAATTGCACATTTTCCTTTGGATTAGGTTAATCTATGTTTTGGATTAGGTTAATCTATATTTTGTCCTGTCCCTGTTTTTCCGACTTGTTGCCCTCACTATTTTAATCTTACTCCCAGTATTTTTTTTTTGCTATTTTTATTCTCTCCGTTTTTCCTAGATATCTTTTGTTTTTTATTTATGCCCAATCAGTTTTTATGACATCTCTCTCTCTCTCGTTTATCAAACTCTCCTTCTTTCTCGTTCTACTCTTCCTTTCTCTCTCTCTCTCATTTGTCTTCTTTCTTTCCTCTCTGTAAGTCTGTAATGTGCTTATCTCTCTCTCTCTCTCTTTTGTCATACTCTCTTTCTTTCTTTCTCTCTCTTCCTTTCTCTCTCTCATTTGTCTTTCTTTCCTCTCTTTAGATTGGAAATGTGCTTATCTCACTCTCTCTCTCTCTTGTTTGTCATAATCTCCTTTTTTTCTCTCACTCTCTCTCTCTTCCTTTCTCTCTCTCCCATTTATCTTCTTTCTTTTCTCTCTGTAGGTCTGTAATGTGCTTATCTATCTATCTATCTATCTATCTTATTTGTTATATTCTCCTTCTTTCATCGTCTCTCTCATTTGTTTTCTTTCTTTCCCATCTGTAGGTCTGTAATGTACCTATTTCTCACTCTTAGAGAATAAGAAGTACTTATATCATTCTTTCTCTTTCTCATTAGAAAGTCTTTAATGGCTAATTTTTATTTTTTATTTTTGTTTCTTTTGCAGGTAAGTATTTCAAGATGGAAAACCTTCTTGCAATCTTTTGCAGTAATTCTTTTATTCTGTGGTTAACAAAGGTAAGTGTTACTTGTTCAACAATTTCAGGTACAAAAGCTAGTAGAAAGTCGGGCATTAAAAAAGAGTTCCTTTGTTTCTGTATATATATCATATACTTAGGGAAAATAATGAAAGAAAATTGCAAAAAATGTTTCCTCTGATAAAGACACCTTAATGTTGTTCCCATTTTAGCATTCAGAGAAAAATTATTAATTCAATGAATGCTTGCTAAAATTAAAACCATTTTTGAAATACAAAGTTTTAAATGTGTGTGTGTGTGTAAAGGATGAACCTAACTAAATGGATATTTTTCAGGGAGAGAGTGAGAGAATTGAGAATGTCACTTTTCTTATTCTGAATAATAAAGGCTCATATAATAACAAACAAGACATGAAACTCTGTGGTGAAATTTGAAAGGGACAATCATTTATTATATTCACATTAAAACATAACAAAATACAAAGTTTATAAAAAGTTTGTGCAAAAATTTCCTTTTGCACACCTTATTACTGAAAGCAAGATAACCAGTTCAAAATATAGAATTATTGGCTCATAAAAAAGATATACATTATTCAACAAACTTTCAATAATTGAAAAAAAAACTTGAAGAGGTATGATACAAATTTCTTTTTAAAAAAGATTCTAAATATACAAACTTTTAACAATTGAAATATCTTTAGAGACGGTACAATACAGTTCCTTTTAAAAAAAAGATTTAAAATACACATTCTTTAAAAAAATGGACTTAATTGAAAAATAAAACAGAAGTCTTTGGCAGGGTTCACCAGCATCACTTGGATTTTTAACAATTTTGTTCTTTTTCTTGAACAGTGTTTGAATCTCTTCCCTTGTTTCCCTTTGGTTGTGCTTCTTTTTTTGTTTTCATTTCTGTAAGAAACAGCAAAGATCATCCACTGGTGATAGCCAAAATAGCTTTTCCTTCTGGATCCTTGTAATTTATTATAACCTTCTGGTACCTTGTAACATTTTGTTACCTTTTTATTTATTTGAAATTTTTATGCTTTCTGCACTTTCCAAAATTTTCTCATCTTCTTATATAGCCTTGAAAGAGGCTCCAAATTGACCTCAACTTTTACATTTGTGTGGATGGATGAAAGTCACCTTTCTGATTGGTGAAAAATACAAAGGTGTATATCTTTTTGAATTTGCAAGTTAAAATACAAACCTTCTAACTTTAACCAAATTATTTTTGGCAGGTTCTTATCAAGTCCCTCTATTTTTTAGAAAATTTAACAAATAACTGTTTCACATCAAATTTATTTTTTATTAGTCATTTGGTTTTCTTTTAATCATTTTTTTAAGAACATTTCTCTTAAAAGCAAGTGTAATAAACAAGCAGTCTATTATAATATTTATTTTTTTTATCTACATATTAATCATTTATTTAATTTACATTTTTCATATAAATTTTTATATTCTCCAATCAAGAGAAAAGAGGGATAATTAAACTTAGTATATGATATTATTTATAACTATTTTATATTCAGTCATTTATGTACTATGCTTGATACGGGCTTAGGCAATCATGTATCTTTTGATACATGACTGACGAGGCATATTTTTTCCTGCAGTAGGTTGCCATTTCTTTCTGCAGTAGACCAGTTGCCATCCAAGGCTATAGAACCCGGTCTGTCCTGCTATTTACCCATAACTGGAGGGGAGGGTTAGAGGATTCATACCTTTCCCAAGGGTATTAGCACATAAGTGAATTTCAGTCAGTTATGTGCCATGTGTGATATCTGCTTTCGATACATGACTGACGAGGCAGATTTTTCCCTGCAGTAGGTTGCCATTTCTTTCTGCAGTAGACCAGTTGCCATCCAAAGCTATAGAACACAGTCTGTCCTGCTATTTACCCATAGCTGGAGGGGAGAAGAAGAGGATTCATACCTTTCCCAAGGTTATTAGCATGTAAGTGAATGTAATGGATTCGACTGGAATTTGAACTCGGCTCTCTGATTCTTCAATCTGAGCTACTATCCATTACTCCACCATGCTTCTTTTTATATTCACCTTTCTTATAAAAAAAATTTATACATCTCCTGAGAACATCTGAGTTGCCAATAAACATTTGATTAGCAGGTAAGAAGTGTATTTGATGTAAATCTCAATTATCCTCAGAATATAAACAACAAAAATCCTTTTCAGTCTTACTTTGATTCTATGTTTCAAAATAGTCTGGCAGCATGTTTTATAATAAACTAATGATAATAATGCTGCCTTTTTTTTAATCAATTCACCTCAAGTAAGGCAATAATGCCACTAAGATGCAAGGGACTACTGGGAGTGAAAGAAAAAGTAAAGACTTTAGAAGGAACTGAAAACCTGATCCTAAACAGGAAAGAAGGAATAAACCTTTACTCCTGTTCAAAAAACCTGGGAGGAGTGTGAACCAGGCAATAGGCAAACCTATCTATTCTTTATATAATGTATATTATTTTATATATTATTATATATATTATGTAATTTCAATGTATCCCAAGGCAAAAACAATTTCTGCCAATAAAATGCTTGATAATTGCCTTCAGCAATAATAAGGTTCACAATATTTATCAGAGGTCAGCACTGGATTTTGTGATTTGCCACTTGTCAGAAATCCTTCTTATCCTGATGAGTGAGAAATTATGAAACTCGGAGTTGACTTCCAATAAATATTGTTAGCATGTTATATATATATATGTAATAGTGAGAAATATTGTTTTGACCCATCGTATTTAGGACATTTCCATAATTTTCACCAGAATAAAAAATGTTTTAAAGTTAATTTTGATAAAGCTGTCGAAATCTTCACTTGGTAGACCATTGTGAAATGATTACATGTCTCTTTGTCTTCACTGTTTTAACAACTGAAGAATAATTGCAAGACAGTTTAATTTGATCGCAGGTAGTTAAAAGAACACTTAAAATAGCTTTCCTATTACTTATGCTATTGTATTTACCATCTAAAATGCTTGCGACTGACAATACAAATGATTTATCCCTTTGATTTCTTCTAAGAATGTCAGAACATTGAGGTGAACCTCTTGTTAGAATGACAATGATTTGCTTTTCAACCACTCTCTCTCGTGCACGACTGCTTTCATTAGCAGTGTTACATATCATTACAGAGCATATTGGATAGAAGCAGAAATGAAGCCGGGGTAGAGGATGCAGAACTGGGCAGGGGAAATTTAGTTTTAAGAAAGATCATGGGTGCCTACTCTCTATTCTCAGTCTATCCTGCAAGCCCGAACCAGTTTCTCTCTTTTTCTCTCATGCACACTCTTAGACTCTCAAGCTTCCAATTTTCTGCTAAAACGGATGCTTGTCTTGTCCCTGCTGTTGTATCTATGATGGGGCCAAAGTAAGACAAGTTCCTGATCAACCAGGTGGAAATCTTCCTCGAAAAGATCCCAGACCTGATATAAAATGAATGGTCTAATGACCAATTTGGTCAGTGGATGAAAGAAACGATGTAAACGGAAACCGTTCTCTCCCCTAACGTTTCATACCCCCACCCATGACTCAACAACAGTATCTGTGGACAATCGAAAACTGATCTGAAGTGGGCGTATTACAGGAGGGTCAAAGGATAGGGGAGTGTTGGATGGGGTTTCATCTATTGTCGTTGCACTTGCTCAGGTCCGTGCTTTTACTGGATGCCACTGTACCTGACTAATACATCTGTTATAAGACTTCATGCACAATCGCAGGCATATGGAGGCTTTCCGCTTCATTCCAACAAGAAGGCAAGGCTTGTTTCATCCAAAAGAGAAACAACAGCACAATAGACGAAGCGGTCCAAACACAAAATTTCATTACGAGTTAGTTTTCTTTTTCAGTCATTAGGAATGCATTCAGTTCAGCATCTCTCTTGCTACTTTCATTTTATTAAGATAATTTTATTTGTTTCATTTCTCAATGTTTTTCTTTTCTTTGTGACTTCCTTCATTTACTGTTCTCTGCCTGCTTATTTTCTTTCTTTCTTTTTTGAGTTCTCAGTCTTGTTTGCACTCCTATTTTCTTTATTGCTCTCCCTCTCAGCTTTATTACCCTGTTCCTCTCCCTGTCTGTTGTCTTCTCTCTCTTTTATTTATTGATGTCTCTTTTTCCTTTTCATCCCATCTTTTTCTCTTTCTTTTTTACTTTCTTCGTTTCTCTTTATATTTTATTTAATTTTTGCCCCTCTTCATTCTTTTCTTCTTTGTCACACTTTCTTTTTCTTCTTTGCCTCTCTTTCCTTTTTTTCATTTCCATTTTCTTTTCCCCACTGTCCCTTTTCTCTCTTTTCTACTGTCCTTTTTTTCCTCAGTCACTCTTCTCTCCTTTTCTCCACACCATTTTCGTTCTGCCTCTTTTCTTTCCTTTTTCTCCACTATCTTTTTCTCTCCTTTTTCTCCACTCCTTTTTTGTCCCCTACCTCTTTCTTTTTAATTTTCTTCTGTTGTCTCTCTTTCTCTCTCATCTTTGGCTCTCTCCCTCTTTCTCATATTTTGCTCTCTCTCTCATTTTTGGCTCTCTCTCTCTCTCCCTTCTTTGTCTCTCTCTCTCTCTTTCTCTCTCTCTCATCTTTGTCTCTCTTTCTCCCATCTTTGTCTCTCTCTCTCTTCTTTGGCTCTCTCTCTTTCAAATCTTTCTCTCTTTTCTTAATCATTAGTCATTACTTCATGCATTTACTTTTTGGAATAAACTTTTTCCTCAATTCCTCAAAATTCCACTTTTCCTTTCTATCTTTCTCCATTTCTTTCACTCTTTCATCAAATTTTGTCTTTTCCCTTGTATGTTCTTTTGCTATTAACAAGCCAATACAAGTTTCAAATCTTCTACATGCCATGTCCCGTCAGGATGTGGGTGATCATGGCACTGCACAACATCCTGTCTCTTGTGGCTCTAAGCAAAGTTGATCATTTTGCTATCTCTTCTAAATCTCTGTACTACCAACCATTTATCAATACTGTGCCATCTGTATGTTGTTAAGATTGTGACTATCAATAATGTGTCCTGGTATGACTTAAATTTAATAGGTTGTCACATAAATACATTCATTTTTTATAATTTATTTTAATACTTATTATTTATTAATAGTTCTGATGAATCATTCCACACTGTATTCCTCTTCATTGTTTATGACCTCCTGCCAATTGTTCAATGCTTCAATATTAGAAATCACTAAGTTTTAACTCTAAAAATTCATCAAGCCATATTTTAAGCACCACATTGTTGTTGAATGAAACACCTCTCAAATTGTTAGAAAATTACTGAAAAAAGTGGTAGTCTGAAGGGGCTAAATCAATAAAGCTTTTCAGCTGAATTGCCTCTTTGTGCCTTTGTTCATTTGTTCGACATACAGCTTATCATTGACTGTTTGGTTGTTTTGAAGCATTTCAAATTTCAAATTAAATTAGTCCTTACCAATCCCACCAAACACAGATCATTTGCTTGCATCAATGCAGCTCTGGCTTGGTTCAGGGTGTTGCCTGTTTGTCAGGACTCACCTGTTCTTTTCTCTGCTCCATATTTTCACAAAGACACCATTTTTCATCCCTCAGTGATAAAACAGTTATGGCATCTTTCCTTGTATCCACAAGGAGCCTGGGGCTGAGTGAGTACACTGATGGCAATGGAGGAGTTCTGCAGTTTGTTTCTCTCAGTCAATGCATGTGGCACCCATGCACCATGTTTCTGGACGGCACCCATTGAATGAAGAGGATGAGCCACAGTAACATAAGATCTTGCCATTTTTTGAGCCAATTCCTTAGTGGTCTAGCATGGTTCTTCTTTAATCAGCATGTGCAACTGGTTCTCATCAAACTGAAAAAGGTTGACCAGAATGTGGAGAGTATGTAAGTTCAAATTTACTCTCCTTGAAATGGTAAAACCGTTTCAGTGCTATTCTGTTGGTAATGAAGTCATCTCCATACACAGTACAAATGTAATTAACAGCTTTGGCAGCTTTTTCACATTGATTAAAAACATAGAGAAGAAAATATCAAACAAGCTCATTCTTCTCTACTCGGCATTCTATCTCAAAAGGGTGTCTAATTTGAAATTAAATTTCAATAGCATTAGACAACAGTTTCACAGGAAGACCAGAGTTAGTAAGAAGCAAAAAGTGCTATGAAAGATTATTCTTTAAGATCATTTGCAGAACATCCACCTAATACTCTGTTTAAAACAACAAAATGAGAATCTGTACAAATTCTTTCCAAAATTAAAAAAAAACATTTGCAATCTTTAAAATTTGGTATTTTTTGTTTTACTTTTGACAAAAACAGAAATTCTTTTCCAAAATATGTACTTGGTTCCATGTATGTTAATGGCCAAAACATGTTGCTAGCAGATTTTAAGTTGATCTATTAACACTCATAATAAAACAGTCATTCAGAGTTTGTATTTTCACCATATCTGTCTCAGATGATGAGAAAAGTAGAAAACTTTTTGAGCTCAAAACCACAATGAAGCTATAAATGCTTGTTGCAACCAAATTTGAACAACAATTATGACTTAGTTTCTGATTTCCAAGAGCCATGCCACCAGACCCTTGATTATATTGGTAAATATTTAAATCCATTTTTTAAATGTTACTTCATTAATGTAAATAATTTGAATTCAAAAAGATATATAACGGCTATAAGGTATATAAACCATGAATTTTAAAATTAAATTAGCAATGATATTCAGCATTTCTTGAATCAAGTCATATTCCTTTGCTCTGGTGCCGTCTGCAGTCATTTCTTTGAAATATTTGAGTATACCATAAAATGACGTTAGTGAAAATGATGCTAATTAAAGTAATGGTTAGGTTTATTTTGATAGTCCAATTTGTTTAATCCAGTCCATTGGATCCAGGCCATTTCTGGATTACAGAAAATGCTGAAATCACCACTACAAAAACCCCTATGTAAACTATCTGCCTTATTCAGACTATTGTCCTCATCTTTGTCGCCATATTTATTACAACATTGCGGCTGTTGTACACTCCAGCCTTCTTCAGGTGGTTGGAATGTCAAACTGAACCTTTTATTTCACTCACTGGGGTAGACTGTTCTAGTTCCATGTGCCGTGTTTAATGGATGTCAGTTATCAGTTATCTCCTGTTAATTCTCCTCTCCAAGTTCTCCACTGCTTTAACTGGGCATTGAACTCACACTTTTTGGGTCCTGTCACTGGATTTAACCAACATCTTTATCCACTGTGCCATGTGTCCAGTGAGTGAAATAAAGGGTTCAGTTCGACATTCCAACCACCTGAAGAAGGCCGGAGCGTACACTGGCTGAAATGTAATAAATATGGTGACAAAGGTAAGGACAATAGTTCCAATAATGTAAATAGTGTACATAATACCTCATCTCAGAAATATAAACAGATACCCTTGCTATGTTATCAAAGGTAGAACAAAGGTTAAAACAGGAAATAAACAATCATTAATGCTTCCAAACAAGGTTTTTATTGTTTCATACAATACAAAGACTAAAAAAAGCCTAAAACCAAAAGATAATATATACTTACTACCCTGAATGGGTGAAATATACAGCTATATATAAGAAATGGACAAGACCTTATCAACAAATCATTCTGTTGCTGTTGGTTGCTGCAGAAAGTTATAAACATGGGGTGCTTCCCTCAACAAATGGTAGCTGATTTTTAAAAATGCCAAACTATAGGAGTTCTTGGACCACAGAGTGCTGATTTAAAGAGGCCCTACTGTAGCTGTTTATTTTATGTACACATTGTTTTAATATCATTTATAATATTTTGTTAGATTTTTTAAAATATACTATTAAAAATTGTCAGCATTATTTACTTCTCTTTACTTACATGCTGTGATCTAATTGCTGAAGTGGTTACTAATTTCAGAACAGAAAATAGCTTTATTTTTATTCAAATAAAGCTGTTATAAAAGTCATCAATAAAACAATTGATCATTTGTAAATATCTTTTCTTAATGTTTTGTATATTGACTTGTAGAAAGAATTTTATTAAACACCAATTGTTATAAAATGCAATTTTAAAGGCTTTCAAAGAAAGTTTAACACATATTTGAATAAACTAAGAATATTCTGTATTTTAATCCAAAGAAAAATCCAGGAAAGATTATATATCATTTTAACTAAAGATAAATTTCCATTTATCAAAAAAAAAAACTAAAGTTTTAAATTTATTGCGTATTTATAAATAATTGTTAAATTCAATTCAAAAATTTATATTAGATATTTCCAGTTACCACAAGCAGCTTTTTGTTTTGCACAGAAACAGTCTGTCAGACATTTATTGCTCAATTAAATTGAACACTAAATAGACAAATATTCTTCAAATGGGATTCTTTTATTGCCAATGCCGTGAAATGTCTATTTCAATATTTATAACTTTATTTATTTATTATTAAAGACAACAATGCATCCAAGTAATTATTTTTATTCATAGAATATCTGCAGAATATGTAATCCCTTAAAGTAAATACAAATCAGATAAATTCAATACAAAATAAAGGCAGTTATCAATAAAAAAAAAATCAAAATTTTGATAGGTTTTCCTGCTATTTTTGTCTTTGCTTTAGCTATTTCTGTTGTTATATTATTTATTATGTAAAAAGTGCTTTTGACAAAATGTGTTTCTTTTTTAACTTAGGTTAATTGAAGTCCACAAATCATTTCAACCTAAACAATATTGAATAGCCTTTGTGGCCTCATCCATATTCATACACACATGCAAGAAGTCAAGTCCGAAGGGATAAGTTACAATCCCTAAGATTATGTTTGAATGCATGTGCAACTATTAGGAAAGTTTGTAAAGAATTTCTGTCAGGAATTAATTTCTTGTCTTGAATTAATTTGTCCATTTTGGCTTATGGCCAGAGTGAAGAATCTTCTGAGATTGATTAACAGAAGGAGAATTAATGACAGCTGCCGCTCAATTTGGCTTAAGGCTGGTGTCATAGCTTTCGCAAGATGACATGGATTTCAGAGGCATATTCTTGGACAAACTACATGTCTTAACCGTTCTCTACTCTCTGACCTCCTTTAAGTTCCTGTCAGAGAAGACTTTAGAGTTTATTGAAGAAATAAAAGATTAAATTTACCATTCTCTTCAGTATTTGGTTCCATATGCTTTTAAGCTTTATAGTCTTTCTATTATAAGAATTGGACTCTGCAATTCTAGAATTTATTCAGGCAAAGTAATTTTAAGTAGTAAAACTGTAATAAAATAAAATAAATAATTTTAAGTAGTAAAACTTTAATAAATAAAAACAAATGAAAGTATTTTGATTTCACGTTGGATTTTTTAAAATTGGGTTTCAGGATCCATTTTCAGAATAGTACTTGTCAGCTTCATTTAAAACAATCTGGGCACCACACAATAAAAAGCAATGAGTGAGGCTAAATAAGATATTAAGTTGTAAAGATTCTTGATTCTAGTGTAGTCATCTTGCGATCATGAGAAATAAAAAAAAAAGAAAAAAAGAAAAACCTAATTTCCCATGATTCCTTAGTAAAACGGAAACCGCCCTACTGATGGAAAGTTTAGAGACATCCTCTTCAATTACCTTTTGTCAAGTGAGCCCATGGATTTGAGCCGCTTCAGGAATGAAGACTCCAGTTAAGTTTTACACCAATATCACTTTCTCTTGTTTTGTTTTTTTATGATAGACTTATTACTTGCAAATAATTTATTCATTCACCACACAGAACACAATACAAAACGGAAACATTTCATACATCTACCAAACTCATACAAATAAATCGTTCTGATAAATAAATCCTTCCATATGTGTATAAATGTCTCACTTTGTTGTTATGACGTATATATGTATATTTTACTAACAAAAAACATTAGTCAAACAAGGCCCATCAGAACACTATATTTTGTTTTCATTTTAAATTCACAATTTTCTTGTTACTTTTCACTTAAACTTATTTTCTGAAATGAGACTTATAGACATTTCTTGCATATAAGATTTACATAAAAGCTTTAGAAACTCATGATTTGGAGAAAAAGGAAAATTAAATTTTCTGGTTTATTTTTTTAAATTAATTACAGCAATGATTTGAGACAAATGAGAAAACTCAGCTCAATAGCATTGTCATAATTTGAGATAAAGAGGACAAATTTAGTCTTCTGTGTAACGTAAGAGTCAAAGCATACTTTCATGTCTAAAAGACAAGCAGTGCTGCCATCTGTGCACTCCCAATGATGTCAGGTATCTCCAAGGTGTATTGCAAGGCTGAAAGATTCTTGGAAACAATCTTGAATGAACCAACCACAAAATGAGTTTCAGCTGTTGCTTGGTATAATTCTCTGAAATATACCAAGCAGCCAGGTCTTGGTACCTCTGTATTTTTACCTGCCAGGTCTTAGTACATCTGTATTTTCTTCTTCTTTTTCTTCTTACTCTTTTACACACTGTGCCCCTTAAGGATCTGGGCAATCATGGCAATACACAACTTCCTATCCTTTGTAGCTCTAAGCAATGTTTGTCCCCTAACTATCTCTACCAGATCATATTCTGAATAAATAAAGTTTTCCTAACAGTTCAAATACATACCTTATCAAATGCTTTTATATGGCTTTGCCTGTATATTTTGTTTAAGTATAGTATTTAGGCTTTTTTTATTGCTTTACTATGTGATGAGGTACAAGTTCACTTACTGTATAGTAATTTAAAAAATGAAATCAGCAAACTGCTCTAATTCCTGGCATGATCTCTAATGTCCCTTTTACACTCATACTTTTGTGAAAGACATAAAACAACTTTTCATGCATTCTGTTCTATCAACATTGACCATATCTTGACATTGGTATATCATGATGTTATAAAAATGGATGAATGAACAATATACTCTTGTAAAAATAATCTGCCAAGAAAATAACAGCAAAATGGCTACTATATCCATTGTAATTTTTGACAAATGGAGGAACATATGGAACTACTATATCCTTTGCTATCTATGACAGATGGAGCCTATGACCCTACATTTAAATTTTTCTATAGTTAACTAGTCATTAGGTATGAAACATAATGCTACTTAATGATAAAACTTTGGCTTTTAACAATGACCTCCTGATGAAAAATAGCATCTGACCCTTCTTGTGTTAGATATCTGTCTGAAAAGGGAATTCAGAAGTTCTCATTATCTTTTACATTACCCACAAAGAAATAAAATATTTTATATCATAGTCAGAAAATTTGAGGAATTCTGCCCTAGACATCACTGTCACCATCAGGACACCCTTTTGAAAATTATGTTTAGTACCACTCAAAGTGTAATAAAATTTTTCAATGCAATCAGCAAGCCTAGTGGCTTGGAGTAACCATATCTTGACCAAACAAATGTCTGACTCGGTGGCATTCATAGTGTTATTGGTTCAGGTTGACGTTCAGTCAGGTCTAATAAACTGAGAGTAATATTAGTTGAAATGGCATCGTAATTGTCTTTGTCTCCACATGTGAACGTTCCAAGTCTGTAATGAAAACGGGCCCTAGAGATTATTGCAAAAATAGTTATGGGTTGAGAATCTTAAGATGATGTCTGCTTTATTATGAAATCTGCTTTGCCTGGTGACTACAAACTTGGTTACAACAATCATGCCCGTATTATAATTCATTACTGTTTTCTTTGCCATAATTTGGAACAGGTATCCATCAGGAATGTCAAAAATGTGCTTCTGTAATCGCAAATTGGTCAAGACTTTTTTTCCACTGGTCTTGTCTCCTTTGCTGACATTTTCAGTCTTTCTACAAATGTTGAAATTATTTGAAAATTATGTCAACTTATTTTTCCAACATTAGATAAATATTTCCTGTTTTTTTTTTATGTTTTAGTTTGTAGGGTCAAGAGAATATTTTGAGGAATGACAATCAAATACATTTCTCTACTTTGATAATAGGTTTTTACCTATTATTATAACAGTAATGATGAAATTATCTGATTTGTTGTAAGGAAACATTCAGCATTCATTGACCAAACAGTATTACTTTCAGTTGAAATTTATAAAATCTTTATCTTAAAATATTTTTTCAGAAAAATAGACCACTAGCTGTTATTGCTCTTTCTAGTGATGACAAGAGTTTCCTTCCTAAGATTTTGTATAAAAGAGCATTGAAAGTTAGCATCATGATTATGTCATTATTTCCCTTTGTAGTTACATGTGCAACACATTTTATTTGTTGCTGCTGTTGGAATTCTTCAAGTGATGTGGTTTTTGTTATACGGTAACTGTGTATTTTGTGATGTAAGGGTGTGATGAAGGATCTAAAAGATTCATTCATTTGAAGCCATTTTTCATCATTGATCTGAGAAAATTGTTTTATATAGATGATAGTTTATACATTTCTGAATGAGTTGGACTATGCAAGACATCAATATAAAGGTCTAGATCTGACAAAGGTTATTTAAGATTATGAATTGCGATCTCAGATTAATATTTTGGTATTTTAGCATTTTACACTTTTGAGCAAAAGGACCCCTAGCACTGCTTGTCCTAGTTCAATTTACTTACCTTCTATACTAAAAATAGGTTTTTACCTACTGTACTAAAAATACATTTTATCATGCATGTATTTTTACCACTAACACAAAATTTGTAACAAAATATCTATATGCGTATCTTTGTTTCTTTCTAATTGAATTAAATGCAATGAAGTTAACGTTTCAAGAAATTTGAAAGATTGATTCATTCTTACAAAGACGAGAAAACAAAAAAAGAAAAATGATTAGAAACATTTCTGCCAGAAAAGTTCTAAGTTTGGTACTTTAAAATAGATATTTTAAGATTTTTTTTTATTGATCTCAAAAAATAAAGTCTCATATTTCATGATTAATCAGTAGAAGACTTTTTTGTAACAAAGTTGAAAAATGGGCCCCAATTTTAGACAGAAATAAAATTACCATCTTTTTACTGGTAAAAAGTACTGAATATTTTTTACTATATTTTGTGAATCAGTTACAAGTCCTGTAATCAATGAGACATAAAAATTTGTGATTTCAATCTGAATTATAAACCACATATGATTACTTACTCTAGTATTAAATCCTGTTTATTCTGAGCATCAAGATATCGAAGAGTAAATTATCCATTATCAAATTCTCCCTGCCCCTGCTGATGGCGCTGTCATTTTGAAGGAGAAACAGTTTTTTTCTATTTTCCCGCCCATTTTGAAACTGTCTTTTTGACAAGTTTACATTTATAGCACAAGTCAACATCTTCAACCAGTAATCTTTTATTTTGAACAAGGAGGACAAAAAATGTTTTTGTGAATGGATAATTTTCATTTTTTTTTTCATTTTTGCATATAAACCTATCTCCAGTTCTGTTCATATCACTTGTTTAGAAATGGTCAAATATGCAAGATGCATTCCAACTGTAATTGCAAAACCTATCATTTGTCAATTTTGTGAAACTAATAAAAGCTATTTCTAGTTTTTAAAATAACTGGTGAACAAATTTGTCGGTCAAAATAACAAACTATAAAAAGAAATAAGATAGATTTAGATTTCCATTATTCTTATGAACTTCTTTCTTTGACTTGTTATATTGCTTCAGTAAATTATCTATTCAAGTTAGAACTTACAAATAAACATTTATACCATGGAAAAGTCTTTCAAGAATCAAGTCAACTGTGATAAGGAAGTTATACTGCATGTAAAATCCATGAGGTACAAAAGCTTAAATAACCACTGATGTCTATTGTTCAACCAGATTTTTTCATTCTGAACACAATGAGTCACCATTTTCTGTAAGGAAAAAATATTATTGTTCTTAATAAAAAAATAGCAGAGAAAAATATGAGTGAAAATTATAAAAGTTCCTTTACCATCTCGCTTTCTTTCCCTCCTCCCAAAAAATGTCTGCTTGTTGCCCTAAACCAGTTCCCAATAGTTTTTTGTCCTCAACCAATTTTCTTAGTGAATAAGGGCAAGAGATGTTATTAGCACCTATCACCTACTTTCAATTATAGCTTCTTTTTTTTTTGTTTTTCTTTCTTATTCTAAATTATTACTCTCTTTTAATTCTTTTTTCTTTCCTAATAACCCTTCTTTCTCTTTCTTCCTTTAATATTTCTGTCTGTCTGTCTCTCTCTCTGTATATATATATATATATATATATATATATATATATATCCCTTATTATTCTTATTTATACTTCTTTCTCATTTATCTTTCATCTTTTTTGTCATCTTTAACATCTGTTGGTTTTTCTCCCTCTACTCTTTCTTTTAATCTCCTTCCTTTCTCACAATATTCTAGCTGTTTTCTTTCCTTTTCTTCTTCTTCTTTCCAAGTGACTCTTTCTTTCTATAGAATTTCTCTCTTTCTCTCATTCTATTTTTACCCTGATTATTTTTCCTTAGACTTTTTACCTTAGTTTTCTTTCTTTATCTTTTTATTATGGAAACTCTGATCTCAGTCCACGCCTTACCATTTCTTTGTTCTTCCCGTCCTACTCTTTCTTTAGCTCCTTCCCTTCTTTCTTACACTTTCCCTCGTTTTTTCTCTTCATCTTTTTTATCATAGAAATACTCAGACCACTCCATACCAGCTCTCTGTTTTTCTCCCTCTACTCTCCCTCTCCATTCTTTTTCCTTACTTATTATCTTTTACTTTTCATGAGTCTATTCTTACACTTGCTTTCATTTTCCCTCTCATCTTTTTCTACTAATCACCCTCTCCTTTTACCAATATTTACTAAGTTTAGCTTAGTAAAATGGAATTTCATACTGATGTTGATGGAAAATGGGAATAGAAAGTGTTTTTGGCAATCTTTCAAGTGAAGAAACTTTGCCTGTCAAAAAGAAAAAACATTCATTGTTCAAAATCCTGGCTTTTAACTGGGCTGGAACACCTAAGGAAAATACACAGAGACATTGCTCCACTTCTCCTGCTTTTCATCTTATACATCCTTTCCCTCTACCTCTGTCTTCCTCTACCATAACTTATCTTCAAAATAGTCTGTTTTGACTTCATGATAAAAAATAAAACACAATCAAATATTACAAAGTTGACAACTTATGGTCTTTTGTTGTACAAAGTACATAGAACTAAATCTCAACTTGACAGCCATAGATGTTTTGGAAATGAACTTTGACTGATGCTAAAATTGAGTCAAGTGACAAGATTGTTCTGGAGATGCATTCATTACTGGTAAAAGGTTACAAGAAGGTAGTTTGAGCTGGTTCAAAATGGTTGTTTAGAAAATATTCGTATTTACAACAACCTATGTGATAATAAATACCTAAAAGAGAAAATGGTAAAAATAGTTTTTGAATCCTTTGGAAATTTTCAGTGCATTTAAATTCTTTTCTCATTTTTATCCCAATTTCAACATCTGTCTAAATCATTTTTAAGAAAATTTAGCTATTTTCTTATTCTTTTGTTTTCTTGACTTCATAACTACCATTTTACTTTTTGTCTTTATTTCCTTCTTAAATTTACTAAACTTGATATTTTCATTCTTTTTTATTTTTCATTTTATTACTACTTTCTTTTTTTTCTTTCTTTCATTTGATATTTTCTTCATTTTTTTCCTTTTTGCTTCAAAATGAATTATTAAATATTTCATATTTATAGTATAGCTAAGTATGCCACACGGCTACAGTAATGAGGCATCTAGTAAGAACATGCAATGGTAAACATTTTCTTATTTACAGTATAGCTAAGTATGGCACAAGGCTACAGTAATGAGACATCTAGTAAGAATATGCCATGATAAGAATTTTCCTATTTACAGTATAGCTAAGTATGGCACAAGGCTACAGTAATGAGGCATCTAGTAAGAATATGCCATGATAAGAATTTTCCTATTTACAGTATAGCTAAGTATGGCACAAGGCTACAGTAATGAGGCATCTAGTAAGAACATGTTATGATAAGCATTTTCCTATTTACAGTATAGCTAAGTATGGCACAAGGCCACAGTAATGAGGCATCTAGTAAGAACATGTCATGATAAGCATTTTCCTATTTACAGTATAGCTAAGTATGGCAAAAGGCTACAGTAATGAGGCATCTAATAAGAACATGTTATGATAAGCATTTTCCTATTTACAGTATAGCTAAGTATGGCACAAGGCTACAGTAATGAGGCATCTAGTAAGAACATGTCATGATAAGCATTTTCCTATTTACAGTATAGCTAAGTATGGCACAAGGCTACAGTAATGAGGCATCTAGTAAGAACCTGCCATAATAAGCATCTTCATATTTACTGTATATCTAAGTATGGTACATGGCTACATTAATGAGGCATCTTGTAAGAATATGCAATGTTAAGCATTTTCCTGTTTACAGTATAGCTAAATGTGGCACAAAGATACAATTAAATTTGACCAGTGAAGATGAAATTCACAAGTTTTAATAAGTTTTTAATTAGCCTGTAAGGATAATTTGTTAATCATTGATTTTTGGTAAGGTGTTCATCTTGGATAATATGACTTTCAAAATGGCTAACATCATAGGAAGATGATTATCTAAAAGTGAACCAATATCACAGAGTGGTAGGAACAAATTTAGAAACCTGGATTAAGTGTGTGTGTGTGGTTTAAATAGTTAAGTTCCAACACAAAGAAATAACTTGAGTATAGCAGTGCAAGGATTTTCATCTGACAAGTGAACCTTAGCAGATAATGAAACTGTTGAATGAGATGGTGACAATCTTTAACAGGTTAAATCATTCTCTTCCCCTGGTGCCTCTGTAGCTAGCCTAAATACAGCACAAGATTTTCGACCCCATCCTCTTACCTTCTACCACTGCTCTCAGACTCCCTGATGTGTCTTACAACTTAAGCCTACTGTCAAAGGTCTGTTGCCTTTCTTTACATCTCCTGCATTCACCGTGTTGATCCCTACCCTAACTGAGTCATCCATCAGTACCTAAAAATCTATCTCCCATTGCAACATGTGAAAATTTGATGAGTCAGACTGCTATCCTCTCATCTTGAAATGTGTTTGTGTTAAAGCTGAGAGGTGTGTGTCTTTTTCTTATTTTCTTCTTATGTTAATGCAACAAATCTTTTCATATACTGCTTTACTTTTAATTTTCTTACTTTCTCCAGTTTAACTCTATTTAAAAGCAAATAGAAAAAATGAATAAAACAGATGTAAAATAAAATTTAAAAAAAAAACAACCTGTTTGATTGTTACGCTGAACATTGTCTTGGTTATGAACAGTTTTAGAATTTTTGATTGTTGATTTTAGAGAGGGATCATGGGAAATATACTTCGTATAATACATCTCATTCTTTTGGAGAGAAAAAATTACAGATTGTTGATATCTTTAGTTGGCAGTTTTTTATTTTTTAATTCAATTTGTTTGAATGTTATAACAGAATTCCTTAATGCATTTACATTTGGAGATTTCCTTTTTCTGTTTATCTTGCATGTGATTAGTTTTTTTTTTACCTAGCTTCATATTTTGGAAATTTTTTTTAAAAAAATTACTTAACTTTGCAAGAAAAATAATCTTTGCTTTACAGGGTAACAAATGTACAAAAGAGACCAGATTTCAATATCCTCTCCACACTTTGTTGCTTCATCTAAGTGGTTATTCATTTGGTAGGAGATACTTGGTCTGATCATCACTTAAGGCATGAAACTGACAGTCAACATGCGGTGTTGATTTTTATATCTCCACTTTTTATTTATATCTATATCTGCTTTATAAATTATATTGTGTATTCTTCCCTTATAAATGACTAAAAAGATATTGAGCATTCTTCTCTTATGAAATGACTAAAAAAATAAAATTTATATAGGGTGAAGTTGCTTGCCTCATGCCTAACTGGTTTTGAATTTAGAGTTGTTCTTCTCCTAGACTGGTTGACAATCAAAGCTAGATAGTTCAGTCTGTTCTGTTAATTAACCCATAGCTTGGAGGGAGAAAAGATAAATTCATACCTTTTCAAAAGTGTTTACAACTGCTCTGTCCAGAATTTGAACTCAACATGCCATTCTCACTTTCAACACTGAAAATCACTATACTATCTGTACAGCCCCAAATGCCTTAAACCCTTGTTTAAATTTCATGTTTGTTTTTAAATAATAAAAGCTCCTTAAATTTAACCTCCAAACAATTAGTCCCCTGTCTACTGCTCTGCTAAACCTACATACATACATCAGATAATTTTCAGCTTCTAGCTATTGTTTCTACATTGTGTGGTGGAAGCAAGCCTAGGAAAGTAGATCCACATATTAATAGTCAATGGATAATGACAGGTAAAAATGGATTCAATCAATAAAATGATTTAGCAAGTTTTGATTCTAAGTCCCAAGGAGTGATTTCTCTTGTCTATAACTGAACTAATCAATTTAAGTGTAGATTAACAAATCCCTAGGTTTGGCCATTTGACAATATCCTTTCCATGACAAAATAATTGGCACCAAAAAAGAGATTCCAAATATTTTCTTTCAAGTTTGATTATTCTATTTTATTATTATTTGCAATGTACCTATCATTATTGTCATTATCACATTTCGGCTGTTGTGCCTTTTGACCTTCTTCAGGAACCTGTTGCACTGGTTAACCTTTGGGAAATTTTGAAGCTGAATCCTTTATTTAATCTATGGAAATAGATTTTCTTTTCATTCTGCTGTTCATGTTTAAGGATATCTCGTCTTGTTCTATTTTACGGTGGGGGGGGGGTAATGGATAGCGGCTCGGATTGAGGAATCGGAGAACCGAGTTTGAATTCCAGTCAAATCCATTACATTCACTTATGTGCTAATACCCTTGGGAAAGGTATGAATCCTCTTCTTCTCCCCCAGCTATGGGTAAAATAGCAGGACCGACCAGATTCTATAGCCATTGGATGGCAACTGGTCTACCGCAGAAAGAAATAGTAACCTACTGCAGGAAAAAATCTGCCTCATCGGTCATGTACCGATAGATACATGATCACTTAAGCATGTATCATGCATGGCACATAACTGACTGTTCAATAATTGCTAATCCTGTAGAAGTCCTGACGGTAGAACAGATAAAACATTGTGATAACAACAACAAAGATGATGATGTTAGTCCAACTGTAAATAATATAAATAATTGTTACTACTCATCCTAGAAATTCAGACATAAATTATCATTCTTCCCCTTCCCAGCTATGAGTTAATTAGCAGGGTAGACTGGGCTCTCTAGCCTTGGTTGGCAACCAGTCTAGAAGAAGGACATCTCTGAATTCAAAACTATTTGATTGTGGGATTGGCAACTCCATCCTATAAATTACTACTTAGTACCAAAACCACAGCAGCAACACCTAGCATGATAAGGGCATGGGCGTGTATGACACGGAGGGAGTTTAAGGGAGTCAAGGACAAAGAATAAGTATGTGTGAGTCGTGTAAAAGTTATCATCAGAGAAAATGGTTCAGTGAGTGGATTTCAAATTATCTAGTCTGTTGCATTCATTTTGCACTAATGCTCTTAGGAAAGGCATGAATCCATTGCATCTCCACCCTCCATCTATTGGGTTAAATAGCAAAGTAGAGTGGGCTTTCTAATCTGAAGCAGCAACCAGTCTTGAAGGGCAAGTTGGATACAAAAAAACTGCAGAGAAGGCAACAGTAAATCAATCGTCTCTACCTTTACAAAGTAGCCATGGCATGTCACAGATAATAAAGAAAAGAATTCTGTTGTGAACCATGATCACCTCTGTCCGCAGAGGATCTGGCATTTAAATCAGATACTTATAAAATTCCTATTAACAAAATCTAAAAATTATTGTTTGTTTTTCTCCTCTTAATTAAGACTTTGTTTCAACGACAATATCGGACTAGCCTGCAAGTGATTTTGAATTCGATTCCATGTTCTAGGTTGGTGAGACTGTTTTCCCAGAGATTAGCCTAAAATAAGCATAAACTACAAGAAGACAAAATGCATGGTTATCAGCAAAATGGTGAGCCCAAAATGCAACTTACAAGTCAGGGATACTAAAATCAAGCATGTACAGAAATTTAAATATCTCAGAAGTGTTCTAACAGAAGACTGAATGTG
Organism: Acanthosepion esculentum; assembly: GCA_964036315.1. Taxonomy (NCBI): domain Eukaryota; kingdom Metazoa; phylum Mollusca; class Cephalopoda; order Sepiida; family Sepiidae; genus Acanthosepion; species Acanthosepion esculentum. Next base: position 33,856,496 of record OZ038476.1, read on the forward strand.
CAACACTCAGATCCGAAGACACAGTTGGATGGCCAAAGATGCATCCCAAACGCTAAGAATTAAGAAATGGGAAAATTTCACTATAAACAAAGAAAAGAGTACTGAACTGTTATGTGCTGTCTTCCTGTATGGCAATGAATGCTGGACAGTCTCCTCAAAGATGAAGAGACTTCAAGCAACAGGAATGTGCTTCTACACAAAGATGCTGAGGATACCATGGACTGAACATGTGAGCAACGATGAAGTTTTGGAAAGAATTGAAACAAAGAGGAAACTTAAACTTAATGTCAAGAAGAGGCTGTTGAAATTTCTGGAGCACATAATGAGGAAGGAGGGCTTGGAAAATTTTATACTTACAGGACAGATAGAAGGAAAGAGGAAAGCATCATGTAGCATACTTGATGGGTTTGAGCAAATGGATGGTGGAACAGGGTTTGGGAGAAATAACAAAAAGACAAAACTTGTTGAGAGCTACAAGGGACAGGAAGAATGTGGAGGGCTATGATCGCCTACATCTTGAAGGGACACGGCACATAAAAGAAGAAGAATATTGCATATATTTTCTTTTTTTATTGAATAAAAGTCTTTTATTCTAAGAAAATCAGCAATTAAAGAAATGTAGCGTTTTCGGTTAAATGATTGATGGTTGATATTGCAAATAAAGTAAACGTACTTATTATTTACCCTTCTTCACCCGGTACACATATGGGCTATTTTCCTCCAGGTTCCAACATTTTTATTTTATCAGACTGTTGCTTGTTGATGGCATTTTCTGAAGCATTCGTTAAAGTCAACCTTACAAAAGAAAAGAGAAATAAATGAAGATAGGAGAAATCCCAATATTAATCAGGAGTTGCATCAAAGAGAACATTTTTTACATTGTAAAACGGAGAACTGACAAAGTCTGGTGATTTAGTGTGATATTACTAGATCGCCCTAGTTTCAGTAGTTGATGTTAAGACCTCCCCCCTCTCCAACCTCCAAACTATGTCTGAACCCAGATTCATAATCTGATGAAGGGTTCGTAGTGAAATGTTGAAGCACTACTGTCGTAGCAGCAGTAGTAGCTATGAACTTTTAACTCTGGTATGTAAGTAAAAATCGGAAGTATTCTCCATAAATTCTCCAACAATAATTTTTATAGAGGCTTACGGGTTTTTTTTTGGTTTTTTTTATTGTGCTTGTTGAGTGATAGAAAATATAAATTTGAGTTTCCCTGAAACATTAAACAGAACTTCATACCTTGTGTGTGTGTGTGTGTGTGTGTGTGTGTGTTAGTGTACGTATGAGTGTTGGTGTGTACCATCCGTCGTTTAAACGAATATGTAGAAAGTGGTATTGATTTCTAAACGTTCTACTTTAACTTATAAATTGTGTTTAAAAAGAAAGTTTGGAATAGCTACTGATACTTCTCCTGTTGTCTTCGATTTTCTGTCTTACTCTCGCTTTATAGTACTTCTTAATTTCCACCACCTTAAAAACAGTGTTTGTTTTTTTTTTGTGAAGTAAAAAAAAGATGAATTATGTTTTTATTTTATTTTCTTATGATTTATTTCGAAAAACATTATCAATAATATTTTTTCAGAATTTTCAAACATAAAAAAATAAGACCGCCAACTTTTTTTTTTATATCAAATTTCTTTTTAATACCCTTCCTTCCTTTTTATTAATTTTAAATACTTAAATTTCATTGGATATCATATTCTCTCTGTCCTTCTTCTTTCTCTTCCCCCACCCTGTATTTCTTTTATGAATGGAGATATGAATGAATGAATAAATGAAGATATGAATGAATAGTTTTTATTCCCCCACTGCGTTGTAGTAATTGTAGTCAGGAAAAGAAAGAATAGAAAGAAAGGAGAAAGCAAAATACAACACGGCGTGAAAACCAGTTGTTTTTAACTTCACAGGGTTGAGCGGAAAATATAAAAATCCTGACTCTACGTGTTTATTACACAGCCAACAATCATTTGTCTATGTCAAAACTTAGGGGTTTTTTTTACCGTTAGTTTCTTGGGTTGATAAAGCCAAAGCGGTTGTTGATTAAAATCAGATGTTACCTGTTAGTGTTTTTATGGCTGACTTCTTTAACCTGGTCCATATTCTTCGCGCCGGTTATTTTCATAGCGCACAACCTCTGACCTGAATATTTAAACACGGAAAAATCATGTTCGACACACACGCACACAGACCATGATGCGACGATAAGTAATAATCGCAGTGTTGAATCTAAAAGAAAAAGAACTGAGAAGAATATATGGAATATATTATTTATTTATTTTGGTTTGGGTATCAACGACACATGCACAACTACGCGTGTGCTACTTTAAGAGAGTAGGTAGATCAGTAAGGCCTAGGGAGAAACATGTACCCCCCTCCCCAATGAATGAATGAATGAATGAATGAATGAATGAATGATATTATTGGGTTATGTTTGGTGAAATCATTTCTGTTTTTATTAGTTTTTTCATTGTCATAATAAAATAGTAAATAAATATTCCTGAACATTACATATCCTTTTTAATTTTAGATAATCAGTAATAATACGCATTTTAGCGTCGAAGTTTTTGGAGTATAAAAAAAATCAGCTGCAACTTGCTTTCCATTGTTTTTCGGGCGCGACATAGTAATTTGCTTAAAAATTAAAATCTACACTTGTGAAAGTAATTTTTTTTCAAGGAATTTTTGTATTATATTTTTTAAATGACCACATTCACGCACACACAAGAAGCATGCTTAATGAATTTTATACAGTACACTCTGTACACACTACAGTACACAGTTAAGTAAAAAATAAATACACCCACTATGACGCAAATTAGAGGACTTCGTATTTCTTTTTCAATGTTCTAAAAATGAACTCCTTTGTATTAAGGAAAGCGTTTAGAAAACTTAGCTATGAATAGATAATTTTTGTTTGGTTAATTAATTCGTTTTCTACGGATTATCAAACCTTTTTTGCCGCGTAAAACGAGAAAATAATTTTATATTGCAAGAATTCTTTTTCTTTTTTGGTGGGGGGATAATAATGATTTATTTAGTGATACAAGTCTTACTAATTATTAATTAACCCATAGCTGGGACGAATTCATACTTTTCCCAAGAGTATTCGCCAGTAAGTAAATAAAATCAAACTCAAGGGGATTGGAACTCGGCTCTCCGATTAACTTAACAATTCCGGCTCATTATACCACCCGCACATTCAAGCTTCTTATAGCCCCAAATATTCTTCAGCGGTCACCCATCTAGGTACTGACCAGGCTAGACGTTGGTCGTTGATTAACTTCGATGATTGTGTGAGAACCAATGTTTTAACGTGATATGGCCGTAAGCCTATATATTGCATTATGTCCGCCTATGAATTTAGAGAAAAACATTACTTTCTCTTCGTAACAATTCGATAATATTTTTCATTTTTATTCGCTAACAACATAGTAAATTTCTTAACGGTATCTGTTAGTTTTAGTATAAGCTACAAAAAAAAAGTCATAGTATAAAAATTCGATTCCAAATAGGGAGGCAGATTTGGATGAGCTGCAAAAAGCAAACGTTTCAAAGAAAAACTTAAAAATCGAAAAACATCTTAGGAAATAGAGAGGAAAATTGTAGAATGGTATCGATTTGAAATTAGTAGTCAGGGAAAATAAACCCAAATTAGATAATAATAGTTTAAAGTTAAATATCAGGTGAAAATTGTAATATACAGAGTGGTCCAAAAGTCTTGTCACTGCCGGAGCTTTTGTCAGCCATCTGAAATAGAAAATTATATTGTATAGGGGTGACAAGACTTTCGAACCACACTGTAGAATAATCTCTTTATTTTTATCTGTTTACTTAATGACTGTCAGTGTTTTTAATATATTTGTCAATTATGGGTATTTATTTTGCTGCTTTAGTTAATTATTCATTTGTCAAGAAAAGAAAATTACCCATAGGGAGGGATAACTAAGATTCTCTAGTTACCATAGAGCACTAGTAACAAAGTGAAGTTGATGATTAGTCTTTCATCTAAGATTAATTAAATTAATAAAGTTCATTCTCACAACCGAACATTTCTTTTCTTTTTACTTAATCTCTGCTGTAAACCTCTTAAAAATAGATTTAAAACAAAAGTGTTAAAGAAAAAAACTACACTTCTGCTTGTAAGAAGAACATTTTTATGTATCGTAAAGGATAAAGTGAAAAACAAGCTTTTGAGCTTTTTCTGGTGTGAACAGTAAGTTTTAAAATTTGTCTAAATGTACATGAGATGGAAAAAGGTTACTTTCTTCTATTGCTATGTAATACGAATGAGTGCTAAGTGAAAATACTTGCTATTACTATTATTTTATAAAAATCTGAGCAAACATTACAATTCATTTGGGAATCCATTCTTGGTCAGGCTGAGAACTTTTCAGCACTCCTTATATATGTGTATATTCAAGTATAAATTTGTGGCATATATATATATATATATATATATATATATATATATATATATATATATTCCTCATAAGTGTGCTTTTTAAAAAGTATTTTGTTACTGATCCTTGCAAGTCTATTTTTTACTGTCCAAAAGGGATGCTATAAAGAGAAAATGCTTTCCATCAGATTCATGTGTATAAATGCTATATATGAGACATGTATACACACACACACACACACACACACACACATACACACATATATATGATACACATACACACACACCTATATATATATATATATATATATATGAGACACATACACACACACATATATATATATATGACACACAACACACACACATATATATATAATCTATATATATATATGAGACACATACACACACACATATATATATATGAGACACATACACACACACATATATGAGACACACACACATATATATAATATATATATATATGAGACACATACACACACACATATATATGAGACACCCACACATATATATAATATATATATATATGAGACACATACACACACACACATATATGAGACACATACACATACACACATATATAAGACACATACACATATATAAGACACATACACACACATACATATATATGAGACATACATACACACACACACACACACACACACACACACACACACACACATATGATAAAAATATAGTTTTAATGTATGTGTTAAAGTGCTCAATATCAGAGATAGAGTGTATGTAAATATAAAAGTGGAGAGTATGTTTCATGCTTAAACATGATTGCATTTAACCATGAAACAGACTACCCCACCCTGTGGAGTTGACCTCAATGTTCACTATATAGATATATATATATATATAAGCACAAGTTCACATGTACAAAGTATACTGGATCAAACAGTGGCTTCCCCTACAAAGGAGAATGCAGGTTCAATCTTTGCCTGGGAACATATTTTTCTTACTAAGATTTCTTGAATGCAAAGGCTGATAGATGTAATACACACTGTTTAATTAAAAATGGGGCGTCTGTTTCAAATACGAAGTACCCACTATAATAACGTTTGAAATAATTAAAACATTGACATATTAAAAACCATTTTTACAGGCGGCTATTTATGCATATATGCACAAATACTTCTTTTTTTTTAATGTCCAGACTTGGCCAGAATTTGAACTTGGTTCATTGATTTTATTTTCTGTTCTCATATCTGTTACACTATCCACACTTAGACATCGTTACATTAGAATCACTTAAGCAATTTAGCATGAAGCAATGGAGCATACCAAGAGGAATGCGTGGGGGATATCTTCATAGGCTTTCTCCTCCCCCCCACTCCATACCTAGTTCATATCTCACTTCCTCCTTATCTTCTCATCCATTCCCAAATATCAACCCACTACCCAACAGCATTCTATTACCAATTCCATCTATGAGTAGGTCATTATTGCATTGAGAAACCAAATGATCACAATAGGAAAGGTTGTTTTAGCCAAAACATTTTGTTATTTCATGGGTCATCTAAATCCTCATTGACACCCTCCTTTCTCACACTGACCCTCACAAAATATCCAAACCGTCTACCCTAACCCTTTCTAAATGGCAAGTTTCATTTAGATCTGTATCTGGCCTTTTCTTTTGAGAATGGCACAGAAAATTTCCTATTGGCTAAAATGTCTGAGGTCCTCTTGCCAAGACTGGTCAATAGTGTGCCTCAAGGCTTTCTCACTCTTGCTCTCACTAACTCTCTGACCCTAGCAGCCGCTTGTTTGTGCATCTGTCCACTAAACCAAATGTTGATGATATAAGACAATGTGACAGCATTGACAAGTCTTGGAATGAAAGAACACTCAAACAGATGGAAATTTGCCGAATTGTAGACCTCTCCTCTGTATATTGTCTCTCAGAAGTGACCCACATTTGAAGAAAATTCAATCAAAATCACTGATATTGAATAAAAATTCTTCTTTCTATTCAACTTGGCTATTAAACCCTAGGCACTTATATAAGTTGTAAGTTACTTCACTATTTCCACACATTTTCTTATTTTTCTAAAATTTTTATGCTTATATGTGATTTCTCATATTTCAAACTAAAAATAAATCTCTCTGATTAAAGTATTAAGCTAAAAGAATTTTGATGTGCCTCAGTAAAGATGTTGATCCTGCAACTCAAGTCATTTTATCTCTTTCAATAGTCCATACACAGGAGGCTGTTTCATTTGGGTTCAAATAAAACTTAAAAATTCAATCAAAAAGACCAAACTATTTAAATATAAGACAAAGGGTTGGTGCTAATGCACATTCGATAAAGATTTTGGTTCTCTAATAATCTACAAAATTAAAAGTAAACCAAAAGAAATTTTTTCACCCTAATCCATAATGAGTCATTTTTATAACAAAAATTTGAATAAAAGCAAAAAAAACATGGCAACAAGTTAGGAAGATTATTTACATATTCATTATACCAAAATATTATTGGAACAATTTCTTCAGAATACCAGTACAATTCAATTACATTGTTTTCCAGATAAATTATCTTCATTTCATGTCTAATGAGAGTTGTACTTTTTTCTCTTTGTAAAAACCAGAATTGATCAACAATGATTGGAATCATTTTGCTTGGAACACATTGTTATAATGATGCAGAAAGCCTTATGGCAGATATTCAAGCCTTAAGCAAGTTTATTAGATGCTTATAAAGTATAAAAAACACTTTTTAAAATTTTTTATGAGGCTTTTCTCAGAATACATTAGTGAGTCATTTCTTAAAATGAACTCTGTTATACCTGAGAAGTTATCATAAGGTTGGAAATTCTTCCTTTGTGTTGGTTGTATGTCATATTGTTACCCAAAAGATATCAGGAAGCAACCTATATGGCACTATAATGATCTCTTATATTGCAGAAATAAGCAACCTTAGTAGCACTTTATAGTTCAAAAGCAACAAAGATAAGTGTGTGTGTGTGTGTGTGTGTGTGTATATGTATATATATATATATATATATATATATATATGTATATACACACACACACACACACACATATATATATTAATAATAAATATCCATTTTTTCCTCACAAGTAGCACTGTTATTATACATCAAGCAATATTTTATGTACAAACACACACACACACACACACACACACATACAGGGATCAACACTACAGGATGACTGGCAGTTTATACACTTGAAAGCAATCTTGAGACAATAGGCACACACACACACACACACACACACATACACACATATATATATATATACACATACATATACATATATGTAGATAGAGAGAGAGAGAGAAAATTAACCAATAATTTATAAAATCCTAAAGTACTTGGACATTGGACAATTTATATTTAAAATTTCACTGGAAACCAGAAAGATGATCGGAAATATAGCAAAAAATAAAAAAAACATTTTGATCATAGAACTTTCATTGGACTTGTATAAAGGAAGAAATACACCCAATATATATACATGTGTGTTTATACACATATATATATATATATATATATGTACAAATATATGTTTCTGTGTGTGTGTGTATATATATATATATATATATATATATATATGCATGTATATGTATATATGTGTGTGTATATATATATATATATATATATGTATATATGTGTGTATATATATATATATATATATATATATATATATATGTATATATGTTTGTGTATATATATGCATGTATATGTATGTGTGTATATATCTATATATATATATGTATGTATATGTATATATGTGTGTGTATATATATATATGTGTACGTGTATATATATATATATATATATATATATATAGGGAAGAGATTATAGTTGTTCCAACGAGAGTAATATATGGAAAATAGAGTGTAATATCTATTTTAAAATAAATAATCCACATTTCAACCAAAAACGTTTGTAGTTTATCTTCTTTTTAATATATATATATATATATATATATATAAAGGTGTCATAACGTTTTAAGTAAAGTATTGTTGGGACATCTGTTCTGATGATTTTAATTAACGGAACAATTAGAAAATTAATAATATTTAATTTGTTTAAGTATTATCAATTTATTCAACATTTTATAGGGAATAAATGCAGCTAAGAATTGAAATATATATATTATTTTATATATACCAAAAAAGTTTTCCTGATAAAAGCCATAATGATTAAAACTATTTTTGCTTCAGTGTCTGTGTCAAGCCACTCGAGGGATATTTTCATATAGAATCATTAATTAAATTTTATTCTTGTGCTGTAAATAATTGTCTTTGAAGCAACAAGAATTGGAAAATTTCTAATAAAGTAATGTTATTATATTACACTGTTATATTAAATATCACCATCTGTAATATTAAATAATAATAATAAGAAGAATAATAGTAATTAAGTGAATAATAATGATAATCACACCTGAAATAATAAAAAAGGCTTTTAAGGTTATTATCAGAAGAATGATATGATGTTTATTGTAACTCTGACATGTATTTTATATTAAGAAAAAAGAAATGATGAAAAATCTTACTGTTATTGCTTCTTGATTTACTATTTCTTTTCAACGGTTTTTCTTTCCTTTCTTTTTTTTCATTTTTTTTACTGAGTAAATTTCTTGTTATTTGAATCCATACATATTTTTTTATTTGTTTAGCAGGAAAGTTTCTGAAAAGAAATCCATTGTAAGTTTTCGGGAAAAAAAATTCTTTATTTAAAAAAAATAAAATAAAATAAAATAAGCCATGAAACTATTCCAGTTGAACTTTAAAATTTCCCAGAATTCTATTCTGCTCAAACTATATTTGAAAGTGGGCAAAATTTGGTTCTTCAAATCAAATATGAAATGATTTCATGAAAAAGAAAAGACATTCAGTTGAACATTTTCTTTCATAGAATATAGTTAGCATTGATTTTCTGTATATTTTTTTAAGTTGGAATAACAGAACTGTTGGTGGTCTCTGTGTTTTGATAGGCCAAAGGCTTAAAATTCTTTAAGTTTTTTGTTTTCTTTTTTGTTGTCTAGTGTCTATCATTCTAGATTTACAGAAAAAAAGACAGAATAATTTCATCAATGTAAGATATTTTAAAAGAAGAGATTTTTGTTTTAAAAAATTCTTGAAGCTTCAAAGAAAAAAAAAAATGTTTTTCTTTTTAATCTAAATTACATGCTTGGTGAATATTTATGAATTAAAAGATAACATCATTCACTTTTGGGATGTCTACAAAAAAAATCTGCAAATAGTCTGACAAACTTTGTAATTCAAAAACCTTGCTCATTGTTTTTTCTTTGTGAATAAGATTTTTCTTTAATTTCTTTTTGTTTCAGAAATAAATTAGAAATTGATTTTGAGTTTCATTTGTTTTAACTAAATATGATTCTGGGTTTGAGTAAATAATATCAAAATTCATACTTGGAGATCTATATATATATATATATATATATATATATATATATATATATATATATATATATATATATATATATGTGTGTGTGTGTGTGTCTGCACTTTCTTTTTTTCAGTTTGATGAAATGAGCTAAATGTATAGTTTAAATGTGTGTACATAGATTGACAGCTTTTTTATTAAAAAAGTTTTTACTGTCAATTGAGTATATAGTTTTCACAGAAGTGACTACTTGGAATGTTTCTGCACAAATAATAATTTGGTAAATTTTAGTAAACTCATAAAATTTGTTAGTGACAAGAATAAATTAATTTTAATTTAAATAAAAATAAGTAAAACATGTCTTTATTTAAAAAAAAACAGTTTAATCAAATTCATGCTTCCTATGCTTGGGTGAACTTTTAAATTATAAATTTCCTTCTTTTATAAATCTAAATCTGAAATACTTGAATGCACAATATCACTGAGTCATTCTTTTCTATTTGGGTAATTTGTTTGTGACCCTTCTTTCATACCCTTTTTTATTAGATTCATACTTCAATGCTATATTTTTAGCTTTTTCTAAGTCTGGGTAGATTTGATTTTTATGTAGGATGTGATGAAGTGGGAAAATTCTAATATAAAAATTACCCATGTTTTGGAAAGGGATCATTTTTTTTTTTCTCTCAGAGTTTTCTAGATTTTATTTTTGCTTTGAATCATTTGGATTATTTATTTTGTTCTTAAAATATAAAAAACAATTGTCTATACTGTTTACTCACTTCTATTTTTGATGATATACTGTCTTTTTTAGTTTGGATTTGAGTTTATGTGTGTGTGTGTGTGTGTGTGTGTGTGTAAATATATATATATATATGCACACATATCCACAGATATATATATATATATATATATATATATATATATATATATATATATATATATATATATATACACACATCCACATCCACACTCACACACATATATATATATATATATATATACATACATACATACATACATAAATACATACACACACACACACACACACAATAAAGTGGTAAAAAGTTCTTGGCCTGATGTATTTTAAAAAATGAGACCAACTGAACACAAATATGAAATTTTTTTGAGAGGGGAAACCTTCTTGGTTGAGCTGAGAAATTCTCAGCAGCATCTAATATATATATATATATATATATATATATATATATATATATATATAGTTATATACTGTTGTTGAACCCAAGGTTTTGACTGATCCAGTCTATAACCCTCTTCATGTATAATCCATGAGAAAAGGGAAATATCCAACAGGTGAGAGAAACTGATCATTAATGTACTCCCCAGACTGGCCTTTCACCTGGTGAAAGCTGAAGAAAGTATCAGCTGAAAAATGTTAGCAACAACAAATATACAAACGAAATTTTGACACCCAAAACGGTTAGAAATATACATAGATGTATAATATTCTGTGTCAGATGAAATAATAAGAATTTTTGTATTTTTTAAAATTGTGTTGCTCTGTGGCTTTTAGTCACCAAGCTACAAGCAGTTCGGTAGCAGAAATTTGCTGAAAAGATTTTGAAAGAAGATCCAACCAAAGTGCATTTGACAATTAAATAATAATTCTGGCATTAAAATTATAAGATGAAAAATGTACTTTTATCTCCTCCCAAAGAATTGATTTTGCTTAAAATGTCTTAAGCTTTTGTTATGCAAAACTGATTTATAACAATGTTTGAAACATTGTAATCAAACCAGAGTTTTCTGGCAGATGCAAATAAGTGTATTAATTTCTTTTTATCATTTTGTTATTGTTACATTGTTTTAATTTTGAATAAAGATATTTATTAATATTTTTAAATGGTGACAATAACTGAATAATAAATGACATATTTGAAAAGATTTTTGAATGGAAAAAATATTAATCGAAAATGTGAAGATTTTTTATTTTGAATGTATGTGTTTTTAAATGTTAATGAATAAAAAATGATTTGCCATTTGTTAAATTTGAAACTATCTTTCCATTTTCCTTGAAACTAGTTTTCATGATTGAATAATTTTTCATAGAAAATGTAGATGTAGTTTCATTTCACTTTAGTGTTAAAACAACAGAATATTTGTAATGTTTCGTTTATTTTATCATTTTATGATGAAATAGTTTCTGTTTTTAGCTGACACAGACCAAACCAAATTTCTTCTGTTAATACAGTGACAAATTTCAGCATCAAGTTTTATTTTAAGATAATCAAATTTCTCTTCAGAACATTTAGGAACTAATAGAAAATGCATTTTTTGATGACAAATGCATAAATTTAATTGGGAAAACAAAAATTTTTAAACCTGTAACTATTATGAAATGTATATCAGTATTTAATTCAGTAAAAAATGAAAAGTAAATTCACTCCAATTACATTATTTTGGATGGATACTTGGTAAATTTTAAAATGGAAGCCCGGATTACTTGGATAAGATTAAGGAAAATTAGCTTAGATTAAGATGAAATTTAAATCCTTTTTTATATTCAGAAGCTGAACATTAGCAACTAGTTGTTTACATAATCCATAATTTTCTCAGGCCAAGATTTTAACAGATCAACATTTTATCGACAGATAATTCCAATAGCAAAGAAAAGAAAGCAGTTGAAACAATAAACATAATTGTATTTTAACATTGACCTTGTCAGGTTTCAGTTTTTATAGGTACCCACCAGCTTTACCTCTACTCCATGGCTCCTATTCTTAACAGAATCATTTTTTGAACTAAGAAAGTAAATATTTTTTAGTAACTTTTGTTTGTTAGTCTGTATGCTGTGCATTGAATGTGAGGAATAAAGAGATTGTCAGTGGTCAGGAATTAAGGTAAACATTATTAACAAAATAAATTATATTTGACATTTGAAGTATTTTTTTAAATGCACTTGGAATACTTAAAAATTTTTTTTTAATTGAACAATCAACTGTTAAAAATATTAAAAATAACATTTAAAATTTGTCTTTCACTGTTGCATATATATATATATATATATATATATACACTTACTATATATATATATATATATATATATATATATATATATGATTATAATTTTGAGAAATAATGTCAAATAAAAAATCTCCTTTTAAAAATGACTGTTCACATTTTGGGGATGAAACTGAAGTTAGCAGATATAGACACAATCATGTGCTTTCCTTAAATAGGTAATTCAGACTGGTAGTTTTTTGGTTTGGTTTGTTTTACGGCATATCAACCTCAATGGGTTATTTAATGCCGACAAAATTTTTATTGCTGATATTTTTAAAAAAAAATGTATAGCTGGTAATTTTCTTTTTTTGAATTGAATAATGTATTGCTGGTAATATTTTTTTTTTTTTTAAATGTATTGCTGGTAATAATTTTTTCCTCAAAAATTTATTGCTGGTAATAATTTTTTACAAAGTATTTCTGGTATTAAAACCCTTTTTTTACACATTCATAGTGTTTTGACCCCAGTTTGGGGGTTAACTATTTGCCCATAGCTGGAATCCTAACATGTGCTACCACCCTGGGTCGGGTTGGACCTGGGAACACCAGCAATTAAGAGGTGGTTCCACACTCCTCAAAACCTCCTGATAAGAGGTTTTGCTGTTGGATGTAGTTTATCTTCTTACACATGATGCGGATATAGTTTATCGTCATACCCAGGACTGCCAAACTGGTAGTGGCACAAAAAAGTGGTTGCCTTGATGGAAAAAAGTGATGCAGGTTCGATTCCTGTTGGGGGTACAGTTTTTCCATTAGTTGTATTTCTCAATTTAAGCTCGTGGTTATTAATTTCACTATTTAATAAAACAAAGCAGAAAAAAAAATGCAGATAGCAACTCAAAAACGTGTACCTACTAAAAATAAAGTTTATAGTAAAAAGAAATTATATAAACTATGTGAACATAGAAATCGGAACTATATGGTGACTGGCAGTTTCATGTCTTAACTGATCATCAGACTATGATGATCATCTAAGGCCAGTCTTGATGTAGTGTTGCTTCCTATGTCCACACTGTTTATATCTATAAAAACTGTACTCCTGATATTGAGCCCTATTCCTCCTTAAATAGAACATTACAAACCTCTATAGCAGTATGACTTTTTCTGATTATTTATCTGTCTCTAACTTTTTCACACTACCCTCTTAACTGAATGTCTACCCCTAATTAGCTCCACTGAAGTTATCAGCTGATGGAAAATCTAGGATGTGAGATAGGGCACAATATTCTATCATTTTAAGGATAAGCCACGTGTTTCTTTGTTGACCAGGCAAACATTGTTACAACATGGTTGGGATGTTTCCATGTATCTACTGCATTCATCAGATATTTGGGATTGCCACATGTTCTAGTTTTTACAGAATTTTTTTTTTAATGATTGTTTCATTCTTCTTTGGAAGACTGCAAAAGGTATCCATTTTTTTTTTTTTTTTTAGTAAGTTGGCTGAAAGATGCTGTCCAATAAAGATGATGTCAAAGATGAAAAATTTGTCTTTTACTTGTACTTATTTTATTTTATTTGTATTTAATGCATTTTTTTGATTGCCCAGTATTTGTCAAATAATAATACTGAAAAATTAATTATATTAAGTGGATAAAAATAATTATAAATTATTGAATAATTATTTTATTATTATTATTATTATTTTATCAAATTTATATATTTTAAAAATAAAATTTATTTTATGAATATAAATTTAATATAAATATAATTTAATATAAATATATATATTTAAATATAAGTTTAATAAAATTTATTTTATCAAATTTAATTATCAAATAATTTCATTATTATTTTATTTTATTTATGTGGATAATTATAATTGGATAATGATAAAATTAAATGAAAAATTAATTATTTTGATTGCCCAGTATTTGTCAAATAATAATACTGAAAAAGATTTATTTTTAATATATAATACACATTTGCACATACATTACATGGTTCATCTTCAAATTTTTTATTTCTTATGTGAAATTGACTAAATCTCACTGAATTATTTATATATATATATATATATATATATATATATATATATATATATATATATATATATATAGCGTTATTTTTTCTTAGAAAAAATCTTATTTTTATAACAACATAATATTTTTTTCTCTCTTTTGGGGACATCAGAATCAATGCAGTATGGTGACAGTCAATTACACACTTCAATGTGATCTTCAGACCAAGTGCCACTACTCCTTTCATGGGCTGTGTATTACAACATAGTATTAAAATATATATATAGATAAGTGTTTATTTTATTATAGGCAAAGTAGTAGATATACAGAAGGAAAATATGATTATAAAAGTCATAGAATGAGAAAAGAATAATTCTTCATTTAATAAAAGAGCATAATGAAGGTAATTAAAAAATATTGTTGAATCTTTTTTTTTATCAAAGATGAAGATAACTTTTTGCTTTTTTAAATCATTATTTTACTCACGCTGAAATTATTTTAAGTTTCATTTTTCACATTTTTATTTTACCTTTCTTTTTTTCACTTATTGTAAGAAGTAATTATTTTTCAACCAAGGTCAAGTGGCAGCAGTTTTTTTTTTCAGCATTCTTGTACACTCCTCAGTATTTTAACTGATTTCAATAATCCTGTTATTTGGATTATAGGAATTCTTTCAATTTCATTATTATCACTATTATTATTATCATTATCATCAGTAATAATAATGATATCATCATCATTATCACCCCGAGTCGCCCATGCCTTAAAAAAATACAAAAATTGTATTCACAAGTACAGCTCACACATTACGAAGAGCTTTATATCTATGTAAAATGTGTGTGATCTTTCTTTTTTTTAACAAAAATGATGTGTGGAAATGCCATAAAACCAGTTCTGAGCTTAGGTCTCTGGTTGGGACCGGAAGGAAATGTGTATACAACAGAAATCAAAAGAAATAATAATAGTAATAATAAGGATATTATTATTATTATTATTATTTACAGCTAATAAAAATATTCCACTCACTTAGCAAAAATGATTACCACATCTTTGAAAACCTCTTTAAAGTCTAACATAGATCCCTTCCACTAGGCCTTCCCACTCACTTAGGACTGAAATACATTACAGCTCAAGAGTCTTGTTAGTTTCTTTGCTAGCCAAAATTCTTGGATTCCACAATTTCAAATATCCCTCACCTACCATCTCCACATCCTCTCTCTCTCTCTCTAAAAAAAAAAAAAGTACTTCTAACACCCCATTCCTGCTTTCATTG